>CM019072.1:1155000-2355000 GCA_009667805.1 Leptobrachium leishanense
ACAGATACAAGGTGTTACTGTAATTGCCATACACAGGCATTATGCAGCACATACAGATACAAGGTGTTGCTGTAATTGCCATACACAGGCATTATGCGGCACATACAGATACAAGGTGTTACTGTAATTGCCATACACAGGCAATATGCAGCACATACAGATACAAGGTGTTGCTGTAATTGCCACACACAGGCATTATGCAGCACATACAGATATTGCATTGCTAATAATCTCATTATGATAACTACAAACCCCCATAAGCAGGAGATCTCACCATTTTCTTATTTGTCTGCATCACATTTGCTAGAGCTGACACATAAATTTCTGCCTGTATGCTGGTAATGCAGACCCCATACAAATAGTAGAAGATAAGGGGCACCGCGTAGAGTTTAGAATATCCCCAGTTTTAGAACATCCCCACAGATGTTCTTTGCTTACAATTCCCTGAATTCCTTTAATACAGTGTTTCCCAAACCTGTCCTTAGGACCCTCCGCCTTGCCAGGTTTGCAGGATATCTGAAGCACAGCACAGGTGATCGGATTTGCTGCTCAGTGATTGCAGGATACAGTCTGCATTTCCCCCAAGGTGATCTGCAAAATCTGGCCTGGTTGAGGGTCCCAAGGACAGGTTTGAGAAGCACAGCTTTAATACAATAGATGGCCAGACAATGGTGGGAGCTGTAATTCAGAAACCTCTGCAGGGCCGGAGTTTGCGAATCCTGATTTAGAACCTTTCGTCCAGTAATATGTCTGGAAAGATAAACACAGGAAAAAATAAATAAACGACAAGTTTACATTGTTTCAGTCTTCTAATGATCTCAGAATAAGAATCTTTATGCAAAATTGCTAATTTTTCCTACATTTACGTGTCAACTTGGCATTCCTCTAGATTGTAAGCTCCTATGAGCAGGGCCCTCTACACCTCGTTTCCATCATATGTGCGTTTATCTGTATCTTGTTCCCTCGGGTAATTGTAAAGCGCTGCGGAAACTGTTGGCGCCATATAAATGAGGACAATAATAATTCATTGGTCCAAAAAGTGCTTGGCAGGGAATGGGTTAACGCAACTAACTGCAACAACCATTGTGTATCAAAGCAGGGTCTGCCCACCATCAGCAAATCTACAAATTCTTAATAGAAAACAGACACAAATCAACTGGTTCTTTCCTATTTCCATGAATCAAAATGTAAAAGGAAGAGAGCGCGGCGGGAGAGAGAAAGCCCTTTTCAGCCGTCAGTGACGAGCAAATTGTTTCACGTCTGCCGCCGCCGCCATCAAATATAAATCTATATAGGATAGTTTGCATCGTTTGCTGGTTTTGATGACTGGACAATACCGCAGGTGTCGGAGAGATCATTTAGAATCTCATAATTTTGCCTCATAAACCAGAAATAATTCCCGAACAACGTTAATGAATATTTAAAGGACAGTAAAGCCCTGTGACAAGCGAGCGCTTTATCGCCTTTTATCGGTGTATATTGATGGCAGCGCTGGGGTCAATATGTTTACTTTTCCTTTACAGACGGACGGCTAGACCTGTTTATTTATGATGTAACACAATTAAAATTTCCTTTTGAGATACCAGGTAAGGCTAGGGTCAGACGAACTCATTTTTTGCGTCGTCCGTGAAAAAGTGCGTTCGAACGAATGGACGTATTTTTTCACGGAATACGCGATAGCGGTCATACGATGCGCATTTTCGCCCGTGATTTTGTACGGATCATCAATAAAACCCTTTTTGCGTCTGGACGTTATGTTGGCCGGACATTAGCAGCGTCTGACATTTGCTAATCACGCACACACGCCGCTAGCGGACGCAGCGCACTCTGTACGTCCGTACTAGCGGTTTCACGTTCTCGAAAAAATGCATTTGTTTGCCACTTTCGTGCGGCCGTACTCCATATATTGCCCGTCATTGGATGTCATTTGCTGCTACTATGGCCGTGATAAAGTGCGGCTGCACGCGCGTTCGCACTGCGTTCGTCTGACCCCAGCCTGAAAGCTTCACAGAGTAACCACCTACTGGGCCAGATTCTGCGGGACAGTCCTGATTTAAAGGACCGGTCGTGCTTTCTTTGACTGTGTCGCTGCTATGAAGATCGATGGACTTGAGGTTAATATACACCGTCTGCTTTATCACAGCTAACGCAGACATATTCATCACACGTGCTACGTAGGGCCCTATTCCAAGGTTTGGGTAAACGTAACACCCCATAGACTATCACATACCATTATTTCCATCATATATCGTATAAATTCTTATAATAAAATTTCTGAAATAGAAAAAAACACACTTTTTCGAACTTTGATCACCAAAATCTACAACCGTCAAAAAAGCCCCCCCCCCTCCCCGGTAAGGCTAGGGTCAGACGAACACATTTTACACGTCTACCGTCAAAAAGTGCGCCGATATGTCCGAACGCATTTTTTCACGGAAGACGCGATAGCGGTCATACGATGCGCACTTTCGGCCGTGATTTTTACGGATCCAAACCAGGAAACTTTTTGCGTCTGGACGTTATGTTGGCCGGACATGAGCAGCGTCTGACGTCTCCTAATCATGCACACACGCCGCGCAGCAGACGCAGCGGATTCTGTACATCAATACTAGCGGTTCTAAGTTCTCTAAAAAATGCGTTTGTTTCCCCCTTGCGTTGCGCGACCGAACTTTCGTGCGGCCGTACTTCGTATATTGGCCGTCATTGGACGATTTGCTGCTACTACGGCCGTGATTAAGTGCGGCTGCACGCGCGTTCGCACTGCGTTCGTCTGACCCCAGCCTAAATAGTTTTGCAATTTTGTCCTGAGATTAGAAATACCCATTTTTTTTTACATGTTTTTGCTTTTTAACCCCTTCACTGCCGAGCCATTTGACCTCTGCGTGCTGAGCTCTTTTTGACTGTTTTATGCTCGTCATGTTTAAACGTGATTTGATGTCATAAAGTGTAAATAATAAAAAAAGGTTCTTTTAACAAAATAATAGAAAGATCTGCTGCAGAATAATTATTTTTTTTAAAAAAAAAGCCTTTTAAAAAAATTGGGAATCCAAAATTTTGTCTGACAAAAAATACAAAACGGTGTTTAAAAAAAATAAATCAATAAAAAGAATAAACTGTTTAATTTAAAAAAATATATATATATTTTTTTTTTACATTGAATCCTATGGGATTCGCCTGTTTAAAACTGTTGAACTGAAGTTACTGAAGCATTAAAAATGTGTGCATTTCACTGACAGTTCGGCGTTCTGTGAATAGATTAACCATTACTTCTCTATGGGAAAATTTCTCTGCCGCTGAAGATTGACGAATTGCGGCGATCTGTGGCGTACTGCCCCATATTTCGCTGTCCGTTCACCAGTATTTGGCGAATTGACAGCTTGGCGAATAGACGAACTGCCACGAAATTGTACCATACGGTGAAATTTGGTGGCAAGTTTGGTTCTTTCTGAATAACCCCTTTAGGCTAGGGTCAGACGAGCGCACTCTGTGCGGACTGTGTGTCCGTGCACAACGTACGTACTTTCTGACTGACGACAAGGTAGTGGCCACACGGTCCGTTTTTGTGACGTTCTTTTTGACTGATGTAGCAGGGAAATAAATGAATATGAAAAACCTTTTGTCCATCAAAATGCTGGACGTATAAATGCAGTCCGTCTGACTACGTTCCATCACTCACACACAAAGCTATGCGGACATGGGGAAGCAGCGCACTCTGTGCGTCCATTCTTGCCTAACTTGCGTCCGTTTGCCGCGTCCGTTATGCGACCGCAGTTCCGTGAGTTGTCACCGTGGTCTCATACATCCATTCCTAAGGCTAGGGTCAAACTAAAGCATTTTTACACGCGAACGTAAAAAAGTGCGTCCGAACGAATCGACGTATTTTTTCACGGAATGCGCAAAAACGGTCATATGATGCGCATTTTTCGTGCGTGATTTCTTTCAGATCGTCAATAAAACTCTTTTTGCATCTGGACGTTATGTAGGCTGGACATTAGCAGTGTCTGACGTCTCCTAATCACGCACACACGCCGCTATGCCGCAGCTGCGCACTCTGTACGTCCGTACTAGCGGTTCAGCGTTCTCAGAAAAATGCGTTCGTTTTCTACTTGCGTTGCGCGGCCGGACTTTCGTGCGACCGTACTTCGTATATTGGCTGTCATTGCCCGTCATCTGCTGCTAGTGCGGCCGTGATTATGTGCGCCAGAACGCACGTTAAAAGTGCGCTGGTCTGACCCCAGCCTTAAACATTCCCCCATGCTAACACTTCCCAGACCACGTGCAGCAAAGCATTTAGCCACTTGGGGCACTATCCTCTCGTCCAGCTTCCATTGAGCTGCACTCGCCGTATGACAGAGGATTTGGATCCGCCACAATGAGGATCTGTAGATGCACACTGTACATGGGCTCCTGTCAAAATATATATATGAACATATGTGCATACATTCTAGCAGCAGCAGTGAAGGCAGATTAGGCTAGGGTCAGACGAACGCAGTATTAACGTGCGTTTAGCCGCACATTATCACGGCCGTAGTAGCAGCAAATGACGTCCAACACCGGGCAACATACGAAGAACGGCCGCACGAAAGTTCGGCCGCGCAACACAAGCGGCAAACGAACGCATTTTTTCGAGAACTTGAAACCGCTAGTACTGACGTACAGAGTACGCTGCGTCCGCTAGCGGCGTGTGTGCGTGATTAGGAGACGTCAGACGCTGCTAATGTCCGGCCAACATAACGTCCAGACACCCAAATTTTCCTGGTCTGGATCCGTAAAAAAAAATCACGGCCGTAATTGCGCATCGTATGACCGCTATCGCGTCTTCCGTGAAAAAATACGTCCATTCGTTCGGACGCCCTTTTTGATGGTCGACGCGAAAAATGCGTTCGTCTGACCCTAACCTTAATGTGCATCTTATGCCCAGTTATAACACTTGGATCATAAGGAGAAGAACTGCACCCTGTCCATGTTAAAAAATTATTTGTATGACGCTGCCATTTTATTATTTATTATTATTATTCTTTATTTATAAAGCGCCAGCATATTCCGCAGTGCTGTACAATAAGCACAGTATAGACAGGGTTACAATACAATACATTGAACAACATTTGACAAACAGTACAGGAGGAGATGAGGGCCCTATTCCCGTAGGAACTCACAATCTAGGAGGGTTGGGGTTGGAAACAGGAGGAGAGGACTGTAAGGTGAGAGTGATTGATGATTGCGTCAGTGAGTTGGGTGGTAGGCTTCCCTAAATAGGAATGTTTTAAGGGAGCGTTTGAAGGAAGAGAAGTTAGGGGAAAGTCTGACAGTACGAGGGAGAGCATTCGAGAGAGTGGGGGCTGCGCTGAGGAATAATGCAGTCTATCATGGGAAGAGGTTATGCGGGGAGAAGCTAGGCGCCGGTCACTGTTTGACCTTAAGGAGCCGGCTGGGGTGTATTTGGTGATTAGTGAGGACAGGTAGTGGGGAGCTGAGTTAGTGAGGGTTTTGTAGGTAAGGATAAGGATATTGAACTTAATTCTGCAGTGGATGGGGAGCCAGTGAAGGGACTCGCAGAGGGGAGCGGCAGAGACAGAGCGGCGGGTGAGGTGAATTAGCCTGGCGGAGGCATTCAGGATGGATTGTAGGGGGGAGAGGCGGGACAAAGGGAGGCCAGATAAGAGATTATTGCAATAGTCGAGTCGGAGATTACCAGGGCGTGTATGAGTTGTTTTGTGGTGACAGCGGTAAGAAATGGCCGAATTCTGGAAATATTACGCAGTTGGTATCGGCAGGAGGAGGAAAGAGACTTGATGTGGGGGATGAAGGAAAGAGCAGAGTCAAGTGTAACTCCAAGACAGCGAATTGGTTTGATGGGGAGATGGTGATACCCCCACCATGATAGAGAAGTCAGGAGGTGGGGAGGCATTGGAGGGAGGAATAAGTAGGAGCTCAGTCTTTGACATGTTGATCTTTAGGTGGTGGGAGGCCATCCAGGAGGAGATGCCAGATAAACAGTCACTGACTTTTGAAAGGACAGGGGGAGAGAGATCAGGGGTAGAGAGGTAGATCTGAGTGTCATCAGCGTAGAGGTGGTAATTAAAGCCAAAGCTGTTGATGATTTTGCCCAGGGAGGAGGTGTAGATGGAAAAGAGCAGAGGACCAAGGACAGAGCCTTGAGGTACACCAACAGATAGAGGCAATGAGGAGGAGGAGTTACCAGCAAAGGACACACAGAAGGACCTGTTGGATAAATAGGAGTCAACCCAAGCAAGTGCAGTGTCACCGAGATCCAGAGAGTTGAGGGTCTGTAGGAGGGGGTGGTCAACAGTGTCAAAAGCAGCTGAGAGGTCAAGCAGGGTGAGAATAGAATAGTGGCAGTGTTTTTTAGCAGTTAGGAGGTCGTTGGTGACTTTGGTGAGGGCAGTTTCAGTTGAGTGTAGGGGACGGAAGCCAGATTGCAGGGGGTCAAGTAGGGAATTGGAGGACAGGAAGAGGGAGAGGCGGTTGAAGACTAGTTTTTCTAAGAGTTTAGAGGTAAAGGGAAGCAGGGATACAGGGCGGTAGTTGGATGGAGAGTTGGGATTGAGGGATGGTTTCTTTAGTAAAGGGGTAACTAGCGTGTGTTTGAAGGCGGATGGAAAGGAGCCAGTGGAGAGCGATAGGTTGAAGATGTGTGTAAGAGCAGGGGTGAGGGAGGAGGAGAGGGGAGGAATTAGATGTGAGGGAATGGGGTCGAGCGGGCACGTGGTGAGATGTGAGGACAATAAGGAATTGACTTCCTCCTCAGTGGCTGGGAGGAAGCGGCAGAGGGTGACAGAGGGGACCTCTGGGAGTGGATGTGGCAGATAACTATCTTGTGTTGGGATGTTGCTTCTGATAGTTAGAGTTTTACTGAGGAAGTAGTCTGCCAGGTCTTGAGCGCTGAAGGCAGCTGAGGGGGGAGGTGCAGGTGGGTAGAGGAGGGTGTTGAAGGTGGACCAGAGCCGTTTAGGGTTGGAGGACAGCGTAGATATATGAGATGAGAAGAAGGATTGTTTGGCCAAGTGGAGGGCAGAGGTGTATGACCGGAGAATAAACTTGAAGTGAACAAAATCAGCTTCAGAGCGGGATTTCCTCCAGGCACGCTCTGCAGTGGGGGAGCATCTTTGCAGGTAGCGAGTCTGGAGGGTGTGCCAGGGCTGAAACTGGCGGCGTGGGGCCTTACAGAGTCGAAGAGGAGCAAGAGTGTCTAGAGCAGAGATAAGAGTAGTGTTGTAGTGATTAGTGGCAGCATCAGGGCAGGTGAAGGATGAGGTGTGAGGAAGGTGGTGAAGTAGATTGGAGAATTGATGGGGATCCACGGCATGTAGATTTCTGCGGGTGTGTGTGCGGGGTGGGGGAGCAGGGTGTTTAGGAAGTCCAGATAGGTTGAAAGAGAGAAGGTGGTGGTCAGAAATGGGGAAAGGGCGACAGTTGAACTCAGAAATGGAGCAGAGGTTGGAAAAGACAAGGTCAATAGCGTGACCATCGCGGTGGGTAGGGTGGAGAGAGGATTGTGTGAGTCCAAGGGAGGACGTGAGTGAAAGAAGTTTGGAGGCAGCAGGGGCGGAAGGATAGTCAATGGGAATGTTGAAGTCCCCGAGAATTAAGCATGGAAGATTAGAAGACAGGAAGTGAGAAAGCCAGGTAGCAAAGTGGTCAAAGAACTGGGAGGTTGGTCCCGGTGGGCGGTAGATGACTGCCACCCTGAGAGCCAGAGGAGAGAACAGGCGGATGCAGTGTGTCTCGAAGGAGGAGAAGGAGAGGGATGGGGGTGGAGGGAGATGCTGGTAGGTGCAGGTGGGAGAGAGCAGGATTCCGACCCCGCCACCATTTCTCTCACCCAGTCTGGGGGTATGGCTCAGGTGTAGACCGCCATGTGAGAGAGCAGCAACGGAGGCCGTGTCAGAGGGGGTTAGCCAGGTTTCAGTTAAAGCTAGGAGGTTGAATAAGTTTGAAAGGAAAAGGTCATGGATTGCTGCCATTACTTTAACAATGGATTGTGTGTTATTAGGTCATCAAATAATGACACATACATCACCCTGCACAGAGGGAAGGGGTCACGTTTGTGCAGTAAATTGCCACGTCAGTCACTTCGCAGCTGCAGAGCTTTTCTTCGTGGTACAGGACCGTCTCCCTGCCGCGCCACATCATAGAATTTGCTTTTCTCGGGAATAAATGCCAATATGTCAGGCCCCGGCTTTGCGCTTCGTATCCTGGATATGTGTTAATAGAGTCTTTAAAGCGGCGCTACGGGGATAACCTATATGTGGCTTTATTAAGAGATTGCAGAGTTTTTCTGTCCGTCATTCTGGCGCTCCGCATTGTAATACACCCCAGCAGTGTGCAGCTAAAGCAAGCATAAATTAATCTCATGTCATAAATATGCAAACGCCAAGTGATGCTAATGGGTCTGACCCAACTATTATTACTTTAACGTATCTCTTTGTTTTGATTGCTGTTCATTTTGATACAGTGTAACTCCGCCACATAATGCCGCGCAACTCTTACTTCAGGCTCTGCGAGAAATGGCTGGATATTTTCCCACCTGCAAATTAGAATAGTCATACGCGGAGAAGCAAGTTTAGCAGTGATGGAGGAGTTTGTGTTTCAGGAGTGTCGGTTTGTGATGCCATCCAACGTCGCACCAGATGGTGACCGAGACCTGTTCACGGTTTAATATATCTGGTTTTCTGGCCACACTGTTTAAATGTGGTAAAATATTTATCCCTTGAATGCAGCTCACCTACCGCTGCACTGTATATCACATACATCATGCCCACACAGTGTCACCATGTCAACTCACTACTCCCTCTCAAGAGGGCTGATTCAGCCATCCAGATGCAGGGGCTTAGTCCTTCCCAGAAGCTCAGGTCAGGGAGCCCTCTGTTCAGGTTTCTTGGGCTTTGAGTACATAGGACACCAGCCCCATCCAATGGTATCAATGCATTGAGAGACAATGGTTTGGCAGGGGCTGCTAGTTCCCTGCAGTCATGTGACACACTGATCTGGAAGCATGTCATATCCTGCAGTGCTCAGCGGCAGATCAACACTAGATTCAGGGGAGGTTTTTAAAGGAAACTATAAAGTTGCAATGTGAGGGAGTATGGAGGGGGTCAGGAGAGGTTAATGTTGAATCCTTCTGTTTCCTACCCCTCCTGTTTTAACACTATAGTATCCCTTTAACCCCTTCATTACTGAGATATCTCAGGCTTGAAAAGGCACCATCCGGTGCCCCGATATTGAGATCTGGTGATCTGTAGCCCAAAAGCAAATTAATTTAGTTTGCAGCAAAGAAATTTCGTTTGGGGGCACCTTCTGCAGCACAAAAGCAAAGTTGTAGCCCTGTGGGCATAATGCACAAAGAACTAAAACCGTAAAATCATCTGACGATGCCCTGAGCTCGGGCATTCAGCAGTCGATGCAGGGGAAAAAAAGAAGAAAATAGACCAGCAGCTCAAACGGATGTAACTCAATTTGGCAGTAGATTGGCGCCATCTACTGGCCAAAATTGGTTATTTACAGTTAGAAATAAAATGGGTATATGCTCAAATATTTCTTACTGTATAGATAAAAATGATTTTCCAAACAAAAAAAAACAGTTTTCTCATTATGTTCTTTTGGAAAATCACTTGGTAGTGAAGGGGTTAAGAGTTTATAACCCCATTGCCAGAGTTAAAACATAAGTTTCCATGGTCCATATAAACCAAAATGAAGTGCTCTGTTGGATTAGGACAGTTTTGCATTAGAATGCTATGGACGTTATATCCTCAAACGGATATTCCCTTTAGGGGGCGGATTACCTGTCATGAATTCACAAGGATTGCAACGATCAGGGGGGGTCTGCTGCTCTTTATTCACAGAGCTAATCCATTATGTGTTACATCCAGTACTAAAAGCCCATTGTCTTCTCTCGGCTTCCCTCCCTGACCTGCTGAATCCAGCCTGTGTTGCTTTCACCGCGGTTTCATTAAAGCAGCCTTACCAGCCGACGTAAACGAGGTATTGCATTCGTTAGCTGGATAAATAGAGGCCAGCATTCAGCAAACATGTCACTTTATGTATTTATTTTGCTGCAGCTTGTACTAAAACGTTCTATTAAACCATTACTACTTGTTATATATTTCTTTCCCAATTTTCACGCAGAAGAGTGACATCAGAGAAAGCACAAATCAACAAACCAAACCTAAACTGAGAGCTTCACATATTAATACAACAGTATATCCCAACCCTGGTCCTCAGGACCCCCTAACAGGACAGGTTTTAAGGATCACCTTGGCGAAATACGGACTAAATCCTGCAATAGAGAATAAAAACAATGGAGGAGACAAAATGGCGCTAAAATATGGTCATAAATTCAATAATGAACGGGTGCTGCTCAATAACACTTTGTAAACCCTTTACAATAATCAATAGAAAAATAGTGGGTATTAAACCCAGTGTGAGTTCACTTAACTTTCAAGAGTGGATCTTTCAGCAATAATCCTGGGAGATCTTGGTACCAGAATCAGAGTGAATAGACCTAATATTAAGAAATAGAGACAACTCCATGGTGCAAATAACGTTTGACATATATAAACAGTTGGAAAAATATGGTGTGGTGACAAACTCACAAGGGTGGAGCCCTAATCGGCTCAGATGGTATGCGCCTCTTGACCACTCTGGGGGGGTCACACCCCTTGTGGAGAAATCTTCAGATGTTCAAATATGTAGATATCTTCACATTCAATATTCAGGCATCATCACACTGAATGTTGATGGCTTCTTAGTGCTTAGAAACAAGAAGAGATCTCCATTGCGCAATAGTAGTGTAACTCGGAAATATGATAACAGATGGGTACTCACGGTCTCCAGAGCCTCTGTTGGCAGTGGCTCGGTAGGTAAGCATATATAGAAATCGAATCTCAGGCTGGAAAGTAGGTGAGCGTTGGTAAAACCAAAATAGGTTTATTAAAACACAATTTAAAATAAAATTAAAAAGAGACGCGTTTCGTCTGCATACACTGCAGACTTCCTCAGTCTTATCAGGTAATAAGTCTGATAAGACTGAGGAAGTCTGCAGTGTATGCAGACGAAACGCGTCTCTTTTTAATTTTATTTTAAATTGTGTTTTAATAAACCTATTTTGGTTTTACCAACGCTCACCTACTTTCCAGCCTGAGATTCGATTTCTATATATGCTTACCTACCGAGCCACTGCCAACAGAGGCTCTGGAGGCCGTGAGTACCCATCTGTTATCATATTTCCGAGTTACACTACTATTGCGCAATGGAGATCTCTTCTTGTTTCTAAGCACTAAGAAGCCATCAACATTCAGTGTGTTGATGCCTGAATATTGAATGTGAAGATATCTACATATTTGAACATCTGAAGATTTCTCCACAAGGGGTGTGACCCCCCCAGAGTGGTCAAGAGGCGCATACCATCTGAGCCGATTAGGGCTCCACCCTTGTGAGTTTGTCACCACACCATATTTTTCCAACTGTTTATATATGTCAAACGTTATTTGCACCATGGAGTCGTCTCTATTTCTTAATATTAGGTCTATTCACTCTGATTCTGGTACCAAGATCTCCCAGGATTATTGCTGAAAGATCCACTCTTGAAAGTTAAGTGCGCTCACACTGGGTTTAATACCCACTATTTTTCTAAATCCTGCAATAACGGAGCAGCAAATCATATCACCTGTGCTGTGCTTCACATATCCTGCAAACCTGGCCTGTTGGGGGTACATTAGGACCGAGGTTGGGAACCCTGCCCTACAAAGAAACAGCATGTGGCAGATAAGCAGCCGAAATAGCTGAGTTGGGAGAGCGTTAGACTGAAGATCTAAAGGTCCCTGGTTCAATCCCGGGTTTCGGCATGATGTAAATATTCTTAAAACAAAGACTACATTTAGTTATTGGAAAAAAAAAACTTTTATTAGGCAGTTGCTGAGTGACAGACAACAGAGGGTTGTGGTAAATGGAGTTTATTCGGCGCAAGGTCTTGTTACCAGTGGGGTACCTCAGGGGTCAGTACTTGGACCCATTCTCTTTAATATTTTTATTAGTGATATTGCAGAAGGTATTAATGGAAAAGTATGTCTTTTTGCTGATGACACAAAGATTTGCAACAGGGTTGACGTTCCTGGAGGGATCAGCCAAATGACAAATGATTTAGGTAAACTAAAAAAATGGTGGAGTTGTGGCAATTGAGTTTTAATGTGGATAAGTGAAAGATAATGCACCTGGGACGTAAAAACCCAAGGGCTGAATATAGAATATTTGATACAGTCCTAACCTCAACATCTGAGGAAAGGGATTTAGGGGTCATTATTTCAGAGGATCTAAGGGTAAGTAGTCAATGTAATAGAGCAGCAGGAAATGCTGGCAGAATGCTTGGTTGTGTAGGGAGAGGTATTAGCAGTAGGAAAAGGGAAGTGCTCATGCCACTGTACAGAGCACTGGTGAGACCTCACTTGGAGTACTGTGTGCAGTACTGGAGACCGTATCTCCAGAAGGATATAGACATCTTAGAGAGAGTTCAGAGAAGGGCTACTAAAATGGTGTAGGGCTTGAAGGAGAAAAGTTACCAGGAAAGGCTTAATGATCTTAACATGTACAGCTTGGAAAAAAGACGAGACAGAGGAGATATGATAGAAACATTTAAATACGTAAAGGGAATCCACAAGGTAGAGGAAGGGAGTATATTTAAAAGGAAACAAAGTAGCAAAACAAGAGGACATAGTCTTAGATTAGAGGGGCAAAGGTTTAAAAGTAACATCAGGAAGCATTATTTTACTGAGAGGGTGGTGGATACATGGAACAGTCTTCCAGTAGAAGTGGTAGAGGCCAAAACAGTGATTTGAATTTAAGCAGGCATGGGATAGGCATAAGGCTATCCTAAACAAAAGATAAATCCAGGTAAAGTATCCATGTAATTGGGCAGACTAGACGGGCCGAAAGGTTCTTATCTGCCGACATTTTTTCTATGTTTCTATGATGCGCTAGGAGGTTTCTATAGGAGCTTTCTCATTTTCTGCCTATATGATGACATGATAAATAATAGAATATTGAAATTTGTTTCACAGTGGGATCGGTATCGATCACCCATCGCCTTGGGATTAATCCACATTCAAGACCTCCATGACAGTTTAGCTCCTTTGTAGTTTGTAGGACCAGCTATTCTGTAAATTAATGAAGGATTAGCTATGCATCAGGCTGGCAATGCAGAATTTTTCCCCTTGTTTGATATGGGATCAGTTTTCTCCATGCCCTCATCTGAAGTGGTGGGCAGGGCTGGTGCTCCCACTAGGCAAGTGCCTAGGGCGCACTGCCATCTGAGGACGGAGCCGGCCCCAACCAAGGTTCCTTTATTGTACCCGATCCTCATTGTGCAACTCGTAAACCCAGCGTTGTCAGCTTGCGGACCCCCGCTATCGGCGCAGAAGGGAGTAGTCTTATAGTGCAGCACAGGTGCCAGATGACGTGTGGGCGCCACCAGAGGCAAATGAAAGAAAATAAGAGGCAGAAGAAAGAAAGGCACAGAAGAAAGAAAAGGCATGAAATAAAGAGGCAGATGGAAGAAAAGAAAGAGGCAGATGGAAGAAAAGAAAGAGGCAGATGGAAGAAAAGAAAGAGGCAGATTAACGAAAAGGCAAAAGAAAGAGGCACAGAAAGATTTACACAGGGCAGAGGAATGAAAGCAAGGCACAGAAGAAAGAAAGATGCACAGAGGGCAGAGGAAAGGGGCACAGAAGAAACAAAGAGGCACAGAGGGCAGAGGAAAGAAAGAAGCACAGCAGAAACAAAGGCTCAGAGGAAAGAAAGAAAGCACAGCAGAAAGAAAGATGTACACAGGGCAGAGGAAAGAAAGAAAGGGACAGAAGAAAGGGGTACAGAGGGCAGAGGAAAGAAGGAAAGGGGCACAGAAAAAAGAGGCACACATGGCAGAGGAAAGAAAGAGGCACAGAAGAAAGGCACACATAGCAGAGGAAAAAGAGGCATAGAGGGCAGAGAGAAGAAAGATGCACACAGGGCAGAGGAAAGAAGGAAAGGGGCACAGAAGAAAGAAAGGGGCATAGAAGAGTAAAAAGGCCAAACCATCGGCAGGGTAAGATGGGCACCAAACGACTGTGTGCGGCTCCTGTGCACAGTGTGTGATGCCCCCCACGCGCACAGTGTGTGTGTTTGTGTCCCACATTTCAACAGTTAACAAATTTTTGGGAAGGGGGGGGGGGTAAGTAGCTGGACTTGTCTAGGGTGCCAAATAGTCTAGCACCGGCCCTGGTGGTGGGATCTGTAGAAGATCGGTCTGTACCCTCTGGCTTTTGTCTGTCAATTAGGGGGACAGATGGGTCTCTGGGGCCCTGTTGCTTTACACCAGTGTTTCCCAAACCTGTCCTCAGGACCTGCTGACAGGCCAGGTTTGCGGGATATCTGAAGCACAGCACAGGTGATATAATTTGATACTCAGTGATTGCAGGATTAAGTCTGCAAAACCTGGCCTGGTTGAGGGTCCCAAGGACAGTTTTGGGAAACACTGCTTTACACCCTCTGAAACACCTACTTTGGTTAAAAAAAGTGTTAATATTTACATTTTGGTCGCTACCAGTCTTCCCTTTACATTTCTGAAGCTCCTCCCCCCGTGACTGAGAACATTACTTCCTGTTTGGCCACCTCTCACTTAAAACCATTTAGGACCAGCCGTTTCCTTTGTTTCTGGATATCTAAAGCAGGCCGGAATCTATGGATATGCCCATAGGATGCATCAGTCTCGGCAGTGATTCGCATGAAGGAACCCTGACATAGAGGCCTGTTTCCTCCTGCCTTGGGAGATGATTGGGGAACACAAGGCACTTTTTTCCGTCCTATATATGAAATTACGATATTCTTTACAAACGTTTAATTCGGTAGATCTGACGGCCACGATACCTTGGATTAAACCAGTTTTGTGATACTTACGCCGAGACTCAGAATATAAACCGTTACAAGCATTTATAAAGCGCCAACAGTTTCCTTAGCGCTGTACAATGGAAGAGACAGAATAACAAATCTACATACACGTTACACACACGGAACAGTAGGAGGGAAGGACCCTGCTCGAGAGCTCACAATCTAAGAGGAGAGGGCTGACACAGTGGGTGAGGGTACCTGGAGTATGTGTAGTAGCTGGCGCATGTGGACTGATGGGGAAGATGGAGCAAGAGATGTACAGTGAAGGATCATGGAGTGAGCCAATAGGTTTCTCTATTGTGTTTTCAGAGACTTCTTGAAGGACAGGAGAGATGAGGAGAGTCTAATGTTGCAGGGAGGGAGTTCCACAGAAAGGGGGCAGCTCAGGAGAAGTTCTGAAGGCGAGAGTCGGGGTGCAGGTACCAGGAGCTGATTGGCCGTGCGAAGTGGTCGGGACAGGATGTACCTGGTAATAAGGGAGGAGATGTAGGCAGGGGCCCGGTTATGGAGAGCGTTGTATGGGAGCAGCAGTATTTTGAAATGGATTCTAAAGGAAACCGGGAGCCAGTGTAGAGATTGACAAAGGGGTGAGGTGTGAGAGGTGAGGTGTGGGGGTGCAGGAGGTGACGTGTATTCATTACAGACTGCAGAGGCAGAATCTCGGATCTCTCAAGCAGTGGTGTCACTAGGGTTGGTGTCACCCGGTGCGGTAACTTATGGTGTCACACCCCCGTAGTTTTTTTACTACTCTTACTCATAAATCAGTACTTCCATATAACACTGCATGCTCATAATACACGGCGCACATTACTGTGAGGTTTATTGCTGTGGAGCTCTCTCATATACTCACACACAAATTTTGGTGAACTGCCAGCAAGTACGGTGCCTGTTCGACGGCAGTGAAAGTCCCCATAGAGAAGTAATGGTAAATCTGTTCAGAGACATCGAACAGCAGAGAAATGCCCTGATGTTCGGTGGTCTCATTAGACAGGTTTATTCAGCCGAACGCCATCAGGGCTATTCAGAGAGAGGTGAAAACCTTGAGAATTGCCAGGAGAATGAACAATCTAGACCAAATAGCCAATTTGGAAAGTGAGATAAATGGGAGAATTTTTCTGGTTTGACTATTTTGCCCTAGAATTTTCAATTCTACAGTCATTCTCAAGGTTTTCACCTCTCTCTGGATAACCCTGCATAGGTTTCAATGTTAAAAATATTCCTGTTTTTACCCAATATCTAATAAAACATTTATTCCACTAATCTGTAGTAAAAAGTCTCTTTATTTGTTGATTTAGTTTTTCTTAGTATCTAATAGGCATTTTTAAAAACAATTAATTTTTTTTCTTTCTAATAGTGTTTTTTTTTTCTGTAACAGCCCTTTTTATTATCATTCAGAGGATCTTATATGTTAATTCCAGACATTTTCGTTCAGTAGTTTTTTTTAAAACAGCTGGTGACGAGTTCGCGGTGGCATTCGGTGGCTGATTCCCTGCACTTCAGGGACCCTGCGGTGAATTCACCAGGGAAATTTGATTCCCCAAAGTGTCTGCGTCATTTCGGTGCTCTGTGAATATCCCCTTTAATGGTGATTTTTTGCTGCCCCCTGAAAAGTGCCAGCCTAGGCCTTGCCTACCCAGGACATACTTGAAAATGAGAGAATTCTCAATGTATCCTTCCAGGTAAAATAGTTTTGTGTACAAACAAAAAAAAATAATTTTTTTTTAGGGTGTCACCCTAGGGGGTGGTGCCACCTGGTGTGGGCCGCACCCCTGCCCCCCCCCCAGCGACGCTAGTGCTCTCAAGGCCAGAGAGAAGGAGGTTACAGTAGTCAAGGTGGGAGATAATAAGGGCTTGGACGAGCATTTTAGTAGAGTCCTGATTAAGAAAGGGACGGATGCGTGCAATGTTTTTTAGGTGGAAGTAGCAAGATTTGGTTAGTGACTGAATGTGAGGAGTAAAGGATAGATTGGAGTCCAAGATGACCCTGAGGCAACGAGCCTGAGAGGTAGAAGTAATGGTAGCACCATTCACCTGAAGGGAAATGGCGCAGGAATAGAGGTTTTAGAGGGGGGGGGGGAGATAAGTTCAGTTGTCAAGAGGTTAAGCTTTAGGAAACATGAAATCCTCCAGTCGGAGACAGCTGGGGAAAAAAAAAACCTGAAATGTAAAAAAATAACCCTGTTATAAAACGACCATTGCTGACCACTTTCCCCATAAAGGAGCTTCATTGCCCCATCAGTTTGAATGTAATATTTTTGCAGTATTACAGGGGAATGCACAAGTTGAAAATTCTGTGTTTTTCTCCCACATTTCCTCTTCCTAATTGTAGCCAATATGCCCAGATCATTATAAACCTGCTCCATCATGAAGTAATCCCAATAAAAGAGCTGCCTTATAATCACCCCTTTATAATGCTCATTAATGTGGTTATGTGGAAACGGAATTAATCTCGTGGGAAGCCCGGTAACAGGCTGCCGGTCCAGCAAGGTGACCTCTGTGTTTGATTAGGACGTACAGATACAGTAAACGTACACAGATGGATGTAATGGCTAAAACACTAGCTCTACGCACAGGCTAATGTATGCGTGAAGGCAGTGTTTACATAAAGTCCTATATTCTATATATGGTCTAATTATATACACATGGGTAATTTACTGGAACATAGAAATGGCCTCGGTTGTTGATGCGAAGATGATTCTGACTGCGGCTATAAATTACTCTGACCCAGAAATCTTCCGTTTCTGATCAGATCATTTACTTTGCATTTATATATATTTTATGCAGCACATTTTATATGGTCTTGGCTTCGCTCTGCATGCTCAATCTAGTTGGCTTTACACAGAGCATGATGAGGATGCTTTCGTATCCTACAGAGTCCTCCCTCACACCTCCCAAGATTTCATTCGGACATTTTTATTCTAGGTAGACCGTCCCCAGACGTTTTCGATGATGTCACGGCCTGTCAGGGGCATTTATCTGTATAGCCACAAATGAACTGGAACACCAGCTAGAGAGCTTTGTTCCTGTATTTCATTGTGTTGGGTCCATAGAAAACTAACGGATCCCCGCTTGTGTCTTATGATGCTGGTCCCTGTACACAGTATACTATCTACCCCTACGACCCTTGAATGGTCGGTAACGCTAACTAGCTTCAGGGAACAGATCATTAAGCACCCAGCAATGGTTAACAGATATGAGGATATACTTGGTCAAGATAACAGTGATCTTCGCAACAGGAGAGCTGGTCAGCCGTATGCCAAGAGAGATACACAAAGCGGTTTTGTTTTGTATAGCCAGACTCAAATATCCCAGCAGTGTGCGGATTCCTATGCTGCATTAATTATACTGCAGGGAGGTTACCATGTGCCCTGTACAGAAACAAATCCTGCCTGAGCCCCGCGGTAAGAAAGCAGATTGTAAAACAAATGCTTATTACGGCTATTGAATACGGAGATGTAGTGTATGCAGCTGCCCCACAAACGCACCTTCATAAACTTACTACATTGTATATATAAAAATTTAGCTTAAAGCATAGGAAGGGTTATTTTACGGTGAGAACAATAAAGCTGTGGAATTCTCTGCCTGTTGAGGTGGTTGGGTCAGAGTCTGTACAGACTTTAAAAAAACGACTGGATGATTTCCTGCAGACACAGAATATTAAGGGTTATAATATTTAATATGTGGGTAAAAGCTTCTTGATCCAAGGAGAAATCTGACGCCATTCTGGGGTCAAGAAGGAATTTTTTCCCAGTATGTTGCATATTTCAGACTGGGTTTTTTGCCTTCTTTGGATCAACAGCAGTAGGTTATGTGGGAGAGGCTGAACCCGATGGACGCATGTCTTTTTTCAGCCTATATAACTATGTAACTATGTATAACTCATTCTGCCACTTTGTGCTACAATGTAACTACATGACCCTTCATTGTGACATGTTAAAATAGCTAAACTGGCAGTCGCTGGAATCCAGACGCACTCTTCACCTTTCCAACCTGGTGTTTAAAAGCTTTTCTGGGAAGCTACCACCCTACCTGAATAGACTGCTTCCCCCAGCAGTTCCTTCATCCTATAACCTCCGATCCAGGACCAGCACCTTACTTACAATACCACAATACAAAAAGAAAGTGGCTCCATCCTCATTTTCCTACAGAGCATCGCAAATATGGAATAACCTCCCAGATGCCATCAAATCTTCCCCCAGTCTAAAGTCTCTTAAGAGATCTCTATTAACATACCGCAATACAGAATGCACCTGTAAACATGTAACATAGTGACTATATACAGACTGCACCTGTAAACATGTAACATAGTGACTATATACAGAATGCACCTGTAAACATGTAACAGTGACTATATACAGACTGCACCTGTAAACATGTAACATAGTGACTATATACAGACTGCACCTGTAAACATGTAACATAGTGACTATATACAGACTGCACCTGTAAACATGTAACATAGTGACTATATACAGAATGCACCTGTAAACATGTAACATAGTGACTATATACAGAATGCACCTGTAAACATGTAACATAGTGACTATATACAGAATGCACCTGTAAACATGTAACATAGTGACTATATACAGAATGCACCTGTAAACATGTAACATAGTGACTATATACAGAATGCGCCTGTAAACATGTAACATAGTGACTATATTTCATACAAAGTTATTTTCGGTGTTAATCTGTAGGTTTGTGTTATTTTTAATATCTTGCATCTTATTTTGAATTGTTAGTCATTACAGAAATTCAATGTTCTTGAACCCAGGACATACCTGAAAACAAAAGAAATCTCAATGTATCCTTCCTGGTAAAATACTTTATATACAAGTAATCTCACACATTTATTTATAATCGCAAGATTTTATTCTGATCGCAGTATGGGGTCTTAGGGGTTTTAGATGGTTTTATACCTAGTGCATAATTTAAAGGATTTTTTTTTGGCACTTTTCCTCCATTTAGTCTGCACTTTTCTTAAGAGAGTGCTATATATTACCTTCTTTCCCGTGTATCAATGTGTTATTAAATTATCTTGTTACTGCAGATTTTAGGTTGTGTAAAATAACGTTTCCTGCTCATTAAAAATGATGATAAAGTTAGCTGTGAAAGCCCTTCTCTGGATCCTCGTGAGTACGCGCCGGTTATCCTTCAGATGAAGTCCTGTCATTCCCACATTGAGACATTTTCTGAAGTAAAATGTTGATTAATGTCCTCTTGGTAAAAAGCCTTTCTCTACCAAGCGACTTAGTCTGCAGGAATGGCCAATTTACAAAGTGTAATCAATAATTATGTCTTCCGATGCCAGGAAAAAAAAAACACGCGCCGCAATGAATCACGGAAGGCAGAATAGAACAAAATGTCATTATCAGAGAAGGGCTGCGAGGGGTTCATGCTTTTCACAAGTCGTGTATTTATTATGATCGGCTCTTTATTTTTTCCGTAGAGATTGCTGGGACATTCGTTGCCCAATCCGACTCTGCGAGGGCTTTTACACTTGTAAGAAATATCACATTTGATTATTCTTTCCACGTTATGGATTGTTCTGCAAGAGTGGCCATTTGTGAACTAAAATCCATCGTGAGGGCTGAATCGAGGATGTTCGCTCACTCCCCCCCCAAATAACAGCTGCGATACTTGATAAAGACTCATGAGTGAGCCGCAACGTTGTCTCTTTCTGCTCTGATTAAGGCCAGGGTCAGACGAGCGTATTATGTGCTCCTGTACTGGCGTGCCTCCCGTCGTCCGTCGCAGCGTTGTGACACTACGATAGGGCTGGCCACACGAATTGCGCGTGCTACAGCGAGCATGCTGTAAGCCTCCCTGTCGAGACGCTACGATGCGCGTTCAACGAGACTGCAAAGTGTGATCCTCCATAGGAGGATCGAGCCTTGCAGCACTAACTGCGCTCAGCGAGGTGGCCAGACGGGCGTCAGAGTGGAAAACCTGTCTACTCTTACTGACGTTCCTTCCGCTCTGCAAAATGCTCGTCTGACCCCGGCCTAAAGCAGCCGTATTGTCAGGCCCGAGCCATGGCGTGGCCTATAAGTTATATATTTTATTTCCCAAGCGCTGGGGGTGAGCAAAACAGGCAGACTCGGGAAGCAGTTGTAAGCAAAAAATAAGTGTATTGAAAAGTACAAAAGAAAGTCCAAAAATACAAAACCGGTAATAACTGAGCAGAGAGGATATTGGGTAATGTAGTCCCAAGCTGTAAGGGAAATCCTCTAGAACGATCAGGAGCTTCAGCAGCAATACCTTGATTTAAGGTTAGTGTAGCGTATGAGGACTGGAAGCCACCGGTAAGTCTCTAGATACACAGGAACCAGGATGACTGTAACAGGTACGGAGGACACAGCGTGGCCGGAGTTCTCGAATAATTGCAGGCAATAAGTAAGAAGGTGAACGTATAGGTAGGGATAGCAATATGGAAGGGAAACACCAGTCCTTGTATGGCTGGCAGTCAAAGACCGGAGAGGTATGGAAAAAGGGTAACAGAACTAGGTAAAGCCTGGAAGAAGTCCTGCCCAGCAGGTAGAATAATCAATAGTCAAGAATACCAGAAATAAGTAATAGAGAACGATAAGGAATAAACAGGCATTAAAATGGAGGTCAGAACAAACTGAAGCCGAAAATACAAAAAAACAAGACAAACAGGACTGAAGGAAATACGTCTCTGGGTCCTGTATAGTAGTTTGTGTTTAACTGACAGACCTATGACAAGAGGGAGCTCACAAAACCTCTGACAGCTAAGGGAACAGAATGAAAGAGCATGGAGGAAGGGGAGAGACCACAATAAATGGCAGGTCATCCAGGTGAGAAATCAGAAGACAGCCAGCCAAGAGGAAAAACAGAAATGGCAGGAGCCAAAAAATGGAGTGAGATGACGGGGGAAAAGGCGGAATGGAATAAAACCAGAAAGTGGAACGGGACAAATGGGAGACTGAACAGAGACAGGAGGAAAGGGGTGAAAGTCTCACATCCTGCAATATGACCGGCGTTCCTTTTTTCTGGACTACTAACATTTGGGGGACGAGTAGCCGTACCGGATACCTCTGTATATACCCAAATAACAGTTGTCAACACGCACACATTGTAGGTTTGCGCATGTGCGCGGACTCCGCATGACGCCACTGGTTCTCCGCTTGTCGGCGTGGAGCCACTGACGTCAAAGGTGGCCACCTGCATGGGATATGGGTCGAATGCAGCGTGATCATTAATCGAGGGAGGAGGATTTCATGTAAATGCGGATATATAACCCCCTTTACCCAGTAAGTAAAATTGTAACCCTTGACAACAGCGTTTTGGTGTATGCGTCTCCCCCTGGGGCTCTCTATATCCACGATATCCAACCATTCTGATGTATGTATTTTGGTTGTTTATTAGGGATGCACCGATACCACTTTTTTAAGACCGAGTACCGATACTTTTTAAAAGTACTCACCGATACCGAGTACCGATACTTTTCTTTAATGTCATGTGACGCTTTCCAATAAGAACAGACCATATAAAAATGCCCCCAGCTCACATGTATATCCCCCCGATATATATATATATATATATTCATACTGCCCCAGCTCATGGGATATGCCCCAGCTCACACATGGTTATGCCCCCCAGCTCATGGATATGCCCCCCAGCTCACACATGGTTATGCCCCCCCAGCTCATGGATATGCCCCCCAGCTCACACATGGATATGCCCCAGCTCACACATGGGTATGCCCCCCAGCTCATGGATATGCCCCCCAGCTCATGGATATGCCCCCCCAGCTCACACATGGATATGCCCCCAGCTCATGGTTATGCCCCCCAGCTCATGGTTATGCCCCCCAGCTCATAGGTATGCCCCCCCAGCTTGGACCCCCCCCCCATACTTACCTTCCTGAGCACCGCCGGGAATGTCTCCGCGCGCACGCTCGTTGGAAGGACCCCAGCCGTGACCACGTGGGACCATGTGATCGCGGCTGGGGTCCTTCCAAGGAGCGCGCGCGGGGAAACTTTCCTGGCGGCACCCAGGAAGGTAAGTATCGTCGCGGAGAGCAGCTGCAGGGCCTGTCTGAATGCTCTATCTGCATTCGGACAGGCCCTGCAGCTGCTCAGAGTGTTCATACTTACCTTCCTGGGCGCCGCCGGGAAAGTTTCCGTGCGCGCACTCCTTGGAAGGACCCCAGCCGCGAACACATGGTCCCATGTGGTCGCGGCTGGGGTCCTTCCAACGAGCGCGCGCGCGGAGACATTCCCGGCGGCGCCCAGGAAGGTAAGTATCGCCGCAGAGAGCTCCAGTCCAGGGGCGGCTATCCAAATGCCGATAGAGCATTCGGACAGCCGCCGCAGCCCCTCGGATGCCGGCAAGCCGGCATCGGAAAAAGTATCGGGGGGTACTGCACGAGTACCAAGTACTCCTGCAGTACCCAGTATCGGCCCCGATACCGATGCTAGTATCGGTATCGGTGCAACCCTATTGTTTATTTTCTATGGTGAATATTACCATTGTGGCCGTTTGTGAACAAACACTGCATGTTGTGTAGTTTAGAGTTTGTGCTTTGTACACATACTCTGTATCATTGCTGTATATCATTCATTGTATAAATAAGGTCATGCAACACCAAGAATATAAACATTGTATTGGCCTTTTCCTTACATATGGTTATCCATGTATTTGTGACTAACGATTATTCTCATAAATCGATTATTATTTCGATTAATCGGATGAAAAAAAAATAGAGAAAAAAAATTGGTTCCTTTTAAAAGGAATTTTATGGAATAACCACAATCCCTTCCCCTTTTTTCATAAGTAATTTGCGTAGAATACATAACTTTCATATGCACATGTGTGAAAAGTACGTGAGTGCCTGGTCAGAGGGATGGGTTGATGCTGCATCATGCGCAGCTTAAGCCCATGTTTGCTTTCTCAAATGAACGCGGCTACAAACACGTGGTCATAGATGATGAAGTTAGCATGAAATCGGGGTTAATAAGATAAAGTAGTCAGGGTGTGTAGAGTGTCCCTTTTTAAATAATTTCATGAACAAACTGAGTAGGAGGAGGGACTGGAGGTGGAAGGGAGTGAGTATGGACAAAAAGACTGGATCTGAATGTGGGAGTGAGTTTGGGGAAAGGGACCAGACCAAAGGGAGGAAATGGCAGTTCCCGACCAAAGAGGGTGTGGCAGAGAGGGTGGTGGCACAGGACTCCAGCTTCAAGTAAGGATAAATCACAGGCATACAGCTCCTTCACCCAGTGGCAGTATCCTATTGTTTGTGTTATAGTTCTGCTACTGTTGTAAACGGAATAAAAACAAACTGGTTGGGTCTGACATAACCCTAGAAATAAATCATACTGAGTAAGGCTAGGGTCAGACGAAAGCATTTTTCCCCGCGAACCTGAAAAAGTGCGTCCGAACGCATTGACGTATTTTTTCACGGAATGCGCAAAAACGGTCAGACGACGCGCATTTTCGGGCGTGATTTTGTACGGATCGTCAATAAAACTCTTTTTGCGTCTGGACGTTATGTAGGCCGGACATTAGCAGCGTCTGACATCTCCTAATCATGCAAACACGCCGCTATGCCGCAGCTGCGCACTCAGTACGTCAGTACTAGCGGTTTAGCGTTCTCAAAAAAAATGCGTTCAAATTCCACTTGCGTTGCACGGCCGGACTTTTGTGCGGCCGTACATCGTATATTGGCCATCATTGCCCGTCATCTGCTGCTAGTGCGGCCGTGATTATGAGCGCCAGAACGCGCGTTAAAAGTGCGATGGTCTGACCCCAGCCTAAAGCAGCGACGTGTCTTCTCCGATCAGCTCCGAAGCTGAGGTTATTTACGTTTAACTCAGTCTGACTCTAAACCGTGTGTGCTGCACACAGGACGATTAATCCACAATGGAAATAGTTGACAACTATTTTAATCATTGATTAGTTGTTTCAGCCCTAAAAGAGGCATAATTTTATTTTTTGTGTGCATCTGGTTATATTATTTTTTTGTAACTATTGTATC
Source organism: Leptobrachium leishanense (assembly GCA_009667805.1). NCBI lineage: Eukaryota > Metazoa > Chordata > Amphibia > Anura > Megophryidae > Leptobrachium > Leptobrachium leishanense. Next base: position 1,179,944 of record CM019072.1, read on the forward strand.
AAATCATGTTTCCTTAATAGTATTTTATTCGCATTCGGCTTCCTTGAACATACCCAGGACATACTTGAAAACGAGAGAAATCTCAATGTATCCTTCCTGGTAAAATACTTTATAATGGTACAGATGCGTTCCTGCTTGAGTTGACCCTCTTCTTCTTTTAACCCTTTACACAAATTATTCCCAGGAGGTGCAATCCTTTGCAGACAGACCAGGTGAACTGGCTCACTGTATGCCAGCGAGCGTGATCATTGCACCTAGCCCCGAAATGCACAGCAGGGTCCTCGAAATGTGAGCTTTACAGCCAAAATTCTTTGAGTAGCTGCCCACTTATTTGTCTTACATGGCCCATGGAGGCAGCATTCGACTCTGACCCAGGAAGCCTAAAACCGTGAACATCCTTGCCGCCCCCCCCCCCGATGTTATGGGAGTATATTTCCCCATGATGATCTGCCAACCTTATGACTGACAGAATCATGGGAGATGCAGTTCCAAAAAACATCTGGAAGGCCAGGTTTGCTGACGCTGACTTAAAAGGTCCACATATCAGCCCGGGGGCTGCATTCTGTAAGGTTGAGTAGGCATTGTCTTTATTCACCCGGTTGTATTTATCAGAGATGGCTCAGCTAGTCATGGTTAAACACTGGTAGAGGGACAAATTGCCCTTATGGCACATACCTGGAGCTTAGGAATTTAAGATCTATGGCTCCAAAGGCTGCATCCATTACATTGAATAAGCACACTATGGGTCCTAGCTAGCCATAGTACGCAGGGATTACCACAAGGTGCTATAACATTTTGTAAACAAAAACTTTTGTTTTTGATACAAGCAAAAAACATTACTGATACTTTACCCTGGTGTGATGTAACTGCCTTTGAGCAGCGTTCAGATTTTCCAATGTGAGTCTCCACTCAGGACTCTAGGTTACCATTACAAGATAATCACCCAAAAAAAGTGTGCCAGGACTGAAATGCCAAGGGAGTCTCCGCCGCATGACAGGACAGCCAAGAGCATGTGATGGGAAAATAGAACAACCGTGTGACCATGCATTGCTGTTTATGCACCAGTCATTGACTTGACTGCTTGGGTTTCTTGTGACAAACACCGTCTGGCCAGAAAAGAGCAGAGAGAGAGACTGGGAGACAGATGAGACTAGTTTTACTTGTTAAAGTCTAAATACAGGGCACTGGCACTAATTAACCCTATCAGCCCCCTCACAATCTGTAGATTTGAATGTTGCAGCAATAAACCTTAAAGAACATTTTACACCAGCACTTGACAAAGCCAGGAGCCTGGTAACCACCGGCTCCTAGAATTTTACTCCTGGCTCCTAAATTTCTAGTTTATTTTACACCAATCTAAAAGCAGTCTTTGGCATCTAAATACATCTAGTTGGCTTCAATGTTTTCTTCCTGTCTCCTACATTTAATGTACATATATCCAGCCCTGGTGTGTGCCTTTCTGCCGTGGTAAATAGGGTGTCCAATGACAACAGAGCAAAGAAAATAAACAAAACAATATCACAACGTCACAATGCACAGATGTGAACACATAATATAATAAGTATCTCTATATCAGAGCGTCCAAACTGATATTTGAAGCAACAGTCTACACTTCTACGCTCAAAAAAGTAGCCGAAAGACCTCATGCACAAAAAATATCTAACAGCAAAAAGCACCGGGTAACAAAGTGATAAATAAATAGAAGCAGCTAAAATCATAATTTGAGTTAGTACAAACCAACGCCCAGATGCGGAGGCAAGGTTCCCAACATTTTGGCGAGGAATCGCCTTGATAAAAGGCAAATTGGGGCCAAAACGTTGGCTAACTTTTGTAGCTGGCTCCTAGATTCAAAGCAAATTTGGTTAAGCCCTGTTTTACACTACATCCCATAATGCCACCTTGCTGTGACTGGCACACCGTTATGCTGATACGCAGCTTTAAAACTCCTTTTAGTGACAAAGTAAAATTACAGTCAGGACCATAGAAACATAGAAAAATGTCGGCAGATAAGAACCTGTCGGCCCATCTAGTCTGCACAATTACCAGCCAAGCATGACTGTTGCACTTTAAAGCGACATTACCTGACACACACCTGCGTACCTATATCTTCCCATCCCTCAGATTGCATTTTGGGGGGGGCACTAGTTGAGGTGGAATCTGTCCCCAGCTGCTGTGACCACCAGTTTCGCTCTGAATGCTGGGTCCTCAACAGGTGCCAATACAAGGCCAAGCCTCTAGCTACTTACTGTAGCTAGATGGCCTGGCACTGGAATTAAAAAAAACTTTAATCATCCACCAGAGCGTTGTTCAATACAATATAACCCAAATTCTAGTGTGTAAATGTGGAACATGGTCTAAAAAGTTAAGACTGCAACTTCTAGAATCCATGCTTCTCCCGACGCGTTTTCCAACACATGTATGGACTGATATACGCAGACCTGAAGCGGAAAGGTGCTTTCCCCCCAAAAGTGCTGTTAAAGCACAACTATGTGGTGTTTGCATTCATAGTTTTATGGGAAGAAAATTCTGTTGTGCGATTCACACACGGATTAGACATTGTGTCCAGTGACAAAGTGTAGCTTTCCAAGACTGAATGCAGGAGACAGCCCCACCGCAAAGCAGATAATGGGAACAGCGTGAGCCAATGTACAATAATTGTCACCGCTTAAAGACCAGCTACCTTTACAAGTTAAGCCTTTTTCATGAGCGCAGCAGAGCTTCAGGTGTGGGTGAGGAGAGCATTGTGCCAGCATGGTGGCAAAAAAGTGTAGCCCTGAATACCATTTGTAATGTGCAAACATAGACCCCCAGGGAAACGTCTTCTGCTCATAGTTCAGTCACTTGTAAACTGAGTTGATAAGAAGCAAACTCATGAATCTGCACAATAAACAGTCACAGGTAACGGAAACATAAATTTAATCTTTTTTCTGTACAGGCTTTAGATTTAACAACCTCAGGGTTTTTTTTTTATTAGAATGCCCAGACAGAGGACTGCGCTCTGTAATAAAGCAGAGATCAAACAAACGTTAACCTTCAGGTGGATGGTTTATTAAAATGTTAAATACCAAGTGATTTTAAAGGCGGATGGCTTTGCAGAAAGGTAACTACACTTATGCTTAACAGGTCACATAAACCAATGGGAATCACTCATTAGACTTTAATTTCACTTCAAAGTTTATCCAACAATTAAAAGATCCTCAGATGTGAATTCATAATCTGGGACCTCCAGATTTAGCGGTGCGGGACCCTTGCGAATTCTACCAGAAGCGTCATAATGGGAACCGTGGCATGGGCAATAATAACCACCAAATTCACCAGCATTGGCAATGGGCACACACCCAAGGTGAGTGCACACTCCAATGAGGATGGCCCATTCTGGTTTCTTTACTCTATCCAGGTCATGTTGTGGGTCCCTCAAGTCGCTCAGGTCGACTTTGGCTTCTTGGTCGATTTCGGTCGCCGTTCGGTGACGCACAAACAAGGGCTTGCCCCTCCACTTGAAAGTCATGTTCTTGCCCTCTGGTATGTCGGAGAGCTTGATCTCGATCTTCGACATGGCCAGCACATCCGCGGACGCGCTCATGCTGCTGATAAACTGGGAGACTACATTCTTTGCTACATATGCCGTGGCGACTGTCGAGACTCCCGTGATTAGGTAGGAGAAGCTTTTCCTGTTGTCGTTGCTGGTTTGGGATGACTTTGTACTGTCCAACACCTCATCCCGACGGTAGGCCGAGAAGTCTGGTACCGTGATGTCGCTGTGCGCATAACGGACGCTAGAGGCACCTGGTAAGAAAAGAAAAAAATAACCTTTACATTCTCTGCCAATACTTTAGACGAGCGTCTGTAAGGGATGATTCACTAAACAATGCTTCTTCATTGGGAAGATGTTGCCGACAGCCCCTGCTCAATTCTTTTATTCTAGGTGATTTTACACGGGTTTTCTCCCCTGCCACGCTCTGCTTGTCCTGGTCAGCTCAGGAACTCTGAAGCCCCTGCTGCTTTTCTACGCATATTGTGCAGCAGTGACGGCAAATTGCACTTCGCTACATAAGTCAGATAAATCCGCTATGTGCAGGACACATCTGATCCAGTAGCTGCCTCTCTCAGGAGGCTGGTCATGGTGGGCAGAGTGTGCGGATGTCACTAGTGACCGGGAAACTCAATCCCGGCTGCCTGTTGATGGTTGTGTAGGAAGCTCCTCCGCTTCAGAGATTTCTGCCAACGAAGCGGGCACTCCTCACATCCTGGCCACTTCAGTGAAACCTCCCTTTAAAGGGACACTATAGTTTGCTTTTCACATAAGGGTTTGCAGCAACTTGGCTTCTACATCTCCCTGTAGCTGCAACAATGGGGAGCACTGGCCATTTGTGAATTACCCCCTGTGTTTCAGGCCGCCCGTCGGGTCACCACCTTACACTCAGCTGGGTCACTGTATCACAGGCCCAATGACAGACACAGGGACTGCAGCCTGTGAGCTCGGATCCTGCACAGGTCTACCTGCACCCCCCTCCTCCCCATCATCCCTCATAGATCCCGGGATTGTGAGCTCACCGTTGATGCTGACCGTGGCAGAGAGCCCGCCGCTGGGGGCTTGGCCGCTCAGGGATTCCCGGGACAGGAAGGGTCTCTTCAAGTCGGGCAGCACCTTGTCGGAGAGGAGCACGACCCCCGACACCAGCGGCTTCACCTGCCCGGCCACAGGGTAAGAGGTGGCCGACAGGTAGGGGGCCAGGGAGCCGGAGCGGGCTGCCAGGGACAACATGGCTGCGGGCAGAACTGGAAATTGCGGGCCGGTCACTGCGACCTTTAACAGGAAGCGGAAGTGGCGCGGTGTGATGACGCAAGGGGAGAATGAAGCCACGTAACGTGCCAGTCTGTGGGCGTGGCCAAGAGAGCTAGGGGGATAGGTACAACTAGCCGGGGGCGGAGCTAGAAATGATGCGTGTGTACACAATGTACCCACCCACCAATAGGAACCGCATTAGAACGGGGGATAATCCTAAATATGTGGGAGAGCAGCCTGCATGGACACCTGATAAACCCCAAATAAAGCAGTGCATGCACTGTGTCCCTGAAAGAGACATTCTAGTGCGCCCTCATCTACACCTGAAGCCTTCCCTCAGGCATCTCAAACGCTGAACTACACCTCCCATGATCTCTCTAGGATCTATCGCATTCAAAGAATTCTGGGAATTGTAGGCAATAAACACTTGGGGGGGGTAGACTTTGATTTCCCTGCTTTTATAATTGCACAGTCATTTATTTATTGTTTTCCCGCTGTAAGCCAGTTCGTCCTATAGGAAAGCAGAGTCCGCGGACGTCTCTCTCTCGACCAGAACGCGTGGACAATATGAGGTCCACCCCACACCATGACGGCGCACTGAGGGGTGCAGGGGCTTCGTTAGGAGGGAGACGTCCGCCGACTTTTCTCTCGAATGAGTATAAATAGAATACGAATAAAAAAAACGTTAAAATACTTGTTTTTAAGCGAGGAATTTGTTTGTGGTCACTTTAGAACCCACTAGAATGTAGCTATAATAACGCACAGACCATAATACGTCACGCTAATTCAGTTTTTGCTTTTTCAGTCGTAAAACACAGATTTCCTTTAAGACAGGCCCGAGCAGTAAAGCAAATCGGAGGAGAGATCTCAGTGTGTTCATTGCGCAGGATCCAGTCACTCTATTCTTATGGGGCTCTGGTCCTGCCTCTTACCCTGATGAGTTATCCCCATACAGTACGTGTCTGTCCCTGTTCAGAGCAGTGGTTGGGCGTTCGGCGGGCTACACACAAGTGATCATTTGGGGGGGGGTGACAGACCGCCCGGCACACCGACTATGTGCTTCTGTCAAACTCTGGCTTTCTACCTGCTGGAACTCAAAATCCTCCCTAAAATCACCAGGCACAACCAGTGTTTTAGAGTGCAAAACAAGACTGTTTACTTGCACCATACAGCTAAAAAACGTTCAGGGACAACCCTCTTCATGAATACATTACAGATACTATCAACAGATCCAGTAACAGGACAATGGGAAGGTACATTCAAAACATTGGATCGTTTACACAGGCAACCTCATCTTAAACTGCCTGCTAGTTCCTGGAGAAGGGGGGGGGCAGAGCATGTGAACACAAAGGAATATATTCTTAAAGCGGTTGAATGTACGCTATACATACATACATACATACTCCCTTAAAACTTTCCCATTTAGAGAAGCCTACCACCCAATTCACTGACGCAACCATCAATCTCTCTCATCTTGCAGTCCTCTCCTCCTGTTTCCAACCCTCCCAGATTGTGAGTTCCTACGGGAATAGGGCCCTCATCTCCTCCTGTACTGTTTGTCAAATGTTGTTCAATGTATTGTAATCCTCTCTATACTGTGCCTATTGTACAGCGCTGCGGAATATGCCGGCGCTTTATAAAGAATAATAATAATATGAGAGAGGATAGTAATACAAAGGGAATGTACGCTATAGATATAACATGACACTATAATAAATACATAAGGGAATATTAATATAACACAGACATCAGGGAATAGGGCACAGAAAACACAAACACCCTGCATCTAAAATTGTAGATACAGGGTGATTTTAACAAAGGAAAGAACAGGGAAATAATGTGAAACTTCAGGCTCGCACCTCTCAAATATATTTCTAGACCCATGTACTTCAAGTCCAAAGTGATGCACGGCACAGGGGGTATGTGGGGTAACCGTATGACTGTACCGGATTTACACCCCTGGACGAGTCTGCAGCTGCTGTAGGCCAGGCCGGCAGGTCCTCTCTCCCAGTGTTCTTTTGTTGCTCATGTCCATTGATACATTTAATGTAAAAAGGAGACAAGACAATACACCTATACCTGCATTGTGTGAATTATGTAAATGGACATGGAGTGAGAGGGGAAAGGAAGTGTGTGTAAATCTGCTCTAAACATTGAACGCTGTAACAAAACAAATCAGGCCAGATTCCCACCTAGCGGTCCTATCGACTCCTGGAGGTGATACCCGCGGCGGCACGGAGTGCTACTGCGAGTATCCCCAAGGGTAGCACTAGCGCATGGTTCTGGAGCAAGTTGCTGAAGTCTGCCCTGGAATCACACGCATGCGCAGGTTTTCGCCATTAGAATAGAGTCCAAACCCATTTGAAAATGCATGATCTGTAATTTTGCGAACTGCACTCAGGGATAGCAGAGGGCTGAGCAGGAAACATCATACATATACATGCTTCCAGGTTGCGCATGACAGTGCTTCCCAGCAGTATGTAGGATTCATAAACTGCAGGAGGGAAATCAATCCATTCGTTTAGGCCAATAGTTCCCAACCCTGTCCTCCGGGTCTCCTAATAACAGGCCAGGTTTGCAAGATATCTGAAGCATAAAATCTGTCCTGTTAGGGGACTGGAACCACTGGTTTAAGCAATGCAATTTCAATCTTGTAGCATATGAATTCTACATATTGCAGGGGAGCACTTTCACGTGTGTATATGTAGTATTGTATTTATGCGTGGATATACATACGGTTATAAATACAACTTGGAAAATATAGCAGCGCTAACGGAGCAACCTTTGTGAACAGACACTCCATACCATGCACCAGAAAAGTTGTGACGCCTCTGACACAAGCAAATAATACGAAATGTAATCACAATGGTGCAGCACCCGGTGTTTATCAATATTATGTCATTCCTGGTTGTCTATTTAGCTATTTTCTTTAAAAAAAAAATAGAAGAAATGTAACGTTTTCATGTATTTCAGTGAAATCGTTGCGTATTCTTATATTAGTCTCAACGTTTCTGCTGTAAAACTGTCTATAAAATAATGATAATAGGTTTTAAATGGACAAAGTCTCATCCATTTTTTTAAACCAATGTATTTTTTTGTCTCCTGTTTTCGTGTATTTTAGTGAAATCATTGTGTATTCTTGTATTAGTTTTACAGCAGAAACGTTGACACTGTATTTCAAAACAATTTAAATTTTTATAAACAAGGCAAGGCATAATATTGATACACACGCACACCGACGGAAAGTCTTCACTCTAGCTGTAATGTGAAACCTGTTGCTGCGTACTTTTTTAAAAGGGATATTACAATAAAAAGGCGGGGTTTTTTGCCCTTAAATAACTGACCAGATCCTGCCGTCAGCCTCTGCCCACTGAATATTAACTTTTCTTTTTAGGTGACTTTACTCCCCTTTTGTCCCTCGCCGGGCACAGCTCCTCCTCCCGGACCCAGAAGTCCCTGCAGCTATCTAACGCAACTTGCATAGTGTAGGAACTGCTAATTGCGCAGCGCTATGGGACTTGTGCACTTTACAAAGGCAAGTTCCGTAGTGCTGCGCAGAATGATGGATTGGAGCTGTGTGCTCATGTGCAGATCCGATCGAAGGCTGCCCCTCTGAGACAGTTCTCTATCGCGGGTGGTTTCCGCGCACTCTCTGCGTGCTGACGTCACTGGTGACCGGTAGCCAGGAAGTTCAAACCCCCGGTTGTTGGTGACACTGTCTTGGCTGGAGTTAACTCCCCCAATTCACCCAGCGTTTTCTCCAGATCGGGGCAGGAGTTAAGGGGGGGAGGGGGCAAATCTCACACCGTGACCACTTTAAAACAAAAAAGTGGTCCGGAGGAGTGGAGTGTGTGTCCCAGTTAAGGCTAGGGTCAGACGAACGCAGCTTTAACGTGCGTTTAGCCGCACAAAATCACGGCCGTGCTAGCAGCAAATGACGTCCAATGCCGGGGAACACACGAAGTACGGCCGCACGAAAGTTCGTCCGCGCAACGCAAGTGGCAAACGAACGCATTTTTTCGAGAACGTCAAACCGCTACTACTGACGTACAGAGTGCGCTGCGGCCGCATAGCGGCGTGTGTGTGTGATTGGGAGACATCAGACGCTGCTAATGTCCGGCCAACATAACGTCCAGACACAAAAAGTGTTTTATTGATGATCCGTACAAAATCACGGACGAAAAGGCGCATCGTATGACCGCTACCGCGTATTCCGTGAAAAAATATGTCCGTTCGTTCGACCGCACTTTTCCACGGTCGACGCGAAAAATGCGTTCGTCTGACCCTAGCCTCAAATATAGCAAGACTGCTGCAGCACATCTTTTTTATTATATATAAAAGACACACCGATTTGGAGGTTTCGGTAATACCAGAGACGGTGGGTCTTCATAATTAACCCTTTTAGACACCAACAATCACATTTTGCAGATAAAGTGTTAATTTAATATTGCCATTTATGGTCATCCTATAGATGGAGTGAAGGAGGGCTGTTTGCAGAATTGTTAGGGACTCCGGGAGCTGACCTTTGCTTTTCTTTGTCCATGTAAACCTTTTCTTTAGCATTTCTTTCCGTTGAGCAAATTGAGATCAGCGAGCAGAAGGCGGAGGTTTTTATTTATGCTCGGCAGAAGGGGGTGTATGTGGAGTACGTTAAAATAATCTAGCAGGAGAATGACCGTTTTATTTATTGGTGTTATATTATCTGGACAGCACAGGAATAGCTGCCTGTTATTTGCGAGAAACCGCAGCAGGTGACAGGACAAGCGTTTTATTGAAATAAAAATAAATAAATAAGAAAAGAAGTTGCCCATGTCTTGCAATTACATGTCCTGGGTGTGGGGTGACAGGAATTACACATCCCCCGAATGTAAATCGGATGTATATGGGACGTCAGGAGCAGATACCTACCGCCTTCAAGGGGGTGGCAACCCATGATATGTTCAGGGGCCCAAAACTCTTGCTGCTTGTCCAAGGTTGGAGTCAGGCGAGAGCTTTACAAAGCGGAAGGAACGTCTGTGAGAGTGGACATTCCTTCCACTCTGACGCCCGTCTGGCCACGTCGCTGAGTGGAGTTAGTGCGCTCAGTGCTGCAAGGCTTGATCCTCCTATGGAGGATTGTGCATTGCAGCTCTGTCGAACGCACATCCTAGTGCTTCGACCGGGAGGCTTGCAACATGGCTGCTGTCGCGCGCAAAATTTGTGCGCAACCGCGTGTGGCCAGCCCTGTCGCAGTGTCACGTCAGTACGGGCGCACATAGTGCGTCTGACACCAGTCTAAGAAGGGTCCCTCTGTGCCTCCCAGGACTGGCACTCCAAGATACCAACAAATTTGCCGGTGGGCTGCAGCCCTGCAAGAGCCCTCTGACTCATCACGGAGGGAGCGATAATGAGGGTCTGCACCAGGTAGAGGCACTCTCCCAACAAAGAACATGTTTTTCCCCCTGCTGGACCACCAGGATTCGGCCCGCTCCTTGTAAAATAAGGTAACACAGGAGAGGAGGCAAGATGTTTCATGTGCAATTCCGTTACTGATACGGGCAGCTGAGGGAAGAGGGTCCCCTGCCAGTGGTATAGTAAAGAGTCCCAAGACTTCTGATGACAACCCTGCCTACCAACCCACCAGCACTCTGGTTTGAAGCCACATCCTCCCAATACCATTCATCTGCCGACTGAACATCGTGTGAAGTGCGTGGGGCTGTTCTAGTGGTTGTGTAGATCCTGGATGAACACATCTGTATTGAGGGCCACCTGATTGGCTGTGTTAAGGCTAGTTGCACTTGTGTCGGCTATCGGAGGACTGGCACAAAGTGACGACTTAAACGGTGGAGCAGCGTGGCAGTATGTTATAAAGCTGTAGACTAAAAACAGGGGTGAGGGGGTACTAGGGTGGCAGTGTGAGCAGGAGAAGTTAATAAAAAAGTGTTTTTTAAAGCTAAGCTTTCATTGTTCCTGTCAGTTCTCCACCACACCGCTCACTGACTCCACAAATAAAGCTCCGGAATAATCACCCCAATTATTAACCTCCTAATGAGGAGGGAAGAAGCAATCACAGAGTAGAAGCCTGAGATACAGGACTTAAATACAGCTACTCCAGTGTAAAACAGAAAACTAGTAATAGTTTACATTAGTAAAATTATTTAAACTGGGCTTGATTTATTAAAGGGACACTCCAGGCGCTGCGACCATTGATTCCATATTGAATCGAAACGGAATGGTTTGAGAATGTGGGATTAGCCCCACCTAGAATGTTCAGATTAGTGAGGGCTGATCATGCTTCCTGGAAAAAGGTCATTCATAAAAAAATCAGTGGCTCTCGATGCACTTATTTTGAGAGCCATTGGATTGGCTGGAGCTCAGAACTGGAGTCGAGGCGAGTATATACTCACTAAAGGGTTACATAGTCTGAAAGAAGACATGCGTCCATCGGGTTCAGCCTTTAAAACAGATTAGGAGTTGGGGGTCAGGAAGGGTGAATGTTTAACCTCTCCACCCATCTCAATTTGGCACAACAGCTCCAATAGTCAAGTAAACGCAAATGATGGCTCCCCAGATGTTAACTACGGTCTTCCATGATGCCTAGCCTGCTTTAAGCCTGTCAGAGCATCATGGGGCATGTAGTTATAAAACATCTTGGGGGCTCAAGTTCACCATCACTGGAATAGCCACCATGCAAATCCTGCCCCGGTGCAGGTCATAAGATTATACACTTAGTGGCCAGATTATTATGACCACCCCATCAGTACTTGGTTGGGCCACCTTTTGCCTTCAATACTGCGGCGATTCTTCTTGGCATCGACTCCACGAGATGATGAAAGGTGATGCGAGGAATCTGACACCATGCCTGATGAATAGCACTGTCCAGTTCTGTGAGATTTGATGGTTTTGGAACCAGCTGCCTGTCTGATGGCTCTTTAAACTTCGTCCCACAAATGCTCAATTGGATTGAGATCTGGTGATTGTGAGGGCCACCTAAGCAAGGTAAATTCTCCCTCATGTTCTTGAAACAACTCATGCACAATACGAGCACCGTGGCATGAGGGCGCATTGTCTTGTTGGAAGAAGCCATCTCCTTTGGGATACGCCATCAACATGATGGGGTGAACTTGATCAGCAACGATGCTTTGGTATGTTGTGCTATTCAGACGTTGTTCCACACATATTAAAAGGGCCCCAAACCATAACACTGCCCCCACCAGCTTGACGGGTTGTACTCATGCATGTGGGGTGCTGCTTTCATGCGGTTTCCGCCAAATTCTCACCTTGGCATCTGCATGATGCAACAGGAAACGTGATTCAACGGACCACATGACTTTTTTCCAATGCTCGACTGTCCAATCCTTGTGTTCCTGTGCGAAATGGAGACGTTTTATCTTGTTAACTGCAGACGGCAAAGGTGTTGGAACAGGCCTTCGGCTTCCATATCCCATACGATGCAGTGTACGGCAAACAGTGCGTTCAGAGATCATTTGAGAGGATCCCTGATTAAGATCTGCAGTAATTTGATGTGCTATTGCCCTTCTGTTGTCTTGTACCAGTCTTGCCACTCTCTTCTGTTGTGCCGTAACATTGACTAGTCGCTGACAGCCACAATTCGCACGTTCAGACCCAGATTTTCGGGTGACCATCCAGTCTTTAAACACTTTAACAACAGCTGCTCTTGAACATTTAACCAATTCTGATGTTCTGCTGATACTCGCTCCATGGCTCCGAGCGCCAACAATCATCCCACGTTCAAAGGCTGTTAAATCACGTTGTTTACCCATATCTTCAGAAAAAAATCACTTGTACTGTCGTGGTAAACAACCTGCTTCCTATTTATAATGGTCTGGCCCTCGAGCAACTTCAGCGCCAAATTATAGCTAATTTGCCTAAAAAAGTCAGGTGGTCCTAATAATCTGGCCACTCAGTGTATACCCCTGAAGCAATGCCCTGAAAACGTGTGCTTTTTACAGTCCCTCCATTCCCCTTCCAGATAAAGAAATGTGCTATAAACACACAACGTCTTTATTCATGTAGAAATGAAATATTCTGTGTGAGTTGCCAGAGAAGAGCTCACGCTGATAATTAATTGTTTGATTTTCAGGTCTGATAAATCTCCCATGTTTAATAAAATATACAAGATATATAGTCGGATCTAATTACAGAATAGGATTAATTAGTCGTTTAAATAATATTGATCTACAGATTTATTCTTTATCTCTTTTTTTCCCTTCTTTTTATGAGATTTTGCCATTTCTGGGCGTTTGCATTAAGCCACGGATTATAGATGATCGCCGTTATTTATGTTAGAACTTGATCCTGACATAATTCTTTCAACTGCGGTAAAGGTCAAATTGTGCTGGATTGGAATAAAGCGCTTCCATAAAACCAGTGATTGTGTGATTAGCTGCGAGGAAATACAGTCCTGTACCGGGATATAAAGTATCCGAGCCAGAATGTTGCAGGTGCTTCCACAACGTAACGCTCAGCCGGAGCCTCACACATATTAACATTGGAGTAAATTGCATTAGAGTGACACGGACAGGTTTGAGACGTCTCAGCAAGCGACGGATATATCCGATCATAAGGATCAGTGCAAGAATCTCATTGCTTGATGAGACGAGCGATCACAATCTGCTGCTTGCTGTGTTCCTGCACCGGGTGCCACCATCACTCTTTCTGCATTTTGTATAGCGAGGGTCATTGGGTAGTCCATCGCCTGCCTGGAGTGAGCGGAGGGCTGTCCTGTAGGATGCCACTCACAGCTGTCATTCAATCCTTATGAGTTACAGTTACAAGCATGTATAAAGTGCCAACAGATTCCTTAGCGCTGTACAATGGGAGAGACAGAAAAAACAAATCTACATACACGTTACACACACACACACACACACACACACCGAACAGTAGGAGGGAAGGACCCTCCTCGAGAGTTTACAATCTAAGAGGAGAGGGGTGACGCAGTGGTGAGGGTACCTGGATTATGTGTAGTAGCGGGGCACATGTGGGCTGATTGGGAAGAGGGAGCAAGAAGTGTACAGTGAGGGATCATGGAGTAAGCCGATATTTCCTCTCTAAAGTGTTTTCAGAGACTTCTTGAAGGACTGGAGAGACAGGGAGAGTCTGATGTTGAGGGGGAGGGAGTGCTATAGAAAGGGATGAGTGATTTGTGACACACTGCATTTTGAAAGAGGACCTGGACATGAGCACTGAAACATCATGTGTAGGGGCTCTTGTGCTGGAGAGACAGCGTGACAAACCTCACCCAATGGAGAGGAGATAGATTAAAAAATGCTAATTTATTTAAAGTGCCATATTAGTGCTTCCAGTAGCCCTCTGAGCAGGCGTGTACTGACCATCGAGACTACCAGGAGATTCCCGGTGAACCGATGGCTCAGTGGGCCGGTGTGAATGCTGGTCCATCATGCAGCTCGGCCTGCCCTTAATCCAGGGATGTCCAAACTCCGGCCCCCCAGATGTCCATAAACTACAACCCCCATGCTTCTCCATCCATCTATTGCAGTCAGAGATTTCTGGGAGTTGTAGCTCAGGAACATCTGGGGGACTGGAGTTTGGACAACCCTGCCTTAACCCCTTGGCTGTGAAAGATGTGTGGGGGACGTCATGCCGATTCCCCACACGTTATGGATTCCCTGCCGCCTTGGGGGAGACCTCTGCGGGTCTGGGGGGAAAATCCCATGGTGATCTGACTTCCTGGAAGTCAGGCCATGCCTTGGGACCTCCCCATTCCACTGACAACATCGCAAATGCACTTAATGACGTCAGTAAGGGACTTCCCATCAGCTGGGTAGTGTATTCACTACGCAAGAGATACAGGGGTCTTTTGTAAAAAATATTTTATAAATCTCTAGAGCTGTATGATGGTATAATATCTCCTACTTACATGGAACGCCCAATGGGAGCAATCCATTGCTCTCTGGCTTTGTTAGGCCAGGGTTGGTGCTCATAGTGTTGTAGTTGTGCCTCCATCCAGGTAACGCTCCATTTTTGGTGCTTGTCTCGTGGTTTTCATGGCGCATAATGAAGATTATTCGTGCCAGTCTCCTGGCGACGACGAGCAGTAATGAATATTCTTCATACCAAGATCTGCAAAGCAAATCATTGGAGGTGATCTCCCAAAAGCCGCCCGATTCCTCGGAGGCAAATTACTGGATACAGCAAGAGGAGGCTGGTAATTACAATACATAATGACGCTAAACAAGTTCAATCACCACTTAGGCGTTTCATTGCCGGTGCGTGCCACTCGCTGGTTGGCATTTTACGATATAATATAACGGACTGGCACACAGAATTCACTGCGTGTCTTTACATGACGGGCTCACAATGGAGTTTTATACAAAAAAAATGCATTATTTAGACAAAGGGTAATTAAAAAAAAGTCACATATGATGTATCAGAACTACATTTCCCATGATGCCAAGCTAGCCAAAAGAATCAATGATACACAAAAAAAAATAAATAAATGCCAAGACACTTGAGAATAGCACGTCTAAACAGCACATGTAGCGTGAAACTAGATATATGTATCTTTTTGTATTCCCCTGGATGGCTCCT
Organism: Leptobrachium leishanense; assembly: GCA_009667805.1. Taxonomy (NCBI): domain Eukaryota; kingdom Metazoa; phylum Chordata; class Amphibia; order Anura; family Megophryidae; genus Leptobrachium; species Leptobrachium leishanense. Next base: position 1,195,284 of record CM019072.1, read on the forward strand.
CCTCTTCATCCACCAATCAGACATAAATAAGTAAAAATCGGGGCGCACCACAATCGATGAGAATGGATGTAGCGGGATACGGTTATGACAATGGCTAAAAACCCCTGCTATTATAATCACTCACACGATGGAAAAGATAAACAAGCCCATCAATATATACTCCGCTACCTCTTCTTAGGTCCAACATATTGCTGGGCCGTGGTTACCACACCTTCATTCAGATGCCGGTATGTGGCGATGCCATCATGACCATGAAAGAGGATAGAAGCCAAGAATTTATTAAGATAAAAACAAATAAACCTTAAAATCAAATGGAGGTTATATCCGACGCGTTTCGTCCTTATGGACTTTATCAAAATAATCAATGAGAGGAATGCAGTTCTAAACATCTGAGATTGCTGACACCCAGTGGCGTAGCGTGGGTTTTCAGCGCTCGGGGCCAGCCAAGAATTGTGCGCCCCCCCCCCAACCTGTGGACACGTTATTGATATTGCCCCAGCTCTCACATGGATATTGCCCCAGCTCATGGATTTGCCCCAGCTCATGGATATTGCCCCAGCACATGGATTTGCCCCAGCACATGGATTTGCCCCAGCACATGGATTTGCCCCAACTCTCACCTGGATATTGCCCCAGCTCCGGATCCAGCAGGGGCTGAGGGGGCCCAGATGCCGGGCAGCGGGAGTGCCTGCCCGGTCCTGAACAGCGTGCGAGTCCGTCCTGTTGAAGGGGAGGCGGCTGCGTGCGTGCGCAGGTCACGCGGTCCGGCCAGTCAGGTGGTACAGAGACTCAGTACCACCTGATTAGACGGACCACGTGACCTGCGCTGCACGCAGCCGCCTCCCCTTCAACAGGACGGACTCACTGTTTAGGACCGGGCAGCAGCACTCCCGCTGCCCGGCATCTGGGTCCCCTCAACCCGTGGGCCCTTGGGCGGCGCCCGAGGGCCCGGCGGGTCAGTCCGGGCCACAAGTTTTAGGGGCGCAAATTTCTTTTGAAATTATGCGCCCCTAAGAAAACTGCGCCCGGGGCCACGGCCCCCCCTGCCCCCCCACGCTACGCCACTGCTGACACCTTGTGGATAGACTGCATTTCAAGGTTAGGCTCAGGTATATATATATTCATTCACATTCTACCTGCACATATGTAAAGTGGGAATTTTGTTCTCCATTCTTTCGTTGCTCCTCAGAGCCCATTTTTGAACACACAGAAGGCTCCAGAGAGCCTCTTCTAATCCAGTGTCAGGTCTCCTGTTGGTGTTGCACATAGGAATACCGGAATAGGTCTTTCCACCTAAATCCTGCAAGTTATGTCTAATTTGGGTCTTTTTTTTACAATGCCATTTCCACAGCTCTCATGGTGCGCTGTGTGTATGCGTGCCAGCCACGGGTAGAGAAGGGGGGGGGTTCAGTGCCAGGCGCCGTGTTTAAAGCAGGATACCCTGTCAGTTCTGCCGCAGATATTACATCGGATTCAGATGAATCATGTAAGGGGGGGGGGAGATTAAGCTGGACGGGTTTCCGTTTCACGGGATCGGTTGTTCTTGGCCGTCACTCAGTAGATGCCCACAAGGTTAACTGCCGGCACCTGAGCTGCACATGTGATTAAGAGTCGCACCGTCACGCGTGGCCAGATGGGCTTTCCTGGACAGTCGGTGCCAAAGCCTGGTGAGCCTCGAGGATTTGCCAAACAGATGGACAGTATGGAGTGTGTTACATTTATTCTGTACAAGGGCACTAGACTAGTGACGCATCCTTGGGTTATTTTGTATCGCATGGAGGATGCATTTAACCCTGTAATAGCAGGTGTTGGTTTTATATCGCGGTGATTGGAACTGAATGTTCCTTCTAAAGAAAAAGCGTGGTGTTAGAGTAGAACGTCTGATCTTCAACCTGAATATTGGATTTCGCTCCTAGCCAGACCTCGTATACCTGGGCTTCATGTACCTAAACCAAAATTTTTTTCTGTATTTGTCCCATCTTTTATCACATGTCCCTGTGCCTCCAACTCATTCACATCACATCACATGCCCCTGTGCTTCTAACTCATTCACATCACATGCCCCTGTGCTTCTAACTCATTCACATCACATGCCCCTGTGCTTCTAACTCATTCACATCACATGCCCCTGTGCTTCTAACTCATTCACATCACATGCCCCTGTGCATCCAGCTCATTCACATCACATGCCCCTGTGCCTCCAACTCATTCACATCACATGCCCCTGTGCCTCTAACTCATTCACATCACATGCCCCTGTGCCTCTAACTCATTCACATCACATGCCCCTGTGCCTCTAACTCATTCACATCACATGCCCCTGTGCCTCCAACTCATTCACATCACATGCCCCTGTGCCTCCAACTCATTCACATCACATGCCCCTGTGCCTCCAGCTCATTCACATCACATGCCCCTGTGCCTCCAACTCATTCACATCACATGCCCCTGTGCCTCCAACTCATTCACATCACATGCCCCTGTGCCTCCAGCTCATTCACATCACATGCCCCTGTGCCTCTAACTCATTCACATCACATGCCCCTGGGCCTCTCATTCACATCACATGCCCCTGGGCCTCTCATTCACATCACATGCCCCTGTGCCTCAACTCATTCACATCACATCACATGCCCTGTGCTCTCATTCACATCACATCACATGCCCCTGTGCCTCTAACTCATTCACATCACATGCCCCTGTGCCTCCAACTCATTCACATCACATGCCCCTGTGCCTCCAACTCATTCACATCACATGCCCCTGTGCCTCCAGCTCATTCACATCACATGCCCCTGTGCCTCCAACTCATTCACATCACATGCCCCTGTGCCTCCAACTCATTCACATCACATGCCCCTGTGCCTCCAACTCATTCACATCACATGCCCCTGTGCCTCTAACTCATTCACATCACATGCCCCTGGGCCTCTCATTCACATCACATGCCCCTGGGCCTCTCATTCACATCACATGCCCCTGTGCCTCCAACTCATTCACATCACATGCCCCTGTGCCTCCAGCTCATTCACATCACATGCCCCTGTGCTTCTAACTCATTCACATCACATGCCCCTGTGCCTCCAGCTCATTCACATCACATGCCCCTGTGCTTCCAACTCATTCACATCACATGCCCCTGTGCCTCTAACTCATTCACATCACATGCCCCTGTGCTTCTAACTCATTCACATCACATGCCCCTGTGCTCTCATTCACATCACATCACATGCCCCTGTGCTTCCAACTCATTCACATCACATGCCCCTGTGCCTCTAACTCATTCACATCACATGCCCCTGGGCCTCTCATTCACATCACATGCCCCTGTGCCTCCAACTCATTCACATCACATGCCCCTGTGCATCCAGCTCATTCACATCACATGCCCCTGTGCATCCAGCTCATTCACATCACATGCCCCTGTGCATCCAACTCATTCACATCACATGCCCCTGTGCCTCTAACTCATTCACATCACATGCCCCTGTGCCTCCAACTCATTCACATCACATGCCCCTGTGCCTCTAACTCATTCACATCACATGCCCCTGTGCATCCAGCTCATTCACATCACATGCCCCTGTGCATCCAGCTCATTCACATCACATGCCCCTGTGCATCCAGCTCATTCACATCACATGCCCCTGTGCATCCAACTCATTCACATCACATGCCCCTGTGCCTCAACTCATTCACATCACATCACATGCCCCTGGGCCTCTCATTCACATCACATGCCCCTGTGCCTCCAGCTCATTCACATCACATGCCCCTGTGCTTCTAACTCATTCACATCACATGCCCCTGTGCCTCCAGCTCATTCACATCACATGCCCCTGTGCCTCCAACTCATTCACATCACATGCCCCTGTGCCTCTTTCACATCACATGCCCCTGTGCTTCTAACTCATTCACATCACATGCCCCTGTGCCTCTAACTCATTCACATCACATGCCCCTGTGCATCCAGCTCATTCACATCACATGCCCCTGTGCATCCAGCTCATTCACATCACATGCCCCTGTGCCTCCAACTCATTCACATCACATGCCCCTGTGCCTCTAACTCATTCACATCACATGCCTGTGCCTCTCATTCACATCACATGCCCCTGTGCCTCCAACTCATTCACATCACATGCCCCTGTGCCTCCAACTCATTCACATCACATGCCCCTGTGCTTCTAACTCATTCACATCACATGCCCCTGTGCCTCCAACTCATTCACATCACATGCCCCTGTGCCTCCAGCTCATTCACATCACATGCCCCTGTGCATCCAACTCATTCACATTACATGCCCCTGTGCCTCTAACTCATTCACATCACATGCCCCTGGGCCTCTTTCACATCACATGCCCCTGTGCCTCTAACTCATTCACATCACATGCCCCTGTGCCTCTAACTCATTCACATCACATGCCCCTGTGCCTCCAACTCATTCACATCACATGCCCCTGTGCCTCTAACTCATTCACATCACATGCCCCTGTGCCTCCAACTCATTCACATCACATGCCCCTGTGCCTCTCATTCACATCACATGCCCCTGTGCCTCCAACTCATTCACATCACATGCCCCTGTGCCTCCAACTCATTCACATCACATGCCCCTGTGCCTCCAACTCATTCACATCACATGCCCCTGTGCCTCCAACTCATTCACATCACATGCCCCTGTGCCTCCAACTCATTCACATCACATGCCCCTGTGCCTCCAGCTCATTCACATCACATGCCCCTGTGCCTTCCAACTCATTCACATCACATGCCCCTGTGCCTCCAACTCATTCACATCACATGCCCCTGTGCTCCAACTCATTCACATCAACATGCCCCTGTGCCTCCAGCTCATTCACATCACATGCCCCTGTGCCTCCAACTCATTCACATCACATGCCCCTGTGCCTCCAACTCATTCACATCACATGCCCCTGTGCTTCCAACTCATTCACATCACATGCCCCTGTGCATCCAACTCATTCACATCACATGCCCCTGTGCATCCAGCTCATTCACATCACATGCCCCTGTGCCTCTTTCACATCACATGCCCCTGTGCTTCTAACTCATTCACAGCACATGCCCCTGTGCCTCTTTCACATCACATGCCCCTGTGCTTCTAACTCATTCACAGCACATGCCCCTGTGCCTCCAGCTCATTCACATCACATGCCCCTGTGCCTCTAACTCATTCACATCACATGCCCCTGTGCCTCCACTCATTCACATCACATGCCCCTGTGCTCCAACTCATTCACATCACATGCCCGTGCCTCTCATTCACATCACATGCCCCTGTGCTCCAACTCATTCACATCACATGCCCCTGTGCCTCCAACTCATTCACATCACATGCCCCTGTGCCTCCAACTCATTCACATCACATGCCCCTGTGCCTCCAACTCATTCACATCACATGCCCCTGTGCCTCCAACTCATTCACATCACATGCCCCTGTGCCTCCAACTCATTCACATCACATGCCCCTGTGCTTCCAACTCATTCACATCACATGCCCCTGTGCCTCCAACTCATTCACATCACATGCCCCTGTGCCTCCAACTCATTCACATCAACATGCCCCTGTGCTCCAGCTCATTCACATCACATGCCCCTGTGCATCCAACTCATTCACATCACATGCCCCTGTGCCTCCAGCTCATTCACATCACATGCCCCTGTGCTTCCAACTCATTCACATCACATGCCCCTGTGCTTCCAACTCATTCACATCACATGCCCCTGTGCCTCCAACTCATTCACATCACATGCCCCTGTGCTTCAACTCATTCACATCACATGCCCCTGTGCCTCCAACTCATTCACATCACATGCCCCTGTGCCTCTAACTCATTAACATCACATGCCCCTGTGCCTCTAACTCATTAACATCACATGCCCCTGTGCCTCTAACTCATTCACATCACATGCCCCTGTGCCTCTAACTCATTCACATCACATGCCCCTGTGCTTCTAACTCATTCACATCACATGCCCCTGTGCCTCTAACTCATTCACATCACATGCCCCTGTGCCTCTCATTCACATCACATGCCCCTGTGCCTCTGCCTTTTGCCTTCGAACTACAATATATCTTTACTGGGCCTCTTTCGTGGCACTGGCCGGCAGCTCCATTAGTCCCAGTGTTTATCCGGCCCTGCCAGCAGATAAAGCAATAAACCAATATTCAAAGAATAGTCCATAACTAGATGACATAACATGAGGTCCTCCAGAACCAGCATAAAAATATGAATTCTGATAAATACAATCTAGTATTAGTAATGGCTAACCTCCAAACTGAGGTTTTCCCCAAAGCCATAGCGTAGCACACACCCTCCACAACCCAGCCGTGGTGCGGCACATCCATCAGTTTGTTTCGTCACAACGTCATTGGTCTGCAAGTGTTAAACAGTTGCCTTTTTTGTGTGTGGAGGTGGTACTGTTGGCAGCCACATTGTAATCCGCATAGGTTATAACCTGGGAGTATAATACAAAAAGGTTTGAGAAATATAAGACCACTTAGCACCGTAACAAGACATCTGACCGTCCCAAAACTGGTCCTCACCTCTCTGTGCATTAACTCAGCACTGCAGTCCTCCCCTCCTGTTTCTCACCCATCTAGATTGTAAATTCCCACGGGAATAGGGTCTTCACGTCCTCCTGTATCTGTTGGGGAGGAATTCTGACCTGTCTCCTTTATGTATTGTAGAATTGTCCTGTCTCTACCCATTGCATATTTTGTACAGCGCTGCAGAATATGTTGGTGCTTAATAAGTAATAATTTGTGAACCAACCAATCCATCCCACCTTGCAGCCCACCACTCTCTCCTTGCAGTCCTCTCCTCCTGTTTCCACCCCCAACCCTTCTAGATTGTAAATTTCCACAGGAATAGGGCCTTTGTTTCTTCCTGTACTGTTTGTCAAATGTTGTTCAATGTATTGTAACCCTCTCTATATTGTGCCATTGTACAGCGCTGTGGAATATGCTGACACTTTATAAATAAAGATTAATAATAATAACCTGTAAGGATTGCTGACCGTAGAAAGCGGAAATAAATCATGTTTATGGCATAGACCATACAATTAAAAGAAAGAATTCATCTCATTATTAGCAAAACATTAAAGGGATGTGCTGCTCCTCTGATTGGACGAGCCATTTCCCGATCTTCGCAGTATTTGTTAAACCGGGGTATTGTGTAAACGCATGAGCTGTCGAATTCAGCAAGATACTGGTTTTATCTTTTTTTTTCCCTTTTCTTTTAATTTTCAATGGATGATATAAATAGACGGTCCCTTTAATAATCCCTAAAATGCACCGCGTGACGCTACGCGGGATTATCGACGCCTCGGAATATTCCTGGATCAATACGTTTTCCTGTAATTTGTAAAAGCAACGCATAAACCCGCATGTGACCGGGAGACTATAATCACATACAGCAAATCCCTCCGATTGACGCTGCCCGTTCGGTCGTTATTACGAAAGCGACGGCGCTATATGTCAGTCCCCCCCCTCCGCGGCGGAAATTTGAAGACGGAAAGCTTTGAGCCGCCGAATTAAAGTCTGTTTATCTGAAAATGATGTTTGACTGCAAGCGTTTCCATAATGTAATCACCTTTAAAGGAGTAATAATTGTTTAGTTCCTTCAATCGCTGTGCTGTTAGGCGTTTCGCGAAAACCAGAATGGGAAACATCTTTATGATTACAGATTGGAAAATAATCACATTTGACTAATCCCCGAGTGCCACCCATTGCAGTCAGCTTTTATGTCCAAAGGAGGTTTTCAGGCATGGGGCGGTGAGGGGGGAGTCGGGCTCCGGCGCGCTTTTTCAGTAAGTAAACACTTTTGGGGGCATTTCTGGAATTTGCATGATTACATTGATTGAAGTGTACAAAGTTGTTCAGCATCGCCTTCTTTTCTTTAACGATCGTAATGTAGCAAGACACAACTAAGAGGAATAAATACACATAGGCAGTCACTTCCTTTCTTTAACCCCTGAGAAACCAATGGCAGGTGCGTCACGGCAAGATACAAAGCCGTTTGCCTAATCTTGTCCTTCATGGGTTGGGCTTTATGAAATTGTAACACACTATGGGGGTTATTCAGAGACATTTCGGTGCTCTCCCGTTCCCCGCACTTTGGGGAATCAAAGTTCCCCACCCTGTGGTGAATTCAGTATTCACCGCAGGGTCCCTGAGTGCAGGGAAAACCTGCCGCACCCCCACTGAAAACACACCGAACACGCAGGAAAAATCCGACGAGCCGCCGATCACGGCACGGTCAGCCGCTGGAAAAAGCCGACAAGTTGAACAGGGTAGAAGAAACAAAAATCAATACGTTTGTAAGTTTCAAAATTGAAACGCTGTTTGCAAAAAAACTACTGAACAGAAATGCCTGGAATTTACATAAGATTCTATGAACGATACTATAAAGGTCTGTTACAGAAAAAAACAATTAAAAAAAAAATAAAAAAAATCCTGAAAAATGCCTAAAATAAAAAAAAAAAAAAGACTTTTTGGTGCAGATTAAAATATTAAACGGTTTATTAGATATTGAAAGAACAGGAATATTTTTAAAATTGAAGCCTATGGGATTCGCCTGAATAAACCTGTCAAATGAAACCACCGAACAGCAGGGCACTTCGGCAACTTTTCACTACTGTTTGGTGTCTCTGAATAGATTAACCATGGCTTCTCTATGGGGATTTCACTGCTGTCGAACAGGCACTGTACTTGCTTGCAGTTCACCAAAATATGGCGAACGGCCTGCTCTCTGTATAGCCGAATGGCCCCGAAATGTCACCGTACGGGGACATTCGCTGTTCGGTGACATTTTGGGGCCAGATCTGCTCTCTCTGAATAACCCCTTATTTCTTCTCGAGCAGAGCAATCAAGCCAGAGAAGGGCGACACAAGCAGTTGTCCGTGAAGTCAGCGCAAACTTTATACAGGGAGAGGTTACGACGAGTAATCCAGGGACCAAATATCATGGGTTCGTGCTGTAAACTATCGAAGAGATGGACCCAGAGATGAAGGAAACGAGTTGTTAAGTGGGCCATGTCCTGAGACTCAAAAAAAGGTAAATATCAAAGTCTGGGCAGGCACCACTTCCTCTTCTTCAGGAACAAACCAGTAGGTGAATTTTGTGACTTAATCCAAAAGTTGGACACGAAGAGCAAAAGAGTGAAGCCCTTAGACTTTTTCAATAGAAGGGTGAAGAAATAAAGGGGTATAAAAAGGTTGTGGTCAAGTTCAGGGTCAGGGCAGGCAGATTACAAAGTTGGCATATGACTTTTACGAGACTGTACCAGTGTCTCGCCCACAGATACGCTTACAGAGGATACTATGCGGACCCTGTCCTTGGTCTTGCATTGAAAGAATAAAGTGATTATCAAGCTCTAGGTCAGGGCTGGCTGCTTAGACTCGTTGCCAGTACAAGGGTCTCGATTGATTTCTTTTACATAAGCATTCTCAAGTGATTATAATTGTTTAGAAGAAAATTCAAATGACTTATCAATAGAAGTCACCATTAAAGCCCATGGGAATTTCTGTAGGTACATCATTTGATAGTTCCCTAACAGATTGTAAAAATGTGATTCCTTTGGATAGATATTTTCCTGGCTTAATTCGACAGTCGAGATGGGTGATACACATCACTGGATCATCCTCGCTCGTTTAATGCCAACAGTTGAGTTTGTTGCCCCTTGAGATAAACCTTTGGGCAGAGGAGAAAGGCTTGGACGCAGATCATGTCCTGGAAGAATATAGTAGTGGTCAAGCTCTATGTCAGGGCAGGCGGCATATGTTCAATATCGGTACCACACAGGTTAGTTCCACAACACAAAAAAACCCCGAAAAGAATAGGTGAAGGCTGCATTACAGTTATAGCTGGTACATTATGCACAGTTTACCATTAAATGAATCGAAATAGGGTATTAATTCAGATAACTGCATTCATTTCAGTATGTTTTTGCTCTCTAATGCAGTGGTTTCCAACCTCGTTCCTCAGGACCCCCTAACAGGCCAGGTTTTACAGATCACCTTGTGGAAATGCAGACTGAATCCTGCAATCACTGAGCAGCAAATCATATCACCTGTGCTTCACAGATCTGGAAAACCTGACCTGTTGGGGGTACTTGAGAGCTGCGGTTGGGAACCACGGCTTTAATGAAAGGGAGATGGAGGGTAATGGTTTGTGGCGTGACAAGCTTGTAGGTAGCATGACTTTATTGCGCATAGCACAGTCGGATACACATAGATCCGTTGAGTTCGGAATCCGGTATAATCACAGCCCGCAAAGCCTTATTTATTTTATCTATAATATAATTGAGTAAGGCTTGGCGTGTCCGTCGCCAAGCCTTACTCTGCGCATGCGCGCGCAACCAGCGGCGGTTGGTTGCGCTCGCATGCAACCGCCGCGGCACGAGCCGGCTGTGCACTCGCCGCGGCGGTTACAAGATGCACACAGCAGCCGGGTGCATCCAACCCCCGAGCGGCGAAGGGAAAGTTCCCTCGCTTCCGCTCTTTGAAGGACCCAAGCCGCGGTCACATGACCGCGGCTTGGGTCCTTCAACGACCGGAAGCGGGGAAACTTTCACTTCGCCGCTCGGGAAGGTAAGTATGAGGAGCTCATGGGGGCGGCTGTCCGAATGCCGATAGAGCATTCGAACAGCCGCCCCATGTCTGGTCTGGAGTCTGAGCTGGGGGGCATATAGCTATGAGAGGTGGGGGGCAAATATCCGAGAGGTGGGGGGCAAACATCCATGAGCTGGGGCATATATCCACGTGCTGGGGCAGTATCCACATGCTGGGGCAGTATCCACGTGCTAGGGCAGTATCCACGAGCTGGGGCAGTATCCACGAGCTGGGGCAGTATCCACGTGCTGGGGCAGTATCCACGAGCTGGGGCAGTATCCACGAGCTGGGGCAGTATCCACGTGCTGGGGCAGTATATCCACGAGCTGGGGCAGTATATCCACGAGCTGGGGCAGTATCCACGAGCTGGGGCAGTATCCACCGGCTGGGGCAGTATCCACCGGCTGGGGCAATATCCACGGGCTGGGGCAGTATATCCACGAGCTGGGGCAGTATATCCACGAGCTGGGGCAGTATATCCACGAGCTGGGGCAGTATATCCACGTGCTGGGGCAGTATATCCACGTGCTGGGGCATATATCCACGTGCTGGGGCATATATCCACGTGCTGGGGCAGTATATCCACGTGCTGGGGCAGTATATCCACGTGCTGGGGCATATATCCACGTGCTGGGGCAGTATATCCACGTGCTGGGGCAGTATATCCACGAGCTGGGGCAGTATATCCACGAGCTGGGGCATATATCCACGAGCTGGGGCATATATCCACGAGCTGGGGCATATATCCACGAGCTGGGGCAGTATATCCATGAGCTGGGGCAGTATATCCACAATAGACTGCCCTCTGGGCAGGCTTTCCACCTTGTTTATTTATAAAAGGATTTTACCAGGAAGGATACATTGAGATTTCTCTCGTTTTCAAGTATGTCCTGGGTTCAAGAACATTGTTACAGAAATACAAAAGTAGTAAAATGCAAGAAATTAACACAAAACAAATATACAGATTGACAGAAAATAAAGATGTAGGGAATATAGTCACTATGTTACATGTTTACAGGTGCATGCTGTATATAGTCACTGTGTTACATGTTTACAGGGGCATTCTGTATATAGTCACTGTGTTACATGTTTACAGGTGCATTCTGTATATAGTCACTGTGTTACATGTTTACAGGGGCATTCTGTATATAGTCACTGTGTTACATGTTTACAGGTGCATACTGTATATAGTCACTGTGTTACATGTTTACAGGTACATTCTGTATATAGTCACTGTGTTACATGTTTACAGGTGCATTCCTTATTGAGGTATGTTAATAGGGAGCTCTTAAGGGACTTTAGACTGGGGAAGATTTGATGGCGTCTGGGAGGTTATTCCATAATTGTGGTGCTCTGTAGGAAAAAGAGGATGAAGCCACTTTCTTTTTGTATTGTGGTATTGTAAGTAAGGTGCAGGTCCTGGATCGGAGGTTATAGGATGAGGGAACTGCTGGGGGAAGCAGCCTCTTCAGGTAGGGTGGTAGCTTCCCAGAAAAGCTCTTAAACACCAGGTTGGAAAGGTGAAAGGTGCGTCTAGATTCCAGCGACGGCCAGTTTAGTTCTTTTAACATGTCACAATTTTGGGCCATGTAGTTACATTGTAGCACAAAGCGTCAGAATGAGTTCTACAATGTAGTAAGTTTATGAAGGTGTGTTTGCGGGGCGGCTGCATACACTACATCTCCGTATTCAATAGCTGGCATAAGCATTTGCAGTACAATCTGCTTTCTTACCGCGGGGCTCAGGCAGGATTTGTTTCTGTACAGGGCACCTAGTTTGGGGTAAAGTTTAGATGAAACTTTTCAATGTGGGGGCCAAAGGATAGATTTGGGTCTAACCACATACCTAGATATTTGAGAGAAGTGACTGTAGTCAGCGTGCCATTTGATTTTGTCCTGACACATAGATGGGGTGTTTGCAATTTGTGTAGTTTAGGTGTGGTTCCAAAGAGCATTTTAACAGTTTTGTCAGCATTTAGAAAATGTTTGTTATCTTTGATCCACTTTTCTACCTCTCTGAATTGGTCTTGCAGCACGGCCTCCTTGCTACAAATTAACACAAGGACACTGGTTGGGGGCTGTCGTCCTAGTTGTCCATTATTCTGAAAGCACGTAGGTTATTTGGGAATTCATTATGCCTGAACCGTAATATTTTTTAGAGATTCTGCCATGATACGACTAGAATCCGGGGGAATTAGCATTCATTCGAAACACATTTGTGAACAATAAGTCTCAGTGACAGGCTTTTGTCTTGATATATGACCGATTACATCATTTCCAATCTCCGCTGCATGTTCGCCAGCGCTGTCTGCGTCTCCTCATATCTTGTGGTTTCTATATACTGCAAATCTCCGAGACCAGGAGAAATGGACGTATTAGTCATATCAGTACCCACAATGCAGTGGGCTTTAAGAACTCATGCTTTAAATTGCATCTTTCCGAGCCTAGATTATACAAGGAGTAAAGCATATATTTTATCCGCGGGATCAGCAATTTATGGTTTGCTTCCCTCGCACGTACATCACGTTCTGAGCGGCGTTTCTCACATATACATTCATACAGGGAATATGCGTATAATCTCCATGATGGCATGTGCAGGATGAATCCTTGTGGTACCCTGCCGAGCCAACGGCACTGAATCCTGCTGGTTAGATTACGGTACCGATAACACTCTAATCCAAATATCAAGATCAGCGACACCAACAGAAACATGTAGACATAAATGTATCAATTGTCTTTAAGACACAGTACTGAGGCATGTCCCAGGATACAGCATCACCTCCTTGCACAGTGCGTTTCCTACGTCCAGTGTTGATTTTGACAGCAAACTTAGATTTAGTTTTAGTCTTACAGGGTTATTCAAAGAGAATCGAAAAGTCACCGTACGTTCGGTGATTTTGTTTGCTTCAATTCGGCGATCCTATTTCAGCGACCCTGCGGTGTATTCAGCAAGCACCACAGGGCCGTCATAGTGCAAGGAAAACCCGCCGCAAACCCACCGAACACTCACCGCAAAACCCACCGAACACTCACTAAAACCCGCAAAACAGCTGGTTTAACCCCGCCGAACACGCCGGAGAAACCCAAGCAGCCGTCGATCAAAGCGCAGAGCAGCCGCCAGAAAAAGCAAACACCGCAGACGAATGGAGTGAGAAATAAAAAAAAAACAGTACACTTGAATGTTTGAAAAGTGAAACGCTGTTAGCAAAGAAACTACAGAACGAAAATGTCTGAAATTTACATATGAGGTCCAATAAATGCTAGAAAAGGCTGTTACAGAAAAAACGATTTAAAAAAAAAAGGAAATTTTGTTTTGCAAAAAAAAAAAAAAAAAATTAAAAGATCCTAAAGAATCTATACATAAAGACTTTTTACTGCAGAATATTATAATGAACGGTTTATTAGATATGGAATTAAAACGGGAATATTTTTAACATTGAAGCCTATGGGATTCGCCTGAATAAACCTGTCGAATGGCAGGGCTATTCGGCAACTTTTCACTGCTGGTTTTGTTCTCTGACTAGACAAAGCATTGCTTCTCTATGGGGATTTCACTGCCCTCTAACAGGCACCGAACAGGCACTGTATGTGCAGGTAATTCGCCAGGATTTGGCAAACTGCCTGCTCTCTGAATAGCTGAATGGCGAGGGAAGGTAACCGTGCGCTGAATTTCACTGTTCAGTTACCTTTCTGCCACAATTCGGATCTCTTTGAATAACCCCCTTAGTCTTTTGACTAAGGCCAGTCACTAGGTGCGCCCGACTGACGTGGCTTCCGGTGTCCGTCGCAGCGTTTTGACGCTGCGACGGGGCCGGCCACACTCTGTTTTGCGCGTGCAACAGCGGCCGTGCTGCAGACATCTAGAAAGCCTCTCCTTCAAAGCACTAGGACGCGCGTTGACGGAGCTGCTTAGCGCGATCCTCCATAGAAAGATCGAGCCTTGCAGCGCTGAGCGCACTAACTGAGCTCAGCGAGGTGACCAGACGGGCGTCAGAGTGGAAGGAACGTCCACTCTCACGGACGTTCCTTCTGCTTTTCAAATACGCTCGTCTGACGCCAGCCTAAAATAGCATTTAATTTTAGTCATCTGAATTGTTTTAATTTAAGTCTAGTTTTAGTCGACTAAAATCTGATGGGTTTTAGTTAAAAGTGTAATTAATTATTTCAGCATTTCTCATTCTCTGCTGCTGGAGTAAACAGCTATTAACCTGCTCTTATTTATGGAATTAACCCTTTCGCTGCTGAGGCATTTCATACCTCCGTGCGGAGCTCATTTTTACCGGTTTCGCTCATCATGTTTAATCGCGTTTTGAAGCCATATTTTAATATATGACCCAGACATATTATAGATCGTACTTTCCGGCAGACTCGGCAGATTCATAATATATCATTATTATATGTATACGTCATGACCTGTCTGTATATTATAACAAAAAATGCAATAAAATTTAAATTTTCAATAATTTACAATGTGTAAAGTTTTTTTTTCACATTTTAACATGCAAGCGTTTGCGGTTATGTTTTGTATGAGTTGTGCTTGTTAAAAAAATTTGAAATGGGGTCTCGTTACATTTTTTTGGGGGGGAAAATGACGTGATTTTTAACAAACGCACCGCATACAAAAATCGTTAGTGCAGCATCATTGTTCACATTATAATTAAAATGGGAACAATATTGCTGCATTAACAAAACAAACAAAAAAAAAATTGTTTATTTTTTTAATAATTTTTTAAATATTTTTTTATTTAAATTTTCTTATTTTTTATTTTTACATGGTCATGTTTGGTATCGTTGGCAAGGCCATGCTCTGGCCGATCCAGCAATACCAAACATTAACCCCTAGCTGCCAGAGATTGGGAGATCTCCACCATTGGTGGCAACTAGGGGTTAACTCAAAGACTGACGTCAGCGCGCTATGCACGATGACGCCAGTTGTCAGGAGGAGTTCCCGGAAGCTCCGGGAGAGGATCACGATTCGGCGCTTTTCAGCGCCGAATCATGATCCGGCATCCAAGGGGTTAAAGGCAGGCACGGTTTGGCTGTGCCCTTCCAAACCGTGCCTGCCTTTAGCCTTAGGTCCGAAGGACCTCCCCCCTCCCTTTCAGGCGCCTCCTCCGCACTCACGGGGGGGGGCACCTGAAATAGATCGCGCCGCCGCAATGACATCTATCTCCCCCCCGGGGTCCCGGAGTGCCGGGCTGACATGCTAGATGTCAGCCGGCACCGGGGGGGGGGGGCCAGCAATCAGCCAGAATCCCGGCTGATTGCTGCCTCCTGTGCTAGGACGCGCTGAGCGCGTCCGTAGCACAGGAGGAACACTTGCCAGGACGCGCTGAGCGCGTCCGTAGCACAGGAGGAACACTTGGCAGGACGCGCTGAGCGTGTCCTTAGCAGCCAAGGGGTTAAGGTCTGAACTTGCAATACAGGCGCAGATATAACGGTTATGATATAAATAACACATTTATCTTAAAATCCAGTTTCCATTTTGACAGCAAATTGATTTAGTTTAAGTCATAGTCTGTCTAAAATGCCATTTAACTTTACTCACATTTTAGTCGTCTGAATTATTTAAATTTTAGTCAAAAACATGTTCTAATATTTCGTCGACTAAAACTAGACTAAAATTTCTAGTCGACGAAAGTAACACTACCTGCGTCACAGTCAATCATTAGGAGCCAGTGTCACAAAGGGCGTTTTCTCAAAGTTGTTAAAGAATACTCCTGCTAAAAATGATGTTATATAGGTATGGTAAGAAATGCTTAAAATCCTACAATAAGCAGGGACTCTGCATCTTAATTTAAAGTTTGGGAAATAAAACCCAAAAGCTTTCATGCGAATCACGCTGCATATTTACTGTATAATATCCTGCAAGAGAGAGAAAAAATTATAATTTAAAGGCAAAATGTATGAAAAGGTTAAGTTTTTTTCATTCTTCATATATAATTGCATTCTACATGCCCACAGCAGGGGCATCTATTTGGGTTACCTCACTTTTTATTCTCTGCCCCTCGTGTCACATTTTTCTTGCTCTGTCAGAGGGACCCTGTGATGACCATTTTATCAGAAGCGGTTCCCAACTGGAAACCTGTTCCTTTTGTGAAAATTAAAACAATTTTTCTGTTTTATGCATTTCAGGCCTTATGATCTGCTCGAAACATGAAGAAGGGCATCACCGAAAAACCATCCAAAAAAAAAAAGGTAAACCACATTCAGAGAGCACTAAATTTTCGATGCTCTCTAGTTCGGCGCACTTCGGCGAGGTGAATTTGCTGACCCCGCGTTGAATTCAGCATTCACCATAGGGTTCCCGAAGTGTGCTGAACTGAGCCACCTAACGCAGCCTCAAACCGCTGAATGCTGCCAAATAGGCCGCCAAAATAAGCCAACCAGCCGTCTAACAGGGGAAAAAAGGGGTTAAAAAAAAATAAATAAAAGCGATTTTTAAAAGGCGTTTAAAACAAAACAAAATGCATGGAAATAATATATCAGATCCTATGAATAATAATAAAAAGGTCTGTTATCTGTTACAAAATAAAAAAAAAGTTCAAAAGAATCAAAATTATCAAACATGTCACCGAATAAAATCCAGAAAAACGCCTAAAAATAAAGACTTTTTGCTGCAAATGAAAAGAATAAACTGTTGAATAAATAAAAACTGGAAATTATTGTTACATTGAGTCTATGAAATTTGCCTGTTTAAACCTGTCGAACGAAAGCTAAGAGAATCTGGGCATTTCGCCAACTTTTCAGTGATGTTCGGCGTTCTCTGAATAGATTAACCATTGCTTCTCTATGGGGATTTCACTGCCGCCAAATTGCACCATATGTCGCTGGCATTTCGCCAATATTTGGCGAATTGTCAGCCTTCTGAATTACCGAATGGCCACGAAATGGCACCGTACGGGGGAAATTCGCTGTTTGGTGCAATTCGGCTCTCTCTGAATAACCCCTATAGTGTTTTGATTTCTCCCTATATTTTGATATTATCCACTTTAAGATCCACAGCTTAAGTCGAGCTTACCGTACATGCTTGCTGGCCCTCTAACCTTGCTCAGTAGCCATTTTTCATGCAAAGAGTGTTACCTGGGCATAATCGTGCCCGTCCTGCCTGTCCGGGAATTCCTTTCCCTTGGTTTCCTCACTCTGTTCATACTCCGGCCTTCCCTCAAAACGAATCTACATCATTTCCCGTTGACCCCAGTTTTTCAAAATCAAAGTATCGGAAAAAATAAATAATATAATCCAGTGAGTAATAACTTTACATTCCGGATCATAGACGCGGGAACCTGATGGTAATCCAGTCTGGTCTGCCTCTGGCGCGGCCCGCGTGCGGAATTAACCAGAGGCGTATTTACAAAGCGCGCCTTCGTTAACGCTGTCATTTTCAACGAAGGGTTAAAACATGCAAGGCGTCCCTTTTCATAAAGCCATTTTATGGAACCTCTTCTGTTCTAGTGGACGCGCTCACAAAAGCAATTTCGTATCTAAAACATGGTTTGCATTTTTTTTCCCTTTTCTGAAAAGCAGATAAAAATGCCATTAACCTCCCTCTCGGAGCGACGCGGAGATGGAGAACACTCCGTAATGTGCTTTTCAATGGAGCCAAAGTCATTGATCAGAAGGCATTCTTATTATTTTTTATTTTTGCATTACGCATTGTGCTGGAAAGGACAAACCTGAAGACCCCGCTTTCCGCCGCTGAAGATATTCCTGTTTGCCGATAAGATAAATAATGGCTGCTGGCCATTAATCCAGCGCTCCGCCAGTCTGCGAGGTGCATTCAAAGAGCACAGAGGTCATTTCTGAAGCCGGCCGAGATTCAGGAGCCCCAGGAGGCACTGCGTTCAATCAGGAGAAGCTCAAAATGCTGATTATGTAATAAGTAGAGATGTGCATTCGTTTCGGAAAAATTCGGAATTTAGAACGAAATTTGATAATTCGTATTCGGCAGTACTTCCGAATAACAAATCGATACGAATTTGAAACAAAATGGTATATAACGAATTTATTTCGTTTTACACTGTGTCATCATCATAAAAGAAACATTTGAATAACTGATAGTTGATATCGAATTTGAAATGAACTATTGAATTTATTCTTAACTTACAATACAAGTAATAGTCAGCAAAGGACTTTATGAAACAAATTAATTTTGTTTCACTGTTTAATTTGACTCAAATACTAAATCTGTGACACAGCTTAAAATTTAACCCTAGCTTTTCTTTTAACAGCAACATTTGATTAATTGGGGTTTTATCTAGTGATACAAAATTCGAATTGACATCAACTATCGAATTGATATATGAAATTAGAATCGATTTGAAATTTCAAATCGATCTGAAACGAAATACGAAACAAAATTACGAAATTACGAAAACGAAAGGATTTAAAAACGTAACGAAACTAAACAAATTTTTCAGCCATGCACATCCCTAGTAAGAAGTTATTATCGCTATGCTCACCAGTATCTCACATATAGAAATCAACTCTGTAATAAACATCCAACCAACACTATAACCGTCCTAATCTCTCTAGATTCCCATCACTGCATGCAGTCCTCTCCTCCTGTTTCTCAGACCTCCACCCATCTAGATTGTAAATCCCCACAGGGATAAGGCCCTCATCTCCTCCTGTATCGGTTAGGGAAATATTGACTTGCCCATTTGGTGTATTATAAAATTGTCTTGCTACCCATCGTACCTCTGTACAGCACTGCAGAATGTGTTGGCGCTTAACAAATAAAATAATAAATAATAACAGGATTTAAGCCAGCAGAATACTCATTTATCCCAAACCCTGAAACCAGGATATGGGAAGAGCAGCCCAAAGTGATGGGAACATTTTACCGTAATGTTCATATATCCCAGGCCTTCTGTAAATCCTCACATATCAGTTATTATCCGCATGGAATACAGTAATGTTGATATTCAAAATTATAGACCGGAGCGGTCGAATTCCAGAACTACAACTCCCATGATTCCCTGGCCAGAGAAAGTGGCCTGAATTGCTTTGGCCATAAGGAAAAGTTATGGGGATGGATTCTAAAGTTCCGCGGCCTTTCATACACGCTCTAAAAGCATTCCGAATCTGTTCCGTGACAAGCAGAGAGTTATACAGTGACTTCTCTAACTCAGGGCGTTATTTCCAGCTAGTTATGACCTGCAGTTCCTGTACTATATTCACTGAAACATGACGCAGACATAGTTTGGCAACAGTATGTGACTGCACACGAGCCCAGGATGCCATGCATCAGCACACATGCTACTCATTTGGTATAAGGCTACAGGAAAGCTGTTGTTTCGTTGTAATCAGTGGCATAGCGTGGGGGAGGGCAACGGGGCGGTGGCCCCGGGTGTGATTTTTTTTAGGGGGCGCAAATTTCAAATTTGCGCCCCTAATATTTCCCAGCCAGCCGATCAGCCGCACCGCCGAATCTGGAAGGGAGAAGGAGAATTCAGAAAGGTGTGCTGAATGTCACGTGACACTGGTGATGCAGCGCGCCGGCGCCACGCTTCTCAGGTGGACGGGAGCGCCGGGAGAGCAGGAGGCACATGGCAGCCGGAGCGACCAGTGCCATGCGTAGCTGCGTGCTGCGCATGCGCAGATCGACAGGGACTGGAGTGTGTGTGCTGTCACTGTGAGGCTTAGCTGAGCTGTCGACACAGGCAGAGAGGAGACTTTCAGCAGATGAGTCGTGCATTTGAACGCCCCTGCGTCATTAAGTATAGCACGATCAATCCATTCCACATTTTGAGCTCTGCTCGGCTGCCGTGACTCTGCCCCGACCCTGCCTCCCCAACTGGAAGCTGAGGGGCGGAAGTTGGGGCCCCTTGATGCAGGCAGTGCACAGTGCAGCAGGCATTCGGCAGCTGGAGAGCCTTTTCGTCGCGGCTCTAACCCTCCGGGGAAATCGGGACTCCCTCTGCTCTCTGTCATGTCTGAGGAGAGGTTAGCAGCCATGTCTAAAAGCTCTGACAAGCACGTCAGGTATGGGGGGTGAAGCCGGGGGCCTCCATCTTTCTCCTGGGCAGAAGAGATCTCTCTTTTCCGCAGGGTCCTGCACAAGATGCTGCTGGTGGGGGCGTGACTGGCTGTGCCCCATGGGAGTTGTATTAGACCAAAGCAGAAGTTCCAGCCAAGTTTTGACATCTTTGGATGGCGGGGTGGGCTTGCATGGCATTATGGGAAATGGTTTGCAGCCCCAGGCATGTCCTCACTGTTACGGAGAGGGCTGGCATAGAGCTCTGCATATCACTAATATGGACATCTCTGGCATGGAGGAATGGCAGAATGAAGGGAAATGTGAGCATTCCCAGCTCACCCCACTGATTTTAAATATATAATATACTCCAGCGGGCCAGCCTCGGCCAGGCCCGAAGCCACACGAGCGAGGCGGCAGGCAGAGCCTGCCACTTTCAGCTGCCTGGATGTGTGACAATGCCCTAATGTGTCCACAGGTTGGGGGAGGCGCACAATTCTTGGCTGGCCCCGGGTGCTGACAACCCACGCTACGCCACTGGTTGTAATCACAGGTCTTGTTGACCCAAGTGCGTCAGCATTGACATGTAAGGTTGAATTTATTCGCTTTAATACATATACTGTAGATACTCGAGTATACTGTGAGATTCTGGGGACAAAAATTAACCTAAAAATTTGAGAGATCACGGTATGTTCGAGACGTTTGCATTGCGTGTAAAAAACTTGACTTGCTCGGCTGCACTAAGTGTGTGCGTACTGACCCGCCTCCCGGAATTACGACGCGGCTACAAAGCGTGATCCTCCATAGGAGGATCAAGCTTTGTACCGCTGAGCGCACGAACGTCAGAGTCGAAGGAAAATCCACTCTCACGGACGTTCCTTCCGCTCTCAAGTGCGTTTGTGCCACCCCCGGCACGGCACACTCATGCAGTACTTACACGGCAACGGGAGGGTTTCCTAGGGAGGGTTTCATTTTAACCTCTAAGGCCAGATGCTTCTAACCTAACCCGAAGTGATCCGAATCGCCGAAATGATCCAAATCACCAAATCAAATTGATCCAAAATTTCGGAGGGTCGATATTTTGTTTTCGGAAATGCTGCTGAAATACAAAAATGGTGAATTTCGTCTGAATTTCAATTTGGAACGAAACGAATTGCACATCTTGTATCCACGATTTTGGCCACCAGTGTACATTCATTTTAAATCCTTTATACCCCGTGGCATCTGCATCGCTGTGCTGGGCACACACATTCAACTCTCGGCTCAACACGCGGCGCTGCTTTACGATAAAAGGTGCATGAAGCATCATGCACTGAATATTCTGGGGCAGAGACGTCCTGATAACTTGTAGAATCACTAATACTGTGTGTGCTGACTCTGAAAAATCTATTGTATAAGCAGCCCTTAAACGCCAGTAATGTTTGGTTCATATTTTATTTATATTTGCAGATTTATGCTTCTTTAATATTTATTAGGAGATACAAGTGGTGTAATCCATCTATTGCTTGATGTAAATGGTTTCGGGGTCTGGGCGTCAGGCAATGGTTTATCAGTTACTCAGAATTGCATTTTTTCAGCTGTCTGATTACCGCTATTCTTTTTTGGGGTTTTATTGACAGGTCTGCAAAAAAGGTTCTGTTCCAGGTTACTAGCTCTTTTTTTTTTTCTTTAACCATTTAATCGTGTCAGGTTTTACAGTTGCATAAACCTTATCTCTGCTAGAAAGCCACGGTGTGGCATAGCATTGATTTTAGGGTTCTATGTAATAACAGATCCAGGATGCATAAAAATGAGACACAGGTCATTTGCATATTGCATACCCAGAATTCCTTGCTGCATATGGGGAATGTGGCACAGGAGCTCTGGGATGCAATTCTTTGAATTGCTATGATGTGCAGGTGGCTTCTGCAATAATAAACACACTATATATATATATTTGTGCATTAACGTCAGTAAGTGCGACGCTTGTATTAGAACCTCGCAGGTCATTTCCTAAATAGTTGACATGAGCTAAACCCGCAGAATTACTGTAACCTTGAGAACAGAGCGCACCTTGCGCAAAGAGCTACGCTTTCCATTTATTACATTTATAATACTGTGTTTTTTCATGGATTTATTGTGATTTACACCAATTACCATACTTTTTACACATCAGTAGGTGTAGGCTTGGCTTAAAAATAAGCACGAGATTTATCATGAATTATTCTTTAATGCACGAGATGTAAAGTTCTGTTCCTCTACTTCTCGCTGTAGGATTAGGCTAGAGTAACGGTTTATTTGGCAGAATTAAGAAGACATTGAGAATGTACTATATGTTCCATGTTGAAAGGTGTAGGTCAGTCACCCCTGGGCTCCTGGTATACAGGTTTGCAGGTCAGTCACCCCTGGGCTCCTGGTATACAGGGTTTGCAGGTCAGTCACCCCTGGGCTCCTGGTATACAGGGTTTGCAGGTCAGTCACCCCTGGGCTCCTGGTATACAGGGTTTGCAGGTAAGTCTCCCCGCAACATGGCTCTGCTTATCAAATGCAGAGTGCGGTGCACTGGGCTGTCATTACACAGCACTGCAGCACAGAGGCTTGTATGGGGTTAATTTGATTATTGATAGGCAGGTTATACAGATTGTATTGTTACCAGGGGAAAAGAAAATAAATATTAACTAGACAGTAAAGCTCACTTTTTCTATGCTATGGTCTCTCTTCTTCCGGCAGTCAACGATTCAACCAATCACCATCCCCTTAAATTATTACAGTGTGAAATAACGTGCTGATTCTGTAGCCCCCCTACAAGCCATTCTGGATGCCTCTGCCAGGCTCATCCACCTCACCCTCCACTCCGCGAGTCCCTTCACTAGCTCCCCATCCACTGCAGAATTAAATGCAATAGCCTTATCCTACTCAGGTCCCCTAACAGGTCAGGTTTGCAGGATATGTGAAGCACAGCACAGGTGATATGATTTGCTGCTCAGGGATTGCAGGATTCAGTCTGCATTTCCCCCAAGGGAATCCTTAAAACCTGACCTGTTAGGAGAGTCCAGGGGTGAGGGTTGGGAAACACTGCTGCAAACACAATGTCACACACTGGTAATTCAGGGTCTCCTACACATGCTTACATTTCCCACTGGGCTACAAAATCTTCCAGATCCACCATCCCTTGCTTGATTTCAGTATATGAACGCACAAGCATCTTTCCTTATTCTGACACATTTTGCCAAAGAATTGTTCAAAATCTAACATCAAACACCTCACGTTCATAATCTGTCACGGAGTTAGTGCATCCATGTAGGTACCACATGGTGTGATCTATCATGTGTCATGACCCTCTTCATGCAGTCGTTTCTGTGTTCGTGCATGTTGTCTTACGTCCACCGGAACATAGCTGTATCCTGCTAACTCTTGTTATGTCTTTCCTTGCTATAGACATGTCACCAGTTCCTCCTGGAGATTCCAGAGCTGTTCCTAAACGATCTGCTGGTCAGAGACCCGTCAGGCCCTAGCCGGTACGAGGTGAGCCCTCTAATCAGATCACCGTAAGAAGCAAAACACAGATAGGATGTATTGGAACATCTGCTAGTCTTGGTGGTGTAGTCCTCTCTAACTGGTCCAACACAGCTCGAGAAGATATCAGTATGGGTGCAAGCAGCTATAAATGAGGAACCAGCAAGCCACAAGCTGATATCGGCAATTTCAAATATAAAGTAAAAGTCTTGTCCTTTCTCAATCCTGGTCCAGCCCCAAGTACTAAACACCGGCCATTGAACCCTAAAAGTGCCTTCATAACTGGGTATTGCCTGGCTCCCATCAGTTTCCTCTCCATTAACTGAGGAGTTGGGGACTCCAGGACCGACTGAGTACCATTAATTGGTACCGTATCAATATATTTGCAAGTCGTTTGGGCCTGTGGGCTGGCAGTCCATTTCCTGTATTGTTAAACCTTGAAATATCCCTACTACAACACGGTTTGTGTTTTTTTTGGCCTTTCCTGATTTTCACATGAGAATCCCGCTGCCGAATAACTTCAATCTGTTCTACATTACACAATTTAATCTCTAAAACAATTAATCTTCACTGTAAAGAACCAATCAATACGGTGTCCTGTGAAGTGGATGTAGCTCCCCGAGGGGGACATTACTTTATGTTGTATCCACAGAGGGCGACATCACAAACACTCTTGGCCACCTCAGAGTTCACTTTAATGCGACACCTTTTGGTAGTTTAAAACAGGCCAATGTCCTCATTATACGACTGGGAAAGGATAGCATGAATTCAGCCTAATTAACATTAGATTGCCGGAGCTGTTGAACCGGAAAAGACACAAATTAGGAAGCGGTGCAAACTACCTGAAGTTTAATTTACGATTCTGCTGTCCATGGTCAAGGCTTATTTTTCATTACGTTAAAATCCTGTTTTTTGTAACACACCTGGATTGTCTTGGTTCTGTATTAGTGGACCTGGTTTTCCCCCAAATCAATTTATTTTATTTATTCATAAAATATTTTAGCAGGAAGGATACATTGAGATTTCTCTCGTTTTCAAGCACAGTCCGGTCCAGAAATATTGGGACATCGACACAATTGTAACGTCTTTGGCTCTATACACTACCACAACAGAGTTGGAATGAAACAAACACAATGTGCTTTAACTGCAGACTGTCAGCTTTAATTTGAGGGTATGTACATCCAACTCAGGTGAACGGTGTAGGACTTACAGCAGTTTGCAGATGTGCCTCCCACTTGTTAAGGGACCAAAGGTAATGGGACAATTGGCTTCTCAGCTGTTCCATGGCCAGGTGTGTGATATTCCCTCATTACCCCAATTACAATGTGCAGATAAAAGGCCCAGAGTTAATTTCAAGTGTGCTATTTGCATTTGGAATCTGTTGCTGTCAGCTCTCAAGAGGAGATCCAAAGAGCTGTCACTATCAGTGAAGCAAGCCATCATTAGGCTGAAGAAACAAAACAAAGCCATCAGAGAGATAGCAAGAACATTAGGCGAGGCCAAACAACTGTTTGGAACATTCTCAAAAAGAAGGAACGCACCGGTGAGCTCAGCAACACCAAAAGACCCGGGAGACCACGGAAAACAGCTGTGGTGGATGACCGAAGAATTCTTTCCCTGGTGAAGAAAACACCCTTCACAACAGTTGGCCAGGTCAAGAACACTCTCCAGGAGGTAGGTGTATGTGTGTCAAAGTCAACAATCAAGAGAAGACTTCACCAGAGTGAATACAGAGGGTTCATCACAAGATGTAAACCATTGGTGAGCCTCAAAAACAGGAAGGCCAAATTAGAGTTTGCCAAACAACACCTAACAAAGCCTTCACAGTTATGGAACAAGATCCTATGGACAGATGAGACCAAGATCAACTTGTACCAGAGTGATGGGAAGAGAAGAGTATGGAGAAGGAAAGGAACTGCTCATGATCCTAAGCATACCACCTCATCAGTGAAGCATGGTGGTGGTAGTGTCATGGCGTGGGCATGTATGGCTGCCAATGGAACTGGTTCTCTTGTATTTATTGATGATGTGACTGCTGACAAAAGCAGCAGGATGAATTCTGAAGTGTTTCGGGCAATATTATCTGCTCACATTCAGCCAAATGCTGCAGACCTCATTGGACGGCGCTTCACAGTGCAGATGGACAATGACTCAAAGCATACTGCAAAAGCAACCAAAGAGTTTTTGAAGGGACAGAAGTGGAATGTTATGCAATGGCCAAGTCAATCACCTGACCTGAATCCCATTGAGCATGCATTTCACTTGCTGAAGACAAAACTGAAGGGAAAATACCCCAAGAACAAGCAGGAACTGAAGACAGTTGCGGTAGAGGCCTGGCAGAGCATCACCAGGGATGAAACCCAGCGTCTGGTGATGTCTATGCGTTCCAGACTTCAGGCTGTGATTGACTGCAAAGGATTTGCAACCAAGTATTAAGAAGGGAAAGTTTGATTTATGATTATTATTCTGTCCCATTACCTTTGGTCCCTTAACAAGTGGGAGGCACATCTGCAAACTGCTGTAAGTCCTACACCGTTCACCTGAGTTGGATGTACATACCCTCAAATTAAAGCTGACAGTCTGCAGTTAAAGCACATTGTGTTTGTTTCATTCCAACTCCATTGTGGTGGTGTATAGAGCCAAAGATGTTAGAATTGTGTCGATGTCCCAATATTTCTGGACCTGACTGTATGTCCTGGGTATATTATTTTTTTATTATGCGCCAACTCATTCCGCAGCGCTGGTATATATGATGGTCATCTCTAGCAATCTGATGTTATCCTTGTGTATATATATAAAGATCAGTCTGTGATATAGCCTTCACTCACATTAAGGCTGGTGTCAGACGAGAGCACTATGTGCGACCGTAGTGACGTGCCTCCTGGCATCCGTCGCAGCAATGTGATCGCACTTTGCAGCCCCGTCGACGCGCATCCTAGCTCATCGACGGGGAGGATCTCTAGGCGGACCCATGCTACGCACGCGCGTGCGTGCGTGCACAAGCATCTGACCGGCCCCATCGCAGCATCACATGGCTGCGACGGGCGCCGGTAAGTGCGTGAGCACTATGTGCGCTCGTGTGCACCTGGCCTAAAATGGGCATTTTCTTATCTGTAAATAACTTGGACAGGCAGTTTTGAGCCCCTGAGATGGAAATGTGTCACACCCTGAAATCATTATTCCTACTCAAACACACGCTTCCCTGTCTGTCAGTTTCTGACTCACCAAACGGCAAAATAACGATCGAAGGAGTCTTCGTGACTGATTTTATGAATGACTAGCAAAACAATCCTGAAACAATTCCTGAAATCTGTTACCTCCCCAGCCACTCTCATACCATACATATAAGGCTGCGGTCACACGGGCGTTTAAGAGAGCTGAAGGAATGTCCGCGAGAGTGAATGTTCCTTCTACTCTGACGCACGTGTTGCCATCTCGATGAGCGCAGTTAGTGTGCGCAGCGCTACCAGTGGTACCAGCTTTACCAGTGATAACATCTCTCCCCTTCGACCATGGGGAAGCTAGTCAAAATCCCATTCAGCACATCCCTCCAATACAACGGTAGAGAAGCAAATCTCAACTTTACGAGAAGCGAGTTCAACCCAACCACCAGGTCGCTGATCTACAATCATGGAAAGACAACTCGATCCCACTCAGAAGATGCCACCAGCGAGTGTGCTTGGGCAAGACTCCTAACGATATGGATGCTCTCAAAATACTTGTACGTCTCAGATTGTAAGTTCCCTTGGGAACAGGGTCCCCTGAATCAGGCCGTATCATCCATGTGTGATATTCCAATGTATCAACCCCTTGTACACGGATCTTGTAAATCGTTGCAGAATTTGTGGCGCTATATAAAGGATAATAATAATAGTGAGTAAGTGATGAATGATGTGAGGGGTCTCAGTCGCATGTGATAGCAAGGAGGGCTGGGAGACGCGTCCATCGCAAACCAAATCACACCGAGCGGCCTTATTCCATCTATTCTTACGGCTAAACTATTCAAGACTGTCTTGAATCAAAAATTGACCTCGACCTTGAAATGTCTGGAATAAAGTGGAATTAACGCTGATATGGAAGTTGTCTTTGTAGCTCACAGATTGTATAATTAAGAAGCATAAGATACATTCTGAATGTTTCCTATTTATAGCAATTAAGCTCCATTTTCTGAGACCAGAGCGGCGCGCAGCTTGACAATCGAGTGCTTACATTTACTTAAAAAGGGTTTGATTAATGGCTAGGATTGCCAAATAATTATTTAATCATTACTCATTTTGCATTACCTAAGGCTTTAAAATATTTAGTTTTCTCCGAGTCAATAGCCAGAGGCGGCTCGGCGATTTGTGCTGCGTGTTATCGGTAACATTTACATAAAACGTGACATTTGATGGAGTGAGTGGACGGATGATAAAGAACATAATCATCGACAGTCACATATAAAGCCCACACAGAGGCGCTTCCACCAGTTCCTAAAATGTCTCGCATCAAACACAGCATTTATAACCGTACAATAGAATATACCGCGGTTCTCCAACCAGAAACCAGCTCATCATCAACGCCCCACTAGGAACAGCGAAACAGACACAGCGCAAGCGATAACCTCAGAAATGCCCCGGAAATTCGTTTGATAGGACTTTAAGCCGATTTCTAAGAGACTGTATCAGACGTTTTTGGTTTCCGGACATTATTTTACACCAGTGTTGGCTCATCTTGGAAATGGAATCCCACTCATCTCAACAGCTTGTCCCATAATCCTCAGCCAGCCTCCAGGTCTGTTGAACATCATGGATAGTGTAGCTCTGAAAGAGTAAGGTCACTTGAGCAGGGTCCTCTGCACCTCTTCTTTCTGTTTCACATGTCCTGTTATAAGAAGATTATGTAGGGTTATCCATCATACAGCGCTGTAGCATATGTTGGTGCTGCGTACATTTTAATTGAAACAATTGGCGTGCCAAGATCAGTTAGAATTCTTTGGAAAGAGCTTAAAAACTTGTGCTTCTGTAGTTTAGTAATTTAGCCTCTACCTGTGATGGTGAGATCCTAGGCACCCCAGATGTTTCGGAACTACATGTCCCATGATGTTTTGTCACACATAAGCCTGAGTGTTCGTGGGACATGTAGTTCAAAAATATCTGGAGAGCCAAGGATCACCATCACTGGCCTGTACGATATATGTGTCCCTTCCAAAGTGTAATCAGATTTTCCCAGCGTTCATTGCTCTTCCATTGGCATGCCAACAGAAATGCAATGCATGCTGGGAACAGATGATATTGGTAAAGAAGGAGGACCCTTCCGGATGGTGTTTCCCCACTTACATTTTTATAACTACAGGATAAAGCGCTGCTAAAGGATGTGGCGGCAGCAGCAGGAGTTGAAGCAGCGCATCATCCTACTAATCAGGAGGCGCACCGTGAGCACCGGGACCGGCAGGATGGCGGCACGCTCATCACTGGAGCCGAGGGAGCATATTAACCTGAATTAATAGAAATTAATTTTAAATGGGGTTTGAGTGTGGAGCCACTTCAAGTCTGGAATGTCATATTACCATCACCTTGATATTTCTAGATATCGTGTCACACGGAGCGCCAACACGTGGAGAGTACCCGGCGGCCAAAGGTGGCAAATCCAAAATGTGAACATCAAACAAATGCAGCAGGTAACGTGAAGGACTTTGACAATTTTCCTCCACCAAAATTTATTTTTTGTTACGATCGAGTCATTTCCAAGCAAACTTGATTGGATTTTTCTAATCGATTTATGAGCCTCCTCTGGCAGAAATGTCACCCAAACATGTATAGACTCGCTCCTCAGGCAGGGTATACGCTGCTTACAGGGCGATCTCTGGGTTAGACGATCCATACACCGCCATAGTCTTCCTGCGTCGCAACACGGTGCTGTAATAACCGTTGTTACATGCTTGCAGTATAAATAATTAACTTTGTTCTTTTAATTAGTCAAATATTGGATGATTTGATGAAATAATTACATTTTGTTATTGTCTATGCTTTACATGGCTCACTGAGTGCTTAATAAGATATTTGAATAATGAACAATCTTGTAAGGAACATCCTGTAACGCTGACTGCTTGATGGGTGACATTAATGTAGTTGTTTGCTTTTTATTTATTTTTTTCTCAGAGGTTTAAAACAGATCAATAAGTATCTGCTACGGATCCATAGGGATCCAATACGCATTGGACTGGGATCTATTGAAATGTATACGCGGGTGAGTATCAGCGGATGGAAACGTATTATAATCTAATTTCAGGAAAGAAATCGTGAGGTGGAATGTAATAATATAGATGAATGGTAATTATCTTGATAAAGCTTGCATGTAGGCGAAACGCGTTGAGTGTTTCTTTTTTAACTGCATGTATGTTTCTGGTCTGGTTTTGGAATTAAAACTAGATACAGTGATCTTGTGGTACTCGTTGGCAGCCCGAACTGCCGAGGTATAGAGACTGAAACATTAACCCTTTCACTGCTGAGGACGTGTGGGGAACGTCCTTATTGACTCCTAAGGAAAGATAGGGGTTTGTTTGAACCCCAATATCTCCCGACTGTTTTCAACTGGCAGGTCATGTGTGTATCATTAGAAAGGCCAGAGCATGGTTCCAATATATAGATGACCATGTATATAGTAATTATAACAATAATAATGATTTGTGAAATGTGAAATGGCTCAGCAGTGAAGGGCTTAATTGATGGCAACGGATAGTTAAGCTGTGTTTATGCAGTTTAGTACTTGATTATGGTTTGTAACTGAAGTCATTGATTGTATTCGATACTCATCCATCCTTATTCTGCAGGCTTCCTTCTCCTGTGGAACGCTGTTTTGCTCCATTTCTTGCCAGTGATTCAATTATCAGACATTATCGGGCACACGGCGGGGGGTAGATGTCGTAAATAGTCATTTTGTCTATACCATTTGACTATTTACGACATCTAACCCCCCCCCCCCCATCAATGTGCCTGATAATGTCTTACTGTTCAATTCTAGGAAATTGCTCAGTAAACCGTCCAGACCTGAAGAAGAGCGATATACTCTCGAAAGCTTGTCTTTTAAATGTAACATTAGTCCAATAGAAAAGGTATCACTACGTACTGCTATACTCTGGCGATATATATATACATATATAATATACCAGAAATCTTGCACTCATGGAGATTTACATGAAAAACTCTGCCCTATGGATGTGGAAAAACTATTTAAAGGATTTTGACATTTGTTAAAACTTTGTTAAGGCTCTGTATGACATAAGCTCATTAAGTAACTTAAAACAGATTAATTTTGCCTTTTCTCTCCTCCATTACCGCTGTCAACAAATGGCTATTTTACATCTGCCTAAAGCAAACACCTTGCTTTGGATTTTATCCATCGGCGCAGTTTCATAACACCAAGCGTTCATTGCGTACAGCTGGAAGTTTTTAAGTATCGTTTTTATGTATAATGTATTTCAAGAGTTATCATTTCCCCGGCACAATGTTCTCATTTTTCTGGCTGAATCTCCCCTTTTGTATATCAGGTGTGCAACATTATGTTTCAACAAAACCAGGAACTCGTTTCAGTCCAGCCCTTTTTTTTTTTCCCGGCGTCTGCATTTAATTCGTCTTCATCGGTTAATGGAGTATCCAAGTCGAAATGATAGATGCGGGCGAGCGAAATGAATAACAAAAATGCACCTGTGTATCAGTATGAGAAGATTAAAGGCATAAAACGGTGAATTACTGAGCCTCTGTTCATTAACATTCATTATTTGCGTTCCCAGCCACGTATGATTAAAGCAAACAAATTAGCGTTGGAAATCTTCGAGGCGCTGTTAAGGTTATAGAGAGAAAGCGGAATAAAGAAAGGAGAAGGTGCCCCAAACGGAAAATCCATCACTATTTATTATTAGCAGAACAGTGGAGATGCTTATCAGCCTCTACATATTGCCCCGACATATATTTATTTTCTAATTTTCATCTCTGCGTGCGGCTGCGGGATGAGAATGCCTCTCACCAGACGGAGTTGGGCCCACTGATCACTTACTGTATGGGGGAATGGCGTTTCGCGGAATGGATATTAGGCCTGATAAGATTGAATCGCAATTCTAAATCAACTCCCAGGGAGCTTCATATAGGTTCACAGTAAAGAGCTGCTGGAGGTCTATTATTGCTAGAAATTATACCGAGCGTGCACCTGGTTCTCCTGCAATCTGCGAGCTACGCCATGAGTGAGAGTGTCTGCCAGTAATTAGCTACATGTGTCTGAGCGCTGGCAGAACCCGCACTTTGTATTCTGGCACCAGCGCAATAAGCGACGTGATTACCCATCGATTGATCCGTGCGGGCTTACCTATACTGTAATGCGCAGGCATTTATTTAGCACAAAGATAAATACATAAAGGTATGGATGGATGAACTGCCAGTCTGAGTGATACGTGGAGAGAGAGGGATAGATGGACGGACAGATGATAAAGAAGACATATGTTTATTTAAGTGAATGGTTGACACATGTATCTCCTCGAATGCCGTTGCTCATACCATTGGTTTATAAAGACGGCTTTCTGAAAATACCCATTAAATGCGGATTTCACCTACCCCTTCCTTTTATTTATTGTAGTAGAATGTTTTCATTATGGAAGATGGTCCAGGCTGTAATCAGGGTTTTGGCCTTGATAACCTGCACTGGGCTAATTGAACCTGCTGGCCTCCTGCCTATATTTGACCTTTGAAGGTAGACACATTGGTTTCTAGAGGTGTGCATTCGTTTCGTAATGAATCTCAATACGTTACCAATTTCATTAATTTGTATTTCAGAAGTACTTCCGAAATAACAAATTGATTTCATACGAATTGAAACGAAAACTAAACGAAACGGTAGTATAACAAATCAAATTTGTTTTATGTTTCACAAGAGAACCATTGAGTAAAGGATTCCTGAACAGGATTTGATTTATTGGGGTTTTATTTAGTGATTCCGAATCAATATCAAATATCGAATCGATCCCAACTTACGATACATACAAGTCAGTACTAAAGCAAATGACATTATGAAACTAATCAGATTCGTTTGACTTTTTCACAAAGGACCCCCATCCCTGTAAATTGGCCTGTGGTGCTGAATCTGTTGTCAGCACCACAGGCCAAAGGGCAGCTCAATATTTAACCCTAGCTTACCTTTAACAGCCAAATTTTGATTCAATGAAGTTTTCTTTAGTGATCGGAAATTCGAATCAATATCAAATATTGAATCTATCCCAAATTACAATTTTTTTTCCAGTGATCCGAGATACAAACTGAAAACGAAACGACGAAACTCCAGAAACAAAAATAATTTTTCAGTCGTGCACACCTCTATTGATTTCACCTGTTACTAGCAGTGCCAGTGTAAGGATGTAACGGGCAAAGAACCAAGGTCTTTTATAGATGTGTCTTCCCGCTCGCCTCCTCTATACCACCCCTCTCACCCCTCCCTCCCCAACTTTGACAGATCAGATAGAGAAGGGCATAATTTGGAATAAACATTGCCTATTTTGGGGCTGAAGCTCATCATCCACTATGTCAATACAAACATATGTATTTTTTTTTTCTTGTTATGTTTTATGCATGTTACTAGGCTGGATACGTCAGGTTGTTGCAGCTGCCCTGGTGGGTCTCAGTCTCGACACACACTTTTCCTGTATCACTACAAACCATTGCCTCTCCTAAAACATCCGCTTTATGTCACTACTGAGACGGGTTGGAGACAACTGTTGAAAACCATCATCGTTCAATCCCACCAGAGGACACTCTTAATTCAGGTATTTGTAACCCCTGACGAAAGTACCCTGTGCTCAGGTCATCAAGAGATCAACCAAAGGCATCAGCCATACTAGCAACCATCCAGTCCTACAACAATAGCCCGATGACTACGTAACCTATGAAATGTGCGTGTTTTAAAATTAAAATCTCACGATGTGGTACATCTGTGTAAAACATGAAGGACCAACAGCATAGAAATAACTATACACCAATGTTCAATGCTATTCAACCTACCATGGCTTCCAGACAGAGGGAGAAAGTCAAATCAGATCAGTCCCATTTCCAAATGTACCTATTCTTTGTAGGCTGATATGATTGGACATTTCTTTCAGGTCTACTCTTCAAAAGAAAAGAAGAATATAATCCTTCTGTAAATCATCTATACATGTGTTTTCAATACAACCAAAAACAAGGTATTCTCTTCATGGTTCTTTGCAAAAGTCTTTGAGGGTCTGACAGGCAGTGCCAAGGTCTTTATTTCCTGGGAGTTTTGTTTCACCTGAGTCACCAACTCCAGGTTCTTCAGTCCACCTTAAACATTATCCTTGCTCCATGGAAGCCATCCTCTTCAAGTCCTTCAGTCGATTTCTAGTCCTACCCTTGCCCATAGGAGCTTTCTTTATGGTCCAAGTCCAAGGCTCCATTGATGTAGCAGGAGACCTTCTAATGGAATACTCCATAATGGAGTGCAAGAAAGTGTTTAGCAATAGAGGTGGAGCACCCCATATCCAGAATTATAAAATCTGTAGATTTAATAGTCTGGACGGCTCTGAAAATTCAGTTTATTTCGGCCCGGATTAGGGGGTGCTCCATACAGTCACTGCCACTCAGGAATGCAGCTCCCGATCACAGCAGCAAACCGTGGCACGCGCTGAGAGTCTCTGGGCAGCTGCAGCGTGTGACATGCTGCCCGGAGTCATGCCCCTTCTGAGCTTCATGCCTGCAGAACAACCCTTAGATCATTGGACCTCCCCAACAACAAGGATGCAAAGATGGCCAATCCCACATGGTAAAGGTAAGCCTGGAGATGGACTGGAGAGAGGGATTCGCCTATATGTCTGTAATATGACGGGCTAAGTCGGTGGTTTTGTATAAAGAATAAAAGTGATGGTGGGTTTCTTTGCACACGCTCTATCTTGTGTAGTACAATTTAGATGCAAGACCATGCAGCAACGGTTTAATGTTCCAGCCTCGCAGAGAAGAGACATGCTGTAATATATCAGGGGTGAAATTGGACGCCCTGTTTGTGACACCTCACAGATTTATTTTTCATTAATTAAACCAATGTATCCCTTTTTTTTCCTTTATTTCTTTCGTGTCACAAGGCATGACCCGCAATATGCCATTTTTAGGCATTTGAGAGCTCCGTTAAGAGTTATATTTTTCAATGTTCCCTTCGTTAGGTCGTGAATTAAAACACACTGCAGTAAAATTTATGGCAGCCCATCTCAAAGGGCACTGCAAGTAATTAACTTGTTCCTGCGTGTGATCGGCGAGAGCGGCTTCATCACGCCGACTGGCAGGGAATGTACCTGTCGGCCTGAGAGATTTCCTGCCGCCCCACGTTATTCCCCGGTTATCTGCGGCCATGAATGCAGGCGAAATATAGCCATCCACAATCTGCTGTGCAGTCATTTCCTAGCTATTAAAAGAATAAAAGGAGCTTGCTTATTATTGTACACCGCAAGCATTTGACTATATGTCCACATAACACAACTGTGAGCCCTTATCAACTGCATGATAAATCTTATCGGTCTTATTCATTAAATATGTTCTTTATGCTGTGTATATAAAGAATAGAAGGCCTGTCTTTGGGTAGATCGCAGGTTAGAGTCCATAATCCTTACGATGATGCCACTTGCTATAGCACATTGCGTTGTAGCAGAGACATAACTAGAAACTACAGGGCCCAAGTGCGGGAATCCATGAAGGGCCTCCCCCATCCTTGGCAATACGGAGATGTAGTATTATTATTATTATTCATTATTTATAAAGCGCCAGCATATTCCGTAGTATATGCAGCTGCCCCACAAACGTACCTTCATAAACTTACTACATTGTAGAACTCATTCTGCCACTTTATGCTACAATGTAACTACATGAACCACCATTGTGACATGTTAAAAGAACTAAACTGTCCGTCGCTGGAATCTAGACGCACCCTTCATCTTTACAACCTGGTGTTAAAGAGCTTTTCTGGGAAGCTACCACCCTACCTGAATAGACTGCTTTCCCCAGCAGTTTCCTCATCCTATAACCTCCGATCCAGGACCAGCACCTTACTTACAATACCACAATACAAAAAGAAAGTGTCTCGATCCTCATTCTCCTACAGAGCACCACAATTATGGAGTAACCTCCCAAACGCCATCAAATCTTCCCCCAGTCTAAAGTCACTTAAGAGATCTCTATTAACATACCTCAATACAGAATGCACCCTTAAACATGTAACAGTGACTATATACA
The DNA here is from genome assembly GCA_009667805.1 of Leptobrachium leishanense. Classification (NCBI taxonomy): domain Eukaryota; kingdom Metazoa; phylum Chordata; class Amphibia; order Anura; family Megophryidae; genus Leptobrachium; species Leptobrachium leishanense. The sequence continues at coordinate 1,231,647 of CM019072.1, forward strand.
GAATGCACCTGTAAACATGTAACACAGTGACTATATACAGAATGCACCTGTAAACATGTAACACAGTGACTATATACAGAATGCATCTGTAAACATGTAACATAGTGACTATATACAAAATGCACCTATAAACATGTAACAGTGACTATATTCAGAATGCACCTGTAAACATGTAACATAGTGACTATATTCAGAATGAGCCTGTAAACATGTAACAGTGATTATAGACAGAATGCACCTGTAAACATGTAAGTCACTATATAGAGAATTCACCTGTAAACATGTAACACAGTGACTATATACAAATGCACCTGTACACATGTAACATAGTGACTATATACAGAATGCGCCTGTAAACATGTAACATAGTGACTATATACAAAATGCACCTATAAACATGTAACATTGTGACTATATACAGAACGCACCTGTAAACAGTGACTATATACAGAATGAGCCTGTAAACATGTAAGTCACTATATAGAGAATTCACCTGTAAACATGTAACATAGTGACTATATACAGAATGCACCTGTAAACATGTAACACAGTGACTATATACAAAATGCACCTATAAACATGTAACATAGTGACTATATACAGAACGCACCTGTAAACATGTAACAGTGACTATATAGAGAATGCGCCTGTAAACATTTAACACAGTGACTATATACAGAATGCACCTGTAAACATGTAACAGTGACTATATACAGAATGCACCTGTAAACATGTAACATAGTGACTATATACAGAATGCGCCTGTAAACATGTAACAGTGATTATATACAGAATGCGCCTGTAAACATGTAACATAGTGACTATATACAGAATGCACCTGTAAACAGTGACTATATACAGAATGAGCCTGTAAACATGTAAGTCACTATATAGAGAATTCACCTGTAAACATGTAACATAGTGACTATATACAGAATGCACCTGTAAACATGTAACACAGTGACTATATACAAAATGCACCTATAAACATGTAACATAGTGACTATATACAGAACGCACCTGTAAACATGTAACAGTGACTATATAGAGAATGCGCCTGTAAACATTTAACACAGTGACTATATACAGAATGCACCTGTAAACATGTAACAGTGACTATATACAGAATGCACCTGTAAACATGTAACATAGTGACTATATACAGAATGCGCCTGTAAACATGTAACAGTGATTATATACAGAATGCGCCTGTAAACATGTAACATAGTGACTATATACAGAATGCACCTGTAAACATGTAACAGTGACTATATACAGAATGCACCTGTAACCATGTAACACAGTGACTATATACAGAATGCACCTGTAAACATGTAACATAGTGACTATATACAGAATGCACCTGTAAACAGGTAACATAATGACTATATACAGAATGCACCTGTAAACATGTAACATAGTGACTATATTTCCTACATATTTATTTTCTGGGTTAATCTGTATATTTGTGTTTGTTTTTAATAAATTGCAATTTATTACTTTATTTCTGTAACGACTAACAATTCAATGTTCTTGAACCCAGGAAATTCTTGGAAATTAGAGAAATCTCACTTTATAAATAAATACATAACACTCCTTGCCACCCTGACTAATCTCACTTATAACCCCATTGAGCGTCTCGCTCCTCATTCATGACCTCAATTACTATTCCACTCTCCACATTCATGTCACCACTCCTTACCACCAGATGGTAAAACACTGTGTGCGCATGTGTGTATCGGTCATTGTTTATTCGCCACTGTCTGTTTCTCTGACATAGTTTTTGTGCATGTTTCAGTTTTGTCATCAAAATATCATTCCTTATGGAATCATTCCTTATTGGCACAGCATGCCAATTTATAGCATCGGGCGCCACCGTCAACGAAAATCACGGGCATCATTTATGGAGTGTTGTCAAGCATGACAGTGTGATTTGGTCTTCAGCAGTGACGATGGCATGCTAATTAGCCAATTACAATGCCGGCATGCATCTGGCTGTCTGGAGCGAGTGGATGGCTTTCCTGTAGGACGGCTTGTCCGATCAGAGACGTTACTAACCCTAGTGGCATTCCACCGGAAGGAAGTGCCGGCTACACTTTGACTTGGAATAAGTCAACATTTTGCGATATATGTGTTGGCAAAGAATTGCTAGCACGCATAGAGGGAGTGATTCCCTGTCAAATGTATCAAGCAGGTCTTGGGCAGGATAGGTGTGCTTTATACATAAACCCCACTCCCATTATCCCTGTAGCCACTCACTTTTGAATGAACACGGGAAGCTATGATCGGAGTCAACCGACAAAAATCTCTAGCTGCAATCGCCTACCCCCTGTACAGTATATTTAGAGAGAGTGACATGCGCCCGTTCAGTCACTCAAAATACACATCGAAAACAGTGCTTAGAATGTCAGGTAATAATGACAAGCAGGCGCGGAGAAAAAAAAAATAGAAATAAAGAAATGTGTTATTTTATTTCTAACGATCACGATCCCCAGTGATTGCTGTCACAGGAACACGCGTAGAATCAAAAAAAGCTCTTAAATCCTGTGCATAAATGGTTTGTGATTAAAGACCAGCTCTGGGAATAGCTATTCATTCACGACCTTCCATGTTATTATACACATCTGGCTCTTTAATCTAGTGTGACTGCCTGTATCCTGCGCGCTAACAAGACATATGCAGCCGGCAGACCGGCCCTGCTCCCTCGGCATGCAGTGATGGAATAAAAGGACTGAATAAACTCAGGTGCAGGTCAGCGTTATTATTTCCAAATAGAAAGTACACGCGGGCTCGGTCTTCGCTTCCAACAGCATCACACACACACATGGATATATATATATATATATATATATATATATATATATCCATCTGGCTTTACATTTATACAATATGTATCCATCTGTCTGTACATTTACATTGTGTATCCATGTAGTTCTATATTTGTACACTGTGCATCCATCTCCACATTTACATATCCCTTTTTCAGAGTTTTATCAGTTTTATATGGTTTGTGTATAAATGTATATTTATATATATTAACGCGGCGGTGGCACTCCAGGACTTTTTTAAAAGAATAAATGTTGATTTGATCCATTAAAACATGGGTCGACGTTTCAGCTCCCATCTGGCATGTTCCTCAGAGCACTGACCCATGTTTTAATGCATTAAATAAACATTTAGGGCCACATTACGTTCCTAACGTTAGAGCTCACCCGTGTAAGCGTGAACATTGGCTCTGGTTGCTCTAGCGCGGGCGCACCATATTACAATCTGAACGCCAAAGGGTTAAAAAACCCGTTAGCGATTCGGAGCTTGGGCTTTTCAACGCAAGGTTACTGTACTTTGCGCTCCCTATGCTTAACATGGGGAGCACAAAGTGTTAATTAGTGTAGGCTTACAAAGTCCTAACGCTAATTACCGTCCAGCTGCGGTTGACTTGAGCGTTATCCACAGCTAGGAGCGGGTGCTGATTCCACTTCTGCGGAATCCGTCAGCACCAGCTGAAACCCTTCCTAAAAAAAAAATCACACATTCACCTCCCATCCCACGGTGAGTTCAGCGGCTACATCCGCCTCTTGCCGCCGGGAGCAGAGAGACGGGGGGTGGGGGGAGTCTCCGGTCTCCCTCCGTGAATCACTCCGCCGAGCTGCCAGATCACGTGAGGTGAGATCCTGAAGGTCATGTGACCGGCAGCGTTAGCCTCAATGGAGTCCGCAAGCATCCGGAGGCTTAGCGCCGCGTTACGGTGCAGGCTGCTAGATTAGCGCCTGCATCATAAAATCACGCTAAAACGGGGGCGCCAAGGAGAAACCTGCAGGCACAGGTTTTTCTCCTTAGCGTCCCCGTTTTAGTGTCAGGAATGTAATATGGTTTTAAAAAAAGTCCCGGAGTGCTGCCGCATTCATCTAGCCTTTTTGTATACGTCTGAAACCCGGGGAACAAAAATTGAAAGCGTGCGTGAATGAAGTCCTGGAGATTGAAGAAAAAAAAAATATATATATATACACACATACAGTATATGTATAGATCGGTCATTACTGCTTTCAAGTGCGATTTCAGTGGCCACGGCCAACTGGGGAAGGTTGAGAAGGCCAACTGGGGAAGGGTGAGAGGGAAAAGCCCCTAAGTGCCAGTCACTAAGACCACTTAAACAAGCTTTAGTTATCAGGATGGCTGGAGAGTCCCTTTAGGTTTGGGCACATTGTACTAAACATAATTTGGGAGGTAGCTTTTGCATCCACGTTGGCCTTGCAGAGTTCCCGAGGTTTAAAACCAGTATTTGTAATTTTTTTCCTTAATGACCATGTTATGGACTACGTCTGCTGTAATTATGTACATTCAATCTACCGGCTGTAAAAGAAGGGCCGATGGATCGTCAGAGACCCGTCTGTGTGAGGCTGACACAGCTGTTAATACAGTAATAGTTTTGCGCGAGGCATGACCAGATGGTAAAACACTGGTAAGGACAAGCTCCGGCGTCAGCAGAAGCGACTCACGACCTTTAGCTGTAGCTGGCGCACTTGAATAATGATTTGGAAAGTGGGATATAATGGAGCCGGTCTATGAGCAGTGACCTCTAATTCTCGATTCTTTTTATGGACGTATGTGCTAGAATATGGATCTCCGTTATAGGAGACGAAGAACATTTTTATATAGGAACTTTAACCTTTTATTCTTCTACCCATGGCGCCTTGCGTGTCCTGACCTCGAGCACACTCTCATGAGATTGTGGAGGGAGACTAGGTACTATTTGTTCTGAGTCTCATTCTGCTGCCAGCAAGATGACGCGGAAGATCGTGCTGACTTCTCCACCGCAGGATGCGAGGAGAGCATGGGATTGAGGGGTTTCAAAGAGTGTTGAGTGATTATTTGCAAAATCCTAGGACACCAGCTTTGAGTTTGTTTTTCACAGTGTAATACGATGCGATCTACTGGGTGGAGGTGCAAGTGAAGCTACATTGAAATAACCTGCGCTTCCACGCGGGGTTGAAGATTAATGTCCCATATAATAAGTAGAGGAGACGTTAATTTGCAGTAAGCTTGTGCAAGAAAATGTTATAGTCGAGCCACAAGCCCAGTTTGCGGCAAGAATGGAGTAGGGATTCCCTTAGCGAGAAAAAAAAAAGAGGTTTGTGAGGGTCCAGAGAATGAGCAATGGCACTGGTGTCCTGCTCTACGGTGGGCCCGCTCAGGTCTCACAAGGTTTTAGCTCGATTGTGCCATTACAGGGACAACTGCTCCATTGGCAAATCAGACGCAATCACCCAAAAAGAGTGGTTGGTAGGGTTGAGCCGAACACCCCTGTGTTCGGTTCGCATTCGAACTCGAACAATTTCAAAAGTTCGAGTTTGAACGTGAACACGAACCGAATTCAATGCAAGTCAATGGGACTCAAAAGTTCGAATTTTAAAGTGCCCTGCAAGAGGGCCTATATGCAAGATATTTGCCATTAAAGATGTATGGGGGTCCGGGTAGTGCCATGGGGGACAGGAAATAAGGACAAAAAGTTTTAAAAAAAGTTTTTAAAGGAACAGTGAGTTTTCCATGAAATAAGTGTTAAAAATAAAAACAAAAAATTCCTTCAAATATCGTGCCTAGGAGGTCCCCATAACCTGCCCGTGAAGTGGCGGATTTGTAGGATGTATAGAAACATTTAAAAACAAAAAAAATACGTTTCAAATGACGGCAAACGGTTTTCATTTAATCTATTCATAAACAACTGCTTGGGGCGGCAGCCTGTATGAAAATACTTTTTTGGGACACGCAGAACAAGTTTAGTGATTTTTTGGCTAAATTATGGTGAAACTTATGCAGGTTTTGGATGAGAGTAACAATAGGTGCTTTAAAATTGGGCCTTTAGTGTTGGCAACAGTGCCGTCACACCGTAACCCCTCTGTGGTATTGTGGAAGAGTGCAGGGTTGGACCCTGCGGTCCAATATTAAAATGATATAAATGAAATGATATTTTGTATAAATGACTGACCCCCAAAATAGTTGGTGGCAGTGAGAACACACAGATTACAACAATTCCCAGATATTTTGTAGAAGTGAGACCCCCCCCCCCCCAATAGCTGGTGGCAGACTGGCAGTGAGAACACACACTAACACAACAATCTCCTCTCAAAAAGCACTTGCTGAAGGTGTGTGAAGCCTTATATAGCGTGCTGCTGGACTTTTGCCCAATCGGGACTCTGAGCCGTGATTGGCATAGTCTTGCACCTGACCTGTGGTCAGGTGCAAGGCTGTAGCCAATTACAAGCTTCAGGCCAGTGGAAAAGTGCATTGTGGTCCATTGTGGGCGAACATGCGGCGAACACGCGGAAAAGTTAAACGTTTGCAAACGTTCGAATGGCCGATGTTCGAATCGAACTCCGAACCGATCGAACCGAACAGCTCGTCCCTAGTGGTTGGTACTGAAATGCCAAGGAAGTCAACCGTGCACGAGAGGTGCAGCAACCCCCGACGATCGTTTCAGCCTTGTTAGGCCTCGTCAGGAAGGTATAGCTTACACCCCTCTAGGCAACTTGAGCAAGGGGTCCACCTCTGGATTACCCTGTAAACTTAAAGTGAGAAGGGATTGCTTTCGATAACTACAGGAGACACTATGTGTAATGTTATGTGGAACGTCTCCTGTAGTTATCTTTTTCACAACTATGGAATAGGACCCTTGGAGTCTTCGCTCTAGGTTAATGGTCGTTGCGAAATGGGTTGTGTTAAATCATAAATAAACCAGGAATAGTTAGCCTCCAGGCATGCCATTTTTAGTTTTGATACATTTTAGAAGAAAATGAGTTTTAAAAGACAATATAGAAGGAAATTTAAGAACCGTGACCAGAAAAACCATGCGGGTGGAGGCTCACAGTGTTTAAAGTCCATGAATAAACAAAACCAAACGCAACACTAAGGGATTTTAGTTTTTTCTTCATGGTTTATTGTCCTCTTTGGTCACGCTGAGTATTTCCGAATGACTGTGGGTGGATTAGCTCATTGAATAGCATCAGTGTGTATGATCTGCTTGACATTGACTCCAAGTCACTGGATCCAGAGGCAGCACCCCGTGCTTAAAGACAATGAGGCTGCAGAAGACCTTCACTTTCCTTCCAATTGTTGCAAAGCTTGACATAAGAGAACGGCACTGCTCAAAGTGAGGGAAAATCTGAAAACACATCTCTCACTGCCAGGGTTATGATCAAAGAATAACCTAGAATGCAGAGCGTTTTATCCCTTGTGATGTCACTTTATAAAAGCCCATTTCATCTTGGCAAGAACAAAACCGCCAATTAAAGACCGACAAAACTGAAGAGAAATGGTTGAATAACTGATGTTTGCGACGCTCTTTCACCCCTTGATAAATGGCCACGTGAATCGGGGCAACGCTTACATTTTCTGCATGTGTATTTACGTATGGGAGAATGTATTGCGAGGATACAAATACCACCAACATGAAAGCCATTATCCGGGAGACCTTGGCAACATCCAAGGATGCATTAGTGAATCAATCACTGCAGTCCTAGATTAAAGCAACAAAAATAACCAAGATGCACATAAAGCAAAGCAATTTTATGATAAAGCTTGGGATTTCAGCACAATACAGGTTTTTCAGGGGTGAGACACAGAATTCCTTAACAGAAGCTTTTGTGTCAATGGAATACAATAGTAACGGCAAACAACTGTGAGCAGGAAAACATTACTTTGCTCAATCGTCATTATATTCAGAATACAAAAGGTGCAGTTCCATAGCTCTCGGCTTTGCCCCTCTGTATGACACAGGTTCTTAGTTTCTTAAGTCTTCTCTTCGCTCCGGAACTACATTCACGCACACAGATCACAAGGACGTCGTGACTGAATGAATGGGTGACAGCATGGAAAACCCTCAGTAAATTGCCTAGGTTTTAAATTCTATATAATTCAGTATGAAATAAGGAAACGAGGGGGGCATGCCCGTAATACAAGCCACTCAAACACCGATGTTCTGGTCTCGTGTGCAGAAAAGTCTTGTATACCCTAAGAGCTTATGCCATGTTTCATGGAGAAAGAGCATGAAAAACCAGGGAAACTATTCCAATGTTGACCAAGCTAAGCTTAAGCCTAAATTATGTTGTACGGTTCAAATCAACATGTTCTATTCCATCCGAGACATAAACTCTGCATACATGTCAGACCGACATTGCAGCTCCTGACTGTATATCAATGACGTAACGGTTACATCATACATGCATGGACTGTAAAGACCCTTGGTCCTGAAGGGGTTAAGGTTTTCTATGTTTTGATTGGGAGACATTAATGTGCAAGTAAACGATGGAGAATAAGCCTTCTTCATCAGCACAAGCCTTTTTCCAGCAATGAATAAAGACTTTTCAAGGCTGGTGTTAAGTGACGGCTCTTCTGCAAAATCACTTAACACATTCACTTTAAAACATAAAAAAAAATCCAAGTCATCTCAAATCCTTCAGTGGAGAAAGCAGCATGATCGACTTCTTGCTCTCTCCAAAGGCAGCTGAACAGAGGGAGCAAATAGTTCCAAGTGTTCCACCGCAAAGCCTTCTGTCTGGGCTGGCGGAAGGTTTTGCAGAGGAACATTTTGAACTATTTGTTCTCTGTGTTCAGCTGCCTTTGGAGAGACAAAGACAATGCAAACTGCGATCGGGATCATACCTGGCTTCACGGAGTCCTACGGACTCCTGAAGCTGAATCCAGCAGCGGTACAAAGAGCAGGTGCGGTTACAATCCTGCAGCTCAAAAGTATTACGAATTGAGCTACCGACAAAGCGGTTCGGTCATGATACAAATGGTAAAGGTGAGCCGCAAATAGAAACCTGCTTGTTCACAGGTTTACGCCGTACCTTTAACGTCCTGGTTGGAATCGGGCACCAGGATGGCATAAGGGAGGCTCCTAAATAAGAAAATACATTGGGCGTTAATCGGTATGTGGTGAATTTCTTGGAGAATGGTGGGAAGTTTCAAATCTTAGACCATAATAGCTGGCAACAACGACCTCCAAATTACGTTTCAGCTCTTGTTTTGACGTAAAGTTTGCAATGCTCCACCAATTCACACCTAAATTGCGATGAAAAAGGTATAATATTTGGTGAAATTGCTTTCAATTCATCGGGAGTCGCATGGCATAACTAAAAGAGAACCTTCAACAACATAAATATATGCTACAGAAGCAAAAACACACACCCACACACACACCATCGGAATGGAGAAACTAAAGCACAAGATGAAGATGACAAAATTGTGGGTACACCTTCAAAAACTGACGTCAATATTTGGCTATCCTGGGCTTGATGTTGAAATTCTCCGCTTGGCTCCATGTTTGAAACAAACTATTCTTGGTCCCCAGGGATGGAGAATGGGAATATAATGGATGCTGTGAAGGTGGGATTAAACCCTGGTAGAGTACTAAACAAAAAAGGATATACAAATCCTAGGGATTTGCTCTATTTAGAAAATAACCATGAATATCTAAAACCATACGTAATGTATCAGATATGATATAGGTATACGGAGCACTATATGGGTATGGTATGGCTACTGGGGGGCGGGATGTAGTGGTTAGAACCTGCGAGACATAGTAGTACCAAATTAGGTCACAGAGGCTCCCAAATCAGGTCTGTATAGGGTGCTGACAACTGTTATAATGGTGGTGTCTTGTAAGAAATACAACAGATCTCTCCGCAATGTCACATGAAGTCAAACGGTGCTTGTATACCATAACTAGCTGCTTGCTATACCCACTGTTGGTCTAAACCACCATGAAATACATCAACTCACACACCAGAAAATATGCCCAGAGTCAGCCCAGATGCTCAAACCAATAGAGGACAAAATAGGGACAACATACGGTTAAAAGTGCATGCTGCACATGACGCGACACGTTTCGCCGACAGCTTTTTCAAGAGTGGCTCCATGTTTGCACTTTAGAGTTGTGATCTCTGCCTTCCGGTCCCCCCGCGAGCCCTAGCCTTCTCTGGTCATCCCTTTACGTAATTCCTGTATTACCAATCTATCCTAATCCCTCTGCACCCTGCTTCACTCCTTCATTCCCCCTAAAAAAAGGGCCATCGTTCCTTATAAACATTTTACAATCAGTGGGACGTAGACTTGGAATTGCATACATGTGTCTATAAAGAATGGTTTTAATAAAAATGGAATTAAAAACGTAAGGCCCATGTGATCGGCATGTCGCTTGCAGATGAGTACGTGTAAGTGTGGCTGCATTCTCTGGCAGCTTTCTCCAAACATCAATTATTCATGTACATATTATGCTAATGATTACTATTTTTATTTAGCTCGAACGGTTTCTGTGCGGCTATTATTATCCGGGTGTATGAGCGAGCTTGGATTTTCATTATTTAAAACAAAAATAAAAGTTTTTCTATTTTTTAGTTACCTAGGGCCATGTCAGATGAGCGCACTACGTGCGCCTGTACTGGTGTGCCTCCTGGCGTTCATCCCAGCATTGTGACGCTTCGACGGGGCCAGCCACACGCTGTAGCGCGCGCACGAGTTGCGCGTGCTACAGCAGGCGTCTAGAAAGCCTCCCCAAAGCGCTACGACGCCTGTTCGACGGGGCTGCAGAGCGCGATCCTACATAGGAGGATCGGGCCTTGCAGCGCTGAGCGCACCAACTGCGTTCAGCGAGGTGGCCAGACGGGCGTCAGAGTGGGAGGAACGTCCACTCTCACGGATGGTCCTTTCACTCTTAAAAACGTTCGTCTGACACCAGCCTTAAAAGAACAAATGAAGTAGGTGAGCTACCAGGGCAGTAACCTGGTTTTTCAGTGCTGTCACGAGTCCACCATGGACTCAGTCTGTAGTTGTAAACCTACCCCTTTGTCACCTGCCATTTTTTTTCTCACATTACAACATGCCTCTTGGGTCATTTAGGAGGTGGGTGGAGGAGCACCCCGCTGCTGAAACCTTTATAGGAGCCTCCACTTACCACTAGAAACCTTACATTTTCTGAAAGGTCCACCTCAATCATGTACATATGACTGGATATAGCTTTTATGAGCTTGCGGCAAGTATAGTACAGATATGTCATTTTACAACAGAGAGAGTGGCTCATGTATCTTGGGAGTTATAAGTTGAAGGAGTGCAACAAGTCATGTGACGGATACATAGCTTAGAGAAACAGGGGTTTTAGGCACCAAAAAGCATTTCTGGAAGCACAATTTCCACACTTCTTCCTCTGTGTTCTTTGAGGTCACAGGTTGGTTTGAATGGCCGGTTAAAACTTGATATATACTCATGACAAATTCAAGAATTAAAGTGAGCAAGTCCACATTATGTAGCATGCTAGGGCTTGGAATTATTTTATTAGACACATATGATTCAGTACGGAATTCGGACATAACAGACGGCAATTTAGCGATCCGGATCGATCAGAATTTGAAATTGCCTATACCCAAACGGATTCGCTCGCCAAATAAAAGCTTCCCAAAGTGATCGAAAATCGATAAGTGGATACATTTGGATTAATTTGGAATGCTCCACAGCTTTATTGACGCCTGTTCATCATTTTGGAGTATATAGCCCATTCTTTACATCATTTAATGGGTATATGCTTCAGTTTGGGAATCATTTGTATCATTCTTTGTGTCATCCTGTAACCATTTGTGCGTCATTCCGTAGGTTTTTAAATTTTATTAGATTGAGTTTACGGACTACTGGAAACGACTGAAAATATATTCAGACGCTTCTGATATTCTGCAACAACAAATGAAAGAGCAAAAAGGGGTTTGTGAGGGTCCTGAGAACGAACAACGGCACTAGTGGCCTGCTCTACGGTGGGGCCCGCTCATTTCTCATAAGGCTTTAGCTCGATTGTGCCGTTACAGGGACAACAGCTCCATATGCAAATCAGCCCGCTCTCACCCAGAAAGGGCGGCCAGTACTGAATGCCAAGGACGTCATCCCTGCACGAGAGATGCAGCAAGGCCGAAACGATCGTCGGGGGTTGCTGCACCTCTCATGCAGGGATGACGTCCTTGGCATTCAGTACTGGCCACCCTCATTGGGTGAGAGCGGGCTGATTTGCATATGAAGCATTCATCCCTGTAATGGCACAAGCAAGCCAAAACCTTGTGAGACCTGAGCGGGCCCCACAGTAGAGCAGGACACCAGTGCTGTTGCTCGTCCTCAGGACCCTCACAAATTGCACATTATTTCATGCAAAGCTATTTTATGCTGTGAAAACAATGAGCAAACACCAATATTATGCATCGATTCAGGCATCGCTGCTAAAATTATTTGGGGTTTCTGGTCCCTTTAAGAATACTCGGAGTAACTGTATACATTTCAACGAGACAAAATGTGCCGAGACTATATTATTAATAACTATAATACATTTACCACTTTGTCCTTTTTTCAGAGTGATATTGTTAATTTATTGTTCCTCGTCCTTCACGCATAAACTCTGTTCATCTGATCTGTAAAATCTCAATAAAGAACTTAATTGAGAAAATAATTTATATAAAAAAATGAAAGAATATCATATGCTTGCAGAGATTTATTAAAAATGGAAACTCAATAGAAGGCAGAGAAATCACTGTCAGGATCTACCTGTAAGCAACTGCTAATCCGGATGAGGATTTGAAACTTTATATACTACAAAGCGATCGTTATCTTGTGAAAAATAGGCCGTAGATAATTCATTTCTAATTCACACATATCTGATGGGGCCTCAGACAGACATAAAGAAGCACGCATGTAGATAAGGAGCAGTTAGACGCCACGTGTAATCCACTGGTTTATGACTTGCCAGTCGTGTGACAAATGATTTATTGAAGGATAATATCGCAAGAGGCCATTGTAAATTTGCTACAGAACACTCGTCCGAGAAATTAGAGACTCAGAAATAATATATACTCAGGATTATGGAAGTGTTGCGGATCTTTAAAGTGACACCACAAGCACTGGCTCCAATCATAGCTCATGGTGCAAGGACATTCCAGCATTCCTGTGGCCAATTTGCATTTTAGGAGGCCAATGGCCAATTTATTTCTTACTTAGCCACCAGTCAAGCTGTATCTTTCCTAGCCATTTGTTAAGCTGCATCTTACCTAGGTTGTGTTTGATCTAGCCACCAGTCACATTGTGTCCGATGTAGCCACTGGTCAAGTTGTACCTTACCATGTCAGTCAGCAGTCAAGCTGCATCTTTCCTAGCCACCAGTCAAGTTGTATCTAATGTAACCACAAGTTACATTGTATATTATTTTAGACACCAGCCACATTCTATCCTATGTAGCCACCGATTATGATATTTCTTATGTAGACTCAGGGGCCACGATCTTACAGTCTCAAAGGGTCTTACAGAGCCACTAATCATTTTGAATCTGATACAGCCACGCATCTAGCTTTAAGTTACAAAGCTGCCAGTAGGTTGCACCATACAGAGCCACCAGTCAGGTTGACTCTTTTGTCGCTACCAGTCAAGGCGTCTCTGACACTGGTCAAGCTGTATGCTCCAGAGCTACCAAGTTGTACTCTGCAGGGTCACCCATCTGGTTTTAAAATATAAAGACGCTAACAGGCTGTATCTTTCAGAGCCACCAGTCAGGGTGTATCCTGCAGAATAACCTGTCATATTGTATCCTACATAGCAGCTATTCAGGTTGACTCTTAGGGAGTCCATCTGGTTGTAAATTATGAAGCTGCTTGCAGGTTGTACCATACAGAGCCAGCAGTCAAGTTCTATCTAGCAAATCCATCAATCATTGTAGTTTCTGAAGCCACCAGTCAGTTTTTATCTTACAGAGCCCTTATCAGGTTGTATGTTACAGACTCAGAGCCCATGGTCAGGTTGCATGTTACAGAGCCCATGGTCAGGTTGCATCTTACAGAGCCCATGGTCAGGTTGCATGTTACAGAGCCCATGGTCAGGTTGCATGTTACAGAGCCCATGGTCAGGTTGCATGTTACAGAGCCCATGGTCAGGTTGCATGTTACAGAGCCCATGGTCAGGTTGCATGTTACAGAGCCCATGGTCAGGTTGTATGTTGCGGAGCCCATGGTCAGGTTGCATGTTACAGAGCCCATGGACAGGTTGCATTTTACAGAGCCCATGGACAGGTTGCATTTTACAGAGCCCATGGACAGGTTGCATGTTACAGAGCCCATGGTCAGGTTGCATGTTACAGAGCCCATGGTCAGGTTGCAGGTTACAGAGCCCATGGTCAGGTTGCAGGTTACAGAGCCCATGGTCAGGTTGTATGTTACAGAGCCACTGGTCAGGTTGTATGTTACAGAGCCACTGGTCAGGTTGTATGTTACAGAGCCACTGGTCAGGTTGTATCATACGGAGCCAGTGGTCAGGTTGCAGGTTACAGAACCAGTGCTCAGGTTATGTGTTACAGAGCCAGTGCTCAGATTGTATCTTAGGTGCCTTAAGTAATGATTCAGTATAGAGGGCTATGTACGGTTCAGTCTCATGGTCAGACTCAGTAGGCATCTCACACTCTAGCTGACCTCAAATATACTGTATGGTTTATATCCTAATATTTTCTCATGGTTCCACTTTACAACTCACTGATAACCTGGTTGTGATAATACAATGTTCGTGCAGTCAGTCGTTATATTATATTGCCCTTATTGTAGGACTACATCTATAAAGATTACATAGATACAATTTTAACATCAACTAATCACGTTCATGTTGTGGTGAAATTCATCTACAGCATCTCATTGGAGGAAACAAAAAATAGAGTTCCAGGAACTACAGTCAATACAAAGTGGCTTTAATGAAGGAAGAAAAGAGACGTTTTGGTCAGCGTAGCGACCGCTGTCAAATATGGAGACAAGGCTGAGGAAGGAACCAGAGGTAAAAAGAATCCACCAAATCACATGTGTTGCTTGTGTAAAAATCATCTAAAAATCTTCTAAGAGTACACGATACAGTCATATCATACAAGGCTTAGTTTGAGAGTCAGATACAAGAGGTTTTGCGATATCTCTGCAAGAGGCGCTTTCTAAACTGCTCCGTTAATTGCGGATTTTGTATCAAAGGCAACGTGTGGCTCAGAATGACAAAAAGATCCGTTTCGAAGCTTTCTTTTTCATTTTGCAAATGGCAATTTGCCCCAATCGGATATTCAGGAGATGGATTTACTTGCTGAGAGTGAAGGAAGCCGCTGAAGTTTTGTTAAAATGAAATTCAATGGGTCTAATAAAGTGTATTGCGTGAATTGAATCGGTTCAGAGTGTATTAGATCGCATCTGAGTGCAACATTATGACATTGTTCTCTCTCCTCGATAAAGTCATATTTCAAGGCAAACAGACTCTTATGGTCGATTTGAGTTTGTTGTGAACCTCGGAATTCCCAGTGTATTCATTTCAGAGCTGAAACCAATTCCATGTATTGAATTTCCTCCCGTAAACTGCACCCCGGTACGGATTTCTGTGTTATTTAATACATTCGTTTGCACAAACCGTCTTCACTGATGTAGTTACTTTAGACTTTAACAAGTGTAGTTTGGGCTCTGGTGGAGAATCTCAAAATAATTTTGCAAGTGGATGGACAGGAGGGATACACAGACAGGCCCATCGTGACGGAACATCTGTCTGCACAGACACACAATGCACGCAGATCGTTAGTGGCAGCCGACGGGGTTTGTAGATTATAAAACTGCAGTGCTTTCTGTAAACTCAGATTTCCCATGGTGCTTTGCTTGATCAACAGTCAGTGAATAATATGGTGTGGCCTTAAGAATAATGTCTTTTTCTCCCCGCAAGGCTTACATTGTAAATCACTGGCTGTAGCTATGGGGAACATTGACAATAAAGTGTGAAGTTTTGTTTTGTTTTTATTTAGAAAATGACTTTACAAATAATAAAACAGAGAGGTGATCGTCCTGTACAATATGCAGAATGAAAAGTGAACCTGGATCCCCTGAATTTAATATATTCTCTTTATTGTCGGGTATTTAAATTGAGATTTCAGCACTACAACCATTTATATTATAATAATCTATTCAAGTTTGATTTCCTCTGAAATTGATGGTGAATATAAGACACTACCATGAACCTCTGATTGTGGTAGAAAGAGGCTTTGGCAAAAACCACGATTATTACTCACCTTCCAGCATTTCAATGGCCATAGATGGACACTTGCATTATATTTACGTATTTTGTTTATAAAGTCTTTTACTAGGAAGGATACATTGAGATTTCTCTCGTTTTCAAGTATGTCCTGGATGGCGAGTATGTAGTGTTATGTGTCTTGCCCAAGGACACTTACTGGAGAGGTGCTCTGGCCCGGATTCGAACCTGTGTCTCCACGGTTAGAGAGCAGTGATGTTACCTCTACTCCATCCAACCGGGAGGGAGGTGGATCTTGAAATGAATCCTGCTTTCTGGTCCCTGTCGTTGAACTTCAATCTGCTTTCATTGATCTAAGCTTATGGGGAGAGCTACGCCCCTGCACTCGGAAGGCTGAATCAGCCTTTGAGGGCTGAATCAGCCTTTGAGAGCCCCTTCAAGGGATGAGAATGTTCAGGGCACTGTGACTACTCAATTTTTATTGAGTGGTCACAATGCGTAGAGGGTCACTCTAAAGATACCTCTGCACAATTGGGCAGTACTGAACCATGATGCTTCGCAATTATTAGGGGTTTAAAGAACAGGAAAGGTCTACACATAAAGAGAATAATTAACAAGCAGGACATTAATAACTTCCAATATATTCAGTTAAACGTCCATGTTCATTTCTCCTTAATATTGTAACAGTTTTAAGCAAGTGCGGAATACCCAAAATAATAAATTGGAACAATAATGAATGGTATCCAGTGCGGTGCAGTGTTCAATAATGAAAGTGATCTGTGACCAGGGTCAATGAGGTTTTCCGGTATCTTTGTATGGGCCACACTTGTAATGCTTCTAGATACAAATGTTTCAGAAGAAAATCAATGACAGACCTGTAATTGAATTACTCCAAAATTAATTAAACTCCTGTAATGGATTTATTTACAAAGTCAGTCATTTAACATATTCTTATACATAGGCCGATAGCCACAGAATGGCAGCGTGCCACGGGCTCGCTCACGTGGAAAACGTGAAAGCCACATCTAGCAGGAAGGAAGAGGGGAAATGATTGTAAGGTGCGAGACTGCACAGTCGGAGGATGGAGAAGAGCACATTGCAGAGTGGGGGAGGCACATTTGCATTTAAGGGACTGGTCATAAAGAACAGGATGGAAAGAGGCCTGGGGTTTAGTGTCGCTGAGGTGAGATTTTTACATTGCAGTATGGGAGGGGAGAGATGGATACATTGTGGAAGATGAGAGAAGAGAAATATATACATTATAGGGTGGTAAAGGAGAGATGGATACATTGTGGGAAATGAGATGGATACATTGTGGAAGATGAGAGATGGATACATTGTGGAAGATGAGATAGATACAATGTGGAAGATGAGATGGATACAATGTGGAAGATGAGAGATGGATACATTGTGGAAGATGAGAGAAGAGAAATATATACATTATAGGGTGGTAAAGGAGAGATGGATACATTGTGGAAGATGAGATGGATACATTGTGGAAGATGAGAGATGGATACAATGTGGAAGATGATATGGATACAATGTGGAAGATGATATGGATACAATGTGGAAGATGAGATGGATACAATGTGGAAGATGAGATGGATACAATGTGGAAGATGAGATGGATACAATGTGGAAGATGAGCGATGGATACATTGTGGAAGATGAGATGGATACATTGTGGAAGAGGATAGGGGAGAAATATATACATTATATGGTGGTAAAGGAGAGATGAATATATTGTAGGGCGGTAGAGGAGAGACATACACATTGTAGACTGCTAGAAGAGAGATACATTGTAACATGAAGGCATGATGGATAGATTGTGGAAGAGGAGAGAGGAGAAATTGATACAATATAGGGTGGTAGAGGAGAGGCATACACATTGTCGGGTGCTAGAAGAGAGATACATTGTAACATGAAGGCATGATGGATACATTGTAGATGATGGGGAGGAGCGAAGTGTGCATTTTAGGGTACTAGAGAGATGGGTACATTGAAAAAGGGAAAAAGATACATTGTAGAGGATGGAAAAGGAGCTATACATGCATTGTAGGCTTATAGAAGAAATGTTTGGTGCATTGTAGTCCAGAGTTTTCCAACCCTGGTCCTCTGGTTCCCATAACAGGCCAGGTTTGCAGGATATGTGAAGCACGGCACAGGTGATAGGATTTGCTGCTCAGTGATTGCAGGATTCAGTCTGCATTTCCCCAAGGTAATCCTTAAAACATGGCCTGTTATTGGTCAATGAGGACAGGGTTGGAAAACACTGTCATGGAGGATGGAAGAGAAGATAAAAGCATTGGAAGGTGGTAGAGGAGAGATGTATTGTATACATTGTAGGGTGCGCTAGGAAAGACTGATTAATTGTAGAAGATGGGAGAGGAGGGATATGTTCTAGGGCAATGGTTCCCAACCGCGGTCCTCAAGTACCCCCAACAGGCCAGGTTTGCAGATATGTGAAGCACAGCACAGGTGATATGATTTGCTGCTCAGTGATTGCAGGATTCAGTATGCATTTCGACAAGGTGATCCATAAAACCTGGCCTGGTAGGGGTACTTGAGGACCGCGGTTGGGAACCACTGTTCTAGATTATGGAAAGATGTATGCAGTGTAGGTGATACCAGAGGTGTGACCAACACATTGTGCAGGATACGAAAAGGAGAGGGGATACATTGTAAGGTGTGATAGCATCATGCATAGCTTAGAGCAGGACTTCACAACCTTTTCCCTCCAGATGTTTTGGAAGTACATCTCCCATGATCTTCAGTCTCTCATTAGACTGGATGAGCTTCATGGTATATGTATCTGGAGGAGGGCCAAGGTTGCTGAGTCCTGGTGAAGAGTTTTCCGAAAGAGGGAGAGGATGACACCTTGTATGAGTGGGAGAGAAGAGGACATTATAAAATGTACGTGAGGAAGAGGGATACCTTCTTGAGTTGCAGTGAAGAAAAGGAGGCAAGAGCAGGGACACATTGTAGGGTGGAAGATGTGGTAGGGATTACATAACATTGGAGGATATAGAAAAAGGGATAGATAGCAGGGAATATATTACAAGGAAAATCATATGATCACAGCAAAGTCTAAACATCACCAGCTTATGGTCATAACGGTTTTTGCTTCTACATCCAGGGCTGTGGGGTTTTCCCAACGACCAATGAATTTTGTATAAAACAACTACCGATATGAAAGAGCGCAACAAACGAAAAAAAATCAACACCGATCAACCTTGAATCCGCGCCTCTGCCTCTACTCTGCCGTAATGAATTCCTCTACGCCCCTCACCACGTTGCCTTGCTCGCATCTCTCAAGATAAAGCATTCTAATCGCTGGCCGTAATGTATTACGGCATTAAACTTTTCTGTCAGATGTACCGATTCAGCACATTTTAATCATTTTTATTTGCAAAGATCAGGAGAAACGCATCTATAATCATTAAGACTGACGCCTGAAAGCCGAGATGATGGAGATATTAGAAAACTTTACCTCCCTTGGATGGGGGAGTGTACGGGCGCGCACACCGCCTGTCAAACGATTAAGAGCCTTCACCGAGGCGGCCGCTGACTGAGCGCGCAATGAATCGCCGGTCAATGGAAGTTAACTCTGGGATGAGAGTATTCGGGGATCCCGATTCGGTTGAAAGAGCGCAGGGCAGACTATTGATGGCGCTCTGTTTACGTATTGGATTTCATTCCGAATCGATGAGCGTCTGGCGAATACTACGAGATTAATTTAATTTACTTTGTTTTTGGCATTAGCAGCTCAATTGCTATCATCAGCGTAACATGACTGATAAATGGCATCAACCCGCGCAAAACGCGGACACTGATTGTAAAATATATACGTTTTCTGTTTATTCTGGAGTCACAAAGTCATTAAATTAGAAGGGATTTGTTTTCAGCTTGGCACAGATCTGACGTGCCATTAAGCTTCATTCCTGCTCCTTCCCTTCTTCGCAGCTTTAGGATAATGCCGCTAATCTTAATATATATATTTATACCCATGTGTTAATGGCGTCCATTTGTCATTGTTTCTAGGTGCCATTAAACACAAAAGATGTGTGTTTGTGCAGTTTATATTTTATTCAGCGCTGACATCTATTCATTTGTTCGTGTTACAGGATCTCGCATTGACAGCTAGAGCAGGACTTGGTGCCTCTCCGCGTGAGCCGACCTGACATCGTGGGAGGTCCTCATCGGAAGGATTGAGACGTTTCTATCCGTTGTACGTAGGGCTGAAATGCTCGATCAGTTGCACATAGGGACAGACACGGTTTCTGATCGCAGAAGATATATTGGCGTCAGGTTAGAACCCTCCTTGAATGTTGCCTTGGAGCAGCAGGTGGTCTTAAAAACGTCAATGGGCCATTCAAGTTCAACTAAAAAACACGTTTTTTGCTTAGCGTGGTTATATGGGTGACATAGCACACATGACTGTATTTGTTGTACGTTCTAATCAAATGCGTTGGTACAAACCCAATCTAGTCCATACGGACCCAGCACCGCATGGAACATACTTTATAGGTTTAGCACTGGTAGCAACATAGAGCCCAGTTGTCTTTTCATGCTGTACATGAGCTTTAACGACTGGATTGCCATGGTGGAGCTATTCCCTCACTGGACCATAGAGGTTTAAGACAGTCTATACATATAGTCTTCTACAGAATACTTCTCTTTTTCTGTGTCTTCTACAGACTCTGTTGTTATATTGCTATACATATAGACCGGAACCCAAAGTTTTCATTGTAGAACGTAAAGAAATTAAAGGAAACTACTTAGAATTTCAGGAACAGTACCTCTTTTCAAGTTGAACAGATCCCAATACAGGACGTGCTGGAAGCGTCCACTAGTTGGCAGCACAGCCACAACAACAGCACAGCCACAACGACAGCATTCCTACCAAATAAAATGGCTTACTCTTTGGAAGGGCACATGGGTACTTCCAGCAAGATGGCATGACATGCCACACATGTGAGTCAGTGGTGATACTCGAGTTTTTTTGAGGGCCATGTTATTTCCAATACACTTTGGCCACCCCCTTCTCCTGATCCCTCCAGCTCGGACATCTATTTGTGGGGATATCTGAAGGAGCCAGTGTACCATAACAAGCCCGAATGATTGAATAATTAGTGGATAACATTTTGAATGTAATCCAAAACACTGATGATGCAATATTGGGCAAGTTACCATTAATATGCAGCACCACGTCAACATGTGCCAAGCCGAAAACTCTGGCCACTTCCACCACGTGCTCTGATGTGCTCAACGTAAGAGCAGGTAGGTTTCCTATAACGCTTACTAAATTCCACTCATTTGTTTACAACAGGTATCTCAAACTCTGACCTCACTGATTTTTCTGATCTACACCTCTCATGATTCTCTGGCCACTTGTTACATTCAAAGAATTCTGGGAATTGTAGGCTATCAACGAGTACTATTACATAGTCAGAGCGAAAATGGAGGCGGTAGGCAGGAAAATCTTCGCTCGCAGATTTTCTCTTACTGTCTCGATTTTAACGTCATATTCCGGGGGTAGGTGCCATCTTGGAACGAAGAGCAAAGCTCGCTGATACTAATGAAAATAAATGGCAACCAAGTTAGAAGAGGTGCAACGCTACAGGAATCAGGCATCAAAACAGAATCTCAGCCATCCAAATGTTCCGGGGGGGGTAACCCCAACTAAGACGGCTAGTAGATCAGCACATGAATAACAGGAAAAATCTACAGCGGAACTTTCATTGGCAAGAAGGTAAGTATATATCCAAGGAGTTCCAAATCGGAAAACAATTATAAGCGACAAGCGCACTAGAACTCCGGCAGAAGTCCTGATAAAAAAGTAATAAATATTAGTGGCAAGAAAAAGTATGTGAACCCTTTCAGATTACGTGGAGTTTTGCATGAATTGGTCATAAAATGTGCTCTGATCTTCATCTAAGTCACAACAATTTGAAAAACACAGTCTGCTTAAAATAATACAACACAAATATTATATGTTTTCATGTTTTATTGAACATAACATGTAAACATTCACAGTGCAGGGTGGAAAAGTATGTGAACCCCTAGCCTAATGACTTCTCCAAGAGCTAATTGGAGCCAGGAGTGAGCCAACCTTGAGTCCAATCAGTGTGATATTATTGGATGTGTTGCTGAAAGCTGTCCTGCCCTTTAAAAACACACACCAGTTTTGGGTTTACTGGTTTCAAGAAGCACTGCCTGATGTGAACCATGCCTTGCAGAAAAGAGCTCTCAGAAGACCTACGATCAAGAATTGTTGACTTGCATGAAGCTGGAAAGGATTACAAAAGTATCGCCAAAAGCCTTGATGTTCATGTGTCCACGGTAAGACAGACTGTCTACAAATGGAGAAAGTTCAGCACTGTTGCTACTCTCCCTAAGCGTGGTCGTCCTGTAAAGATGACTGCAAGAGCACAGCGCAGAATGCTTAATGAGGTAAAGAAGAATCCTAAAGACTTACAGAAATCTCTGGCACATGCTAACATTTTTGTTGACACATCTACAATAAGGAAAACATTAAACAAGAATGGAGTACATGGGAGGACACCACGGAGGAAGCCATTGCTGTCCAAAAAGAATATTGCAGTACGTTTGAAGTTTGCAAAAGAGCACCTGGATGTTCCACAGCAGTACTGGCAAAATATTCTGTGGACAGATGAAACCAAAATTGAGTTGTTTGGAAAAAACACACAACACTATGTGTGGAGAAAAAAAGGCACAGCACACCAACATCAAAACCTCATCCCCACTGTAAAACATGGCGGAGGGAGCATCATGGTTTGGGGCTGCTTTGCTGCCTGAGGGCCTGGACGGATTGTTGTCATTGATGGAAAAATGAATTCCAAAGTTTATCAAGACATTTTGCAGGAAAACGTAAGACCATCTGTCCGCCAACTGAAGCTCCGCAGAGGATGGGTGATGCAACAGGACAATGACCCAAAGCATACAAGTAATTCAACCAAAAAATGGCTTCAACAAAACAAAATACGCCTTCTGGAGTGGCCCAGTCAGAGTCCTGACCTCAACCCGATTGAAATGCTGTGGCATGACCTTAACCCTTTCGCTGCTGAGCCTTTTCACACCTCTGTGCGGAGCTCATTTTTGCCGGTTTCGCTCATCATGTTTAAATGCGATTTGAAGTCACATTTTATTAATTGACCCAGACATATTATAGATCGTTCTTTCCGGGAGACTCAGCAGATTCATAATATGTCATTATTATATGTATACGTTATGTCCTGTCTGTATATTATAACATAAAATGCAATAAAATTCGAATTTTCAATAATTTACAACGTGTAAAGTTTTTTTTTTCACATTTTAACATGCGAGTGTTTGCGGTTATATTTTCTATGAGTTGCGCTTGTTGAAAAAACTAGAAACGGGGAATCGTTCCTTTTTTTTGGGGAAAATTACGTGTTTTTTGGCAAACGCCCCCCATAGAAATAATCGTTAATGTAGCATCATTGTTCACATTATAATTGAAATGGGAACAATATTGCTGTATTAATAAAACAAAACAAAAAAAGTTTTAATTTTTTTTTAATTTTTAATTTTTTTTTAATTTTATTTATTTATTTTTTAAACTGTACATGTTTGGTATCATTGAAAAGACCATGCTCTGGCCGTTCCAATGATATCAAACCTTAACCCCTAGCTGTCACGGATCGGGAGACAGGGGGCTCATTGAAACCCCCTATCTCCACCATAGGTGGCAGCAAGGGGTTAATTGCGGGACTGGTGCCATCGCGCTATGCGCATGGACGCCAGTCAATAGGGGGATGTACCGGAAGCTTGGCCGACATCCAAGATGTCGGCCAGCTCCGGGAGGGGACCACGATACGGCGTATGTTAGCACCATATCGCGAACCAGCCCCCTAGGGGTTAAAGACAGCCGCCGCTTGGAAGGGCAGGCTGTGCCCTTCCAAGCGGTGTCTGCCTTTACTGGCTGGCCTGCACGGATGGCAATGGCAATGGCGGGGGGTGCCTGAAATAGACGTCATCGTGCATGCGCGATGACGTCTATTGTGCCCGCCGGGGTCCCGGAGGCTGGGATGACATCGATGATGTCAGCCTGCACCGGGGGGCGGCCGCGCTCAGCGCATCCTGCGCAGCAAAGTGGCCATGCGGCAGGACGCGCTGAGCGCGTCCTCCGCATGGAAAGGGTTAAGAGAGCGATTCACACCAGACATCCCAAGAATATTGCTACACCAAAACAGTTTTGTGAAGAGGAGTGGTCCAAAATTACTCCAGATCGTTGTGCGGGTCTGATCTGCAACTACAGGAAACGTTTGGTTGAGGTTATTGCTGCCAAAGGAGGGTCAACCAGTTATTAAGTCCAAAGGTTCACATACTTTTTCCACACTGCTCTGTGAATGTTTACATGTTCTGTTCAATAAAAACATGAAAACATAGGTTTGTGTTGTATTATTTTAAGCAGACTGTGTTTTTCAAATTGTTGTGACTTAGATGAAGATCAGAGCACATTTTATGACCAATTCATGCAAAACTCCACGTAATCCCAAAGGGTTCACATATTTTTTCTTGCAACTGTATAAGTAATAGACTACCTTAAAGCACACAGGGCTCGATCACCTCCTTCAAGCGAACACTAGCGTCAGCGCTAGCTTAAAGGAGGTCATACCGGTGCGGCCAGATCGCCTTTAAAAAACCCGTTAGCTCTCGTTAATTTGCGATTCGTAGCGCGAGTTTACTGTACTTTGTACATCTGTGGAATCCACTGGCACGAAATAAACACTAGGTAACGAACGTGTTTGAATACAAGAATCTTAAAACACCCAAAAAATCTCTCTTCTATGTTATTTTCCACGTTCAGGTGCATTTTATACATTCGGTGTGGCAGGATTCTAAACCTGTCCATCCGTCAGACACGTCGTATCTCATCGGAAAGTCTCACGTCACCGCACAGGTCATTTCTAAACCCCGCGGGCCAGTTAAAGACGCACTGGCTGCTGTGATTTCAGAGAATTTAACAGTCCTCCATGAATTTAGTCCCCTTCACTC
Organism: Leptobrachium leishanense; assembly: GCA_009667805.1. NCBI lineage: Eukaryota > Metazoa > Chordata > Amphibia > Anura > Megophryidae > Leptobrachium > Leptobrachium leishanense. The sequence goes on from CM019072.1 coordinate 1,256,736, forward strand.
CTCCACGGTTTTACTATCGTTCTTAATCTGATGGTTTTTTTTTTTCTTTCTTTTCATTTTAGGTCACCGTTTTTGATATAAAATATACTATTAGTCGTTTGCCTCAATTCACATCGGCGGCGGAGTCGAAACACTCCACTAAACACATCTAACAGACTATCCTTTCAAATTTGTGGCACATTGTAATTAATGATCAGAGGTGAAACCACAAGATTTAAACTCATTCACCCTTATAATAACATTACCATCCACCACAGTAATTATAAATTGACTTCTGTAATTGAGATTCAGAAATGCTACTGAGACCATGTGTAAGGTGCGAACCGGGGACCTCTGTGTGTCTCCATTTGAAAATAAATTACATGGGTTTATTAGGTATTTGTTTATTCCAAATAGAAAATAGATCCATTAAGGCTCCATTGCTTGTGTACATCGGGGGAAAAGAAAAAGAAAACAACGAACCATAGGTTTAAGTTAAATCACCAGTGCTGGCATTCCAAGGAAAAAATAAGGATGCGTTGCTGGGGAATACTGACCAATCAGACGTCAGAGTGCCCAGTTGCTACATGATATAGATATAGGGCTTATTGTTCATTAACAAACATTTTCTTACAACCAATTGAGGATGACCTCCTAATGAGGTATTTTATTCAATTATTAGACAAGAGGGGTTTTTAAATTGAAACTGTAGGTGTCATCATTATATCTGTTAAATAAATATGTACTGTATATTAATATATGATCTGCCTGATCCATGACCCCGAGGAGGAGACTAGTCTACTACCATAAATAATTTATTTAAAAAAAATAATTTTAAATAAATTATAGCATTTTGTTTATATATTTTATTTAAAAAAAATAAAATATCTATTTTTAAATTTTTTTTTTTAAAAAAAAAAATAATTTAAAAACAAGCAATCAACATAATTTGGATGCTAGAACAATTTAAAAGAATTGGAAAACTATCTCGAGAGAATTTTAATTGATGGGTTATCAGAATTTATAGCATAGGAATATTCAGGATTATAGTTGAATGGCGTCATTGGTAGGAAACAAGATGATCTGGTGAGCGACAGATGAAGTCAAAGTCACTTTAATGGTCTTCTCCAAAGGCAGCAGTAGAAGTAGAGACCAAGAGGAGTGCTGTGTATTTTTTGCATAGGCTAATGTCAGACGAACGCATTCTGAGCACACTGTGCGTCCGTGCACAACTGACGTACTTTCTGACTGATGATACTGTAGACACCACACTGTCTGTTTTTTTTGACTGATGTAGATGGGAAATAAAATTAATATGTAAAATGAAAAAAAATTTGATACGTGATATGAAAAACCATTTTGTCCATCAAAAATGCTGGACGTCAAAAATGCAGTCCGTTCCATCACTCACACACACGGACGTACTTCATGTGTGGGTCTCTATTGATCATAATTTTATGCTACGACGGACGTTAAAATGTGCGGCAACACGGGCGTGATCACTTCGCTCGTCTGACACGAGCCTTAGACTTTCCCAAATCATTTTACATGACTCAATGCTTTCTGAAAGCCATTATTTCTAAATGGAAATGCTCAGCCTTCATTGAAAACCAGTTTAATGATGGAGCGCAGAGAGTAGTTACGAATGGAAAATGAGAAGTGTATTCTAGAGAGGATCCATGTCTGTATTTCAACGGAGGATCGGTCTCTCCATTACATTCTCCTTCAATGAATCTATGCAAACAATAATAAAAAGCTCACTTCCTTCTTGACCTCAGAGTCAAGAAAAAAAAAAGACATATATATATATATATGTTTGAATTAGGATTTCGTGTTTATTGAGCTGATCACGATGACAAAGTAAAATTGATTGCTGTAGTGCTCAGTGCCAGAGAAAACATATTGATTTGCTAGCATATGCAGGCCTAAACATTTAATTGCACCTTACGCACGGTGTCAGCATATCAGACTTTGCTCTCAAAGTATGATGACTGCAACATCTTCCTTTTAACACATTTTGCTTTCAGTATTCCATGATTACAAGTTTCCAAGGGAGGAGAATTTACCCTTTTAGTGGCTCATCTTATATCAGGGAGGATAGTTATATCTTTCTGTTTTGCAGCCACTTATTTTTGCTCCTTCTTCCACTCAGATCTAACAATACCCACTTCTTCAGCGTTCAGCCTCATCAGGTGGCAATGACGAGAGCACAGCAGACCACTTCAATGCAGCACTCCATTAAGAATGCGCAACAGCGCCACCATGAAACAGAAAGGTTATCAAGAGTACTGTACCTGAAATCTCAAAACGCCCATCTTTCAACTGGTTTTTAATAGGATATATATATATATATATATATATATATATATATACCGTGTTAGTCCAGATGCCAAAATCTAGAGTATAGCAGTACATAGTGATACTTTTTATTGGACCAACTTTACATTTAAAAGACAAGCTTTCGAGGGTCTCCTCTCTTCTTCAGGTCTGGAACCTATACTAAGCAAAATCATAGAATTGAACCACAGAGGGCCACGCAGAAGGGGTGGGGGTCATAAATACAATTACTGGAATCATATGGTCAAGGAAGGTAAACAGAGAAAAGATCATAGGCCGCAACACAGATAAGCATCACCATGAGCATTTGATGATAGGAACTGATAGGAAAGAGTAAATGACCCAAATGGAAAAAACAAAAAACAAAAAGAAACTAGGTACAGTGCTGAAAGTTACATGACATTATGGTAGTGAGTTAAAAAGCCAGAATCTACTTTGAGTCCTTCTTTTATGGTGTTAAAATATGTGACCATTTTCATTTCAAATGGTCCACGTTAACGAGGGTCTTTAAAGTTTCCTTTGGGGATTTTAATTCTGAGGTTTTTGGATGGAGTTGTCTGTCAGATAGAAGTGATGTCCCACCGGGGCACAATAGACAAAAACAGTGAAGCTCCCCCAATAACATCCCAACTCTTTTACACGCTAAGTTCCCACAGCAGTTAATAACCCTTGTGGAGGTTTCCAAATCACCTTATATACCAGCTCAATACAAAAAAAAAACAGGTAAAGTGCAAGTCTCTCAACTTGCCAGTGGGAACACTTTACATGCAAGCAGGGAAGTATTTTATTTTTATATTGCGCAGATCTAAAAATATGATTAACAGAAGAAAAAGAGGGAAAAAGTGCAAACTCTGACTACTAATACAATATGAAGAAGATCTTGAAAAGGGGCCATTAAAACTTGGAAAGGGCTAGTAAATCTTGCATGTCTAGCATCTCATTTCTCCTTTGCTTTAGCAGGAGTAAATAGAGGTATTGCATGCATACAAGTAGTTTTTCTGCTCTGTGCTGGCTCCTTTTACCCCTAGATATGCAGCTTTAGTTTAGCTTAGCAAGGCCAGCTCATTAGCGAGAGCAGGGCATCACATTACGATCAGGGCCTAATTAGGAAAGGGTTTGAAACCTCAGTAGTAGCTCTTTGAGGTTAAAGAAAAATCATTTCCAGTTTTAATGGAAAAGAAATAGAATAAATAAGAAAAAAAAGAAAAGCTTCCCATCTTCCCACTTCGAGAATCCAAGCTGAAAGGTTGTTCCTGCAGGCGATGCAATTGCAAATTTCCAATGCGCTCGCTAATCTTGCAAGAATTAGGTTTGCTGGAACAAAGTCGTGGGCTATATTTATGAATTGCAGAACCTGATAATGTCAAATTGGGGCGGCATCAAGCTCAACTGGATGCTATGTTGTCTAATGTGAAACGACGCGACCTATGGAAACGCATGCCAGGTGCCACAATGCAAGAGCCGTCTCCTAATCTTCCCTTGGAGCCTGCCGGCCCGGCCTAATCAGGGCTTTCACATTTGGTTAACAACTTGCAAAATGAGGTTTAAAAGGTGAAATCCCTTGTCGTAAGCAGTCACTGATTTTGTTGCAAAGAATCAATAGCGTTTAACTCTTTCTTCCAGTGGCTTTCTTTTGGAAATCTACACCATCTGACGATTTTCCGATTGCTTAAAGGGATGGAGTAGAGGTAACATCACTGTTCTGTACCGTGGAGACCCAAGTTCGATCCTGGCCAGAGCACCTCTCCAGTAAGTGTACTTGGGCAAGACACCTAATAGTACATACTTGCCGACCACACCATATCGGCTATGGAGTCCAGTGGTAACGTCTCTACTCTTCGACCGTGGAGAAACCAGTCAATTCCCATTCAGCGCATCCCTCCAATACAACTGTTTCGACTTTATGAGAAGCGGGTTCAATCTAACCACCAGGTCGCCGCTCTACAATCATGGAAAGACAACTCGATCCCACTCAGAAGACGCCACCAGCGAGTGTCTTTGGGCAAGATACCTAACGATATGGATGCGCCCACCTCACAATGTACTTGTACATCTCAGATTATAAATTTGCTTGGTAACAGGGTCCCCTGAATCAGGCCATATCATCCGTGTGTGGTATTCCAAGGTATCAACCCCTTGTACACTGATCTTTTAAAGCGCTGCGGAATATGTGGCGCTATATAAATAAAGGATGATGATGATGAACAAGATGGTCTGGCTGGTAATGATTAATCTTGGCATACTAAAGGCTTGATTTTTTTTTTATAAATTCTTTATTTTTCAAGATGCCAGTACAAACAATAGAAGGACCCCCCAAAGGAGGCAATGATGACATAGCACAGGAAAGTACGGCAACAATTTTTAGATTGATCAAATTAGATTATTGTTTTTCTGAGATCAAAAAGTAAAAAAAAACAAAAAACACAGAGCGAAAAAGGGAGGTATGGGCGAGGGGACAGCAAGTCCCGACGAGAACAACTGTAGCATCAACAATACACGGAAACACAAACCGCCCGTCTAGAGGGGCATCAGCCAGACTCATAAATCGAGCCAGGGAGTTCAGATTTGATAGAAGAGAGGCGACGTCCCATGGACCATTGCCGGTAAGCGATCTATCGACAAGGTGTCTCGTAAATTCTAAAAGATTGATTTTGACAAGGAAATCTGAATAAAAAAATAAAAAAATACAAGTAGTAGAAATTTATTTATAAAGGATTTTACCAGGAAGGATACATTGAGATTTCTCTCGTTTTCAAGTATACTTGGGGAAGGTGCATCCCAGGACAAGCGACTAGCTAAAACTAAAATGAGCCTGTGACCAATAAGCTGGTGCTCCCTTAGGAGATCGATTAAAGGGACACTATGGTTAAACTAGAGGGGGGATACAGAGGGGTTAAACACTAGCCCCTTCTGAAAACCTTCACATACACTCCTCCTTTAACCCTTACATATGCTGCACTAGGACAAACCCCCCCCCATTATAAACCGTGCTACATATACACCGTGTACCATTGTAGCTTTATGATACTCAACCTTGTAACATCAACATTTTTAAGGTGAATCCAGTGTCCTGCATCAGACCCCTAGATGTGTCGAATGCTGCGATCTTGCGGGTAATAATCAGGCCTTTCCGGGCCTCTTAACCGCGTCTTGCCAATGAAAGATTGTGTTTCTCAAGGTCACTCATGTCTGTTTATTATAAACTGCACGAAGGTTCAAACCCAACAAATCCTTTCCTCATTCCATTTCGCACTGATGTGAGAATTCCCCTGATCGGCTCAAATCATTTTTTAGCGGCTGAAGCCTATATGATCTGTGTCTCAGAGCGGCCCATTATTCCGGTCTAAATAAGGACAAGAAGCGGATCACGTTTCAGAACTGCCTAATATTAGCCTCTCTGTTTAACCCTCCAGCACCCTCCCATGGACGTCATTACTCTCCCGCATCAAATGCTGTATTTCTCGTGGCAGAGCCGGGACCAAAAGTCAAGAAAGATGTGGTTATTTTGTCTCTTTCATTTCCCACAGATGGTTTTGTGTTTCCCGGCCTTCAGACCTTAAAGAGTTTATTGATTTTATCTTGGTAGCAGAAAGTAATCACGGCATCCAGTGGTACTGATCTCGGACCTGTAAATAGCTGACCCTTTATCTTTCCTTACGCGCCGGCTTAATGTTCCTGCGATCATTGGGACCCAGGTTTCAAATCAGACTGCAAGTAATATCCCATACATCTTACAAGATCTTTCTGGGAACAGGGACGAGCAGAGGACAGTGAATGCAAGCAGTGAGGGGTGGCTTTAACACATTTTGACCCTGCTACCGGTAATTTCTCCTGGTCGACCCCTATGCTTTCCTTTCCACATACGCTCACTCACAGATATCTACCAATATGCAAAAAAAAAAACACAAAGACAATAATCCAATACATAATTAAACCAGACTCCACACAGATTTGTTTTGTTAACAGGAGAAAATCAGTGTAGGAATGCGTTTGTGTAGAACATCTGTATGTATGTGAATGAGGTGTATTTGAATGGAGGATCATTGCATAGATGTGGTTACATCCTGGAGTTCATCGGCACACTGTGCGAGCAGGGCTGTCAAGTTTCCTCTGGTTTCAGCCGTGCCCCCTGGTGGTGGGAGCGATCCAGGCCAGCTTTTCCCTGTCTGGGTCTAGCTATTCCACCCTGGAGCAGAAGGAATGTCCGTGAGAGTGAACGTTCCTTCCACTCTGATGCCCGTCTGGCCACCTCGCTGAGTGCAGTTAGTGCGCTCAGCGCTGCAAGGCTCGATCCTCCTATGGAGGATCGCGCTTTGCAGCCCGGAACGTGCTTCATAGAGCTTTGACGGGGAGGCTTGCAGCATGGCCGCCGTAGTGGGCGCAATTCGTGCACGCTACAGCGGGTGGTCAGCCCAGTCTGAGCGTCACAACGCTGCGACGGACACCGGGAGGCATGTCAGTACGGGCGCACATATTGCACTCATCTGACCTCAGCCTAAATATTATAAAACGCTGCAAAAATGAGTAGCCAAGGTTGCACAGAAATGTACAGCGCCCAATATGAATTCTTGTTTACAATTATGTCAGCAGCCTAAAAGAGGGCAAAAATAAATATATAGTGTAGATTGCACTGATTAATAATAAATAAATGAATGGAGAGGTTAAAAGCACTCACAGAGTAGCCTCAAGTGATATCTTACCCGCTTAGCTCTGGGAAGGATCTATCCCACTGACTGATGGATATCAAGAGAAAAGACTTGAACGCAGAACAACAGGGAGAAAAAAAAAAAAGATATCCAGCTTTATTTTCATATATAAATGTCTCTGAACAATATCAAAAAGGATTACCCACATGTCGGGGAAAAGAAAAAGTCAGACCTATGCAAGTCCCAGCATAAAATACCACATTCCCGTGATCTTGTGGAGGTAACTCATTGTCATCAAAATGCCACCAATAGGTAGTCAAGAACTCATAGTGCCATACAGCAGCTAGAAAAGTATATAGCTAGTGTGGAGGGGAGACACAACAAAGAAAAAGTTTTTTTTGATAATGCTGCCACTGTGCATTTCCTCTCTAACGAGAATAAAGCTTTCTTCTTTCGGTGTGTAATTCACCTCGTGGCATACAGTTTTCCAAGATCTCTTCAGATCGGAGATATGGATTCCTTGAAGCTGGAGTCCTGTGCCACCACCCCGCCCTCCCTGCCTTCCATTCTCTGGTCTGGAGCTGCCACCCTTCCCTTCAGCTTCCTCAAAACTCCCTCACGCACTAGAGTCCAGCCCCTTACCCAAACTCACTGCCTCACCCACTCATGAAATTATTTTAAGAATAAAAAGTTATTTTATTTCGATCAAAAACACAACACTGCCAACTGTTCGATTATGAAAACAATTTTTAGGCGCAGCCCTGTACGCAACACCCAAAATTTTATTTATTAACAGTTCGGCTGGTTTTGTTTTTGCATTTTTTGGGGGGGGGGAGGGATGATGTGGTTGCAGGAGATGAATAAAAACAACAAAATAGGTTTCCTACCCGGAGGTGTCCCTTTAACCATTATTTCTTCAAAATAAAAGCATTGCCCCCGATTGTACAGAAGACCTGAGCATTTTCCGGCTTCCTCCCTACACATAGTCCCATGCGTGGAAACGCCCAAGAAGAATGAAAACCAAAGGCAATCTAGATAAATATGAATTAACATCCATGCCGCTGTTTGCGTTTGTGATAATTTGCTTGTGAGGACTAATTAATATAAAGATGTTGTTTTCTTTGTACTCGTTCGTGCCAGCCATGTATTATGCAGTTCCCTAACCTGAATTGGGGTCAGGTGGTGGGCTTTACACGCACGCTTTTCCCAGCAGGTCGCCTCCATCACTACTTGTTCGCTTTTAATAACAACATTAGTAATTGTGTCCTTTATTTAAAGCCAGAACAATGCTGAACACCCCCCCCATCAGACTTGCAAAACAAACCACAATGGTAGCAGATTATCACAGCGTGAGTACGATTAATTAAACAGCAGCCAGGTCAGGCAGAACACATAATCCCTGTGGCAGACCAGGAATATGTCTTTAATTATTGCTCAGGGGACAAATCACAGAGCAGCAGCGGAGCACAGTTATTCATTCGTCTTTCTAGTCCGGACCCCTTACAGGGGTCTGCGGTATGTGTTGGACTGTCTTGTACACACGGATCGTAGCCCCTAGACAGTATTGTAGCTTAGCACTCCACCTCCTATTTCACTTCATAATATTGTGCTTCAAGCGGTTTAAAGAAACAATATATAAAGAAGAGGTAGAACATTACACATTGAATTGTGTTTGCCAGCTGTCCAGTTCCCAAGGGGAAAAGTCGTGATTTCCTGATTATAGGGCCCTTATCACAACCAGATGAAAACATTAGAGCATCAGTCTGACTATAGGCAGCGCTGGTCGTCTTAAGGTCTATGCACACCATAAGACAGCGATGGCCATCGTTGGCAAACCAGTAGTATCTGAACTACATTTGCGGTGACCTTTGGTGTCAACATTCGCCATCACTACCCAAAGATATTATTATTATTTATATAGCGCCACATATTTCGCAGCGCTTTACAAGATCAGTGTACAAGGGGTTAATACATTGGAATACCACACATGGATGATGACCTGATTCAGGGGGACCCGGTTCCCAAGCGAATTTACAATCTATGAGATGTACAAGTATTTTGTGAGGTAGGCGCATCCATATCATTCGGTGTCTTGCCCAAGGACACTCGATGGTGGCGTCTCCTGAGAGGGATCAAGTCGTCTTTCCACGATTGTAGCATTGATCAGCGACCTGGTGGTTAGGTCGGAAGTGCTACTCGTAAAGTCGAGACTTCTCCACAGTGGTACCGGAGGGATGTGCCGAACGGGACCTTGACTTCTCCACGGTTGAAAGGTAGAGATGTTACCATTGGACTCCATAGCCGATAGTGTGGTAGGCAAGTATGTACCGTTATGTTAGGTGTCTTGCCCAAGGACACTTACTGGAGAGGTGCTCTGGCCAGGATTCAAACCTGGGTCTCCACGGTTATAGAGCAGGGATGTTACCTCTACTCCATCCAGCCGGCACAGTCCTTCAAGGCCACTAGTCACCGGTGATGGCACAACACAAATTTATTTATTCCATCCGGACTTAGATTGTGTAAGCAAGTTACTAATGCACTTCTAGTCTGTCTTTACTAAGTAGTCCAAGGTATTAGGATTTATAAATGTACCCCAGTCAGTCACAACCTTAAAACAATCTCTGTCTAATATCATGTAGGTCCCCCTCGTACTGCAAAAACAGCTCCCATGTGTCGAAGTATGGACTCCACAAGACATCGGAATGTGTTTTATGGTATCTGGCATCAAGGCTTTAGCAACAGATCCTGCAAGTTGCAAGGTGGCTCCTCCATAGAAAGGGTTTGCTCAATTGGATGGAGATCTGGGGAATTTGGAGGTAAAAGGAAAACCTTGAAATCTCTGTCACATTCCTCAAACCAATCCTGAAATTTTTTTGGAGTTTGACACGGAGCACTATCCTGCTGAAAGAGGCCACAGCCATCAGGGAACACCATGGCCATGAAGGTGTTACGAGGTCTGCATTTTCCAACAATCTGTAGGTAGGTGGGTAGATGTCACATGTGTTCTGACACCTGTCACGGCCTGCATTAAATTTTTCAGCAATTTGAGCTATAGTAGCTCTTCTGTGAGATCGGACCAGACGGGCTAGGTCTTGACTTCCCGTGCATCATTTGGACGCCCAGCCTTGGACGCCCAGCCTTGGACGCCCATGATCTTGGAAAGTTTCACCAGTTGTCCTTTGCACCATGTCTTGTATACACTAACCACTGCATTAGGGGAACACTCCACAAGACTTGCTATTTGCAGATGCTCTGAACCAGTCATCGAACCATCACTATTTGGCCCTTGTCTAAGTTGCTCAGATCTTTTCACCCATTTTTCCTGCTTATAACACATGAAATCCAAGAACTGACTGTTCACTTGCTGCCCAATATATCACACCCCTTGACAGGCGCCAATGTAACCATATAATGAATGTTATTCATTTCACCTGGCAGGGGTTTTAATGTGGTGTCTGATCAGTGTATGTACACAGGGAATTTGTGGAGCAAATTCATGAATCCAGTTTGTGTCTCATGGTGGCTTCATGCAAGAATAGCTTTGTTATTGATATATAGCCGAGGATAGTTCACATTTAAAGTATTGTCTTGTGTCGGATTTTACTTTTCTCTCCATTTTAATTTAACTTTAATGATCATTGTAACCATCTGCATTTTGTCTCTCGTTTCAGAATCCGAGACCCTCATAATTAGGACCTGGACGCCAAGATGCCGCTTTGTCTCCTCATACCTGAAAACCTCGAAAGTACAGAAATAATGAGAAAGTCATGCAAATGATTCCAAGATACATTCATCATGGCTACATACAAATGAGCACGAAGACTAAACAAACATAAAGTATGATTATACTGCATTGATATTACCTTTTTCTCCCCATGGGGCTTCCTGGACTATGCACGCTCTCAGATTTAAAACAAATTGCCAGCTAATTAATGTTATCATTGCCCAACTTAATGGCACTCATTACATCTAGCTTGGCAGGATAAAAGGCTGATATAAAAAGCTAGGAATCTCTATGTACCAAGAGTTGTAGCAAAGAAAATTCCATAAAATTAGCCCAAAAGAGGGTAAATATTTAGCAGGAAGATCGGACTTGTAATATGACTATATACGGCATTTACTTTCATGAGAGTACATTGAGAAGATTCAACCTGTTCACTGACACAGGATGGTTGTAAGCAGTCCCGATCTTCAGGATTTCCAAATTGATGCTTCGATCCCCTGGCTACACACACTACAGAGAGCTCCTAACAGAGCTGGTATTCCATGGAGAAGGTGGCCTCGACGTGAAGCTGAGCCTGCACAGCCATTTCTGAGATTTCTTTTGATATTGTTATACAACCCATGGACACCATGTAAAACGTGAAGATAGAAACATAGAAAAATGTCGGCAGATAAGAACCTTTCGGCCCATCTAGTCTGCCCAATTACATGGATACTTTACCTGGATTTATCTTTTGTTTAGGATAGCCTTATGCCTATCCCATGCCTGCTTAAATTCAATTACTGTTTTGGCCTCTACCACTTCTACTGGAAGACTGTTCCATGTATCCACCACCCTCTCAGTAAAATAATGCTTCCTGATGTTACTTTTAAACCTTTGCCCCTCTAATCTAAGACTATGTCCTCTTGTTTTGCTACTTTGTTTCCTTTTAAATATACTCCCTTCCTCTACCTTGTGGATTCCTTTTACGTATTTAAATGTTTCTATCATATCTCCTCTGTCTCGTCTTTTTTCCAAGCTGTACATGTTAAGATCATTAAGCCTTTCCTGGTAACTTTTCTCCTTCAAGCCGTACACCATTTTAGTAGCCCTTCTCTGATGCAAATGAGTTGGTAATTGCAACAACATTTTTACACCGATCACACCCTACCCGATTCCTACTGGAGACAATGTGGCCATAAAGGCTTCCAGGCTCATACATATTGGTTTTGTCATTGATAAATGTTTCATATTGGTCTATGGTAAAAGAATTGTCAGAACAAGGGTTGGAAACGCCATTTCAACTACATCCGTAAATTTCTTTTCTCCAAACCATCCCTCCCAACTGATCTTGGCTGTATGGAAAGCAGCATCACAATATTGGTGTACAATGACCTTATATCCAAGTCATCCATAAAAATTAGAACATTAAAACCAATGGACGAACGGACTGCACTGGCCCATAACTCCTGTTTTATTTTAGGAGTTTTGAGACCCGTTAGAAACTAGTAGCTCTTCTAGGGCTTGATATGTCTGCATGCTTCCTTTTTATGCAAAGCATATGAACAAGACCAGATGCATAACTAGAAACCTCAGGGCCCAGGTGCAAGAATCCATGACACCTCCCTACCCTAGGCAAAAACATTTTGTCTCCCTCCCATCACAATGCATTGGACCCCTCCAGGGCCACAATGTTGACTCCAGAAAATCAGTGTCTCATTTTTTTCCAGGTCCACTATGACCTCTTCAGTCCACCCCATTCATAATGTAATGTGCACTATGAGCGTATCACAGAGCTCCACAGCAATAAACCTCACAGTAATATGTGGTGTGTAAGTATCACAGAGCTCCACAGCAATAAACCTCACAGTAATATGAGGAGTGTATGAGTGTATCACAGAGCTCCACAGCAATCAACCTCACAGTAATATGTGGTGAGTAAGTGTATCACAGAGCTCCACAGTAATAAACCTCACAGAAATATGTGGAGTGTATGAGTGCATCACAGAGCTCCACAGCAACAAACCTCTCAGTAATATGTGGAGTGTATGAGTGTATCACAGAGCTCCACAGCAATAAACCTCACAATAATATGTGGAGTGTATGAGTGTATCACAGAGCTCCACAGCAATCAACCTCACAGTAATATGTGGTGAGTAAGTGTATCACAGAGCTCCACAGCAATAACTCTCACAGTAACATGTGGCGTGTATGAGCGTATCACAGAGCTCCAAAATAAAAAACTCACAAATAAGTATAAAATAAATTTAAAAAATAATTACATATATAATATAGGCAAGCCGATTGTGGGCCCCACGGACTCAAGGGCCCGGGGGCGGTGGCACCCAGTGCACACTTAGTAATTACACCCCAGAACAAGACCAAACTTCACACTATCAGGGTTATTCAAAGAGATTCGAAAAGTCACCGCACGTTCGGTGACTTTTCGTTCTCTTCAATTCGGTTTGTTTTGCCAATCCCATTTCGGTGACCCTGCGGTGTATTCAGCAAACACCACAGGGTCCCAGAATTGCAGGGAAAAGCTGCCGCAAACCTGACGAAAGCTAACCGCAAAACCCAGCGAATGCAGGCCGAAAACTCTCAAAAACATCTGGATTAACCTGCCGAAAACCACGGAAAAACCCGAGCAGGAGCCGATCACATGCAGCGAAGCCGGCGGAAAAAGCCAAGAAAGCCGAGACCGCAAACAGAGCGAAGTGAATAAATTAGCAAAACAGTTTGTATGAATGTTTGAAAAGTGAAACGCTGTTTGCAAAGAAACTACTGAGCGAAAATGTCTGAAATTTACATATAAGGTCCAGGGAATGATAATAAAGAGGGCTGTTACAGAAAAAATAAGTAAACTTAAAAAAAAAAATAAAAAAAAATGACTTTTAAAAAAAAAAAAAAAAAAATCCAGAAAAATGCTTAAAATATCCTAAAAAAATATATAAATAAAGAGACTCTTTACTGCAGAATTTTATAATGAACGGTTCATTAGATATTGAATTAAAACGGGAATATTTCTAACATTGAAGCCTATGGGATTCTCCTGAATTAACTTGCCGAATTAAACCACCAAATGACAGGGCATTTCGGGAACCTTTCACTGCTGGTTTGTGTTCTCTGAATAGCCGAAGCATTGCTTTTTCATGGGTATTTCACTGCCCTCGAACAGGCACCGAACAGGCACCCAGGGCCGGATTAACATAGGGGCAGATGGAGCAGCAGCTCCAGGCCCATGCCTCAGAATAGGCCCAGAGGAAAGATACATGTGTCCAAATGCAGACATAGTTATCTCCAACTTCATAGGAGCTACAGGGTCAAGTGAGGTATTACTGGAAAGGTCAGAGCATGGCCTTTCCAATGATACCAAACATGACCAGGTTTTAAGTAGCATAAATAAAATCATAAATATTAACTTTTTTTTTTCTTTCCAACAGTAATTTTTTCACTTTTCAATTATAAAGTAAACAATGATGCTGCACTAACTAACCATCACATTTCTCATTTCCCCAACAAGTGTGGAGGTGATGGTACAATCCATTGTTACGAATTGTTACATCAAAAACCTAAACCACCGCACTGCAGCGAAGAGCACTGCGGGGACCTTTGGACCCCTGCGTCACTAATCTTAACACCTCACAAGGTCAAGTGAGGTGTCATTGGACAGAGCAGAGTCTGGCCTTTGCATTAATACCAAACCTGACCATGTAAAATCTAAAAGATAATACACTTTTATTTATTTATTTTTAGTTCCAAAGCGATGGCATTGTTCATTTGTCACGTATAAAATGAGCAATACCACTGCTATTACTCACCTTCAAATTTACCATGCTGGGAGCAAGGTCAGTGTTTTATACATGGTCAAATTATTCGTAAAAAAAAAAAAACATTTTCCAAAACACAAGGGAAATATTTCATTTTTTTTTTGTTAAAATTGTATATCTCCCCAGACAAATGCAGTAACAGAAATGCATTTCACTTTTTTTTTTAACAAGAATGCCCTATAGAATATATAACCACAAAGGTTTGGATGATAAAATGGGGGAAAAAGAATTACACTCTTTAAATGATTAAAATATGAATGAAAAATTAATCACACAGTATCTGCCTGTTTAGATATACCTGTATCTGTGCTATTAAATAACCAAAAATATGTTTTCATTTCACTAAATTACAAAAAAAGCCAAAAATATTCAGCTCCAGGCCCATAGAGATCTTAATCCGGGCCTGCAGGCACCGTATGTTCAGGCAATTCGCCAAGATTTGGCGAATTGCCTGCTCTCTGGATAGCCGAATGGCCAGGAAAGGTAACCGAACGCTGATTTTCAGCGTTCGGTTACCTTTCTCAAGCAATTCGGAGCTCTTTGAATAACCCTGTATATGTTTTTGCATTCCCCACCTTTTCCTTGGTTTTCTTGTGTATTAGTGATACACCGTATAGACACCCAAACGCACATATACATTTTAGTCCAATTATACACAAAGTGAAGGTGTAGGAGTGACCTCCATAAGACAATTCAAATGTTACTTTCCCAAAATGTTAAGTCTCTACCTGAATCACAAAAGTTTAAATTGTTCAGATTTGATTAAACCAAACGCCTTGTGCCTGACCGCTCACAAATGTGATGGCCATCAATCATTTTTATATATGCCACAGCTGACATTATGAGAAACATGGCATGTCAGGGCAGGAAACATTAAAATCCGACTATCTCTGGCTCTTGTCCCAGAAAGGAGATTTCTTTTCCCATACATTACTTAAGCTGTCCCTCCATCGGTCTTACCCCCAAGCCTCCCATTCTCGGCATCAATACCCACGTTCACCTCCAGCACAGCGCGGCTCGTGCCGTGGATCAAGGAGGCCTTTCCATGACCCTCAAGTATGGAGGGGCTCAGGTCAGGTCCGGCTGTGGTTCGTGTTCCTGTTGCAGATGCATTTTTTTTTAACAGGATGTGACAAGACGGAGATAACCAGATGGGATTCAATATGGCAACACGTTCCCGCCAGATGAGATTCGGGACAGACAAAGAGATAATATGAACCATTTCACTCGATATTAGATTCAAGTCTCAGAAAAGGCCTGATTTCATGTGAAATAATGAAACAAAATAACAGAGCTCAATTTGCTCGGCGAGACGGCGAACATCTTGGACTCTGATTAGTTCGTAAGGAAGGTTATTGGAAGTCTATGCAAATGGAAAAGCAGACCGGCACACAGGATAATGAGGACATAGGTTTGTAGGTATAATGAAAGGCGAATGAATAAGCTTTTATTGATTTTCTTGCATTTTTGACTGGTCTGGTCACAGGATTCCAGGTCACTCGGGGTTATTTAGAACTAGTGCCAATGGGTGTCTAAACCCAATAAAAAGCTTTCTTCTCATTTGTCTCCTCGTTTTTACTATTCTTGGTGACCTTTCTGTTCTAAAACGTTTCTCACATGTTTCCTTGGGTTCGGAACTTCTGATATATAGCTTTTAAGGGCTGTTCTTCACCCAGTAACATTTTCTATGGATATAAAGCATAGGTTTTTACATTGGTAAATATATATTTTTTACATTAATGCCAGGGTCAAACTAGTACACTATGTGCGCCTGTACTGCGTGCCTCCCGGCGTCCGTCAGTACGTTGTGACGCTTTCACGGGGCCGGCCACATGCTGTAGGGCGCACAAGAACTATGCGTGCTACAGCTGGTGTCCTGTGGACGTTCTGAAAGCCTCCCCATGGAAGTGTTACGACACACGTTCGGGGCTGCAAAGTGCGATTCTCCATAGCGAGGTGGCCAGACGGGCGTCAGTGGAAGGAACGTCCACTCTCACGCACGTTCCTTCTGCTCTGCAAAATGCTCATCTGACCCCGGCCTTAAACCAGGGGTCAAGTCAAGCAGGAACGCTTGGGAACAGTCTTACCCCACTATTTTTCCAGAGATTCAGTGGTGTAAGTGATGGGATGTTGTACCCGTGTTACTGCTGTGCACACATTAAAGGGTACATAACCCATTGAAAATGGAGGAGGTTTTAAATTCGTTATTGCAAGCTACTGCTGGGCAGCAAGAGACCAACTAACCCAGAAGGATAGCAATCGCTTAATGGCTGTACAAATGGAGGCCCGGCTGAGGCACAAAAAGCTTATCATGTACTGCCCAAAGAGACAGTACAACGCCTTCTAACCATACACAGTCTGACCAGAAGACTAGGATACAAGCCAGCAGCCGCCTCTTGTGATATAGGTACTTGCAGGGTACACCATAAAAAGAAAAAAAACAAAACATAATTCACCTTTAATACACATACATACATAAAACAAACATAAAACACCTACTCCTTATGCGGATCTTAACTAAACATTTAGTATTCCTACCTAAAATATTGGGCAGCTAAGCCGCCTACCAATCAGCAAAACAAAATGTACTTTCCCTTTGGCTTCAGTATTTAGCTTCCTTCCTTGCAGCACCAAGACTGCCCTCTCAGAGGGAACCACAGCTCTTATTAGAGCAGGGCAATCCTAATCAGGCATTCGCTGTGCGTTAACCCTATAGGGGAAAAGTGCATTCTCCATTCACCTGCTAATAAGCCTGTGGTCTATTACCCTGTCTCTAATCACACCACCGTATCATTATATTTAAACATTAATATCAAATGCGAGGATTGATGAGTGAGATGGTGGTGGTGAGAGATTGTGGGTTAACTGCAACATGTCAATGGTTAATTGGGGAACAGATCTATGAAAGTTACCATACTTAGGGCACTATCAGCTGCCCTGAGCTAAAACCGGTACACTAAGGGGAAACATTTGAGTTTGCTAACTTCCCCTTAGTGTCCCGGTTTCCACGGCAGATCACGGGGCAGGAGCCGAGTCTGGCAGCCTGCCCCTTAGTGATCGCTTAGCTCACGGATGCTGGGGCAGGGCTACAGTACCGTCCCCAGCATCCCCTCCATAGGATGCCATGGAGGATCGTGCTGCTGGGTCACATGACCAGCAGGATCTCGCCTCTTGCGAGATCCTGCTGTTCGCGCAGTGATCGTGGAGGTAGACCGGGGACTTTCTTCCCCCAGTCTCACTCTGCTCCCAGTGGCCAGAAGCCGCCGTTCTTGCCACAGGATGAGGCAAGTATTTTTTTTTGGGGGGGGGGTTTGAGCTGCAGGTAACGGATTCTGTAGCAGTGGAATCTGCTACCTGCACTTTTGAGCTGATGGTAACTTTCTCGTTTGGACCAAGTGGTCCTAACGCTAGTTAATCTGTGCTTGCACTTTGCGCTCCACATGTTAGGTATAGGGAGCGCAAAGTACAGTAAACTCGCGCTACGAATCGCTAATTAGCAATCACTAGTGTTTTTTTAACCCGTTAGCAATTCTAAGGCAATGTGGGCGCAGCGCCATGATCTCCTTTAAGCCAACGCTGACGCTAGTGTTAGCTTGAAGGTGGTGATAGAACCCTTATTATTTTAGGCCAAGACCCATAATTAAAATACTCACCCTCATTCCCGCCCCCCCTAGTCTCTTTCTATTAGATACAAGGCATTGTCTGATTTGACTATTTGCCGTAATTAACTCGTGAGATATAAAAAAAGCCAATTAAAAGAAAAGAAAAAAAACAACAAAAGGACCACATTCACTCAATATCCTGGAACTGCACGTTGCTTTTTCCTTTTGACAGCAGTGATGCCAAAGCGCAAGATCTAAAGAGTGGGGTACCGTGCAGAGGGTTCATCCGGACAGGTCTCTAGTCAGATCTTTTGTCTCGTCTTCCAAACTCCGCAGGGTGAACGGTTGCTGTCAGATGTAACGCATGCCTTTGTTTCTACCCCCACCCCAACACCAAAAGCTAAATATCTAACAAAATGTTTTTGCTCGGAAAGCAGCAGTATAATTAGTTGTGAAAGTTCAAGAAGCTTCAGTGTAACGCAGGGCTTTTAGCACCTGTCTGGCATGGATAATTAGAATAAAAGTAGGTCAGATACGTATGTAAGTGGGAGATGATTTGTAGAGTGCGCCAGATTTTTATCTAAACAAAATATAGAACTTACATTTTAAGGAGACATGTAGAGTTCTGATTCAGTGTGCTCCCCTAAGCTTGACGTCCAAGCACTCCGGAGGAATACGGAATAAACTGAATGGAAAATGACGGGCAGATAACTTTGACCTTTTCCAAGTTCGGTTACATCGGCTGGTCAAATTTCAATTTTATATGCAGTAATGGGAATTTATCATGGTTTAGGAGCCATTAAACTACCAAAGATTGCATCAAAGGGACCCTTGTCAGGCACAAAACAACGTTATCACTTTTGAAAATGTATACAACCGTCTGTGCGCTACTCACTAAGCACCAAGTAGTTGGCAACACGTATGGCTGAGCTGTAATTGCGGAGTTGTACTTGTTTGCGTTGCCTTGGCTACTCTCCTAGGGAAACGATGAATAGAGCGTACCTGCGACATCTCAAAGAGTGACACTTGACTTTGAGGAATGTCGCTGGAGAACAGGGCTAGAAATGAGGCTATTGTTACACTTTCTAAGTGCATTTCCGGCTGTTTATGTAGCATTAAGAGCATTTGTGTCAATTGAGATGTCAATTACTAGGTTCATATTCCTTCGGAACCTTCCGGCTCTGCCGATGCTTGGATGGACAAATAAAAAAATCCGGATAGATTTCAAATTTGATTTAATAAAATAAAAAAATAAAAGGAAACTGCCCAATCTAGTTGCTGCTATGAATAAAATTGCAATTGTAGACTTGACGTCTCCTATACTTAACATGGGATGCCCAAGTCGTTAAGAAATGCAAGAATAGCGATATTCCAGGATCATGAATAAACATAACATCTAGGTTCACACCGAGGAAATGTAACCCCTCCTAAAAGCTGGTGTGATGCTCATAACAACATGTAGACCCTGGTGTAGCTTCCCTGAGCAGTTGAAGTCTATGGAGCCGTTAAGGCTCTGGTTAATTACACCAGGGCTGAAATACATACGCCGGGGTTTAATTAGCTTTAGTAGCACGTGCATCCACTTTCAGTAGCGCCAGCCATTAATCCCTGGCTTCACCCAGTTTTTAATGTCTAAGAAATTTTAACATCTTCAGCCAACTTTCATATCTTGACATGTGTCTTGGTTGGAATACGGACGTTAATACGGACGAGACGTTAGAATACGGACGAGATGGTAATGGTTAACGGCTGGTGCACGATTTTACCATTAGCATCTGACATTTAACAAAAAACATGGAATAGGACCCTTAGGCTAGGGTCAGACTGAGGCAGTGCGAACGCGCGTTCTGGCGCACTTAATCACGGCCGCACTAGCAGCAGATGCCGGGCAATGACGGCCAATATACGAAGTACGGTCGCACAAAAGTCCGGCTGCGCAACGCAAGTGGAAAATGAACGCATTTTTTCGAGAACGTTAAACCACTAGTACTGACGTACAAGTGCGCTGCGTCCGCTAGCGGCGTGTGTGCGTGAATTGGAGACATCAGACGCTGCTAATGTCCGGCCAACATAACGTCCAGATGCAAGAAGGGTTTTATTGATGATCCGTACAAAATCACGGATGAAACTGCGCATAGTATGACCGCTATTGCGTATTCCGTGAAAAAATACGTCCATTCTTCGAACGCACATTTTCACGGACAACGTGAAAAATGCGTTAGTCTGACCCTAGCCTTAATGTGTTCAAGGTGACAGCTTGCAGGTTTACCTCCTCCAGCACACTGAGAATGTCATCATGGACCAGCACCTAAACTACATGAATTACAACCTTGCCATCTATGCTTCAGGACAAAATCAAATGGCATGGCGTGCCGACCATAGTTCGTTCTCTCAAATATCTAGGTATGGTTAGACCCAAATCTATCCTTTGGCCCCACATCGAAAAACTCATCTAAACTTTACCCCAAACTAGGTGCCCTGTACAGAAACAAATCCTGCCTGAGCCCCATGTTAAGAAAGCAGATTGTACAACAAATGCTTATGCCAGCTATTGAATACGGAGATGTAGTGTATGCAGCCGCCCCGCAAACACACCTTCATAAACTTACTACATTGTAGAACTCATTCTGCCACTTTGTGCTGCATTGTAACTACATGACCCACCATTGTGACATGTTAAGAGCTAAACTGGCCGCCACTGGAATCCAGATAAACACCAGGTTGGAAAGGTGAAGAGTGTAAGAGCTTTTCTGGGAAGCTGCCACCCTACCTGAATAGACTGCTTTCCCCAGCAGTTCCCTCATCCTATAACCTCCGATCCAGGACCAGCACCTTACTTGCAATACCACAATACAAAAAGAAAGTGGACCAATCCTCATTTTCCTACAGAGCATCGCAATTATGGAATAACCTCCCGAGCGCCATCAAATCTTCCCCCAGTCTAAAGACACTTAAGAGATCTCTATTAACATACCTCGATACAGAATGCACCTGTAAACATGTAACATAGTGACTATATACAGAATGCACCTGTAAACATGTAACATAGTGACTATATACAGAATGCACCTGTAAACATGTAACAGTGACTATATACAGAATGCACCTGTAAACATGTAACACAGTGACTATATAGAGAATGCACCTGTAAACATGTAACATTGTGACTATATACAGAATGCACCTGTAAACATGCAACATACAGGGTTATTCAGAGAGCGGTGAAAAGCAGGAGAAGGACTGGAGAATGGAAATTCTAGGTCAAAATAGCCAAACCAGAAAAATTCATCTCACTTTCCAAATCAGCTATTTTGACCTAGAGTTTTTCATTCTCCAGTCATTCTCCTGCTTTTCACCGCTCTCTGAATAACCCTGATAGTGACTATATGCAGAATGCACCTGTAAACATGTAACAGTGACAATATTTTCTACATATTTATTTTCTGTGCTAATCTGTATATTTGTGTGTTTGTATTTCTGTAATGACTGTAACAATTCAATGTTCTTGAAATCGGGACATACTCAAAAGCGAGAGAAATCTCAATGTATCCTTCCTGGTAAAATACTTAATAAAAATAATGTACACAACACAGATTTCATGCACACAGTACATAAAGTTTTAAATAAAAAAAACGGTAAGATGGTATTTATAGCAACTTTCTCTGGAAAAGCGGTGCAGAAACGTTATTTTGTTTTCTTTAAAAGTTCCTTCCCTGCATGGTTATTCTACTTCGACCTACCCATGTGCAAATCCCCGTATCTCTGCTTATTAATAAACTGATGGAAGCAGTCCTCTCCAATTAAATGGTCTACTTAAAATTTTAAGAGTTCTGGAGGGGCCGACTTTTGAGGTGAAATGCAAAGAATAGTGAAATTTAAAGGCAAAGCTTTTCAATCCGGACCTTAGCTTGTGATTAGAAGCATCAGAATGTATCAGAACATTACGTCTGAAAACGATACTCCTAACTCAATGTGGATCGGAGCAGAAAATATGTTTCCCCCCATGTCGGTCAGGTTTCTGTAAAAGCCATCTCTTTTTTCCGCATTGTATAGCTCCACTCGGTATTCGCCGTGTCTGTGTTATTAAGGTAGGGCTCGGTATTCCATAGTGAAAGAAAATATTGGGAATGATAACACATTGAAATAAGTGTGCTCACGCGGAGTTATTCTGTTGCGGTTATGTTCGCATGAAGACGGCTCGCGGTTGAATGTCATTCTCAGGCTCCTAATTTAACCTCCTGCTCTGAACGTACTTAAATTGATCTCCACTTTGAGCTCCGCCTGCTCTATTCTGTGCCTATTCAATGCGTTAAACAGTGCGTTTGTCATGTTAAATCACAGGCATAAATGCCAAACACTTTATTTCTTGCATAACGCATTTAATACTTTATTTTCCCCCTTCATTTCGTAAACCTTCTTCCATCAGAACTGCCAAAAAAAAGAGAAGTCAGTCCCGAATGTTACTTGTCTTCCTACGCCAGTCATAATAGGGTTTATTTGTAAAGAGCAATTCTGGCACAGAAGCGGAGCAATGATTGGTTCCCATGGTGATTGTGCTACTTTCCAGAATGTGCTTATTCTACGTATATTTCCCCTAAGTGTTTTTGGGTAGAAAACCATCGGTTCTGTTAATCACTTGCGGAGTTATTCAAAGAGAGACGAACTGGCCCCGAAATGGCACCAAGCAGTGAATTTCCCCGTCCGGTGCAATTTCGTGGCCATTTGGCTATTCAAAAGCTGGTAGTTTGCCAAATTTTGGAGAATTGCCAGCGAAATATAGTGCCTGTTCAACAGCAGTGAAGTCCCCCACAGAGAAGCAATGGTTAATCTATACAAAGAACAGCAGAGAAATGTCAGTGAAATGCCCTGCTGTTCGGGGGTTTCATTAAACAGGTTTAATCCGGTGAATCTCATAGGTTTCAATTTTAAAAATATTCCCGTTTTAATGCAATATCTATTAAACCGTTTATTCTTTTAATCTTCAGCAAAAATACTAGGATTTTTTTCAGCAAAATGTTTCTTTTTTGAGAACGTTTTTTTTTTCTGTAACAGACCTTTTTATTGTTATTCATAGGACTCTATATATTAATTCCAGGCATTTTCGTGCAGTATTTTTTGCAAACAGCTTTTCAAAGTCACAGCGGTCTTTTTCCCTAATTTTTTATCCCGTTCGTCAGCTTTTTCCGGCGGCAGGGCAGCACTCTGGCGGATGATCGGCTTTTTTTTGGCGGCTTATTGGATGTTTTCCGGAGGGGTTTTTCAGCTTATCAGATTGGTTCCGATCATTTTGGCGGTTTTGAGGTGGATCTTCCCTGCACTTCAGGGACCTGGGGTTGGGGAATTTGATTCCTTGAAGTGCAGGGAACAAAAGAGCACAAAAAATCCGGTGCTCTTTGAATAACCCCTTTTTTCTTGTGGTGTTCTTTCATTCCCTAAATATATTCTTTCTACTACCATCCCCATTACAATTAATAAGCAGAATGGGCCATGACTGGCCAGGGGGGTCCTGGTTTGCTACAAAGAGTTTTGAGAGTGGTAAATAAAAATGCAACATTGTTGCAGTAGATTATTTATAGGGGTAAGACAGGTGGAAACATTAGTCTCTTTGGTTTTTTCCTTTTTGGTTGCTCTCTTATGTATGACTGTCACAGCTCAGCAGGATTCTTTACAGGTTAAATGGACGCTCTACACACCCTTGCCACTTTATGGATCTTTTCCATGGTGAATGCTAACTGTAGCGATCGGATGAGTAAGTGTTAACGCCAGGATACTTAACGCACGCCCCTCATATTACCTTCCTGACACTAAACCCATAAAAAAATCCGTTTGTGCATCCTATACTTAACATTGGAAGCATAATCATTAATTAGCATTTCGATAAGTAAGGTATTACAAAGTACTAGCACCAATTATCTCAGCGATGCGCAAACCAAAATTTTAGCGACACTTTTGCAAAATCATTTAGCACTGTGTTAACCCCCCCCCCCTCAAAAATCTCCCTGCGGGGTGAGAGGTGAGTATCAGAACAGTGGTCCCTTCGGCCACTTCTTGATGCTGGTAGCAGAGAGAGTCTGGGAACTAATAGCTCAGCCCTATGGACTCCAGGAGATGATACTTGCAACAGCTAGGCAGCGCTACTGCGAGTATCCCAATAGTTAAGGCTGCGCTCTGGGGTAAGGTGCCAAAGTAGCACCTGCCCTGGAACCTAACGCTAAAATAGGAACACTACAGGCACAGTGTTTTCTGTTAAATTATAACTATAGACAAACAAAAACAATTTTCCTATTATAATTATCATATATGGAATCCCAAAAAGTCTGTCAATTTCTTCTTTATATATCAAAATAAAGTAAGATGCTGCGTTACGGCAGAGACACCAAAATCAGCCACACAAAATGTAGCTTCATCAGGTCAGGTCTGAATATTCCTTTGTTAGACCAGTTTATTAGATTTCAAAGAACTTCTAGCCAATCAACATACAGATACATTTCTACATCAGAGTTTAACCAACAGTGAGGCATAGGCACTTATTACCATATATGGTTCACAAGAAATCTTTTTCGGTCTTCCAGCTTTTGCGCACTTTTTATGCACTGAACATAACAGGAAATCGGCCACAGACCATATCCTATAGAAGGAACAACTGTCTACATGCAGAATTGACACTTAGAAAAGGAGGGGGGGGTCACAGCCCATTTTATCAGAACAGGCTTTTCAATACAGGATTTTTATATTCATACAGAAAATTAAAATCTAACATTTCCCCCATAAGGAATCCCCATTTTATTGTTGGCTAGGGAATAGGGCCCTTAGCGCTTTAAAGTGGGCATGTGGTGAGGAGCACCTGGTTTTGCAGGAAACACTGGATGAAGGAAGCATAGGAGTTTCTCACGCCCACATCACCAGGCAGCTGGGATTTTGAGTTTCTCTGCTGCTGGTCACCAGATCGGTCACTGATGATTGACGTCACCTTCTCTCAGACCTCACACAATAATGAGTGTCCCGAGAAAAGCAACCGATGGAACAGATCTGTGTGTGAATACCCAGGTCCAATCTATCGTTCTGTGCAGGCGCTATGGAACTTGAGTGGGGAAAAAAAGGCGAGTTCCGACTGACACGCAATTTGCATATTCGATTCAATGCCATTTTTGCAGGTACACAAATTGCGTAGAAAAACTGTAGGGACTGAGCTGACCAGGATGAGCAGCACACGCCAATGGAGAAAATGTGAATATTTGCTCCGGAATTAAAAAAAAAAATTGATAAAGAATAATTTGGCTGATGCGGTCAGCAGTATCTGCCCAATTATTTAAGGGCTTACAAAGTAGGTGTCTGGGGTTAATTTTAATTAGAGCACCCTTTTAAACTTGTTTTGTTAAATAATCATATCAATATTCCTATTCATATTTACCAAAGCATGCATTCCAAAAGACTATAATTTCTCTCATATAATCAACACCCATCATGTCTTTCAAATAAATACCATGCAGAGTTAAAAATTGGAGTTTTGGAAGATACCGAGTAATAAACATATTTATTTTCTGTGAATGGGGAGCCTGGCCCAGAAATCGTAAAGCGCTGCTGGAGTCCTGACAGATTAGAGGGTCAGTGTTTCAACATCTACAAGCCTGCTATGTGCATCTAATGAAAATAAAAATTGTCCCAATTTGGGATCTGCATGCTTCCATGGTTGGTTTTCCAGGCGTCCCACTTCTTGGTTATAGCAGAGAGCCTTACAACAGGAAAGCACAGCACACAATACACTTGCAGTCATGCAAAAATATCCCTAACATTTATTTATATAGGATTCTGTGGGGCTCAGCACATGTGCAAACCCTTATAGGGCGAGATTCAGCCCCTGACAATCTAGTTTACAATGTATCCATGCTGCAATATATATTCAGGTTGCCTGCATCCTTTAAGGAATGTTTAGTAGCGAACCAAATAATGAGCACCGAGTGCTTTTGACAGGCAACACTTCTTACTTGTTAGCGCTGAAGCTGTGAAAGGAAGAGGTTTCCTGCTTTCCAGTGAGCGTGAACTCATCCTTGGGAATAATTATGCACCGTTCCTGGTGGAATCAGCATGTATTCGAATAAGAAGACAGCTACAACGCAACTGATGTGCTCAAAAACTAAAGGATAAGAGGATAGACAGGGACAGACTGGTAAAAAGTGATCCCAATCATATTGTATTATATAATATTATATAGTATTATATATGGGGTGCAACGTGGTACCCCAGACTCTGGACTTCAAATACCCAAGCACCTCATTGTGTCATGGAAATGCGACGTGCTAAAGCTGTAACTTTCTCTAATCCTCTGCGTGATACACGTGGGATCTGGACAGACTGTCTTAATAAATTAAAAAACAACTCATCACAAGTCGCGTCTCCGCATATTAATATATCTATTACAAACCAAGCAAATGGTGCCAGACTCAACATAAATCAAGTAAAACTTGCACATAACAAATGCTGCAGAATTAGGAAAACATTTACTGTGTGTGTTTTTGTTTTTAGTACTTTTCATTAGAAATGGTCACAAAAAAAACGGACATGTAACGGTTTCTTTGGATTACAGACAATATAAAGGTTATTGAGAGAGAGCCGATCTGGCCCCGAAATGTCACCGAACAGTGAATTTCCCCGTACGGTGCCATTTCGGGGCCATTCGGCTATTCACAGAGCAGGCAGTTCACCAAGTTTTGGTGAACCGCCAGCCAGTACGGTGCCTGTTCGAAGGCAGTGAAATCCCGCATAGAGAAGCAATGGTTAATCTCTTCACAGACACCGAACAGCAGAGAAAAGTTGTCCAAGCGCCCTGCTGTTCAGAGTTTTCATTCGGCAGGTTTATTCAGGCGAATCCCATAAACTTCAATGTTAAAAATATTCTCGATTTAAACCAATATCTAATAAACCGTTCATCATTTTAATCGGCAGCAAAAAGCCTATTTATTGATTTCTTTAATATCTTTTAGGCATTTTTCAGGCAAAAAAATAAAAAATATATATATACAGTATATCATTTTTTTTAAAGCGTTTTTTCTCTTTTCTGTAAGAGACCTTTTTATTATCATTCATAGAACGCTATATGTAAACTCCAGACATTTTCGTTCAGTAGTTTTTTTTGCAAGCATTGTTTCAATTTTGAAACATTCAAGCGTATGTTTTTTTTGTTTTTTTTACCCCGTTTGTCAGCTTGTTGGCTTTTTCTGGCGGTTCCAGTAGGTTCTCGGCGGGTTTTCCCTGCACTCCAGGGACCCTGTGGTGAATGCTGAATTCACCGCAGGGTGGGGAACTTTGATTCCCCGAAGTGGAGGGAAGTGTAGAGAACGAGAAAGCACCGAAACGCCGGCGACATTTCAGTGCTCTCTGAATAACCCCCATAGTCTGTAGATCCACTGAAAACATTGGCAACAAGCTTATATCTGCCTTTGGGGGAGGGGAAAAATTAGGCGTGCTGGTACAGTGACCGTGGACTGACTCCGGAGGTCGTTTTCTCTCTCCAGGTGGCCCATGTAAGACTGGAAGTGCAGCTGTATGAGCCAAGGTGAGAGTAAATGACAGCCATTCGTCTGTCAAGAGCACTTCCATACAGTAAACATATACAATGGGATGCCTCTGGCTATATTGTGTGGATAATAGAAAGTGTTTTTCCTTAAAACCACTGGGTGCCGCCAGTGGTTTTATGGAAATATTAGTTGCCAGTGAAGGGGTTAATAAATATATTCCTATATACGTCGAGGAAGAAATCGGTAGTTAGGTCTTTATTCTGGATGGTTTCAGAAGATAAATCCACTTCTATCCAAAGACGTCCAACTCCTTGTTAGTGAGTGGTGGAGCAGTATCCAAGAGGGGACATCAAGGGAACAACTACAACAGACACCCAACCATGGGCTTGATTAAATTCGGCCCAGTGGCCAAAATCAAGACCTTTTCCCACCATTTTTTGTTTTGGGAGACTCCGATACGGGTTTTACCTACGTTTCGTTTCCCTATAAAAAGTCTGATCGAATATTGTCTCGCAGCTAAACTGTCAGCTTTGTCGATTTTGAATTTATCAATATGCCGTTTCCAAAAAAAATCATATGCATAAAGGAGTCTATAAATGGATGTTCAAATAAAAAGGTGTCCAGTGCACACGTGCCTAAAATAAAAACCCCACAAAAACACCTTACATACAACGTATCCAGGAAATGTTGGTTTAACACAATATTGGTACACAATATTGCAAGTCCATATAGGTCTAAAAAAGAAGAAAAAGGTAGACACAAGTGAAGTCCAATTGAAAATAGATGGCCAAACTCACGCTTTTCAGAGCCAATTCAGGCTCGATGATGGCGCCTATGGGTGTTTTAATATGGCTCAACCACTAGCCAAAGCGATATTTGATAACTATTGGCTGCATGAGGAGTCCATCCACAGATTTTTGTTTTGACTTTAGACGTATGGTATTTCGGATTCCCCGATATTTCGGTCGATACGTCCAAAGGAACGAATAGGCAGGATTACCGTATCGTTTTTTTATGAAAGAGCCTTTTTTTCTTATGAATAAATGTTAAAACAAATCCACGTTTTTAAGCGTTTATTAAATATTTCTAAAACCGTTTATTATTTTCAATTGCAGCAAACAGCCATTTCTTTTATTTATTTTTTTAGGATTATTTTTGCATTTTTCGGGAATTTTTGGGTTAATATTTAGGGTTCTTCCTAACTTATTTTAAATGTATAATGAGGTCTGTTTTATTCTTTGCAGATGCGGAACACATACAGCTGGATTATCTTCTCACAGTCTGTCCGTATGTGTTCTGTTCAGCAATGACTTTTGATACAATACATTTTGTCAGTATCAGCACCATGGAGAGTAACAAGCCTGCCGTTATCCATGGTGCTGATATGAAGAAATAGATCGATAATATGTGTTTCACCATCGGCGACTGTCCATGGTTCTGATCTGAGAGAAACACATTATCGATCTATTTCTTCACATCAGCACCATGGATAACGGCAGGCTTGTTACTATCCATGGTACTAATACTGACCAAATGTATCAAAATGAATTGCCGAACAGAACACATACGGACGGACTGTGAGAAGATAATCCAGCTGTATGTGTTCTGCATCTGCAAAGAAAAAATACAGACCTCGTTATACATTTAAAATAAGTTAGAAAGAACCCTAAATATTAACCAAAAAATTCACAAAAAATGCAAAAATAATCCTAACAAATAAATCAATGCAGACACTTCTTGCTGTGAAAAAAATAAATGCTTCAAGATATATTTATTAAAAACGGGAATTTTGCACTGGAACAAGTGAAAAAAGTGACGGACGATACGAAATTAGCAACGGAACCGAAACAAACTCGAAACGATACGAGAATACGTTGTCCGAAATTAACCGAAACTGAACCGAAATCACGAATAGAACGAAAATTACTTGCGATTTTACAAATTTAATGTCCATATGAAATAACGCTTTTTTTTCGTTTCGTATCGGGAAATATTTCGGATGGTGTGTATTTCGTTGCCGGTCCGGTTCACAACATTGGACAATTCCGAAGCACCGAATCGGCCAGTTTTGTGAGAAAAAACGAATCGGTACGAAACGAAACGCACATCCCTAGTTGATATGATTTAATCAAGCACCGTGTTCTTTGCTCATATACTTTGTGAGCCCATTGTGCATGTGACAAAGATGTAATAATGCAGGGTATTTTAGATTGCATATTTTTCAGATGAAAAATATGCAAATTATAAGGCCAATTTCAGATAAATATTTCACATACGTCTGCCTATTGTGCTCGTAAAATAAGCGTCCGATGTTCATTAGGTGACAAACCACACACCAATAACGTTTGCTGCCATATTATACTTTGTTACATGGTATTTAGAGATACATTATTTACAAGCCTTCATTAGATGTTCCTCCTTATCCATCTCATTCGAAGAGCAAAAGAGAAAAACAAAACATACCACCATGCTCTTTGAAATATCAATGGGCTTGTACCGAATGATGGAGAAGGGTGGCTTTGGCCCTGGGTGTGTTCGGTAAAACACCGTTCTGCATGCCAGCACTTATCGGCCGAGTCAGCAGGAGTGCCTCGAGCGGACTGCTCAGAATTCCTGATCAGGTACTTTAGTGCTTTGTGACTAAATTCACTGACTTAACTACAATTCAGAGTTTCAGAAAAGCACTTTCAGGGAATGTCAGAAGAGGCGATACTGCACAATGGAGATAAGTTTCTCACTCCGGGGGGAGAGCGTTCGACAGTTGTAGCCGCAACACTCGCACGCAAAGTATATCTACTTCATTGTACGCCAGGGCGCCATAGCTTGAGCTGAGGTGAAACGCGTGCTTTAGACCTCGTTCTGTTAGTTAGAACATTTTTAATTAAATTAGAGCGGTGTGATTAGGAGGATTGCCATTAGGCAAACAAAGGTTGGCACAGCTCAGTAGTAGGAGATTATCAAGTAATATATATACAAACATACTATGCCAGCATCGGCTATCTCAAAAAAGCTGGCATGTCACGACAAACACATGAAAGTGACCGCAGACAAATACATTTTGTTTTATAGAAGCCGCATCATACCATATCAATCCTGTTTAGGGCTGGGATCAGACGAGCGGTAATAAGAGTGGAAGGAACATCAATGAGAGTGGATGTTGCTTCCACTCTGACACCCGTCTGGCCACCTCGCTGAGTGCAGTTAGTGCACTTAGACTCGATCCTCCTATGGAGGATCCGCTTTGCAGCCCCGTCAATGTGCATCCTAGCTCTTTGATGGGGAGGCTTGCTGAACAAACGCAGCACGGCCACTGTCGCACGTGCAACAGCGTGTGGTCAGCCCTGTCGCAGCGTCACAACGCTGCAATGGGTGCCGGAAGGCACGTCAGTAAGGATTCACATGGTGCGATCGTCTGACCCCAGCCTAAACCAGAGGAATGGAAAGTCGAAAATGGAAAGTTAGTGATCGCAATTTGTTTATGTGAGTGGGCTGTAAATTTATTATTCACCCGACATTATAGAAAGCATTGAGCCAGAGATCTCAAACTCTGCCCACCCCCAGATGTTTCTGAACTTCCATGATTCTGACCCCCCCCCCATATGTCCCGTAACTTCCATGATTCTGGCCCCCCAGATGTTTCTGAACAGATGGATCAACATCCATGATTCTCTCCGCCATTTATTGCAGTCAAAAAATTCTGTAGAACGTAGGCGATCAACATTTATGGGGCCAGAGTTTGACGTCCCTGCATGAGCGGCTTGTTGTAATGACCTTGGATTAAGTGAAGGTAGAATTGGCCATGACGGATATCAGAGGCAAATTAATTATTTTGGATTGTAATTAGACCAGATCTGCCATCGGCTACGTTAGGGGTCTACATCCTTGGTCCTCCAGCTGTTTTAGAACTACACTTCCCATGAGGTTCAGCCAATCTAATGAGTACCTGAGCATCATGGGTGATGTAAATTCAAAACATCTGGTTGCTGGTCCCTTGGCCTAAAGACTTGCACGATGGAAGAATGGAAAAACAACTGGCTTATAACACCATCATGTAAGGCTTGCCTCAAATGACTTCACTAGCTTTATTACTTACGCCAACGTACTGACTGTGATAAATCACACAGTTACGCAATACAAACACATAATGTAGCCAAGCACGACACTCTATATACATTTTACCACCACACACACACACCTCTTAATTACCTCCCAATCCGATTCAAATAATGTCACTGTATAGATCTAGATTTCAATGCAAATAATTGGTCACGCGCTCATGGAAATTAAAATACAACCCATGTCCTCTTTTACAATCAGTTGAGTGATTGCAAACCGTCTTTTGGCTCATTTCATCGGCCAAAAATAAATAACCAAGCTAGTTAAAATGACCCTTGTCACTTCCCAACTAACAGACCTATCCGGCGAGGACGACATAAGCGCTATTACTAGCCTGGATTTAAAAGGGAAGGAAGGAATCATCTTCAATTACATCCCCATTGACCTAAATTCATGAACATCTGTTGGACACGGAAGCAGATTGCCTTTTATATCATTGCCTGCAGTGAAAATTCTACAATGGCTTTCTTTGCTCTATAGCTACTCAACGCAGACCTTATTGTGACTTCCCCCCCCATAGCCACCAGCTTTATTATTTTCCGCAAAGAGCAGATCACCCCTCCACCATTACCAGCAATAAGAATAACGGCTGGGCATAATTTGGGTGGACAAAATCACCTGCTCTGGAGATACTTTCTTTTTCCCCTCCGTTCTAAAAACTGACAAACTGTTTCAATTAATAACACTGACACGCAGTACCAGTTGTCTAATTACAAGCTATTATCTGATGTCAATAATGAGAGCTTTGCTGTGTAAATTCAGTGAACTGTTCCTTTCTGGATAATGAAGTATTCGTCTGCATTTAGACACACGCGGGCACCCTCGCGATATAGCTACTGTACCGGAGTATTGTTACGGTACGTTTGCATGTGTTTAATTACCTGAACCTTATTGCAGTGTTTATTCCACGCATGTTTAAGCAGGAGGGTTCAGGGTGGATATTTAAAACATAAATAAGATGACAGGAGGTTTTAGGCCAATTTAAAGAGACACTCTAGTTAGTTTTAGATTGCATTTATTCTTATAAATGTGACAATGAAAAAGTCGCCGACACACAATCCAATTATGAAGTTGTGGATTTATTCATCCGGTGAAGAAGAAAAAAACGACGATTGCCCACACTTGGCCTTTGTCAAGCCAACTTGAAAAAGACCAATTGTGGTCAAAATGTGTTTTGTTTTTTTCCAACTGGAGGAATAAATCTAGGACTTCATAATTTGATTGTGCGTCTGCAACTTTTTCATTGTATGGGCCATCTGAGGTAATAAGAGTGTTCATCCCCTTCTTCTTGCCTTCCTAGCTACCCTGGGTGCTGAGACAGACCTTCAATGTAGAGGTGCATAATGTTCTCATGCTACAATAAAGATAAAGTCAATCAGGTGGGTGTCCAAGGAGCAGGGGTGACCAGAACCCGATTGAACTTTAGAAGGAAAAAGGACCCGGCACTCCAAACCTGGTGGTAAACTTGTTTAATAGGCAAGAATCAAGCAAGGATTTGGCTGTTGCAGAAGACTCTCACTCTAACAGGTCTATTCAAACAAAGAAGAGAAAATTCTGGGTCAAAATAGCCGAACCATAAAAATTCTCCCATTTATCTCACTTTACAAATCGGCTATTTGGTCTAGATTGTTCTCCTCTCCTGCCAGTTCTCCTGGTTTTCACCTTTCTCTGAATAACCCTGCTACTAAGGAACCAAGCTTGAAAAAGGCTGCTGCGACAACCGAAACGTCGCATGACACTTATCCATTAAGCAAGCCACCAGCAGATGTTAAGTGCCGAGTCCTTTTACTACTTTCATAAACCATTGGCTGCTGGACAGCCTTCCAGGGCTAGGAGCACAGGGGTACAAAATTTTGCAATCAAAGGGTCTACTTGTGAATCTTCAATGTAGACGCAAGGTGAGACATCGGATTGGCTTTGTGCATGCTAGTCACACACTTGTTGACTGATCATCTGGGTGCCGTTGCACAAGCTGGTAATCATAGTCTGAGCAGAAATCTAGAAGGTTGGAATTTTTAAAAAGATGAGGTGTCCCTCAGATCAGTGATTCCCAATCGCGGTCCTCAAGTTCCCCCCTAACAGGTTAGGTTTTAAGGAATCCCTTGGGGAAATACAGACTGAATCCTACAATCCCTGAGCAGCGAATCATATCACCTGTGCTGTGCTACACATATCCTGCAAACCTGACCTGTTATAATCAATGGTAATATAAACCGGCTTCTATTATATTATATAGAGATTTTTTTTCTTTTAGAGTACCATTGGATTTTCCACACCTATCTCCATCTTGCTTTACGGTTCACAGACAGATTTCAGATTATTATTCAAGTATTTCTATAAATAAATACACAGGGTGTCCATAAAGTCTCTTTACAATTTCAAAAATTTATTACAAAGTCAAATGAAGAGACAGATAAGCGAAAATTATTACAAAATGAGACGTATATATTTAAGGTTATTTTGCCTCATTTAATACACCTCTATATGGGCACCATTAGCTGCATGAAGCACATCAAGACGGTACTGGATTTCTTGCCATTGGCTGTAGCTTCCCCTCATCAATGGTGGCAATGGCATCAGTGATCCTCTGCTTTAGATTAGTGACGTCCCTTTGTACCTTTGTTCCATACACCATATCTTTAACATAACCCCATAGAAAGAAGTGGAGGGGAGTGATATCTGGAGAACGAGGTGGCCAGGGAATAGGGCCACCCCTTCCAATCCACCGCTCTGGAAATGTTTCATTTAGGAAGCCACGAACATGCAGTCCCCAATGTGGTGGTGCAGCATCTCGCTGGAAAATGATGGTTGGTTGAAGGTCATGTAGTTGTGGTGCCGCGTATTCAGTCAAAAGGTCAAGGTAAACATTTGCAGTAATCGATGTCTCGCCGAAGAAAAACGGACCAATGGTTCGATTGCAGATGATCCCACACCACACATTCATCTAAAGCAGAGGATCACTGATACCATTGCCACCATTGATGAGGGGATGCTACAGCCAACATGGCAAGAAATCCCGTACCGTCTTGATGTTACTAATGGAGCCCATATAGAGGTGTATTAAATGAGGCAAAAAAAAACTTAAATATATACGTCTCATTGTGTAATAATTTTCTCTTATCTGTCTTTTCATTTGACTTTGGAATAAATTATTGAAATTGTAAAGAGACTTTATGGACGCCCTGTATTATTATAGATTTTTCTCTTTTAGGGTACCATTGGATTTTCCACACCTATCTCCATCTTGCTTTACGGTTCACAGACATATCCCAGGTTATTATTCATGTATTTCTAGAATAATAAATATATATTTATCCATTTCATAACCATAGCCCTCCATCTCTCCATCTTTATGTATGTACACACGCCAACACTATAAACACATATATATATATAATACCGTGAGTCTATCTGGCTTGAGAATTGTGAAGCCGCTTAAAATGGGGTTTTTTTTGGAGGGGGGGGGTTTAATATGTGTCTGATTAAACTGACAATATCGGACAAATAAATAAAAGATTGAGAAGGTCTTCGTAAAATATGCAATAAATTGGATATACCAAGAAAAAGAATAGCGAGAAGCGAGAGGAAATATTCTGCTGCGTCCCTCTGCAGCTTGATACACGTCATTTATCTAATTTTAGAAATACTATAAACACATTTCATTCAGACGCTTTACAGTTGGATCAAATCAGGAGGGTCTCTGGAATGTGTTTTTTTCTCCTCCGGTAGCTAAACACTTTGCCTGTCAAACATAATAAATGCTGCGATATAAAGCCTCAACATTTTCTTCAATTCCAAATGTTTCCGCTAGATAAATTGTGAGAATAAAAAAAATACTGTCCCGTTGAATTTTAATCCATTGCCGTTGAATGGCGATTTATCCTTTACCCCCTGAGCTGCCCTAATGAGTCTCTGTGCGACTGGAACAGAAAGGAATTTCCAGGAGTTTAAAAATAAAAGACAGCGGGGCGTATAGAAAATACTTTAAAACATGAATCGGTTCATTAAAAAAAAAATTTAAAAAAATCTATCGACCTACATTCCCAAGCTGATTTCTAAAGCACATTAAAAAAATAAATAATGAATTTTACATATAGAAGAAAAAAAAATGCACAGCATTAAAATATTGGTTGCAATCCAAAAAAAATATAAAGAAAATATATTTATGAGTACACAAAAAAACACCGACCTTGCAAGGTCAACGCTCAGTGACGAGGAGAGACCTTTCAAGACCGCAGGGGCATTTATTGAATTTCTCATGCTGGGAGATTAGGAGAGACATGCTGAAGAGAAGCCCAGAACACCCCTATCTGACTCCATGGGGCGGCTTTTGAGATTTGGATCGGTTTTATATAAAACGATAAAAAAAAAGGATTTATTTATTTTTAGAATGTCCAGATTAATACCTATAGCATGTGCACCATAAGATTAAATTGCTAAGCAGTCGCGAGGTCTGATCCTTGCTGTGACATGTAAAAGATCTCCGCGTGCCGTGATTTTAGTCCGTCTGACCGCACTGTATGCTATCCGTTGTAGCTTTTCAAAGGAGTTAATAGGGAACAACACACGAAGCACTTGCACATTTTTTCACGCGCGGGCAATGCATGTTACAACGGATACCAAAATGGCATTGACGTGAAAAAGCTACACGGACGTAGAGAAACCCCCGCATACAGCTTTTTTTCTTCTTTTTCTCAACATCAGTCAAAACTAACTGATACAATGTAACCACAATCTCATCCGTTATAACGTACATCCGTTACTGTGCACAATCAGTGCGCTCGTCTGACCCCAGCCTTAATGAATATTGTGATCCTGCACAGTCACAGGGCGCTGTAGCATGGTCCTCTAGGGCACATATGGCACCCAAACAGGGTTATTCAGAGAGAGGTGGAACTAAGGAGAAGCGAAAATTCTAGGTCTAAATAGCCAAACCATAAAAATTCTCCCATGATTCTCACTTTCCAAAACGGCTATTTGGTCTAGATTGTTCTCTTCTCCTGCCATTTTCCTGGTTTTCACCTCTCTCTGAATAACCCTGACAGTCTCTTTCTAAGGTTCAAAGTTTATTTCCGCCTTCAAACAAAATATAACAGAAAACAAAACCTAGCTTGTCTGAGCACTAACAAATAACACACTCCTCACTACTTGAGATAAGTATAGCAAACAATAAATGCCAACTTTTTAAACCTTAGCTAACCTGGTTTTCAGGTTGTCAGTTCAGAGCTCCACCTTGCTTGCTTGCTTACTCTCTCACATCATTCTCCTTCCTTCCACCCAAAGCTTCCTTCCACCCAAGGGCTTTTAATTAGCAGGCGGAAAAAACTTTGCAGCAAGGGAACAATTTAATAAAACACATATTTCCCTCCTGGGCTCGAACAACCCAATCCCCTCTCACACACATAGGGGGAATATACACACCATCATGAATCATTCCCCTCGCCTGGTCACAACGTCCATAAAAGCGCTTCTCGGAATGAACGTACTTCGAGGTTTAAGGAATCTTCCGGCTCCTCTCTCCACCCTGGAGAGTTTACAGCGAATTTCCATTTTCTCCATCACCTGATGATGCGGAGATTGCATTGATCAGAGGTCAGCAGCCTTGACCAACCAGATGTTTTGGAACTACATCTCCCTTGATGTTCAGACAATTGATACATTAGCCGAGCTTCATGGGAGATGTGTTTCTAAAACATCTGCAGGCCCAAGGTTGCTGATCAACGACATAGATCAGGATCAGCAACGTTGGCCCTCCAGATGTTCTGGAACTCCCGTAAAGCTCAGCCACTTATTAGGTTGGCTTGGTCTTATGGGAAATGTAGTTCTACAACTCTGGAGGGCAAAGGTTGCCGACCCCTGACAAGATCATAGAGTGTAACTGGAAGGCTTATCCTTGATGAGATATCACAGACTGCACTTAATAAATAAGGGTCACTGCATGGAGCAATTTACTATCTTTGCTGATGTTGACATAACTCACCAGTCAGTATGGCGGAACTTATTTGTATGTGGAGTGTACGGAGGCCTGTCCTGTAGGATGACTTTTCCTAATAGGAGAGAAAATTAATGTCTAATAGGGGATTACAACATTTTCCTTTATTTTTTTTCGGTAAGGAATTCTAGCACCTATATAGGGAGTGATTCCCTATATAGAGTGATTCCCTATCAAGTGAGTCCAACGTGTTTGGGAATGACAGAATCTAGCCCTGGAACAAAACAGGAAACACCAGCGCCTGGACAGCAACTTTATCTTCGATGTCAGATGTTACACAGCAACGTACAACCCTATAGGGCTCTTAGCAAGCTTGATAAAAGCCCTATAGGGCTGAAAACATGGTTGTAACATTTAGCATCAACAGTAAAGACGCTTTCCTGGTTGTGCCTGGTGCTGAGGTTTGCCATTTGAGGATCTGCTGAGCGTGAGCCGCCCTGTTACCCTGCACCATGCTCTTGCCCGCCCCTATTTTGTAAGGTGTAATTTTTTTAACCAGCATTGCTTGTAGAATACCAAAAAAATGCCCAAAAGATCCTAAAAAAAAAAATCTATAAATAAAGAGACTTTTTGCTGCAGATTAAAATAAAAAGTTTATTAGATACTGGGTAAAAACGGGAATATTTTTAACATTGAAGCCTATGGGATTCGCCTGAATAAACCTGCCGAATAAAACCACCGAACAGCAGGGCACTACAACTTTTCTCTGCCGTTTGTGTTCTCTGAATAGATTAACCAATGCTTCTCTATGGGGGATTTCTTTGCCTTGGAACAGGCACCGTACTTGCTGGCAGATTGCGAAAATTTTGGCTAACTGCCTGCTCTCTGAATAGTCGAAGGTCCCTGAAATGTCACTGTGCGGGGAAATTCCCTGTTCGGTGACATTTCGGGGCCAGATCGGCTCTCTCTGAATAACCCCTTAGGTTGCTGTGAGCAGGATCATGCTGTTGAATGTTACTAGCCTTGCGATACAATGTGCAGAGCGGCCGTTTACGAGCATGGAAAGCAAACGGTCTTTTAATGAGACATTATAAAACATTAGTATTTGTGCGCGCTCTCATCTACAGTTACAATATAAATCAATCCGAATCATGGGGAAAAAAAATGAAATCTATTTCTTAATCATATAAACTAGCTAAAAGCTTAGGCATTAAAAAGATTCCGGTTAACGGCGTTTTTTTTTTTGTGTGTGTGTAAAAAAATAATAAAAGCGCAACTTTGTTATTCTTCTGAAAACCCTGTAGATGCGTTTAATTGCTAGGTTTTAATGCTTTCATTAAGATCGAAGTATAAAAGCCTGCAAATGAGGCTTATTTATCATCAGCCGCGATTTGATGTGCGCAAGCCAGCTCCAACATCTGCGGGGTGAAGAATTGCCACTTACGCGTGAGGTTACATACACAGTTGTTTGTGAACTCTCGCGCCTTGATGTATGAGCTAAGGATCCCGACTAATTCCTCTGCCATCTAACATCTGTAATACGGCTTTATCCCCTGTAATTATGTGTATTTGTCACATGTGTATTGCAGAGCACGGCTACCACGCACACTTTGTAATCGTTCTGAACATTAGCGAGCTCTGCAAGACAGATTATACAAATTAAATATCGGCATGGTTCCTTACCCTGGGCAGTATATAGCCGTCGTGTCGCTTTGATCATGTGTGTCTAAGGTCTCACATATTTTTTTTCTCCCCTGAGGATTAAACTATTAATTTTTCTAATACACGATAAAAGTGGTCGAACTTCGATGTAATAAAGTAAAAATCTAGTATGAGCTAAAAGGTTTTCCTCGGTATACAACACGTAGCGCCAAATAACGAGTATAATAAATTAACCAACTACACGAGATCGACGATTCCTTCAGATCGGCTATCGTGGAAAATATTTCACAACTCTACTGCCAACAAGTCACCGTCGAAACATTCTGCTAAGTGAGTAATCTCAATTACTTGAGCGATTTAATAGAACAACCCAGTTTTGCATAATGGGATTGGTGGCAGAAGTGGGCTCGGAATGTAAAAGAAGGTATTTATGGTCAGAATTGGAGAGAAGGACTGAGACTTACAATGTCTGTCTGTTCAATTTATTAAAATAATCTATAATCTATATCTATTTATCTAAATATATAAATAGATAGGCAGTGTTAGTCCAGATGCCAAAATCTGGAGTATAGCAGTACGTAGGGATACCTTTTTTATTGGACGAACGTTACATTTAAATGACAAGCTTTTGAGAGGATTCCTTCTTCATTCTTAATTGGATATTCAAGTGGGTCTGCCCCTTTCATCCCAACGCCCTTAATTATAATTATTAAAATGACCTTGGAATGACCGGTTGGCTGTTACAGCCTTCCAAAGTGGAGGTCTTCCTACAACCTAGACCACTGATTGCCAACCTTGGCACCGCATATGTTTCTTAACAACATGTTCCATGATGCCAACATCGATGACCTAGACCAGTGGTTTCCAACCATGGTCCTCAAGTACCCCTAACAGGCCAGGTTTTTAAGGGTTATCTTGAGGAAGTCCTGCAATCACTGAGCAGCAAATCGTATCACCTGTGCTGTGCTTCAGCTATCTGGAAACCCTGACCTGTTGGGGGGGACCTGAGGACCGTGGTCGGGAACCACTGACCTAGACAAACAGCTCTGGCTGAGACAGCCTTCCGGCCGGGTTTATGATGTGTACAGCAGATTGTCCGAAGGTTCTCAATGTATTGGCATTAGCTGTCCGCTTAGCACACAGGTAGCAGACTCTTTTCTTCCAGAGGTGTGACAAGGGAGACACTGGTGCTAGAAAAAGGTCTAACACAAAAATTTGAAGCAGTGGACTAGGAAGGGAGGTCAGGAGGATGGGTTAATACTTAAGCCCAACATTTTCCCTCTGGTTTTCATAAAGCGGAGTCCCTTTAATCCAGTTTTCCACAACCTATTAACGTGTTATATGCGAATTTACACGGCGTACACAATTAATGTTGTAAATGAGATTGTTTGATCCACGTATCTGTAAGAAAATATGTATCATGTGACCACATCTTGTACATTCACATCTTTGAAAGGAAAAATAACGTATCTTTTTAAATAAAGTTTTGTAAAAAGGATTTACAAAAAAAATCTAGAAAGGACGATTTTTGACCATTCTTAATTGGATATTCAAGTGGATCCGTCCTTTTCATCTCGATGCCCTTAATTAGAGTGATTAAAATGAACTAGAGCCGTCAGTGAGTTGATTTCAAAGTTGTAAACCAAGTAGAGTCGGCGATGGACAATACGGGCGATAGTGCCGATGACTCCTTCTGACTAAGGCCGGTGTCTGACGAGCGCACTAGGTGTGCCAGTACTGACGCGTCTCCCGTCGTCAGTCGTTGTGACGCGTCGACGGGGTCGGTCACACGCTGTATATACGAATTGCGCACGCTACAAGCATCCGTGCACAAAGCCTCCCCATCAAACCGCTAGACGCGCGTTGACGGGGCTGCAAAGAGGGATCCGCCATAGGGGAAAGTTGAACCATGCAGCGCTGAGAGCACCAACTGCGCTCAGCGAAGTGGCCAGATGGGCGTCGAATGGAAGCAACGTCCACTCTCCTGGACGTCCCTTCCACTCGCAAAGTCGCTTGTCTGACCCCGGCCTAAGCTTTAAAATCAGAGAGCATGAATTTATCTGCTGTGAGACTTTCCATTCCCGCGTAATAAAAAGCGCTCGCTCACAAACTCGCCATCTCCTGCTTTTATTTAGCCTCTAATCTCTTGCGTCTATGATCTATTGCGCGTTGGATCTGACCACCTTTTGTTTTTCACTTCATCTCTGTGTTTAGCAATGTGCATCTTTATGATACCTGAATGGGTTATTAAGCAGTCATTATCCCGTATAGAAAAATCTAACCATTTCACTTATTTTAAGTCCAGCAGACATGATTTAATGTAGTGATTACCCCAAACCCATTTCTTCACCGAGCAGTCAGCGCCACTGAATTACTTTACTCTTCCAGCCAAGGGCTTTCAAGAGGGAGTGGAATATAAATTATATGTTGTCCAAAGGAAGGAAAAGAGTTAGAAAAAAAATCGGATGTTTCTGTCGATTATTGCTTCCAAGATTTTACAAGCTCTGTAAATTAAGTACAACATGCGATGTTTCTGTCTGCCTGGTTTTGACAAGGAACTTTTCAGCTGATGGACATCAATGTGTCACCGGGAACTGAAACCATTAATTGGACTCTGAGAATCCATTTGCTTGACTCGCTCGTACATCCCGCCGTTCCGGTTGTCCCGCGCGTTCAGTCCATCCCATGTAAATGTGGACAAAGCTCTCTCCAAGATCAAAGCCATTGATTGTTCTACTTGACCTATTGCTGTACTGAAAGTCCGAGATTGCGCCCGTTAATCCAAAACACCGTCTTGATATTGTGTTTCCTGATCTCGGAGACAAGAGCTAACTCACCGTGCAGTAAAGCATGTCGCTGTTAGTGGGTTTCATGCGGACGGATCGATGCATTTACAACACACCGCTTCATAGACATCTGAACAGCTGACTGATATTTTAAACGCTCTTCAATCAATGTGACAAAGTCCTCGCTTCTAGCCTCCGATGAGAATGCATCTGGTGGGCCTCGATGCCAACTGCATGGATGTTCGTAGGCTTTGTGTTGAAAACATCGATGCATTTCATCCACAAGTGTGTTTCGCCATTCAAACTCAACGGAAACTCTAGGGGCTTACATAATGCTAACTTAGCACTCAGGCTGGGGTCAGACGAACGCAGCGTGAACGTGCGTTTAGGTGCACTTTATTACGGCTGTGGTAGCAACAAATGATGTCCAATGATGGCCAACATACAAAGTGCGGCCGCACAACGCAAGTGGCAAACGATCGCATTTTGTTAACAACGTCGAACCGCTAGTACTGACGCACAGAGTGCGCTGCGTCGGCATAGTGGCGTGTGTGCGTGATTAGGAGACGTCAGACGCTGCACGTGTCCGGCCAACATCACGTCCATTTGTTTTTTATAGCTCCGTCAAAAATCACAGCCATAATTGTGCACCGTGTGACCTCTGTCGCGTCTTCCATCATAAAGTGCGTCCATGCGTCCTCAGCTGTGTGGCCCTAGCGCAGGCCGACCATATTACATTCCGAACACCAACGGGTTAAAAAAACAGCGATTCAGAGCTTTGGCTTTTCAGCGCAAGCTTACTGTACTTTGCGCTTCCCATGTCAAGCATAGGGAGCGCAAAGACTTAATTAGCGTTTGTAATTCTTCTAAGTCCTAAGGCAGTTAACCACAGCCTGAAACCCCCCAAAAATAATAAAAAAAAATAATCACATACTCAACTCTCGTCCCACGGCGAGGACGGTTGCCTGATCCACCACTTCGGGCCATCGGGAGCAGAACGAGACTCGAGGAAAAAAGTCCCCAGTCTCCCTCCGCAAATCACTCCGCCGATCTGCAGG
The DNA here is from genome assembly GCA_009667805.1 of Leptobrachium leishanense. Taxonomy (NCBI): domain Eukaryota; kingdom Metazoa; phylum Chordata; class Amphibia; order Anura; family Megophryidae; genus Leptobrachium; species Leptobrachium leishanense. The sequence goes on from CM019072.1 coordinate 1,299,902, forward strand.
ATCTCTCGAGGGGAGAGACCCTGCAGATCATGTGACCGACAGTCGAAGCCTCAATGGAGTCCTATGGACCGCATGGAGGGGTGCGCTCGCGGAGGTGCTTAGCGCTGCTTCGAGCATCCCGAGGCTTCAGGCTACTGGATTAGCGCCTGCCCCATAATATGGAGCTAAATCAGGGACCCTAAAAGAGCGTCCCCGCTTAAGCGGTCAGTATGTAATATATTTTGCAATAAATATGATAAATCTGTCACAGAGATCTAAATTAGCATGGCTACTAGCTCCCCGCTTCCAGTTTTAATAGCCGGTTTGTTTTGGGGCCCAAAGCTGCTGCCCAACAATGCACACAGTCTGAAATAGGGCTCCAATTAATTGCATTGGAGGATATTTCAATCCTTCAATAATATAGAAAAATACCATGGGTCAGGAAAAAAAAAAGTGCCAATAAAACCCCCCCCAAAAAAAGCACATTTTCATTTTCACAATTTATCGTCATACAGATTTTTGCCTTTAATTATGTCTATTACAAAATAACAAAAAAAATCTGGTCTTATCCTCTCCATTTTTCTCCCTGAAAATACATTTATCAAACACCTTTCAGCACTTGTAATTCTTTCTCTAAATTGGCATACAGATTAATTTGAGTCGACATAGTCAATATTTCCATTAAAATGAATATCCGGAGGAGCCAATATTCGAGGCAATTTTTTTATTTTTTATTTTAATATCAGGAATCAATATACTGGTAAGACAGAACCTCCCAAAACACAGGCGAAAAAGGTGCCGCTATGAACCATCGGGCCAAATTAAATAGACCCCAGCTATCCATCCAATGGGCTCCCCCCACAGTGCAGTTAGTCTTCGGCTAGGGTCAAACGAAAGCATTTTTACACGCGAACGTAAAAAAGTGCGTCCGAACGAATTGACGTATTTTTTCACGGAGTGCGCGAAAACGGTCATACATGCGCATTTTTCGTGCGTGATTTTGTACAGATCGTCAATAAAACTCTTTTTGCGTCTGGACGTTATGTAGGCTGGACATTAGCAGCGTCTGACATCTCCTAATCACGCAAACACGCCGCTATGCCGCAGCTGCGCACTCAGTACGTCAGTACTAGCGGTTCAGCGTTCTCGAAAAAATGCGTTCAAATTCCACTTGCGTTGCACGGCCGGACTTTTGTGCGGCCGTACATCGTATATTGGCCGTCATTGCCCGTCATCTGCTGCTAGTGCGCCGTAATTATGTGCGCCAGAACGCACGTTAAAAGTGCGCTGGTCTGACCCCAGCCTTCATGTCGGAAAAATGTAACACCATTTGGGTAGCTTTGTAGTTAAGATGTTGTAACAAAACGCTACAGGATTTCTAAATCAAGGTCTTAAAGTTCCATTGTCTTCTCTGTCACTAAAATCGCTATTGTCCTTTTTGATTAGAATTATCGGGTTCGAATGGATTTTAGTAATTATAGTTAAATGACTACACAGATGTTCAATTTATTTCTTGTTGTGACGTGCGTCACTATGGACTTAAAGTACCTGGGCCTAGAAATGTATTGAGAGGTGCGAGCCTGAAGTTTCATATTGTTTCCCTGCCCTTTCCTTTGTTAAAGTCACCCTGTATCTACAATTTTTGATGCAGGGTGTTTGTGTTTTCTGTGCCCCATTTCCTGATGTTTGTGTTGGATTAATATTCCCTCATGTATGTATTGCAGAGTCTCCTGTGTTATAACTATCTGTATAATCTGTGCTGTCCTTTTCCTCTGTGTATTTGTGAGTAATGGATTCCTTTGTTTTCACATATTTCCATCACACCCCCCTTCCCCCAGCAACAAACTTAAACCGGATTGCTGTGCCACTTCTAACCCTTTGTTCCAATGCTGGCTATGTTTTCATTGTCTTTTTTATACCTTCCCCCTGTGTTTGTGTGTTTTACCCAGTTGTAATATGTAAATAAACGCAGTCTCAGTTTGGTTTTCAACCTGCAAGGATCCCCTGTGTGTCGCTGGGTGTTGGGCCAGAAGCAATACTCCTGTGGGATACTCCTGCAAGGAGAGCATTCTGCATGTGGGCAGGGAACCCCCACTTTACACTTGTTTGTTACATTGGATAACTTTACTAAAATTGCTTTAGGTGTATATTATATTGATATAGTTCAAAGGAATGGTAAGAGTGCCACTCCTTATTGCCCCCTCCTAGCTCCGCCAATCTGGTTATATCGCTGGGTGAAGTGGAGGAGTGTCCTCCACCCAACCCAGAATCAGAAGGGATTTAGAATTTCGGTCACTAGTGATATAAGGATGTAGAGCGCGTGCTTACGTCTCTTTCTCTGAGATCGCCCTCATTTGCAGTGATAGATCAGATCAGAGTGTGCATGCGGCTCTAATCCACTGTTCTATGGAACTTGCATATATGTTGCGCGCAAGTCGGTAGCAATCTGTGGTTTCTACGCTACGCAAGTTGAGTAGGAGTGCAAATTGCGTTGGGTAACTGCAGGGACTTGCAGGTTCAGGCATCCCTGAGCTGAAGACTAGAGGAGCAGCGCGCGGGCAAGGTTCAAACGGTGACTAAAATCACCCAAATTAATTAATTTTTTTTGAGAAAGTATTTTACCAGGAATGATACATTGAGATTTATCTCATTTTCAAGTATGTCTTGGGTGGAGAGTCTTGCCCAAGGACACTTACTGGAGAGGTGCTCTAGCTGTGATATGAAATTGTGTCTCCACACCTCCACGTTTATAGAGCAGTGATGTTACCACTATGCCACCCGGTCGGTACACAGAAAGAGGCTGTCAGCAGCATCCATCCAATTTTTTTTTTTTGTGAAAGGATTTTACCAGGAAGGATACATTGAGATTTCTCTCGTTTTCAAGTATGTCCTGGGTGGCGAGTATGTACCGTTAGGTGTCTTGCCAAGGACACTTACTGGAGAGGTGCTCTTGCTGGGATCGAACCCATGACTCCACAGGCTCTCTCCATGCAGAGCGGTGACATTACCTCTACTCCACCCAGCCGGTACAATTACTTAAGGGCAAAAAAAAAAAAAAAAAAGAAGGGTATTCTAGAACGCTTTTAATAGAGTATCCCTTTAATAAAAAAGTTGACAAAAATGCCAACCTTTCCTCATGTGTCCCCATCATAGACGAGGGTGCACAAGTGTTTCGAAGCTAATGAACAGGAGCGCCCACTCCTATGGACGCTACAGGATAAAGGATGTTATTCTATTGTGCAGAGTCCTCCCATTTAACCCCTTAAGGACCAACAAAGTAACTGTTACATCATAAATGGATTGACTTTATAGACCCTTGGTCCTAAGGGGTTTTACATAGCAGTTTGGCGCATGCACTTTTGCACTTGGATCATGGCGGCGGATGACGAGCCGAAAAACGTGCGCCAGGCACTAAACATCGAGTCTGATTTACCTTCAACAACCCCAGTGCGTGTGGGTTCCCCTTCGATTAAGGGAAAAGCAGTGCACTGCCCTGATGGCTTTGAAAAAGGTACCAACAGCTACTGTGTTTTATGTGATTGAATCCAATGAACAATTAGCGTCAGCAAAGGCAACACCAGCTGCCCCGGGAGCGGCACAGGTATAATAATTAGAATTGATGTTGCAATTGAACGATGCTACGCCGGCCATTTTTTTTTTTTTTTTTTTAATAAAAAGTTTGTTTACCGGGCGAACCCTTGATGCAATTAAAGATTGTTATTAGGGACATAACCTTTGTTACAAATGCAATTATCAGTTCTTTCTTCAAAACAAGAGACTTGTCTGTACATTGTGCATTCATCGTGACGGTAATGTGACAGCTTCGAGTTGCACATTAGGCTGAGACAACAAATTATTTTACCTAGGCCCCCAGTGAACCTTAACGCAATGCTGGCATTTGTTTTCCGCCGACATCATTCGGATGAAGTTAAACAAATGTGAAAGGCCCAGAATCCCAGTAACAATGCCTCGCAGTACTCTATCCGTCAGCGCTGAATGGGGAAGAGGTTTTGAGTTTCGTGCATGTGCCTTCATTTGATGCACAGTTACAGCCGTGATGCCGTTTACGTGGTTTCCAAACCGGCGCTCGAATCCCAAGGCAAAACGTGAAATTAAGAGTTTTTATACAGCGAGGGATTTAGTTTACATAATCAGGGATGAATTCTGAATTTAGAGGAATTTTACATAAGGCGCACAATTGTGTATTTATGGGGGGGCGGTTAACACCACAAACTATTAAAAAGACGCGCTTTGCTGTATGTGACAATAGCGACCCCTGTATTTACTCCATCAAGTATATGTTCTAACGTATGGTGAAAAAAAAAATAGTGAATAAAAAATAAATAATAATAATCCCCTGAAGTTCCTGCAGCTACTTTGAATCTCAAGACGTCACAGCCTCAGTAAGGATCTCTGCGAGAGCAGGAAGAGGCTCAGCCAATCAGAAATCTCTCAGTCTGGTTTAAGGAGTGAAGACTTCGTGCAGGGCTGTCAAATTCTTCCTCTCCAGGCATTTCTGAACTACATACCCCGTGATTCCCCGGCCATCTGTTACCTTGAAGGAATTCTGGGAATTGTAGGCAACGACATCTGGGTAGACAGTGTTGCAATGACAATAAACGTCAGTGTTTCACAAAGGGAATTTCAAAACTGTGGAAGAAGAAGAAGCTTCAGCAGTTAATCTTCTGTTTGAATTTCACTTTGGGAAAATGTTGAAGTTTATTGTTACAAAAAAACACAGATATTCAGCTTTGTATGCACTGATACCGATACTAGTATTGGTGCAGATACCGAGCATTTGCACGAGTACCTGTACGCATACAAATGCCAAGATACCGGAAGCCAACACTGGGCTTGATTTGCCTGGGCGGTATCGAAGTGCATTCTGCCAGCCGCCCCAGCCCTAACAGCATTCTACCAGGCCCCTCCAGTTGGTCGCATTTCAGTGATTGGCCATTGTTCGTGACAAAGTGTGGTTTGGGAGAAGAGGGACATTGTGTGAGGAGAGGCTGCAAACTGGAGAGGAGTGCTGGCAGCCTGTGTGTTCGTGTTCTGGCAGAGGAGAACCCGATCAGGAGTGCAGGCGTTAACAGCATCGAGTTCCAAGTGGCAGCGAGGATAGATCCTCTCGAGAGAGATCCCTTTCTTCAACATTCATCAGTCCAGGACAAGCGGTTACACCGGATGGGTGAGAAGGCTTCGGCCTGGTGAAAACGCAGAACATTGCACACTTGTTTATCTGTTCCTTTAAGGGCCCCAACGGTGACTAGTCGAAGATTGTTTGTTTCATTCACTGGTCAGTTGAATACAGTACCCGGGTACCCTAGACAACACACATATATATTTTTGAGCTATTATTCACGGGACTTACACTCCAGAACTGAGGGGGTTAACCGTTTCCTTTACCGCCGCGTGTTTTTCCCGCGTTACGAATTCTTGTCATTCAAATACCGTATATGCGTAATATATGCTGCTTTATTGGGTTCAGTATAGAATATAATATATAGAAATCCACAACATTGCTGGTGTATAGTTATTTCCTAGTGTGGTGAGACTAACCCGAGGTTTATTCAGCGGCTCCTCCGGGAGTGAGCGCTACACTTAGAATTCCTAATCAATGAATAATGCCTAGGTGAAAAATATTAAAATAGGGAAATTCTCCACAATTATTAACTTTGCTTCTCTTCTTTTTTTTACCCTGAATTGAACTGGTGAGGACAGGATAATCTCGATAATCTCTGATTACTGGGAAAAAAAAAAAAAAAAAAAAGCTTGAAAGCATCTTAAACACATAGGGCTCTATTAACTTCTTCGTGCAGGAGCGCACGCGCAGCGCTATTTTTTTTGCGCGCAGCGTTAAACTTTAATGCGGGTAAATTAACGCTGGTATTACAATCCGAGCGCATTTTTTTTATCCGTCAAAAAAGAACACGCGTAAAAAGACCCGCATAAACGCGCGCATTAACGCTGCCTGCAGAAATCGGTGGGCGGACTGTTTTTTCACGCGATTCAGCCATTCAGAATTAAGAACCACAATTGTCTCACATTAAATTCTTGTGCCTGTCAAAATCAATCTGAGTATACTGTATATGCTGCGGAAAAAAGAAAAACACGCACAACCTCTCAATTTTATTGTTTGGGTATGTGTAGAATATGTAACTATACTTTTCTGTATTTTTTTTTCGGGCTGGTGTATTTGGTTTCGGTCAGGACGTTCAGATTTGCAGTTACCACCAGCTTTTAAAAGACGTTAAAAATATGCACGCAAACGTTGTCCGTTAAAATTTGCGCATAGATTTGTAATACCATCCGCGTACCAACGCACCGACGCATTTGCGCTCACAATGTTAAGTATAGGACGCGCAACGTACATCATGCTACCACAAAGGGTTTGCGCAGGTTCACCAGCGGTAGACGTTAACGCGCATTTTTTGCGTTGACATTGTAATATGACGTTCTGCGCTAAGGGTTTTTCCCCTTGCGTTAATGCGTTTTTGCGCATGCGTTAACGTTTGCGCTAAGAAGTTAATAGAGCCCATAGGATGGCTAAGAGACCTTTGTCTCCAAACTGTTATCATGGGAGATGCAATTTCAAAGCATCTTGAGGACCATGGTTGCGGACCCCCACCTTATACTTAAACGAAGCATTTTTAAAAATAACCATTGAAAATTCGAGACTTTAGCTCGGAATGTCTCACCCTGAAACCTTTCATGGAAGGAATAACAATTTGCAGCGCGCTGCATTTCTCCTGTTTTCTGAAGGTTAGAGTACAGAGACTTTATCTCTGGTGTCAGGGAAAGTTCTGAATCACATCATCTAATTAGAGTGAGTGCATTTGGATGCGTATTAAAATTCACCTATGCTGGATTTTCCATTTATCTTTATTATGACTCTGCAGCCAAATCGAGCAAGGTGCTACTTCTTCATTTAATACAAATGATGATTTATTGCCCTGACTGTTTTTAGTAATGGTCTACGTCTAATGGACAGTTCTGCATGACAAATCACTCATCCTCAGTGTAAAATTAGACATGTTGTTCTTTCATGTAGAACATTTTTCAGTGATTCGTGGAACAGATGAAACCTGTAACATTAATTAATCGCCCGGCAGTGTTTTCCCAATCACCCAAATGAAGCTTTTACTCATGCCACTTGTTACGTCGCCCTTACGCTCGCCTTTAAAAGCCACAGGAAAGCAGCGTTTTCAAAGCTATTAATAGAGAAGGTAAAAATGATGAGAACGCTAATAAAACCTTTGCCTCTTTTTTTGCCCTAGGTCTTACGATGTTAACAGGTTTTTTTAATTTTCATGTCAGGCAGAGAACAGTGTGGCTTTGGATTTTGCGTCTCTTATTATGGACCTAAAATGAGCCTGGGACACGAAGGGTATTAAGCCCCTCAATGACGAGGTGGTAATCAAATCCCATTGTATCGTTACAATCCTGACAGGTCAACTGTCATGAAGTGCATAATAGAGGAGTGGCGGAAATACAACTCTTAAATTCCAAAAGGGCAATAATGGGTTTTATCACCTATTGTCTGGAATATAGAAATACTTAAGGATAATATATATATATATATATATATATTAGATACTCGAGTATATGGCTAGATTTTGGTGACAAATTTAATTTACGTTAAAATTGGAGGGGTCGCGTTATATTCGAGACATATTCTGCACTGCGTGTAAAAAAAGTCCCAAGTCCCTAAGTCCCAAGTCTCCCCGAGGTTCCGGTAGTCCCGCTGAAGCGAATGTGAGCTCCCTGATGCTTGCAAACACTTCAGGAACTCCCAGATTCGGGAGAGGTGGGATCCATCACGGCCAGAGGGAACGCTCGGTTTAAGCCAACCTTTCACCTCCACCGGCCATCTAATCACTAGTAAAGAAGACGGGCGGCCGGCGGCTTCATACTTAGTAACAACTGCAATCATTCTAGAGCAGAGCACCCTGGTGTGAGGGGGAGCCTGACTGTGTTAAGAGAACCTGGAAAGATCTTAGTTGTTTACCGGTAAACTGGTAAAATTGTGTTCCTCACGTTCTATTCGAGTCTTAAGTATTCTCTCGTTTCGATAATAAATCTGAATCCATCACATTATATTCGGGTCGCGCTATACTCAATTATATATATACACACACACCGTAGATACTCATTAGTTTATAATTGTGGAAGACATTTACACATCTCAGCAATTCAGAGAACTTCTTTACAGAGCTCATGTGCTACATTCCCCATAAGCAGCACAGAACTCTGGGTAAGACATGCAAATTAGGTCTGCAATTACCTACTTTTTTGCATCCTGGGGCTGTTTTAACACCGAACCCTCCTTGCCAGTGCCGCGACATACTAGACGGCTTTTTTTTTAGCAAAGGTCAGGCTATGCAACGAGCCACAGCCACTTCTGCACAGCTGTTTCATCAGCAGGAGATAGGCCGTGACTCGTTGCCATTTGATGCTTAACCCGAATCAATACTCATTTGAGTTATGGTGAAGGTTAAAAAGTGAGAATAAAAGCCTAGACATATATAGATTTATAAACTTTATTATACACACAACTACTGCCTGACCAAATAAGTCTCACACACTGTAATATTTGGTTGTGTCGCCTTTTGCGGTGATTCTGGCCGCAGTGTTGTGTCGATAAGCTGATGCAGTGCCACAGCATTTATTTGCGTCCAGAGTGGCATTAATTTGTGGGCAAGATCTTGTATTGATGATGGGAGAGTCGCGGCGCTGCGTAAAGTCTTCTCCAGCACATTATCCCAAAGATTCTCAATGGGGTTAAGGTCTGGACTGTGCGGTGGCCAATCCATGTGTGAAAATGATGTCTCATGCTCCCTGAACCACTCTTGCACAATCTGAGCCCGATGAATCCTGGCATTGCCATCTTGGAATATGCCCGCTGTGCTACCAGGGGAGAAAAAAACCATTGATGGAAAACCCTGCTCATTCAGTATAATCAGGGAGTCACGTGACCACATTTTTGGGGCACATAATGTTGCTGAACCCAGACCTGATCAACCGAAACCACCCCAGATGATAACAGGCTGGGAGATGGTGACTTTTTTCATGACAGGCAGTGTAGGTATGTAAAATAAAGATTTGTCAACATTCCATAAAAATATCCTTTTTTCCCATCCCAGTTCCAGTCGATCAATCTAGAGAGGTACGAGTTGATTCCAGCAACTATCTCCAGTGCATTAGTTAACCAATGCGGAACAAGGACATCCCAACCATAATACAAATTCTCTCCAACCAGGAAAGGGCTGAGATTCAACCAATCCAGGCGCTCCTACGGCTTTTCAACGGGAATTATTATGACCCCCCACGCACAGTAATTTCAATTCAATATGGAGAGTGCTTAATAGAAGACTGCATGACCTCTAATTCTCTCGAAAAATTATATAGTAGCCAGTGGTTGCAGTAAATGGAAACCATTACCCAGGGAGGCTGTCAGAGGCAAATCGAGGCACATTGTAATTTTGCCATCTGTATGATTTCAGATAATATGAAGTAAAAATAGTAATATTTAGATCTATTATTCCAACCTTCTCATGAATGTAAATTACTGCTAAGCGGTAAAAGCGTGTTCCGACGTGGCTGTAATTATATGCGTGTACATCTGATAGCAGCCTCTATGCAAAGAAATATTTATGCTGAAGGAAGTGCTGGTGGGTCAGAGATTCCCCTCCGTTTACAGAACAATCAGACGGTTATTACTTTGCTTACGTTTGACTTTGATCTGATATATATTCTGCGCTGGGGGAAAAAATTTTTTTGCGTCTTATAAAAAAAGTCAAAACCACGAGTGAATTTACAATAAAACGTGAGATAAAAAGAAATAGCGCGCCCATCAGACATTACGCTGCCCTCTATAAAACGCACCCAGGGGAGAGGACTCGGACGTGAAGTCCGTTTGTTGCCTTTCGAGGTTTTGCTTTCAATAAACGGATCAAAGAATCCAATCTAGAAATCAGTAACTGCCTGGAAATGTACCTGCTGGTTACTTCTCGCTCGTGCCCATCAAACACGTGACAGAAGGCGGTCAGAACCGCGGCATGAAAATTATTAGAAGCGGCTTTCAAAGAGGATTTTTTTGTGTTTGTGTAGCGCCATGGTGCTCATTCAAAAGGAGATTGGGCTACAGCGCTTTAACGCCATAAATGCTTAACGTAAGCACATGCATCCCTCTCCAGATACCTAGGCATAAAATACTTGATGAACCCTACTGATGTTTTACACGCTGGTCCCATGGGGTGAAACGAATCGGGATGCAAGCTAGAAAGATCATATTCCGTCTTACTGTTGGTTAAACGTTGCGGTTGGGAATCTGACGCAATACAGTAACGCCGCAAAGAGGATCACGCCTTTCCGTATAAAGCCGGCATGAACGTCCATTGATTGACAAGCCATTGATCATTCTTAAGTTGCGAAATTACCAAGATGTCGGGTAATAATGTTGAAAAATAGGTTTTGAGCCGAGCCTCCCGCGGGAGAGCGCCAATGAATATATTAAGAGCGAAGAGTGACCACCAGGGACAGAGAGAACGCAGAGCTATTTCCAGTCGGCTTTAGGAGGTTAAAATGGACAGACTGGAAGAGTGATGGCACATACGTGTAGTGGAACCGGTAATGCTTTAAACGATTCTTTAAATGCAATGTAAATACAGTCATACAGTCACACACACACAATAGCATTAAAGTGTACTTATCCGAGCCCATAAAAACTTCCACTATTAATTAGGGGAGATTGGCGATTAGGAAGCACGGTATTGATTCGAAAACTCAATTCAAGCCACAATCTCTTTTTTGAAGTCGGTTAAAGTTAATATAAAAATGTTACAGTGAATAAATTTCTGGCCGCATTTAGAATGCGCTCAGACGGGCTCGCACACCAACAGGCGCCGCAAATTGAAAAATGAAGGCACCTGTGTTTATCAAATGTAATGAACCATTGCTGGAGATCAATCCATGAAAGAAGGTGCCGTTTTAGTTATGGGGGAAAAAAAAATAAAAGACCAGTGTATGAGATCATATCTTGATGCCTTCACCTTAAAGGGACACTACCACTTACATAAACTGTAACTAGATCCCTTGTGCATTACAAATAAAACCACACGGTTACTGTTTTTTTCCATTTATTTTCTTTTTTACTTCAAACAAAAAAGGTTTTTTATCTCACGTTTCCATTTTGTGGATTTTTCCTATGATGCCACATTACCAAAGTTTGAGCACAAGGTTTACTTTGTGGCTGTGCTTTATCTCATATGGTATTTTAGGCTCGGGTCAGACGAACTTAGTGTTCACATCCGTGATGGCGCAAAAAAGTACGTCCGTGATAGCATGGCATATAGGCCAATGGAGTCCCACACACGAACTGCGGACGCACAATGACAGTGGCAAACGGATGCAAGTTAGGCAAGAACGTAGAACCCCTAGAACGGCCGCACAAAGTGCGCTGCGTCCGCAACGTCCGCATAGCTTTGTGTGTGAGTGATGGAATGTGGTCAGACGGACTGCATTTATAAGTCCAGCATTTTTGACGGACAAAATGTTTTTGCTTTTTATTTATTTTCCCTCCTACATCTGTCAAATAATACGTCAGTGAAAAAACGGACTGTGTAGCCACTACTGCGTCTTCGTAGAAATCACGTTCGTCTGACCCTAGCCTAACAGTTAAGGCTGCGTGGGAGCTATTGTTCTCCAGGCTAACGGAGATTAGAGATGGCAGCTGAATGAGACAAGACAGGGATCTTTAAAGACTTCTAGTCTACCCCCTGCAATATTGTGGGATGATATGTAGGGAAAAGGTCCCTTTACGAACTTTTTTAATAAAAAAGAATTTTTGTGAAAGTACATCATACCTATAAAAACGTTTTCTCCGTCGCCGCGCATCCGGTTTCTGTTGGCTGCGCGTGCAGCCAACAGATGCCTGATGCGCTGCTTCGGAGAAAGGCTGGATCCGCGCACAGCCTCTACCCCCTCAGACGCACGCGCATCCAGGAGAACAGGATGTGCACGCAGCAGCCAGGTAGAGGCTGCGCACGCATCCTGTAGAGCTGGATGCGCACGCAGCCATTAGCCATCTGCCGCGAGCGTATCCGACTCTACAGGATGTGCGCGCAGCCTCTACCCGGCTGCTGCGCGCATCCTGTTCTCCTGGATGCGCGCGCATCCTGTTCTCCTGGATGCGCGCGCATCCTGTTCTCCTGGATGCGCGCGCATCCTGTTCTCCTGGATGCGCGCGCATCCTGTTCTCCTGGATGCGCGCGCATCCTGTTCTCCTGGATGCGCGCGCATCCTGTTCTCCTGGATGCGCGCGCATCCTGTTCTCCTGGATGCGCGCGCATCCTGTTCTCCTGGATGCGTGCGGCCGACGCATAGAGCCTGCGCGCGGATCCAGCGTCATGAGCTGGGAGCAAATATACCCATGTCAGCAAGGGGCAATTATAGCCATGTGAGCTGGGGGCAATTATAGCCATGTGAGCTGGGGGCAATTATAGCCATGTGAGCTGGGGGCAATTATAGCCATGTGAGCTGGGGGCAATTATAGCCATGTTAGCTGGGGAAAATATACCCATGTGAGCTGGGGCAAATATTCCCATGTTAGCTGGGGGCAAATATTCCCATGTGAGCTGGGGGCAAATATTCCCATGTGAGCTGGGCAAATATTCCCATGTGAGCTGGGGGAAAATATTCCCATGTGAGCTGGGCAAATATTCCCATGTGAGCTGGGGCAATTATACCCATGTGAGCTGGGGCAATTATACCCATGTGAGCTGGGGCCAAATATATCCATGTGAGCTGGGGCAATTATACCCATGTGAGCTGGGAGCAATTATACCCATGTGAGCGGGGGCAATTATACCCATGTGAGCTGGGGCAATTATACCCATGTGAGCTGGGGCAATTATACCCATGTGAGCTGGGGGCAAATATTCCCATGTGAGCTGGGGGCAAATATTCGCATGTGAGCTGGGGCAAATATTCCCATGTGAGCTGGGGCACATATTCCCATGTGAGCTGGGGCACATATTCCCATGTGAGCTGGGGCAAATATACCCATGTGAGCGGGGCAAATATACCCATGTGAGCTGTGGGCAAATATACCCATGTGAGCGGGGGCAATTTATATACCCATGTGAGCGGGGGCAATTTATATATCCATGTGAGCTGGGGCAAATATACCCATGTGAGCTGGGGCAATATATATATATCCATGTGAGCTGGGGCAAATATACCCATGTGAGTTGGGGCAAATATAACCATGCGTGCTGGGGGCATTATATATATATCCATGTGAGCTGGTGGGAAAATAAACCCATGTGAGCTGGGGCAAATATACCCATGTGCGCTGGGGCAATATATATACCCATGTGAGCTGGGAACAAAATATATATATCCAGGTGAGCTGGGGGCAAAATATATATATCCATGTGAGCTGGGGGCAATATATATATCCATGTGAGCCGAACCCGAACTTTCCTAATGTTCGGATCCGAACCCGAACTCAATACAAGTCAATGGGGCTGAAAATTTGGTTTTTAGAGTGCCCTCCAAGAGGGCATATATGCTAGATATTTGCCATAAAAGGTGTATGGGGGTCCGGGTAGTGCCCTGGGGGACAGGAAACAAGGACAAAAAGTTAAAAAAAGTTTTTAAAAGGTACAGTGAGTTTTCCATGAAATAAGGGTTAAAAATAAAAACGAAAAATTCCTTCAAATATCCTGCCTAGGAGGTCCCCATAACCTACCTGCCCGTGAAGTGGCGGATTTCTAGGATGTATAGAAATATGTAAAAACAAAAAAATGACATTTCAAATGACGGTTAATCTATCCATAAACAACTGCTTGGGGCTGCAGTCTGTAGGACAAGAGGAGACATTTTCGGACACACAGAAAATGTTTACTGATTTTTTGGCGGTGAAAAGTCGGAGAATGACTGGAGAATGGAAAATTCTAGACCAAATAGCTGATTTGGAAAGTGAGATAAATGGGAGAATTTTTCTGGTTTGGCTATTTTGACCTAGAATTTTCTCTTCAGTCATTCTCCTGAGTTTCACCTTTCTCTGAATAACCCTGTCAGGGTTATTCAGAGAGCGGTGAAGAGCAGGAGAATGACTGGAGAATGGAAAATTCTAGGTCAAATTAGCCAAACCAGAAAAATTCTCCAATTTAGGCTAGGGTCAGACTAGCGAATTTTTAACATGCATTTAGGCGCACTTAATCACGGCCGCACTAGCAAAAAATGATGGGCAATGACGGCCAATATACGAAGTACGGTCGCACGAAAGTCCGGCTGCGCAACACAAGTGGAAAATGAACGCATTTTTTCGAGAACGCAGAACCGCTAGTACGGATGTACAGAGTGCGCTGCGTCCACTAGCGGCGTGTGTGCGTGATTAGGAGACGTCAGACCCTGTTCGTGTCCGGCCAACATAACGTCCAGACACCCAAAGTTTCCTGGTTTGGATCCGTAAAAAATCACGCACAAAAATGTGCATCGTATGACCGTTTTCGCGCATTCCATGAAAAAATACGGCAATGCATTCGGACGCACTTTAACGGTCGCTGCGAAAAATGCGTTAGTCTGACCCTAGCCTTATCTCACTTCCCAAATCGGCTATTTGGTCCAGATTGTTCTCTTTTCCTGCCATTCTTCTGGTTTTCACCTTTCTCTGAACAACCCTGAGAGAGAGGTGAAAGCCAGGAGAACTGGCAGGAGAAGAGAACAATCTAGACCAAATAGCCAATTTGGAAAGTTTGAAAAAAGAATTTTTCTGGTTTGGCTATTTTGACCTAGAATTTTCACTTCTCCAGTTATTCTCCTGATTTTCACCTTTCTCTGAATAACCCTGTGAATGTTTAATCCCGAGGTGAAAAATAACATTGCTTTAGATGTTATTTTGAATTTTTTTCAAACACCAGTTAAATGCAGCATATTAGGAAGTTTTAGGAGGGAAATTAATTCTCAAATCTCAATCAAAAACAGACACCACCCCACCCCCTCAGTATAGTGTACAATGTATCAAATTGATTACCAGACTAAAAACACCTGGTGTTATGCCCGTTTGTGAACAGAGGTCATTTAGAGTTGAGAATCTTTCCACGTACACATTAGTTTTTAATTCAATATCTAATAAACTGTTGCTTATAATATTCTTCAGTAAAGAGTCTCTTTATTTCTAGATTTTTTAGTTTTTAAGCATTTTCTATACTTTTTTCAAAATTTTTTTTTTTTTTCGAACTCGAACAGAACACACCCAAAAGGTTTGAAGTTCGCGAACGTTCGAACTGCCAAAGTTCGGGCCGAACTCCGAACCGTCTGAACCCGAACAGCTCATCCCTAGTCAGAAACTGGGTGCGATAAACAGCCACATCATTGGGAGCACTGGCCAGCCATATGCCCTACAACAATAGACTGCCCTCCGGGCAAGCTTGATACCTAGTTCAGTAATAAAAAGGTGAAGAAATGAGCTGAACATCAAAAATATAGCTACAGAAGATAATACGAGGAGGATTAAGGGAGATCCTGCGTTGTATGCAGCGTGAGGAAAAGGAGGTCTGAGTTGGTTGAATTTTTATTTTAAGGAGTGTTAGTTTTTCCTTTGAAAAAAATATTTTTGCATCAGGTGAATACATTATACAAACATCGATAGTTTATTCCAAAATATTTATACACTGTGTTTAATAAAAAGCTTTATTCGCCCCCTTCTTTTTTCCCCCGGATAGCCATGATTACCAGAGGGAGATAAAACCGTTTGAGGTCTTTTGATCCCGGAGCACCCGTGATATAATTTGGTTGCGCAGTGTAAGTCAGGATTTTCAGAGATCGTTAGCATCAATCTGCCTTAGCATGCCTGACTTGATCAACAGCTAAACTTTCTCAACATCTGCTTGTCAAATTGCCTGACGTCAGCCGGTCATTCGGTGCGCAGCTCAATGTAAAGACCCAAATTCATGTCATGAATTCAATACGGTGCACTGATTAAAAGAAAATAGTTTACAGTAAATTACATTGAGAGAAATAAAGCTGTCGCTGAGCGCACCATTTCCAGCGGAAACACAAAATATTGCTGTTAAAATAATGCGCAACAAAAAGGGGTTAAGCGTTCTAGAAATAGTGACAATTATCGGGTGAAACAAAATAGGTTTACCTCCAATAGTGTCCTCTGATTGTAGTAAATTGAGTGTTATTGAAGACCCAAGTATTCGAAGAACCTCAGAAAAGCACATAAAGAACATAACGTACAGAACGAATGTGAACCTAGGTTACAAAAATAGTTATGTAACCAAAACGCTGTTCACACACACATGTAGAAGCCCTAGTGGGGCTCTCGTGGGAATTGCTTGTGGGTCATTAAATAGGCCACCCATCGGCCCTCAGGATATTTCACAGTTTTCACCAAGGTCCTTCTTCAATTCTCCCTCGAAAGAGATCAGCATAGACCAATAGTGCAACTCTATATACAAAGATAAAATATCAGTAGATATAGCTATCCACTCACATGATAAAGAGCCAGAGTTGGCTCTACTGTTGCGCCCAGAGGCTGTTTTATTAGGTACAACCCCCCAAAAAAAACAAAACAAAAAAAACATTAAATGAACTCCTCAGACTTCACTGGATATCCATAGTTTGTTTAGCAATAAAAAAATAAAAATCACATACAATAAAACAAATCATTATAAAAAACTGCCAAACGCGTTTCACCTTAGGTCTCCAACCTTCATAAGTGGCTTTCAATCATTGGAGCTCCTTGGTCGCCTTTTATTTCCATTCTTAGGTCACTTAACCAATCACAAAGGTAGTCCTCATCTGTGAATAACTAATCATGTCCCACGTTTATGATGGAAATCCTGCCCGGTGGCCTTTATCACCCACTTCCAGTCTCCCGCTCGGGCCGTGAACAATCACGCTGCTCCAAAGCGAAAGTGAAACCAAAACAAATGACGATGCACACATCAGGCAATCCCTGAAGTGAATACCGCCATCATCATCGCCAAACGCACGGCTCCGCCACGCTTGTCACTGACGGCTCTTTTTCTCCCAACATGTATTTTCGGTCAATCTCTTCATAAAGAGCCCTAAAAAGGGTCCTGAAAGGTGTCCATGTTATGCTGGGGCCTGTAACGGAGCGACTGTACCAGGAGTACCTCCGTCAGCTGACGGTCTCCCATGTAAAACAATCCTCACTATTGCCGGATCAAACTTCCCCAACAGCCCACCCAAACTTTAACTGCAGTTGAAAGAAGGATGCAGACCGTTAAAATTCAAAAGCAGACTACCAGTTTATTCACACAGACACACATCTATGTGCAGTAAGGGACAACCCCCTTCCTGAATACATCACAGACAACTTCAACAGATCAAATAACTGCACACAGTGAATGGGACCTTCAAACAATGGGACCTCCTGGGAGGAGAAGGGGAGAGAGAAAGCAGGTAAAACAAAGGAATATCATAGATAGAATGTACACAGAGAGAGCAGGTTGTTGTAATACAGAGAGAGGATACACAATAGAGGGAACGTACACAGGATACACAACAGGAGACGCTACAATAAATACACAAGGGAATAACACAGACATCAGAAATCTTTAGTTAGCTGGGGGATGTTTAAAACCGTGAAAAAACAAATATATTTATAAGATCCACCAGTTTCCCAATAGTCTCTTTCATGGGCCATAGTCGGTGGGCAGGAGGCTAGCCCACCGCCCCCTCCAGATGCCCCCATTGATGGTAGATTACGTCACAGGGCCCCATGTGGTTATGGCACATAAAAAAAATACATATAGAAAGGGAGGTTATGCTCTCACACTCTCCTTGGTTCCCTATATACAATATTATAGATTAAAAATCTCATATACACATACCTACAGTATTTATTAGAATATTGTTGTTAAGGCTAGGGTCAGATGAAAGCATTTTTCCCCGCGAACGTGAAAAAGTGCGTCCGAACGCATTGACGGATTTTTTCACGGAATGCGCAAAAACGGTCAGACGATGTGCATTTTCGGGCGTGATTTTGTACGGATCGTCAATAAAACTCTTTTTTGCATCTGGACGTTATGTAGGCTGGACATTAGCAGCGTCTGACATCTCCTAATCACGCACACACGCCGCTATCCCGCAGCTGCGCACTCAGTACGTCAGTACTAGCGGTTCAGCGTTCTCAAAAAAATGCGTTCAAATTCCACTTGCGTTGCACGGCCGGACTTTTGTGCGGCCGTACATCGTATAGTGGTCGTCATTGCCCGTCATCTGCTAGTGCGGCTGTAATTATGTGCGCCAGAACGCACGTTAAAAGTGCGCTGGTCTGACCCCAGTCTAAAGGATTGCACTTTCTGTGCTGCACATGGTCGGTTCATTAGCCTTTTCTAGGGATGTGCGTTTCGGGTTTCGGAATTTCGGAATTTTCACGAAATTTCCCGATTCGTGTTTTCGGATGCGGCCGAATTTCCGAAAAATTTTAGATCCGAAACTTTCAGATCCGAAATGTTTTCTGAGCTGAAACGAAATATTTTCGGATTTTTCGAATGGGCTTGAAATGTGTCAAACGAGGAGAACAGATGTTCCGAAAAACGAAAATTTTTTGAAAAACGAAAATTTTGTAAAAACGAAAATTTTCTGAAAAACGAAAATTTTTCGAAAAAACGAAAAGTCGATACAAAAAACAGACAAAATGACACGAAAAATACGAAAAATGGTCGATATTCCGAAAAATGTGCAATTCCGAAAAACGAAAATTTCCGAAATTACGAAAAGTCAATACAGAAACCGAGCACAGTGACACGAAAATACGAAAAATGGTCGAAATTCCGAAAAAAAAATTACCCGAAAAATGGGCCGAATCGAAACCGAAATCGGTCGAAACGAGCCAAATCGAAAAGTTTAAAAATCCGAATAATCGAACCGAATCGAACCGAAAAAAAAAAATCGCTGCACAAGCCTAGCCTTTTCATGTCATTCTATTTCGCTGGACGTCTGTATGGAGTGATATTACCTGCAATAATCTGCCTTCTCTGTATACACATCTAAAAATATAACATTATAACATGCTGGATTGTTCCTTTATCAGGCTCGGAGTCGCCTGGAATGGTCTTATGTGAAGTATTTAATGTCTCTTAAATATCGTGAAATGGAAAAAGCTTTGAAGAGATCTTTAACATCGATTACTACTGGGAGATCTTTACGGAGCAGCTTTCTGTAATGTGGGTTATAGATAGATATGGGCACATGCACGGTGTTTATTTTTAATTAAAAATAAAATTATATCTGTAGATGTATAGAAAATTACAAATATTGGCTGAGAGAATCAGATCTATATTTTTCCTTGACTATTGTGGACCTTGCAAACTTTGTCAACGTACAGCTGCTTTTCAGACGTTCTTGACGTTGTGAGAATAGCTTAGGCTTGAATCTGAAAAGGGTGATTTACAAAACGACGAACTTGCCACCGAATTGCACAGAACAATGAATTTCACCGTACGGTGCAATTTTGGGCAGTTAGTCTATTCGATAAACTGTCAATTCACCAAATACTTGTGAATTCACAGTGAAATATACAGGGTTATTCTAAGAGATCTGAATTGTGGCCGAAAGGTAACCGAACAGTGAAATTCAGCGTTCGGTTACCTTTCCTGGCCATTCGGCTATTCAGAGCAGGCAGTTTGCCAGATCCTGGCGAATTGCCTGCACATACGGTGCCTGTTCGAGGACAGTGAAATCCCCATAGAGAAGCAAAGCTTCGTCTATTCAGAGAACAAAAACCAGCAGTGAAAAGTTGCCGAATTTCCCTGCTCGGTGTTTTCATTTGACAGGTTTATTCAGGCGAATCACATAGGCTTCAATGTTAGAAATATTCCCGTTTTATATCAATATCTAATAAACCATTGATTAAAATATTCTGCAGTAAAAGGTCTCTAGATTTTTTTAGGATCTTTTAGGCATTTCTCGGGATTTTTTTTGTGAATTTTTTTTCTAAATAGTTTTTTCTGTAACAGCCCTTTTTTATTATCATTCATTGGATCTTCTATGTAAATTTCAGACATTTTCGTTCTGTCGTTTCTTTGCAAACAGCGTTTCAACATTCAAGCGTACGTTTTTTTTCTCACTCCATTCGTCTGCGGTGTCGGGTTTTTCCAACGGCTGCTCTATAATCGGCAGCTGCTTGGGGTTTCTCCGGCGTGTCCGGCGGGGTTAATCCAGATGTTTTTGCGGGTTTCAGTGTGCGTTCGCCTGGTTTTGCGTTGAGCGTTCGTTCGGCAGGTTTGCAGCGGCTTTTCCCTGCGGTGCTTGCTGAATACACGGCAGGGTCGCCGAAATGGGATCGCCAAATCGCACCGAATTGAGAACGAAAAGTCACCGAATGTGCAGTGACTTTGATTCTCTTTGAATAACCCTGATAGTGTGATTCGCCCCAACTCGATCTTCAGCGACAGCGAAATTGTCCCATAGAGAAGTAATGGTTAATCTATTCAGAGAACGTCAAACTGCACCGACATGTCAGTGAAATGCCCTGATTTAAGGCGATTCAGTTCAACATGTTTAAACAGGCGAATCCCATAGGATTCAATGTAATAAATATAATTTTTAATTAAGAAAACGTAATGTTTATTTCTTTTCATTTTTAGCAAAAAGTCGATTTTTTAGAACACTTTTTTGTACTTTGACAAAAAATTTATTTCCCAACTTTTTTAAAAGACGTTTTTTTTTTTTTAAATTCTGTAACAGAGCATTTTTTTAAAGGACCTTTTTATGGGCACATTTTTATCGGTTTTACCACCTATTAGAAGAATAGGACAGTCCTATTTTGTTTTCCTGTGGTTTGGTCGTGTTCGGCAGGTCTTTGGCGACGCCATTTTCAGTGCACTACGCAACCCTGCGGTGAATAGTGAATTCAAAGAAGTGTCGGTAAAATGGAATTGCCAAAGTGCACCAAAGTGCAAAGCATTGAAATGTCGGTGCTTTTTGAATAACTCTTTAAGTGAGCATGACCATTTGCTGCATTACAGCAGCCAGGGATTTGGCAGAATACAGGGAGAGCTGTGGGGTCAGTCGCTGCTCTACAGGGATAAGATTCAGGGGGTTATAATGAGTGTAAATCCTTGTACAGTACAGATACAAGGTGTTGCTGTAATTGCCATACACAGGCATTATGCAGCACATACAGATACAAGATGTTGCTGTAATTGTCATACACAGGCATTATGCAGCACATACAGATACAAGGTGTTGCTGTAATTGCCATACACAGGCATTATGCAGCACATACAGATACAAGGTGTTGCTGTAATTGTCATACACAGGCATTATGCAGCACATACAGATACAAGGTGTTGCTGTAATTGCCATACACAGGCATTATGCAGCACATACAGATACAAGGTGTTGTGCAATTGCCATACACAGGCATTATGCAGCACATACAGATACAATATGTTGCTGTAATTGCCATACACAGGCATTATGCAGAACATACAGATACAAGGTGTTGCTGTAATTGCCATACACAGGCATTATGCAGCACATACAGATATTGAATTGCTGATAATCTCATTATGATCACTACAAACCCCCATAAGCAGGAGATCTCACCTTTTTATTTTCTGTCTGCAGCACATTTACTGAATGTGACAAAAAGGCAATTTCTGCCTGTATGCCGATTATGCAGACCCTGTGTGACATTGTGTAAGGTAAGGGACACCTTCTAGAATTTAGAACCTTTCATCCCAGCATTATTTTTGTAAATAAATGAAAATTCAAAAGGAGATATATAAATATATATATATATTTGATATCCTCAGAATAACAATATTTATGCAACATTGCTATTCTACCCTGCATGTAATGGTTAACTACGCATACCTTGTTTCAAATGAAAAGGTTTTACGTTTTTTTCCCAACAATAAATGCCTGAGAGTGATCGGGTTTAAAACATGTATGGTTTGACCGTTTGCAGCATAACCACTTTTTGTGGTGCTTGGAGAGCCCCTTATATAATGGATTACTAAATGTACTATGTAAAAGCTCGGTTACATTGGCCTGCAACGTGAGCAACTAAAAGTGTTAATTTGCTTCCTCACAGAAACATGTTTGTTTAATTGCCTAATTAATGATTGCTTTTATTCTCTTACTAGAATATGCTAAGCATGAGGGTTAACTTTCTTTATCTTCTCCTTGAGATTTAATGGGCTCTTGAATTTCCCTTTACTGGTATGTCAGCTGTAGCAATGCCCGCTTAGTGCGATACAATCACAGAGCCTTCGGAATTCATGTTTATTTTATAGTTTGTCTGGAATAAAGCTAGGTATGTTTATGGTTGTTACATCGATGTTATGGTCACATTCGCGGTAGCGCTCACCCCTGATAACTGGTGTGAATCCTTTTGGACAGCCCTCTGTACTTCTCGATTTGTAAGCAGTCAGGACTGCTAGCCCAAGCACCCCTAACCAGGGAAGTCAGATAGAACAACAACACTAAGTACCACTCAGTAGCAAATGATTTTGAGACCAAGTGACTACTGAGCCAAAACAAGAAGACTATACAGATGTGAGAACAACCATTAGGCAGAAGTTCGAGAAATACAGTCATGGCCGAAATTGTTGGCACTCCAGACATTTTTCCAGAAAATCAAGTATTTCTCACAGAAAAGTATTGCAGTAACACATGTTTTGCTATACACATGTTTATTCCCTTTGTGTGTATTGGAACAAAACAAAAAAAGGGAGGAAAAAAAGCAAATTGGACATAATGTCACACAAAACTCCAAATATGGGCTGGACAAAATTCTTGGCACCCATAACTTAATATTTGGTTGCACACCCTTTGGAAAAAATAACTGAAATCAGTCGCTTCCTATAACCATCAATAAGCTTCTTACACCTCTCACCCGGAATTTTGGACCACTCTTCCTTTGCAAACTGCTCCAGGTCTCGCTTATTGGAAGGCGCCTTTTCCCAACAGCAATTTTAAGATCTCTCCACAGGTGTTCAATGGGATTTAGATCTGGACTCATTGCTGGCCACTTCAGAACTCTCCAGCGCTTTGTTGCCATCCATTTCTGGGTGCTTTTTGACGTATGTTTGGGGTCATTGCCCTGCTGGAAGATCCAAGATCTCGGACGCAAACCCAGCTTTCTGACACTGGGCTCTACAGTGCGACCCAAAATCCTTTGGTAATCCTCAAATTTCATGATACTTTGCACACATTCAAGGCACCCAGTGCCAAAGGCAGCAAAACAACCCCAAAACATCATTGAACCTCCACCATATTTCTCTGTAGGTACTGCGTTCTTTTCTTTGTAGGCCTCATTCCGTTTTCGGTAAACAGTAGAATGATGTGCTTTACCAAAAAGCTCTATCTTGGTCTCATCTGTCCACAAGACGTTTTCCCAGAGGGATTTTGACTTACTCAAGTACATTTTGGCAAACTATAGTCTTGCTTTTTATGTCTGTGTCAGCAGTGGGGTCCTCCTGGGTCTCCTGCCATAGCGTTTCATTTCATTTAAATGTCGATGGATAGTTCGTGCTGACACTGATGCTCCCTGAGCCTGCAGGACAGCTTGAATTTCTTTGGAACTTGTTTGGGGCTGCTTATCCACCATCCGGACTATCCTGCGTTGCAACCTTTCATCAATTTTTCTCTTCCGTCCACCCATAGAGAGATTAGCTACAGTGCCATGGGTTGCAAACTTCTTGATAATGTTGCGCACTGTGGACAAAGGCAAATCTAGATATCTGGAGATGGACTTGTAATCTGGAGATTGTTGATATTTTTCCACAATTTTGGTTCTCATGTCCTCAGACAGTTCTCTTCTCTTTCTGTTGTCCATGCTTAGTGTGGCACACACAGACACAAATGCAAAGACTACGTGAACCTCTCTCCTTTTTATCTACTTTCAAGTGTGATTTTTATATTGCCCACACCTGTTACTTGCCTCAGGTGAGTTTACACGAACATCACATGCTTGAAACAATCTTATTTATGCACAATTTTGAAAGGGTGCCAAGAATTTTGTCCAGCCCATATTTGAAGTTTTGTGTGACATTATGTCCAATTTGCTTTTTTTCCTCCCTTTTTTTGTTTTGTTCCAATACACACAAAGGGAATAAACATGTGTATAGCAAAACATGTGTTACTGCAATACTTTTCTGTGAGAAATACTTGATTTTCTATGAAAAATGTCTGGGGTGCCAACAATTTCGGCCATGACTGTATGTTCATACACCAGGGGTTAACAGAAGCGTGGTGAAATATGTAATCCGAGTAGGCAATAGAGGGGGGTAGTCATACAGGCAGGGTTGGCAACAAAGGGGGTAGTCGTACAGGCAGGGTTGGCAACAAAGGGGGTAGTCGTACAGGCAGGGTTGGCAACAAAGGGGGTAGTCATACAGGCAGGGTTGGCAACAAAGGGGGAAGTCATACAGGTAGGGTTGGCAACAAAGGGGTAGTGATATAGGCAGGGTTGGCAACAAAAGGGGGTATTCGTACAGGCAGGGTTGGCAACAAAGGGGGTAGTCGTACAGGCAGGGTTGGCCACAAAGGGGGAAGTCGTACAGGCAGGGTTGGCAACAAAGGGGTAGTCGTACAGGCAAGGTTGGCAACAGAGAAGACACCCATACACTCAGTGTCAGCAAGGCAGATCGAGGGGTTGATATATTCAGCACCCTTGGCTGAATGGTGGTGATGGCAAATAACCTCAATACAATCAAATAAAATACAATGCAAGTAAAATGGTGCAAATAGGATAAAACAAAGTAATGTGACATTTACAGTCTTATCCTGTATACTCCAGGTTGTAAAAGTCTTAAGGATTGTGAAAGTCTTAATCAGTGCAGGGAAGAATAAAAATAAAAGTCATACAGTAACTCGTATTTGTGGAGTCAGCTGCCTCTCCAGACCACTTGGTGGTATATCCCTTTTCCACCTTGCAAATCAGTATAAAATAAAGATGTGCTGGAGTTGGCGCTTTATGTCCTGTTAGTGATTCCTAAAGAATCTATCCTGAAGACTGCTGGGCCGCTTGCATGCAGAACATAAGAATAGTCTCAAATACTAAAAATCCTTATTTTACCAGCCTGGAATAATTAAGGCTGACCTTAAAAAAATATTAGAATGTCAATTCATCACAAATGTTACAATAGGTTTTGTTCAGTTGTTGTGTCCTGTACCTGAAGGCTATAACTCAAGCATGTACTTCCAAAATGAAGAAAGGGGTGCACACATGAAGACAATCTGAAACATTGTAACACTTTCTCAACCAGTTGTTTATTACTATAATCTTTAATTTCCAGAATACTGTACAGTCTTCACAATTAGGGATGAGCCAAACACTCCGAGTTCGGTTCGAAGCTGAACTTTCCAAATGTTCGGATCCAAACCCGAACTCGAACTCCATACAAGTCAAAGGGGCTGAAAATTCGGTTTTTAGAGCGCCCTCCAAGAGGGCATATATGCTAGATATTTGCCATAAAAAGTGTATGGGGGTCCGGGTAGTGCCCTGGGGGACAGGAAACAAGGACAAAAAGTTTTAAAAAAATGTTTTTAAAAGGGACTGAGTTTTCCATGAAATAAGGGTTAAAAATAAAAACGAAAAAAAATCCTGCCCTTCCAAACGGTGGCTGTGATTAACCCCTGGGGAGCCGGATCACGAATCGGTGCTGAAAAGCGCCGGATCGTGATCCTCTCCTGGAGCTGGCCGACATCGACATCTGGCCGACTCCAGGAACTCCCCCTGAGGACTGGCGTCATCGTGCCAGTCCTGGAGTTAACCCCTAGCTGCCACCAATGGTCGAGATAGGGGGTTCCAATGAACCCCCTATCTCCTGATCCGTGGCAGCTAGGGGTTAATGTTTGATATTGTTGGAACGGCCAGAGCATGGCCTTTCCAAGGATACCAAACATGAGCATGAAAAATGTTTTTAAAAAAATAAAAAATAAAAAAAAAATAAACAAGTTTTTTTGTTTGGTTTTGTTTTGTTAATGCAGCAATATTGTTCCCATTTCAATTTTAATGTGAACAATAATGCTGCACTAACGATTTTTGTATGCGGTGCGTTTGTTAAAAAAAGCAAAATTTTCCCAAAAAAATGTAACGAGACCCCATTTCTAATTTTTTTAACAAGCGCACCCCATACAAAATATAAAACGATCGCATATTAAAATGTGAAAAAAACACTTTACACATAATAAATTATTGAAAATTCAAATTTTATTGCATTTTTGTTATAATATACAGACATGACATAACGTATACATATAATAATGACATATTATGAATCTGCCGGAAAGAACAATATATAATAGGTCTGGGTCATATATCAAAATATGGCTACGAAACGCGGTTAAACATGATGAGCGAAAGCGGTAAAAATGACCTCAGCACAGAGGTGTGAAAAGCCTCAGCAGCGAAAGGGTTAAATGCAGCATATTAGGATGTTTTAGGGAAATTAATTCTCAAATCTCAATCAGAAGCAGACACCACCCCACCCTCAGTATGGTGTACAATGTATCAAATTGATTACCAGACTAAAAACACCTGGTGTTATGCCCGTTTGTGAACAGAGGTCATTTAGAGTTGAGAATCTTTCTGTCACGTTCAGCCACTATGGCGGTACCCGGCATGCGCCAAGTAGGGCCCAGGTATGAGGAAAAGCCGCTATATGTAGAGATGCGTGACACAATGATCTGGGATATGTGAATAAACCACAGGAGACACTGGGGACCTCTGCACGGCTATACCGAAGGAGCCCTATACTGATAGATCGGTCCTTAGAGTGGCCGAATCTGCACTAATAGAAAAAGGTTACCTTTGTAGCCGTGCAGAGTCCTGGGGAAAACACAGACACCTGAAGGAGTATACTCAACAACTTGCAGGGAAGGACTTCAGTATACAAAAGCCTTGGTCTAAAGGGATACACAACATATAATACAATATGCACAGAACAGCTAGGGATGTCCAGAAGAGTCGTTAATAAATAAATAAGCCAGGGGTCAAAACCAAAACGTATACCTTGAGCCAAAATGGGGATATAGCACCAGAGAAAATCCGTCAGCCAGGCCAGAGGGTCAATACCAGGAAGTCAATCAGAACATAAAACTCAGACAAGGGGAAAACACGGGGAAACATAGAACGGAATAACAGGGAGCTCTCAGGAACAAATCTGTAGCTGAAGTGAACCAGGATGCAAGAGCATGGTGATATGGGCCCATGGCTTTAAATAGGGGAGTAATCAGCCCATGTCACCAGCAGAAGCTCAACGAGCAAAGAACTTAACCCCTGAGCTGCATGTCAGGGAAAGCAGCACAGGGAAACACAGACATAAGGAATACAGAGGGCAGGGAGACAGGGTTGGAATGTGGGAACGTGACACTTTCCACGTATACATTAGTTTTTAATTCAATATCTAATAAACCATTGCTTATAATATTCTGCAGTAAAGAGTCACTTTATTTCTAGATTTTTTAGTATTTTTTTAAGCATTTTCTATACTTTTTTCAAAATTTCTTTTTTTTTCCGAACTCGAACCGAACACACCCAAAAAGTTCGAAATTCGCGAACTTTTGAACTGCCAAAGTTCGGGTCGAACTCCAAACCGTCCGAACCCGAACAGCTCATCCCTATTCACAATGGGTGTTCGTTTATTGGTACTTTCAGATGTGCTGATGTTCAATTTCTCTTTACCCGTCTATGGCCTTGATACGAGCCTTGATTTTTTTTTGGCCCGTATTTCAGCCATTTCTCATTTTGGGAGATTCAGATGTGGGTTTGCCGGCATTTAAATTCATGATAAAAAATTTGGATCAAATATCGTCCCTCGCAGCTATACTTTTTAATATCGACTTTAGCGATTCAATTCGAATATGTCGGTATGCCGATTTCTAAAATAAAATGACAAATGCTGAAAAGGTACTGATAGAGGGAATTTAAGTCATAAAAATAGGAGGGAATAAGACTTGGGCCTTTTTTTTTTTTTTTTAAACATTGGAATTCTCTAAGAGTTGTTTAAACTGATATTTAAAAGGTTTAAAATTACACAAATCAGTATGATGCTGGCCGAAAATATATCTTATTCGGGCATTATACCAATTTGTGGTTTGTTGGACCAGATATTTTTAAAGAAATATGATCCGCAAGCAGGTGAATTTATATATATATTTTTTTATAAAAAATAAAAAAAAATGACCAAGGGAATTAAATCGAGCAATAGGATTGGGACTTCCTGGGGAAGTAGTCCAATACAGAAGGCAGAGCACAAACACAAACAATGTAAGAGAGGGGTGCGGGTTATTGTACTGTGGTATCTTTTCCAGATTACAATGGATAAAGTAAATATAATTCCAAAATAACTAGGCTTGCAAGGTGGGACCTCAATCAACATTTGGCTCAGTAACACTGTTCATTAGTGTTTCGTCACCCTGTAGCCTTTCAATGTGACTTTGTAAAAGCCCAAACTTCTTACAGCACAAAATGTTGATTATTTTCTTAAATGATCAGTTATATTTATTTATTTGCAAAGTATTTTACTAGGAAGGATACATTGAGATTTCCCTTGTTTTCAAGTATGTCCTGGGTTCAAAAACATTAAATTTTTTACAGTTTTTACAGAAATACAAATTAATAAATGCAAGATATTAAAAACAACACCAATATACAGATTAATACAGAAAATAAATGTGTTGGAAATATAGTCACTATGTTACATGTTTACATGCACATTCTGTATATAGTCACTATGTTACTGGCGCATTCTGTATATAGTCACTATGTTACATGTTTACAGGTGCATTCTGTATATAGTCACTATGTTACATGTTTACTGGTGCATTCTGTATATAGTCACTATGTTGCATGTTGACAGGTGCATTCTGTATATAGTCACTGTTACATGTTTACAGGTGCATTCTGTATATAGTCACTGTGTTGCATGTTGACAGGTGCATTCTGTATATAGTCACTATGTTACATGTTTACAGGCGCATTCTGTATATAGTCACTATGTTACATGTTTACAGGCGCATTCTGTATATAGTCACTATGTTGAATGTTTACAGGTGCATTCTGTATATAGTCACTGTGTTACATGTTTACAGGCGCATTCTGCATATAGTCACTATGTTACATGTTCACAGGTGCATTCTGCATATAGTCACTGTGTTACATGTTTACAGGTGCATTCTGTATAGAGGCATGTTAATAGTGATCTCGAGAGACTTTATATGGGGGAAGATTTGATGGCGTCTGGGGGTTATTCCATAATTGTGGTGCTCTGAAGGAAAAGGAGGATCGAGCCACTTTCTTTTTGTATTGTGGTATTGTAAGTAAGGTGCCGGTCCTGGATCTGAGGTTATAGGATGAGGGAACTGTTAGGGGAAGCAGTCTATTCAGGTAGGGTGGTAGCTTCCCAGAAAACCTCTTAAACCCCAGGTTGGAAAGGTGAAGGGTGCGTCATGTAGTTACATTGTAGCACAAAGCAGCAGAATGAGTTATATAATGTAGTAAGTTTATGAAGCTGTGTTTGTGGGGCAGCTGCATTCACTACATCTCTGTATTCAATAGCTGCCATAAGCATTTGTTGTACAATCTGCTTTCTTACCGCGGTGCTCAGGCATGATTTGTTTCTGTACAGGGCACCTAGTTTGGGGTAAAGTTTAGAGGAGTTTTTCGATGTGGGGCCAAAGGATAGATTTGGGTCTAACCATACCTAGATATTTGAGAGAAGTGACTGGTAAGCGTGCCATTCGATTTTGTCCTGTCGCATAGATGGGGGAGTTAGCAATTTATGTAGTTTAGGTACTGTTCCAAAGAGCTTTGTAGTTATATGTTCTATTCTTCACAGTAATTCCATAAAACTGTCACTACCACTGTATTAAAGGTTGATTTTGGGGTCCTTGTTTCATGCATTTAAAATATATATCCATCCATGAAACTCTCCATTTTCTTTATTTACTACCCACAAGGTTTTTTCCTGGTTTCAATCTATATTTTATTGGTGCATCAGCTGCCACCCGCTTAATTGGCCCTCACCAGTGACCCCCACCAAGGTTTAGGGTAATTGTCTCGCCCCATGGTATAGCTCAAGACTAATTTAGATGCATCATTCAATAGGAAGAAGCTTCCAGAATCTTCTACTTGGCTCATTAGTACAGACCTTGTAGAGTACTTACTAGGCTTCACTTCCCGTCAATCTTAGTTTATCCTCGTCCATTTCCCCTACATTTTACAGAATAAACATTTTAAAAGGCTTGAGTCATCACTTTAGACTTGGATAAAAAACACTTTTGCTTCCATTACAAAACTTTACTTTATTTTTCCTTTCCATTTTTTTCACTATAGTACGTCTCCAACAAAGTAAAATTACATGAAAAATGCACAGCATGCAATGCATCATCATCTAAGAATGATTGTTAAGGGAGGGGATGGAATTACAACAAGATTTTATTTGAATATATAATGTACTTCTTTCCCGTAGGCCTGAATTTTCTTGTCAATTATTTGGGTCGTTCATGTAGTGAGATATATATATATAAATATATGAATTCTTTCAAGTTGTCATGATCTTATCGCTGTTGTTTTATGGGCCTAAGATCTCTCATGTGTTTATTTTCCCATTTTGACCATACCATTTGACGCTCACCATTTACGACATCTAACCCACCACCCATGTGCCTCTTAATGTCTTACAGGGTTATCCAAAGAGATTCGAATTGCTTGAGAAAGGTAACCGAACGCTGAAAATCAGGGTTCGGTTACCTTTCCTGGCCATTCAGCTATCCAGAGAGCAGGCAATTCTCCAAATCCTGTCGAATTGCCTGCACATACGGTGCCTGTTCGGTGCCTGTTCGAGGGCAGTGAAATCCCCATCAAAAAGCACTGCTTCGGCTATTCAGAGAACACAAACCAGCAGTGAAAGGTTCCCCTAATGTCCTGCCATTCGGTGGTTTAATTCGGCAAATTTATTCAGGAGAATCCCATAGACTTCAATGTTAAAAATATTCCCGTTTTAATTCAATATCTAATAAACCGTTCATTATAAAATTCTGCAGCAAAAAGTCTCTTTATTTATAGATTTTTTGGATATTTTAATCATTTTTCTGAATTTTTAAAAAAAAATTAAAAGTCCGATTTTTTTTTTTTTTTTTCTTCAGTTTGCTTATTTTTTTTGTAACAGCCCTCTTTATTATCATTCCCTGGACCTCCTGTGAAAATTTCAGACATTTTCGCTCAGTAGTTTCTTTGCAAACAGCGTTTCTTTTTCCCAGATTCATACAAATGGTTTTTCTAATTTATTCACTGCCTCCTCTACGTCACAACTGCTTCGGCTCTGTGTGATTCGGCTCCTGTTCGGCTCCTGTTCGGCTCCTCTTCGAAGGTTAATCCAGATGTTTTTGCTTGTTTTCAGCGTGCATTCGGTTAGTTTTCGGTGGGTTTTCGGCAGCTTTTCCCTGCAATTCGGGGACCCTGTGGTGCTTGCTGAATACACCGCAGGGTCACCGAAATGCAATCGGCAAAAGGAACCGAATTGAAGAGAACGAAAAGTCACCGAACGTGCGGTGACTTTTCGAATCTCTTTGGATAACCCTGTTAATGTTCAATTCTAGGATACGGATTAGTATAGTGTCCAGACCTAAGGAAGAGAGCGGATACTCTCGTAATTCTCTTTTAAATGTAACATTAGTCCAATAAAAAAGGTATCACTACGTACTGCTATACTCGTGAGATATATATATATATATATATATGGAAAATGAACCCCCTATTCTTGCCCCTTAAATAATTGGGCAGCCGATGCCAACAACTTCTTCACTATTTAATATTTGTTGTAGTTAGCTTCAAAAAAACCTCCCCTGTCCTCCCTCTGCACTGGGCTGCTCATCATCCACTGCAGGGCTTAATCAAAATGCTGACGTTCCTCGAGCGGCTTACACAAAAGGCATAGCTTACGCAACTTTAGTTCGTAAGCTACGCAAGTTCTGTATCTTTTGCAACTTGTGTAACTTGCATACGCAAGGTATGTGTGTGCAGATAGTGATGGATTGGGGATGCGGGCGCAGGCAGCAGCAGCCATGACTATGGTCTCCATGAGTGCTCACTCCTGTGAGAGATGGGATGATGTCAGCATGCAGAGTGTGCCGACATCATTGGTCCCAGAACTGGTCCCCAGCAGGCAGGATTTATTTTGACAGCTGTGTGGGTTGAAGAAACTCCTCCTCCTCTTCATACAGTGCTATCGGCAAAACGGGACTAGTGGGGGGGGGTGGGCAGTGCTGCACGCAGCCTGACCACTTTAAAGTAGAAATAAATTCTACCTAGAATATAAACTAAAATACATATTAAATGTGACAGACCCAGGTCGCAGGGGTTAAATATTTCTCTGGGGAATGGTTTTGTTTGGGGTGTTGGGAAAGTCCTTTAGGGGTCTAGGCAGAATGGCCAGTTACCCCAGATGCAACTACCTTTGGTCCATTAATGCCCTATCCCCTGGTGTCTGTATTTTTCCCTCTGTATTAGCTCACTTCACTCTCAGTATAGTGTAGAAATATTCCTGTTGATCTAATCTGGTTGTATTCGTGAAGGGGTTGTCCCTGAACTGATCTAGCTGTATGTTTTTCAAATAAAAAAAAGTGTTTGTTCTTCTTTGCTGCTCTGAACACTGGTTGTGCCTGGTGATTTGGGGTAAATAATTATTTTGGGGCTGAAGTTGCTGCCGGATTTCGGACGCCAGCTTGGAGAAAGCCACAGACTGACAGAGGCACACAGCTGGTGTGCCAGACGGTCCATCACATTAAATAAATCGAATACAGTTACTTAGAAATAACATACATTGGATTATAACTTTTCTAAAAAAAAAAAAAACAGCAAAAAGAAACTAACAAACGTGACTTGGCGCTACTCTGGGTCTTTACCGCATATTATCATGACACGTATCTTAGAAGAACAAAGATTACTCCATGATTAATGGCACTGAAAATGAAAGACGTCTTATGACAAATGCTGAAACCCTCATTTTACAAATTAATTAGCACCGTAACTCGTAACAGAACGGGATGAACCCATTCCCGCAGAAGACAGTGTCTTTTCCATTTATGACAAAGATAATCTTTCATAGTCTCACAAGAGGGGGGGGGGATTCGGTTCTCACCTCCCCCTTTATTTGACAGAGCATTGGACACCCTAATTATGAAAAGTTTATTAAGAAAGACATTTATGGGAGAAGCCGGTATTAAATTTAGATTTCGTCTTCCCCACAAGTGCGACGAAAGAAAAAAGAAAAAAATCTATTTTACGGGTTACCCTGCACACCTGGCCAGCTATTTTACATTCATTACGTTATGTTAGCGTTCCAGATATACTGCGCTTATTAGATGCTTTTAGTAACCTTTCTACACGTTTTATATAAAGTATAATTAAACTGTCACAGTATAAATAACCAAAATGTCAAGATAAGAAATGTAGATTTTTTTTTACAAACCAGAGGTTCCCCAATATCTCCTGAAATACGACTTCTTCTATTTCAGAGCTGAATTAAGACACCATGGGGGCCCTAGGCAGGTTTCTAGTTTTTGGCCCCACCAACCTCCCTGTCTGAGCCAATGGCTCTAGGCTTTGCTTGGTAGAGCTGTTTTGAAGGTTATCTTACCTGCATCTCCCCCCCATCAACAGCCAGAGTACCCAGAGACGTCCAAGGAGCCACTACTGCTGCCTTTAGAGAGGCCTTGGTGACCTGATGCCACAGAACGGTAAACCACTGTCAGAACTGCAGGCCCTAGGCAGCTGCCTATTTCTTTGCTATCCCAAAGAGGATTATTAACCCCTTCACTACCGAGATATCTCGGACTTCAAAAAGGCACCATCCATGCCCGGATAGAGATATCTTGATCTAGTGATCTGCAGCCCAAAGGCAAATAAAATTTGTTTGCTTTTGGGCTGCAGAAGGTGCCCCTAAAGTATTAGCCCTGTAGGCATAATGCCCAAAGAGCTAAAACGGTGTCTTCGTCTAATGATACCCTTACATCGAGCTTTCAGCAGCCGATGCAGGGAAAAAAAAGTAAATAGACCCGCAGCTCAAACTGCTGTAACTCAATTTGTCAGTAGATAGCACCATCTACTGGCCACAAATAGATTTACAGTAAGAAATACAATGGGTAGAAGCTCAAATATTTCTTAATGTATAATTAATTTAAAATAAATAATAGAGCAGCAGGAAATGCTGGCAGAATGCTTGGTTGTGTAGGGAGAGGTATTAGCAGTAGGAAAAGGGAAGCGCTCATGCCACTGTACAGAGTACTGGTGAGACCTCACTTGGAGTACTGTGTGCAGTACTGGAGACCGTATCTCCAGAAGGATATAGACATCTTAGAGAGAGTTCAGAGAAGGGCTACTAAAATGGTGTACGGCTTGAAGGAGAAAAGTTACCAGGAAAGGGTTAATGATCTTAACATGTACAGCTTGGAAAAAAGACGAGACAGAGGAGATATGATAGAAACATTTAAATACGTAAAGGGAATCCACAAGGTAGAGGAAGGGAGTATATTTAAACGGAAACAAAGTAGCAAAACAAGAGGACATAGTCTTAGATTAGAGGGGCAAAGGTTTAAAAGTAACATCAGGAAGCATTATTTTACTGAGAGGGTGGTGGATACATGGAACAGCCTTCCAGTTGAAGTGGTAGAGGCCAAAACAGTAATTTAATTTAAGCAGGCATGGGATAGGCATAAGGCTATCCTAAACAAAAGATAAATCCAGGTAAAGTATCCATGTAATTGGGCAGACTAGATGGGCCGAAAGGTTCTTCTCTCCCGACATTTTTCTATGTTTCTAAAATGATTTTTTTTAAAAAAACACTTGTTTCTGACAAAGTTTTTTTGCAAAAAAAATAACTTTGTAGTGAAGGGGTTAAGTGACCTGAGACTCAAGTAGAGTTTTTATCATTAAATAGGAGCCATTATGTACTTCCCAAGTCAGGGAAAGGCAACCATGGCCGCCCCCCAGATGTTTTGGAACTACCTTTCCTATTAGGCTCAGAAAACCTCTAAGCTTCATGGGAGATGTAGTTCCAAAACTTCTAGGAGGTCCAAGGTTGCTGTCCTTTGTCGTAAATGAAGAACTGAGGAAAGCAGGGGAGTTTAAAGTTGGCATGTCTACAGGGACATAACACACCGCGGACCATTGTTGTTGCAGACGAGTAGAACGCTTAAAAAGTACGATTTCCTGCTTCACCGATGCCATATGGAAACCTTGCAAAAACCTTAGAGTTAACATGGCACGTTATGATCAATCAGGGCTTGGATATCACATTGGTCTTAAACGATCAATGCAGGGTCTCATCCTTTGATGCTTGTGGTGAGAAGCACAATTGGCCCTCAGCAGTGTTGGCACTCGGACTTACTAGTCTGCGCCGATAGCCCTTCTGCTGCATGGAGCGAATGGAGGGACAACTCTCTGCTCACAGCTGTCACTCCCCCCCTGACATTTGCATCAAAGTGAGTGACGGCAACAATATAATTGGATTTTTTCAAATCGGAATGGTCGGAAAAAACCTACTAAATTCAGATTAACTCCCTATTAAATGATCCCATCGTCCAGTGGAACAACAGGTCAACATAAAGAAGATATTATTACCTTCTAGTTTTAGTGCTGCTGCTCAGGGACTTTTTAGGTAAACCCTATGGTTGTACAGAGTGCAATTATGTTGAACCATGATAAAACTAACAACATTAGAATCAAGTTTCCTAAAGAATATTATCAAGAAAATCTCAAAAACAACCAGTAGCGGTCTCCAATGCATCGCCCTCACGCAAGTCATTTCTCAGCCATCATAACCATGTGTCTGTACGGTGCCCTTAATAGTCCAAGTCATTGCAGCAAAGCTGTTCCAAAACTTTTCAGTAATTAAGGGCGAGTCCTCCTGATACTCCTGTAAATTCAACGCTCGCTAATCTCTACAGGGATCCTGCTGGTGACCCGGGTGATGGACTAATCCGATGCCTTAATGTAGAGCTGTGAGTCATTCAGTTCTGGTTCACGCAAGGTAAATTGGAAAATGGCACAAGGGCATTCACGAAGCCTCCGCGCAGTCAAAATGTATTTTTTTTTTTGTAATTAAAACATCAAAGCCATTTCTATAAGCTTTCGGAGCTGCTGTAATATTTTCTTGAAGCCTGGTTCATGTTCAAAGGATTACATTGTCATAGTAGGTGTTTAAGGAAAAGTGTTGTTCGGCGGGGGACACAAAAGACATTGCCGCATGTATCGCTCAGTTTGCAGATTACATGATAATGCAGTCACAATATACACAGCAGTGCCAGGTGCGCGCAGCCTTTGTTTGCAGGT
Organism: Leptobrachium leishanense; assembly: GCA_009667805.1. Taxonomy (NCBI): domain Eukaryota; kingdom Metazoa; phylum Chordata; class Amphibia; order Anura; family Megophryidae; genus Leptobrachium; species Leptobrachium leishanense. The sequence goes on from CM019072.1 coordinate 1,336,215, forward strand.
GACGTCTCAATAATTTCCAGTAGCCGAGATAAGGAGTTACACTGGCTCTTGAATGAATGGAGAAGAACATAGAAGTACTTGATCAGTTGCTGCGGCAAGGAAAGGGGTTCCAGTAGTGGAACTGGAAAGTGGAGCAATTAAATGATAAAAATATGCATTCAGTTATCTTGTACCAAATGGCTGATGAGTAGGTTCATTACCCCCACCCCTATGAAGCTATACTTCAAGCCTGTTCGCTCTAAACCAATCATAACCAGTAATACCAGAAATCTATACATTAATGGGTTTTTGTACTGGTTTTTAAAAAATGAAGGCCACTATCCAATATGTAGCATGATAATATAGTCAGGCAAAAGATTAATGTCCTACTCACACTTTGCGAGAGCTACGATCTCTACTTTGAGCACATCACAGGTTGGTAGCTGGGCCGACTTGTCTGCCACAATCCTCCCGAAATGGTATGGGTCTCCTCCAAAACAGAAATCAACATACACCAAAAGGTGTGGCAAGTCAGGTCAGGTCAACTATAGCCAGATAATATATTACCCACTCACCAGATATAGAGATATTTAATGGTAACACCAAAAGAACAATACAAATTTAATAAGAAAAAGATAAAATTGTGGGCCAAACGCGTTTCGCCTCGCACTGCCGCTTCTTCAGTGGCAAATGTATGTCCCCTGTGTCCTGAGAGTACAGTATTTATTGAGAGGAAAGAATTGGATTATTATTCTTTTATTATTATTATTATTCTTTATTTATAAAGCGCCAGCATATTCCGCAGCGCTGTACAATAGGCACAGTATAGACAGGGTTACAATACATTGAACAACATTTGACAAACAGTACAGGAGGAGATGAGGGCCCTATTCCCGTAGGAACTCACAATCTGGGAGGGTTGGGGTTGGAAACAGGAGGATAGGACTGTAAGGTGAGAGTGATTGACGGTTGCACAAGTGAGTTGGGGCGGTAGGCTTCCCTAAATAGGATCGTTTTAAGGGAGAGTTTGAAGGAAGAGAAGTTAGGGGAAAGTCTGACAGTACGAGGGAGAGCGTTCCAGAGAGTGGGGGCTGTGCATGAGAAATCCTGCAGTCTATCATGGGAAGAGGTGATGCGGGGAGAAGCTAGGCGCAGGTCACTGTTTGACCTTAGGGAGCGGGCTGGGGTGTATTTGGTGATTAGTGAGGACAGGTAGTGGGGAGCTGAGTTAGTGAGGGTTTTGTAGGTAAGGATAAGGATTTTGAACTTAATTCTGCAGTGGATGGGGAGCCAGTGAAGGGACTCACAGAGGGGAGCGGCAGAGACAGAGCGGCGGGTGAGGTGAATTAGCCTGGCGGAGGCGTTCAGGATGGATTGTAGGGGGGAGAGGCGGGACAGAGGGAGGCCAGATAAGAGATTATTGCAATAGTCGAGTCGGGAGATTACCAGGGCGTGTATGAGTTGTTTTGTGGTGACAGCGGTAAGAAATTACCGAATTCTGGAAATATTACGCAGTTGGTATAGGCAGGAGGAGGAAAGAGACTCGATGTGGGGGATGAAGGAAAGAGCAGAGTCAAGTGTAACTCCAAGACAGCGAACTTGGTTTAATGGGGAGATGGTGATACCCTCCACCGTGATAGAGAAGTCAGGAGGTGGGGAGGCATTGGAGGGAGGAATAAGTAGGAGCTCAGTCTTTGACATGTTGATCTTTAGGTGGTGGGAGGCCATCCAGGAGGAGATGCCAGATAAACAGTCACTGACTTTGGAAAGGACAGGGTGAGAGAGATCAGGAGTAGAGAGGTAGATCTGAGTGTCATCAGCGTAGAGGTGGTAATTAAAGCCAAAGCTGTTGATGATTTTGCCCAGGGAGGAAGTGTAGATGGAAAAGAGCAGAGGACCAAGGACAGAGCCTTGAGGTACACCAACAGATAGAGGCAATGAAGAGGAGGAGTTACCAGCAAAGGACACACAGAAGGACCTGTTGGATAAATAGGAGTCAACCCAAGCAAGTGCAGGGTCACCGAGACCCAGAGAGTTGAGGGTCTGTAGAAGGAGGGGGTGGTCAATAGTGTCAAAAGCAGCCGAGAGGTCAAGCAGGATGAGAATAGAATAGTGGCCGTGTTTTTTAGCAGTTAGGAGGTCGTTGGTGACTTTGGTGAGGGCAGTTTCAGTTGAGTGTAGGGGACAGAAGCCAGATTGCAGGGGGTCAAGTAGGGAATTGGAGGACAGGAAGAGGGAGAGGCGGTTGAAGACTAGTTTTTCTAAGAGCTTAGAGGTAAAGGGAAGCAGGGATACAGGGCGGTAGTTGGATGGAGAGTTGGGATCGAGGGACGGTTTCTTTAGTAAATGGGTAACTAGCGCGTGTTTGAAGGCGGATGGGAAGGAGCCAGTGGAGAGAGATAGGTTGAAGATGTGTGTGAGAGCAGGGGTGAGGGAGGAGGAGAGGGGAGGAATTAGATGTGAGGGAATGGGGTCGAGCGGGCACGTGGTGAGATATGAGGACGACAATAAGGAATTGACTTCCTCCTCAGTGGCTGGGAGGAAGCGGCAGAGGGTGGCAGAAGGGACCTGTGGGAGTGGAGGTGGCAGATAACTATCTTGTGTTGGGATGTTGCTTCTGATAGTTAGAGTTTTACTGAGGAAGTAGTCTGCCAGGTCTTGAGCGCTGAAGGCAGCTGTGGGGGGAGGTGCAGGTGGGTAGAGGAGGGTGTTGAAGGTGGACCAGAGCCATTTAGGGTTGGAGGACAGCATAGATATAAGAGATGAGAAGAAGGATTGTTTGGCCAAGTGGAGGGCAGAGGTGTATGACCGGAGAATAAACTTGAAGTGAACAAAATCAGCTTCAGAGCGGGATTTCCTCCAGGCACGCTCTGCGGTGCGGGAGCATCTTTGCAGGTAGCGAGTCTGGAGGGTGTGCCAGGGCTGAAGCTGGCGGCGTGGGGCCTTACAGAGTCAAAGAGGAGCAAGAGTGTCTAGAGCAGAGATAAGCGTAGTGTTGTAGTGATTAGTGGCAGCATCAGGGTGTCACGTTTCCCAGATCCCACCACGCAGTACTTAACGCCCCACACTCCACAGAGCCCAGAAGCTACCAACAGAGTAGCCGTGAAAGATCTCTAACTGTCTGGTTCTTAGAATTGGCCAGGTAAACTAGCTAGACAGAAAGGGTTAACAACACGGGGAGTAGTCAGCCGAGCCAGAATCAGGAATACAGAGTCCAGAATGGTCAAATGGAATAGCCGGGTCGATATCAGAGCAGTGGCGTAGTACAAGAAAATGGTCTAGGGCAACAGAAGGCAGAATAGTCAGAAACAAGCAGAGGTCAATAACGGGTTAATAACGGGTTAATTCAATATAGCAGTCAGGTACAAGGAGCTCCGGTATGGATAACCACGATCTGGCAACTGCTGAGAATACACTGAGGGTTTTTAAAGACCTACACCAGACCACGCCCCCCACTCAAGCCGCGCCTCATGCAACCACCTCCCTGTCTGTCTCCATTTAAACCGGGCATTGGTCAGCGAGCAGCATCAGACATGCTGCCCTCAAGCACACAGGTATGTGAGGGAGGTGTGAGGGAGGTGGTGAAGTAGGTTGGAGAATTGATGGGGGTCCACAGCATGTAGATTTCTGTGAGTGTGTGTGCGGGGTGGGGGAGCAGGGTGTTTAGGAAGTCCAGATAGGGTGAAAGAGAGAAGGTGGTGGTCAGAGATGGGGAAAGGGAAACAGTTGAACTCAGAAATGGAGCAGAGGTTGGAAAAGACAAGGTCAATAGCGTGACCATCGCGGTGGGTAGGGAGGATTGTGTGAGTCCAAGGGAATTAGCGCCACAAATTCTTATGCTTTACAAGATCAGTGTACAAGGGATACATTGGAATCCAACACATGGATTATGACCTGATTCAGGGGGACCCTGTTCCCAATTTTTAATCTATGAGATGTACAAGTATTTTGTGAAGTAGGCGTATCCATATCGTTAGGTGTCTTGCCCAAAGACACTCGCTGGTGACGTCTTCTGAGTGGGAATCGGGTTGTCTTTCCATGATTGTAGAGCAGCGACCTGGTGGTTAGGGCGAACCTGGTTCTCGTAGAGACTTGTTTCTCCACAGTTGTATTGTAGGGATGTGCTGAATGGTATTTTTTTACTTGCTTCTTGGTTGCTTCATGGTTGAAGAGTAGAGAGGAGACGTTACCACTGGACTCCACAGCCGATAGCGTGGTAGGTAAGTATGTACCGTTACGTGTCCTTGGGCAAGACGTCTTACTGGAGAGGTGCTCTGGCCAGGATTCAAACCTGGGTCTCCATGGTTATAAAGTAGTGAGGTTACCTTTTCTCCTTCCAGCCGATGATTGGTTTCATACGCTCCTTCAAATCAAGACTGGATATGGGGAGAGGGTATTAGATTATCTGCCTATGGGTAACCTGATTTACCACAACTTTAGGTGTATATTATTTCTGTTTTGGAGAAGACCTATACCATTTCGGAAGGATTGTGGCAGACAGGTTGGCCCAGTTAACCTATGATGTGCTCAAAGTAAAGCTGGTGTCTCTGTCGAAGTGGCAAAATGTTTAATTTTAATTAGTTTAGTGGAACAGGCAGATAAGGTGTAGGGGGCCCCTGACCAAGGAAATAGTAAGGGGGGGGTCAAAAGAATATTGATGGCAGCCCTGACTACAGCTCCCACGATTCTCTGCCCATCTATTGCATTCAAATAACACTTTGAATTGTAGACAATAAACATCGGGGGTGGGTGTTGTTTGAGATCCCGGATCTAGGTTCTCTAACCCACTAAGATCTTGTATTAACCCAAGATTCTTCATCTTCCTTTTCTCTGAATCTTTTCAAACAGTGCATTAAAAAGTGCTTTTTGGTTGCATTCTGGCTTTGCGTCCGCTTTTGTGGCATTTCACTACTCCATGAGGTTCCGGCTACGTTTTGTCTGAAAAGCATCGTTAACCGAGGAGGACATCTTGTAGATCTGTTAGATGGTCACATGAGGAATAAAGTTCATGCACCGCGCTCTCAGTATGTACTGTCACTATGCGCAGAAAAAGGAATAGATGATACGTACCTAGACTGGTTACTGGCTCTGTTAGTTTACGGTTTTTCAACATGGTCTTCAACTAAATGGTATTTACAGGATTACCCAAATGCATCCCACTCAGGATGCATCCTGGATCAACAGATATGGTTGAGGGTTGGTTTGAGATTCATGGTCTAGATTCTACAATGTATCAGTAATTGTATTCTTCAAGGGCAAGGATCTGTATGCCTGACTGGCCAAGATAAAATTTTGAGACAGGCTTCATCGGACTTCCAAAACCGAGCAGCGAAATCAAAATCCAATCCACCACAGGTGTGCAACCCGTTATATTCTCAGTGATTTTAAACCGTCACATTGTAGGAGTGTGTCGCACTGCAATCTTGTAAGTGGATTCAGTCGTAACATTGTCAACGGGGCAATTTTGTCAAAGAAGCTGGAAAAATCAATATCCATGGAGAATTAGTGTGCACAACAGACTCGGAGACCTTGCCCGTCATTAGAGCAGAAGGCTTTTTAGTACGGCGCAGACGTGTTTGTGTCAGACACCATTTGCTGACAGCACTAAGCAATCCTAAGTGTGCCAGCACAATGGAGAATCTAAACAGCCATCATTAGATTGGGATGGGGGGGGGGGCAGCTTCACAGTTCAACATTTTCTACAACTACAGCTATTCTGGCCAAATCAATAGGCGGGCGATTCTGTTTGAAAGGATGGAGTCTGATGGATAAATAAATTACTTCTCCAGGATTAGACTGCAAGACATGAACAATTAAAAAAAAAAGGAAAAGTGTTCCCGGCATCAGACCCAAGAATGGAGCTTCCGCAGAACAAACGCAATGAACAGCTAATAAAGAATCTTTAAAAACGACTAAAATGCATTTTTTCCACCTATCTGATGTGTTTGGAAGGGGAACAACTTTTATGATACATTATTGCCCATGTAGTGAAAGGCTTTAGGATGACATTGAATGTCACAGAAAGAGGGGGACCGGTCTCTCAGTTTACTTCTCGCTTACAGTAGTGATCATGAATGATTTGTGTCATAAACCAGCTGTCATGCCTCAGCCCTGAGAGTCTGCTGTGGTCAGCCTGGGTCACTTGCTCTCATTACCCGCTTCCCACCTAAGGGTTAACTCTGTGTCTGAACCTGAGGTTTTGCATAAAACCAGACCACACCCGCCTCCCTTTTGCTCTTTCATTTTGTGTTTGTCCCTTCCTGTGTCCAGAGGTCTTGAGAGCTCCCTCTTGTCATTGTATGTCTCCAGATTTATTTTGCTCTGCCGTGCATCCTTGCTGTGTCTGCATTACCTGGGTCCTGCTTGCTGGAAGATCCACTGCGTGGCCCACTATCCAGTGGGTTCAGAGACACTCTAGTGGCTTCCAGCCCTCCAGCTCTCTCCAAGGAGACCAACCTTCTATCAAGGTACATTTGCCTAAAGGCTCCTTCTTCTCCTCAAGCGGATCTGGAGAGAGACTACGTGGTCCACCATCCACTTGCCTATTTTCTGTGTTACTGTTTGTGCTGTGCTGGACTTCTTGCTGTGAACCATTCTTCAATACAGCCTTATTGTACATATACTGCCTCCAGTGTCTGTGTGCCTGCTTATCCCCAGCGCTTGGGATTATATATCACAACACAGAGGCTGTGCCATGGCTCCTTCGTGGCGCGAGCCTGACACCAGCATATATTTAAATATTGATTGCTATTCCAAAGAGGGAACACTAGGGGCAGTGAGGCTTTTTGCCCTGTGTGGCTCACCGTGACATCATTAAGCCAACCTACTCTAGAGGGGTTACCTCATATGGTGACTCCCGCTGGGAATAAAGGTGTATATATGTATCGTTGGTGGGAGGCATGTCACTCTGGTGGGTGGAGACAAGACTCTAGTCCAATCTTCTTTTGATTGAACCAGGAGTTCAAGGAAGGGATCACTCCTTTTTTGTGCTTTGGCTTGGACCTGAGCGCACATGGCTGTGCCATGTGCTGTGCATATCTGGATGGGTAAAAGGACTGTTGCTCTTTTTGATATCAATTACCTATGCCAAGTCTTTGTTTTATTGCAGTGCCCAGGGTTTAGTTTAAGAATGTTTTACCTTTTATTTTAAATAATTATACCCATCACTATGTGTTTGTGTAGTCACTTGCTACTCGACGTCTCATGCTATCGGCTGGTATACCTTTATTACAAATAACTTTCACAAACACTTACTCTGTATAAATCCAAATTAAACCCATCTTCATATATATAAAAATGTACAAGAAAAAAATAATTAAAATGAATAAAAAGGCCCTCTCTTGAAATTTCTTAGCTTAACGACAGCCATGGAATAGGGCCCCTGGTTTGCATTCTCCATCGTAACTTTCATTTAGTAGCCAATAATGATTATCACTTGAAGGCCCCAATACCATTGTGATATAGACTATATACATGAATATCAGATTTAGTTAAAAATCGCGTCAACCCCTTCCCCATAACAGAGCGATAGAGCAGCAAAGAAGTCAGATCTATTCCAATTCAGAGTCGCAATTCATTTTTCAAGTGCCGAATAGCAAAGCCTATATTATTTATCAAAAAGACTGATTTCGATATAATTTACTTCTTTATTTAACAATAGCATTGTTGTGTAAACACACTTTATCATAGTCCTTTCGATACGCGGTCCCCAACGCAGTGTATTCTACATGACAACGGTTTATCGTGTTTGAAGCAATTAGGATTCGCAGAACACAATCCACCCTAATTATGCATTTCTAAAGCCCGCAGCGATGTATATACCATGATGGAATTGTACTCTGGATGTAAAGCTCTGCTGAAGAAAAAAAACCAACAAGATGTTGATGCTTCTGCATATAATTTCTATCTTTATGTAATTTATGGAGATTTACATCGCATTAACACTAGAATATGGGGCCCGTCCCCAGTGTTATCAAACCTCACAACCCGAGATCCCGCTTAATCTCCTGGTTTATTCCACATGTCGATCTGGAGCAAGGTGATTGCGTTTCGCGGGGCCAGGCAGCATTCCTTTCACTCAATTAGCATTTTGCATTTCCCCCCCTCAATCAGCCAGCCGTTCAGTACTTAATCTGAATTGGGATGTTACTGCACAGGGTTGGGATGTGCGGCAGATTAGTTCCCTCGGTCCTGGGATAAAATACAATCAGTAGAGTGCTGGTGCTCTATGCATAGCCAGGACTGCACAAATCTAAAGATCGGTTTCAGTGAGCTTAAAGTAAAGTCTCAATGGGCCAACCTGGTGAGAACACATCAGTTTATAGTGCATTATGTCAAAGGAGCATCTTGATATTGGAGTCACACTTCTGACACCATTGTGGTGCATGGTCTGGGGTTGAAGCCTGCATACAATTCTGGGTCCCGATGGCAATCACTGAGGGAACCGAAGATTGAAACCAGTTTCTTGAAGTCCAAAACCAAAAGGACACCCCCTACTTCTCTTTATGAAGTATTCATCGGGTGGTCAGAGGACCAGCTAAACCTGTAACTAGGATGAAGAAAACAGAGGAACCTGGCACTCCAAAATGATGGAAAGACCACGTTTATTGTGCACTCAACTGGGGCACTAAATGTTGGCTGTATAGCCAGCCTTTTCAAGCACAGAAGATGTGACTTACAGGTATCAAAGTCTTCAAATCCAGCATAGAAGAAGGGTATACTGTAGTTGTACAGGTCAATCATCAAGGAGGACAGCAGTGGTTCAAATAGATAAGACGTATCAAGAGCTGAGGGCACCACAAGTCAGCAAGGTAGGAGAAGAAAGGATGGATCTTATGGAGACTGGAATGAATACAGAGTAGGGAATGAGTAAAGATCAGGATCAAGTACATCAGAAAAATTACCAAAGCAACTATTCCTGCTTTATCGGATGATCACCCAAAAAAGGAAGTCCCATGACCCCAAAAGAATATAATGGTGATTCTGAAAAGCAAAGGATCAACAAGTACCACCTCTAGTCTCTACCAGAATTTCTCTTTGTAAACCGTGTTTTTTATTACCTTTTTATACTTCTATAATTGTACTATTATCCTGTATAGGAATGCACTTTTTGTAGTTCTAATGCATGGGTCATACCTCCACTCCAGTGATACCTAATAAAACCAATTTAAAGCTAACAAAATAAATAGAATTTTGTATGAGACTCTACGAAGGCTTCCATAAATTACCTAGTGACCCATGCATCCCCTGTGGCAGGTGTCCGCAACCGTGACCCTCCAGATGATTTGGAACCACATAACATATGTTCTACACACCCCACAATGCTCAGAAACCTTTTAGGTTCACTGAGCATCATGGGAAATGTAATTCCAAAAATTGCTTGGGGGGGCCAAGGTTGCAGACCCTTGTTCTAAGGTTTAAGAAGGAACAAATTGGTCCCTGGGGTAATAGTTTACAGCCGTGCAGTGGTTTCCTCAGTTTATGCATACAATATATAAAATAAAATGTATAGAAGATGGTGTTTCTAGAAACTAAAAAATTAGTTTTCCAATTTCGCCATATTAAATGTGGATCTGTAAGGTTTGGCTCAGGTGAATAAGGTGAGAACCTAAAATGCAGTAAACTAACAAAGTTAGCAAAACTAAGCAAAAAGTTGAGGTGGAATTGAAAAACATAAGATAGCTGAATACACGAAGCCGGATACGGAGAAATAGCAAATCAGTCCTTAACAGTAGGGTTACTTGGTGACTTAAAATGAATGACATAAGACATAAGAAATTTTGATGGGACACAATTGAAAAAAGGGGCAACCTTGACTATTCAGGAGTCTTGATCACTTGGAGGATGTAGATAAATATGAGGATCTGTAAATCCAGGAGGCTCTTTAGATGAAGGATGGTCTGCAAATCCAGGAGGCTCTTTAGATGAAGGATGGTCTGCAAATCCAGGAGGGTCTTTAGATGAAGGATGGTCTGCAAATCCAGGAGGGTCTTTAGATGAAGGATGGTCTGCAAATCCAGGAGGGTCTTTAGATGAAGGATGGTCTGCAAATCCAGGAGGGTCTTTAGATGAAGGATGGTCTGCAAATCCAGGAGGGTCTTTAGATGAAGGATGGTCTGCAAATCCAGGAGGGTCTTTAGATGAAGGATGGTCTGCAAATCCAGGAGGGTCTTTAGATGAAGGATGGTCTGTAAATCCAGGAGGGTCTTTAGATGAAGGATGGTCTGTAAATCCAGCAGGGTCTTTAGATGAAGGATGGTCTGTAAATCCAGGAGGGTCTTTAGATGAAGGAGGGTTTGTAAATCCGGTAGGGTCTTGGTATCAGGAGGAGTAGGCAGAGAGGTCAGGCAGAGAAACAGGCTGAATACAGGTCTCTGTGATGATAAGGGCTACAATGGTAGAGCGCTGGCTGGATGTGGGTGTAGTCCTTCTATTGGGGCCCAGCCAGTGCTTATTAATTATATCCTGCGGGATAGCTCTTATAGGATAAGGGCCTAAGGGGTTAACAGCAAGGCAGAGTAACATAAAAAAGTGCTACCAGGGCTCAATTCAGAATGGAATACTACTGGACTTGGCCTTCCTGTAGCAGCAACGCCGCAAAACTTTACAAGATCACAACAGATAGAAGAAAAAATTATTAAAATAAACACACAATATCAACCGTGCGTTGCTAGAAATTGGATGTCTGTTTGAGTTTTGCTGGGCTCGTCAATGCATTCCACCAAATAAACTTCCAGAAGCTGAAAATACATGCAATTTATTTTCAAGAGTGAACAGATATGACATCAGACAGCGCCAGTTAGCATTCCCTCTGTTTCTTACTCCTACAATTTCTAATGTTTCTGCAGGAATGATCGCAATGGTTTGCCATCTAAGAGGTACTAATCCATACCTATCCCGCTCACAATAAAACCTGTCAAAACATGCAGTGATACAACAAACCGTTAAATAAGACCGTAGCGTGATGCTTGGAATGAGACGTTGCGGTAACTTCTCTTCTAGAATGTTGCATCCCACAATCCAGCGGGACGTGGAGAAACCGTACGAGGAGTTTTAGCCATATAATTGCTAAAAGGAAATAATGAGCAGAAGGCCTGCGTGTCACCCTTTGTTGGCCAATGTCACAGAAGTCCCAGATGCTGTAATTCAAATCGGTGCTTGGAGTTATTTGCTAGAATATGTCACTGATGATTAGTCTCCTGCAAACAATTCCAACAAATCTGTAGAGATTTTACTAAAGGTCATCTGAGATCATCCAAAATCAATATCGTATCTAATGTGCTGTCTTCTTAACTCCCCATTACTAGTCACCGAGATATGAGCTAATTCTAAACAAATATGACATATACACAACTTGGTTTTATGTAGGACATGATACATCAGATAGAGAACAGTAGAAGCAGTTTCAGCTTACGATCCAAGCTGATCTTGGAGCAAGTGACCTATCCATGCACTTGTCCTTCTCTACAGTGGTTCTCCATGCTTTGGCCAACCCGGGGCTGAGAAAATACATCAAGAGGAAGCAGTTGTTGGAGATTATGTCAATGATCATGAGACATTTTGCAGTTACGCTCTCTTCAGCTCAAATTTGAACAGAGAAGTCAATTGGTAACGTTGTTACACCAATGGATGTTTCTTGAGGTTACTGAAATTTTCACAGAGCCGTTTTACCACCAGGAATAAACAGCAACAAGGTACTGGTTGCACATACTATGAACAGAGCAAAGATAAAATGATTCCATTGTCAAAAGCCTAGAGCCAAGAGAAAGACTTTAGTAGGGAAAGGAAAAAAATAAAGAGGAAAGGGGTGGCAAATTCTGCCAAACCTTCATCTGTGAAACGTGTAGCACAACCAGCCACTTAGTGTCAGCTCCGCAAGCCGAACAAGTATTTATATAGTCACCTGTGACTGGGTGTTAATTATTCCAAAATGCTTTGAAATGCACTATTACCAGCAGGACTACCTCTAGCACTCCAATGAAAATAAGCTGTGCTTAACCGGGTTGCGTCAGTGGATTACTGCTTTGGTGATCGTGGCACATCTTCCATGCCAGGTGTGCCATCTCTATGATAAAAAAAGGTTTGTGAGGGTCCTGAGGATGAGCAACGGCACTAGTGGCCTGCTCAATGGTGGGGGGGCACTCAGGTGCAGATACCCCCAATGATTGTTTTGGTCTTGTTAAGCCTCATCAGGAGGGTATAGCTGGCCACCTGAAACCCTCACAAACCGCTTTTTTCTCACTACAGGTTTAAAGGGTAATCCAGATGTGGACCTCTTGCTCATGGTTCCTAGAGGGGTGTCAGATATACCCTCCTGACAAGGTCTACTGAGGTGGAAACGATCGTCAGGGGTTGCTGCACTTCTCGTGCACTGGTGACGTCCATGGCTTTTAAGTAATGGCCTCTCTTTCTGGACGATATCAGACTGACTTTCATATGGAGCAGTTGTTCTGGACAAGACATATGTATCCGGTTTCATTCCTTTAATGGCACAATAGAGCCTTGTGAGACCCATGCAGGCCCCACTGTAGAGCAGGCCACTAGTGCCGTTGCTTGTCCTCAGGACCCTCACAAACCTTCTTTTTCTCATCTCTATGTTAAGCACAAAGCAGCAAAAACTCATGGAAAAAAGAGAGACAGAGGACAGATCTGGTTATTAAGGACAGGAAGACGGTATGAACTAGAGACTTGCCGTATCAAGTTAACGATGAAGAGGTGGAATTCCAGTAGATGTAATGCTATATGAGGTCAAATGGTTGGTGTTGGGAAACTAAGTGGGTCATAAACCTTCTATGTAGCTTTCTCCCAATGCACACAAGCTTCCCTTCTGGTACCCTGGATCATGCAAAAAAATAAATATTTCACCACATGGCACTTGAAACTAGATTGTCTATAAACCGTATAATAAACATGAGAAACGGATGATCTGGTAACTATAGTGGATGCCAAAGTAGTGGTTAAACATGAAGAATAATCAATAACGGATACTTGCCCCATGGGATCTGCAATATACAGCTAAACATTGGTTTATCCAATTCAGCTGTAGCAAAGTCAAAGTTATTCTGAAATATAATCAAATGAGACTGGAAGGCAAGCAGAACACTATCTGTGTCTGTCCCGTGCCGTGCGCGAAACGGAAATGGATGTTATGAATGCAGGCCAGATGACCAACGCTCCAACTACCACTACAGCTACAATTGAATCTGAATTGGTCATTACTCTTCCAGTCTTACGCTACATTTTGATAAATGATTCACTCTCTAAATGGGCACAGCTCTCCCCCTACTCCCTTTGCTTTAGTGTTACCACTGAGAGACAAATGGAACTATCTGCCGAGTGCAGCCACGTGCTGTATCCAAACCCCGCGATTTGTGACTATGGGATATTATTTCTACAGGAAAACAGAGGGTGAGGGGAAAATTGTTTAAAAAGGAGCACATGCCCTAGTACAGGGGTCAGCAACCTTGACCGTCCAGATGTTTTGGAACCACATCCTCCATGATGCTCAGCCGCTCATTAGAATGGGTAAAGCCTCATGGGAAATGTACTTCAAAACCTCTGTGAAGGGCCAAAGCTGCAGACCTCATATCCTACAGCATCCAACATTGTGCCGTACATGTGGGATCATAATGTAACTACGCGGTATGCCAGAGCTTTTGGAGCTTGCAGACAAGCAAGCGAAATGCGTTTCGGTATAGCGCCATTGTTTTTAAGTGTTTTTATTCTTATATCCTACAATAAATCCAATTATATTTGATTCCATTCTTGCAGGAATTAATTCATTGCTATTGCATTCTGGGATCGGATCTACTGTAAACTGAGACTTCTGGACACCAACAAGAACCGATATCCATTAGGGGTGGGAATGAAAGTGGTCCAAGGCTCACATACGAACGGAGCCACACAGGCCGACACATGAGTAGGCATTCTAATCAATATTTAGAATTAAGGACGTCCCTGTGGTATTATGCCATGTATTTTCTTTGTTTGAGGTATATGGGCAACTAAGCAAAGAGACCCACCCCTACTGACATACAATCGTACTGATGGGAGAAGCTCCCCATAGAGGCTTAGAGGCAACCAAGATGAGCCTGTAGGCTCCAGATTTGTGAGTGCCATATATAAAATTTGTGTACCCTCTCATATGGATCAACAATATTGCGTGATCAGTATCTGTTTTTCATTATAGGAACCACACTATAAAGACTTTGGACTGATGTGCAATCCACTTGACCCCCCACTGACCACAGAGGGAAGGTCACTAATCACTGTGATATAGTACTGTGTTTATATGCTCTCCCAATATACATATACTGTATTAGTACTTCCAAAACATCTGAAGGCTCAAAGCTGCGGACCTCTTACCCTACAGCATCAAACATTGAGCCGTACAGGTGTGTGGGATCATAATGTAATCCCGCAGTATGCCAGAGCTCCCTCACCAGAAGTGACAATATACATGGATCCCTATTCAATACATGCAGTATACTCGCCCAGCCTCACCATAATCTGTATTTATCGCTCAGCCATAGACACATGATATCCTCCTCCCATCATACCATACTATACTGGGAAACAAACTGTCCATATTCTCCGTCGACAGGTAATACTGACTTTTTTGAGGTTGTGCACAGTGCTGTAACTTTTCCGTTCGTCTTCCAGTTTGTTGCAGAACAATATTTTGAGTCTTCTGCTGACGTTAAGTGAAATGAGGGCTTTATTGTAGGAGGCAGCAATTATACACAGAAAGCAAGCAATAAAGCATCTGAGGTCTACTGAACTTAGAGGAACATGTAATTGGCGTCTATAAAAAAAACTACCATATAATCAAACCGAATAAAAAGCAGCAAAAACAGATACTCGAGTTAAGAGGCACAACAGAAGAAAAGCCCAAAAACATGCCGCATTTTCCAATCGACGGAGAGTTTCAAAGAAAGAACAGAACGGTCAACAGTTTAGAAACGCATTGTCTAAATGTCGGAGCTGCGCATAGACTGGACAATGTGTCGTCTGGGTCCAAAATAGAAAGCAAGCAATAAAATGAGTCCACAGGAAGTCAACAGATGAAAATATGCGAATGCTTGATTTATTGCACTGACGATAATAAAAATATTTCCTGAATTTAATGGAAATGTTGCTTGTACAAAATACAGACGACGAACCAGAATCGAGTGCTGATGTCAATTAAAAAATTAACCCTTAATGGCACAGGTCTTTTCCTATGGCTATGCACAAATGACACAAGCGTTTTTTTGTAGTTATTCCGTGTTCTTGCCCATCTGTAATTTATCACTTTCTTTTTATAAAGAACAAGCAGGGCTTTCTTGTGGTCCCCTAAATCTGTAACGCCTTATTCAATATCAAAAGAAGTATAAAAAAAAGACTGGTTTTATTCTATCTACAGTGGGGCAAAAAAGTATTTAGTCAGCCACCAATTGTGCAGGTTCTCCCACTTAAAAAGATGAGAGGCCTGTAATTGTCATCATAGGTACACTTCAACTATGAGAGACAAAATGAGGGAAAAAAATCCAGAAAATCACATTGCAAACAAATTCTTTAAAGATCAGACAAAGTATGGTGGAAAATAAGTATTTGGTCAATATCAAAAGTCCATCTCAATACTTTGTTATATATCCTTTGTTGGCAATGACAGAAGTCAAATGTTTTCTGTAAGTCTTCACAAGGTTTTCACACACTGTTGCTGGTATTTTTGCCCATTCCTCCATGCAGATCTCCTCTAGAGCAGTGATGTTTTGGGGCTGTCGCTGGGCAACACGGACCTTCAACTCCCTCCACAGGTTTTCTATGGGGTTGCGATCTGAAGTCTGGTTAGGCCACTCCAGGACCTTGATATGCTTCTTACGAAGCCACTCCTTCGTTGCCCAGGTGGTGTGTTTGGGATCATTGTCCTGCTGAAAGACCCAGCCACGTTTCAACTTCAATGCCCTTGCTGATGGAAGGAGGTTTTCACTCAAAATCACACGATACATGGCCCCATTCATTCTTCCCTTTACACAGATCAGTCGTCCTGGTCCCTTTGCAGAAAAACAGCCCCAAAGCATGATGTTTCCGCCACCATGCTTCACAGTAGGTATAGTGTTCTTTGGATGCAACTCAGCATTCTCTCTCCTCCAAACACGACAACTTGAGCTTTTACCAAAAAGTTCTACTTTGGTTTCATCTGACCATATGACATTCTCACAATCCTCTTCTGGATCATCCAAATGCTCTCTAGCAAACTTCAGACAGGCCTGGACATGTACTGGCTTAAGCAAGGGGAAACATCTGGCACTGCAGGATTTGAGTCCCTGGCGGCGTAGTGTGTTACTAATGGTAGCCTTTGTTACTTTGGTCCCAGCTCTCTGCAGGTCATTCACTGTGTGGTTCTGGGATTTTTGCTCACCGTTCTTGGGATCATTTTGACCCCACGATGTGAGATCTTGCGTGGAGCCCCAGATCGATGGAGATTATCAGTGGTCTTGTATGTCTTCCATTTTCTAATGATCGCTCCCACAGTTGATTTCTTCACACCAAGCTGCTTGCCTATTGCAGATTCAGTCTTTCCAGCCTGGTGCAGGTCTACAATTTTGTTTCTGGTGTCCTTCGACGGCTCTTTGGTCTTGACCATAGTGGAGTTTGGAGTGTGTCTGAGGTTGTGGACAGGTGTCTTTTATACTGATAACAAGTTCAAACAGGTGCCATTCATACAGGTAACGAGTGGAGGACAGCGGAGTCTTTTAAAGAA
The DNA here is from genome assembly GCA_009667805.1 of Leptobrachium leishanense. NCBI lineage: Eukaryota > Metazoa > Chordata > Amphibia > Anura > Megophryidae > Leptobrachium > Leptobrachium leishanense. Next base: position 1,352,938 of record CM019072.1, read on the forward strand.
GACGTTACAGGTCTGTGAGAGCCAGAAATCTTGCTTGTTTGTTCTGTACGGTTTGTGACCAAATACTTATTTTCCACCATAATTTGCAAATAAATTCTTTAAAAATCAGACAATGTGATTTTCTGGATTTTTTTGCACTTCCCTGCATCCGTCGCAGCTTTGTAAAGGTTGGACGGAGAGGGCCACATGGTGTAGCGTGCGCACAAATTGCGCGCTCTGCCTCAGGACGTGATTTCAGCCTCCCCTTCAAAAAGCTACGAAGGACGCAGACGGGGCTACAAAGCGCGATCCTTGAGGTGCGCTCAGCGAGGTGTCCACACGGGCGTCAGAGTGGAAGGAACGTTCATTCTCATAGACATTCCTTCTAATCAAAGAGCACCTCTCCAGTAAGTGTCCTTGGGCAAGACACCTAACGGTACATACTCGCCACCCAGGACATACTTGGAAATGAGAGAAATCTCAATGTATCCTTCCTGGTAAAATACTTTCTCAAAACAAACGCTCGTGTGACCGCAGACTTATGCGGCTCTGCTCCCTCACTTGGCTTGGCACCAGCATCACTGATTCTCTCCCGCGGCTCTTCAAGTTGCCCAAGAACTAGGTCTTATTTTGAGGTAGGTCTTATATTTTTTCAGTTATCAAAAAAATAAAAAATAAATATTTTAGATGACTAGCTAGATCCTAATCGTATCCCTCCTAATTTCTAAATAACTTGCACTATGAATAGAAAATTTCAGTGTATGACAAAAACATAACCCCTTACTATCAAATGAATATTAAAAAAATAAATAAAATTATATGTTAAGAAATAAAATAGAAAAATGCGAGAGAAACTAAACACATTTGACTAAAAAAAAAAAAAAAGGTGTTGATCCACTGTACCAGACACTTACAGAAAAGTTTGAATATGTAGGTGGAGACATTTAGCAGTCGTAACATATCACCAACGGCGCCAAGTATTACGACTCGAGCTGCGGAGAAAGCGGTTTGGTCGTAATACCGATGACAAAGGCGAACCGCAAATGGAAACGCCCGACGGGCAAATTTTTTCATTAGCGTCTTACATTTAACGTTTATGTTGTGACCTGGCCTCATGTGCGCCAGCTGCGGCATCATAGGTCTACGCCATTAGAGCAATCAGGTCTTGACATCTGCATCTTCAAGGATAAGAGTATAGCCATGACACAGAGACAACACAAGTGCTTAACGGTGTTAATTTTGACAACAAATTTGAATTTAGTTTTAGTCTTAGTCTTAGTCTTAGTCTTTTGACTAAAATAGCATTTAATTTTAGTCAAATCTTAGTCCTCTGAATGGTTTTAATTTTAGTCTAGTTTTAGTCGACTAAAATCCGATGGGTTTTAGTTAAAGTGTAATTAATGCATTATTTCAGCATTTCTCATTCTATAATCCTGGAGTAAACATCTATTAACCTGCTCTTATTTATGGTATTAAGGTGTGAACATGCAATACAGGCGCAGATATAACCGTTATGTTTTAAACAACACATTTATCTTAAAATCCAGTTTCCATTTTGACAACAAATTGATTTAGTTTTAGTCGTAGTCTTTTGACTAAAATGCCATTTAATTTTACTCACATTTTAGTCGTCTGAATTATTTTACTTTTAGTCGTATTTTTGTCAAAAACATGCTCTAATATTTAGTCGACTAAAACGAGACTATAATTCTTAGTCGATGAAATTAACACTGGTGCTTAACCACTTGAAGGATCACTGCAGGTCACTTTGTATAACACTTGTTACGCACTCAGAACCAAAGATCGGAAATGTCATAAGGCGCAGGGCTTACTGGAGGTTGGCTTTCAACGTATAGAGTTAAATTGGAGGAATCTTCTGAAAACTTGCTGCAAATCGCCAAGGTAACTTTTACATTATTTATGATCTTTGCAGAACGAAAAACCTATTTCAAACATTCCAAAAATATCCCTTTAATAATTTAGGGAACATTCAGAAGTATGTCTTCCTGTAGATAAAATACCTACACTTACTCGCCTTGCAAGACTAGGAGGACGATACATGCTGTGGCATTGTATTCAGCGAGAGCATGGCAGGATAATAAATCCATTTATATATCCAAGATTTAAAGTATTTCTGAAATAGGAGAATACAGTTATAGGGACGCTGTTCCACTGAATACCTTAAATACCTTCATTCACGACTACATGTTTTGTCACTTACCTTTCACAGATTGCATCGGCTGACAAAAGCCGTGCGTCCATCGAGTTTAGTCTTTTACACATCACCTACTGCTGTTGATCCAAAAGAAGCAAAAAACCCAGACTGACGTACTTGCCAATATGCAACACACTGGGAAAAAACTCCTTCTCGACCTCAGATGGCGTCAGATTTCTCCCTGGATCAAGCAGCCATTATCACAAATTAAATAATATAACCCTCAATATTCTGTGTCTGCAGGAAGTCATCCAGTCGTTGTTTAAAAGTCTGTACAGACTCTGACCCAACCACCTCAACAGGCAGAGAATTCCACAGATTTATTGTTCTCATCGTAAAATAACCCTTCCTATGCTTTAGGCTGAATTTCCTTTCGTCCAGTCTAAATGGGTGACCTAGTGTCCTGTGTATAGTCCTGTTAATGAATAATTTCCCAGACAATGGTTTATAATGGCCCCGTCTATATGTATATAAAGTTAGATCCCCTCTAAGGCCCCGTATATATTTATATAAAGTTAGATCCCCTCTAAAGGCCCCGTATACTTTTATACAAAGTTAGCAGACCACTCTAAGGCCCTGTATATATTTATACAAAGTTAGCAGACCACTCTAAGGCCCTGTATATATTTATACAAAGTTAGCAGACCCCTCTAAGGCACCGTATATATTTATATAAAGTTATCAGATCCCCTCTAAGGTTATGTGCATTAGAATTGACATTACATAAAACACCATTAACATTAGAAGAATATCGTCTGAACAGGCACCACAAGCACGTTAGTATTTGAGGTTCCTGCGAGCACCATGGTTAATACATTGGATTAACGGTGACCCAAGAGGGAAATTTCAGGAAGCGATTGACCAGAAAACACACAAAAGCATCGTAGAAGGTCAGTCCATGCAGTGAAGTGGAATGCAATGTTACGTACAATCAACCCGATTGACAAATCAGAAACATTACGCCGCCAAAAATAAATGAAAAGCAGTAATAGTCACAAATCAACAAAGGAGCAAAACCCCGTTCATGACGACATGTTCTGCCACTTGCCTTTCACAGGTTATATGCATTAAAATAGACAATGACATTACATAAAAAAAAAACAATAAACTAAGAATGTCATGAGCATCAGCACAAGAATATAATCTGCACCATCATCAGAAGCACGCTAGGGTTTGAGGTTCCTGTTGGCACCATGGTTATTACTTTATACGAACGCTGACCCAAAAAGGAAATATCAGATAATGATGGGCTAGAAAATATAAAAAAGTTCTTGGATGCAGTGAAGTGGAACCCCAATGTTATGCACAGTCAATCTGATCACCAAGGCCTACATTTAATTCCTCTGGATAAGTATTTTCAAATGATTACAAGAGGTTAGGAAAGAAAAATTGAATTTTCTACGAGAATTACCATAGACGTTAGTGGCAATTTCTGTGGATAAATCATTAGACATTTTTCTAACTAACTATCTGTACATATTTGAAAATGCTCATCATGGGGAATTAAATCAAGGCGCGAATTAGAAACATTTAACTGGAACAAATAACAGTCACATATCAACAAATGGAAAATGGGGTGACTTTTCATAGAACCACATAGCTCAGTTACCTTCATGTCATGCGCTGTGGTATTTCGGAGAACTTCAGCACAGAAATTCTATACCAGGGTTGTCAAACTACAACCCAACCCCAGATGTTGACTGCAAGTCCCAGAATTGCTTGAATGAAATAAATGTGTCACGGAGGCACCTGTCGTGAGCCAAGATGGGCACTTTGTACTGGTTGTTCAGCCCTTGAGGCAGGTTAGCTGCTGGCTGCATAGATACAGACCACAGTACACAGATACTGGACAAGATAAATAACAGAACAACTGGAACAGGAATGGTAGGAGAACAAGGAAAAAACAGAACACTAAAGGGATCCCTAAACAGTGGCGTAGCGTGGGGGGGGGCTGGGGGGCTGTGGCCCCGGGCGCAGTTTTCTTAGGGGCGCATAATTTCAAAAGAAATTTGCGCCCCTAAAACTTGTGGCCCGGACTGACCCGCCGGGCCCTTGGGCGCCGCCCAAGGCCCGCGGGTTGAGGGGACCCAGGTGCCGGGCAGTGGGAGTGCCTGCCGGCTGCCCGGTCCTGAACAGTGAGTCCGTCCGTGTTGAAGGGGAGGCGGCTGCGTGCAGGCGCAGGTCACGTGGTCCGTCTAATCAGGTGGTACTGAGTCTCTGTACCACCTGACTGGCCGGACCGCGTGACCTGCGCACGCACGCAGCCGCCTCCCCTTCAACAGGACGGACTCACGCTGTTCAAGACTGGGCAGCCGGCAGGCACTCCCGCTGCCCGGCATCTGGGCCCCCTCAACCCCTGCTGGATCCGGAGCTGGGGCAATATCCAGGTGAGAGCTGGGGCATATCCATGAGCTGGGGCAAATCCATGAGCTGGGGCAAATCCATGAGCTGGGGCAGTATCCATGAGCTGGGGCAGTATCCATGAGCTGGGGCAGTATCCATGTGTGAGCTGGGGCAGTATCCATGTGTGAGCTGGGGCAAATCCATGTGCTGGGGCAAATCCATGTGTGAGCTGGGGCAAATCCATGTGTGAGCTGGGGCAAATCCATGTGTGAGCTGGGGCAAATCCATGAGCTGGGGCAAATCCATGTGCTGGGGCAAATCCATGGGCTGGGGCAAATCCATGTGTGAGCTGGGGCATTTCCATGAGCTGGGGCATTTCCATGAGCTGGGGCAGTATCCATGAGCTGGGGCAGTATCCATGAGCTGGGGCAGTATCCATGAGCTGGGGCAGTATCCATGAGCTGGGGCAAATCAATGAACTGGGGCAAATCCATGTGTGAGCTGGGGCATTTCCATGAGCTGGGGCATTTCCATGAGCTGGGGCAATATCCATGTGTGAGCTGGGGCAAATCCATGTGTGAGCTGGGGCAAATCCATGTGAGAGCTGGGGCAATATCGATAACGTGTCCACAGGTTGGGGGGGGCGCACAATTCTTGGCTGGCCCTGGGCACTGACAACCCACGCTACGCCACTGTCCCTAAACACTGGGATAAGGTCCTTGTATGGCCTTCTAATACTATGGAAGGGAACCTCACATGAAATATACAGAAACAGGAAGCCCGAGGGTTAAACAGGACACAGCAATACAATATACTCACATCCAGCAGCAACACAAGGAAACCCTCAACTGGGATAAGGTCCTTGCAATGGCCTACTAAACTAAATGAATATAATGCTGCAGGGTAATACACAGAAGAGGAATACAGGACACAAGGAACACACAGTAGAATAGTCAGAACCGGAGTCTAAAGGGTCAAGAGCCTGGAGACAGAGTCAGACAAGCCAAGATCAGATACAATATCATACACAGAGTGGGTAGTCAGTAATAGCAGAGATCATACACAGAAAAATCAAGACTATGCTTTCAGGAAGCAGACCCTCGGGAACAAAGACCCATGCAAGAGCCAGGAGATATATCTATCTATCTAGGCTTAACAAAAGAAGAGCTGGCCTGGATCGCTCTCACCAATAGGGGGCAGGGCTGGAACAGGTGGAAACGTGACAAAATGGCTCATGGGATTTGTAGTTCAGAAACATCTGTGGGGGGGGGCAGAGTTTGACCGCCCTGTTCTATATGGTTGAAAGGCAAACCTTCTTAAAATTTCAGCTTAAAGTCCCTTTCTATCAATCATTTTAGCACACAATTACATATTAGAAAATTAAAATACAATAAAAAAGTTAAAAATAATTTCCCCTTCCCTTTTTTCCTATGCATCCTTACAGATTGACTAGATCGGTAATCCAAAGGTGTTTAACCAAAAAGTACATTTATTCTTAAAAACTAAACATTAAGCAGCAGTTCACGCTCCATGTAACCTGCCGATTCAGCAAATGCACAAGATGTGTAGTCTCCAAGTCCAAAAATCTTCCATGTATTGCAAAAAAGGTTTGATATGGGTGATCACTGATCATCACCCTCCTACCTTGATGAACAAGTGGTGGGTTCTTAACTGGATATATCTTCTTTATGACCACCGTCTGTGACAATACCCTGGTTTCACCGTCTGCAGGCCACCCTTCAAGGCTTTAAAAAGGAAAAGAAGATAAAGAATGTCATTAAATCGCAATAATAATAATGCAGGGACAGGTGCATTAAATTTCAAATCTGTAATTACCGCATTTACATTCACCCATTGCTCAGTAATTGTTAGGATTAAAAGCATGACAAATGGATACAACTTAAAACATGCCCCAAGGACCATGGAGACAGCTATTCCATTTAGAATGTGTAAAGAAACGGCGTGGTTTTTCAGGGATTACGGATAACACCAGACAACAATATGCAATAGATTTAAGGCTTACCCTTTTGGGGTACACACTTTCACACCATCACAATACTGCTCTGGAATTGACCCCTATTCATTTGCGCAAGGAATGCCCCCATCCCAATAAACATGACGCCCACTTCCTTATGGATAACATCATAGGCACCACTGCAGAAAGTACTTATTTATTAAGGCATTGGTAGCAGAATTCATAAAAATATAGCATCCGCATTAATTATATATAAAGTTACGAGATAACAAACTCCTGGAGCCAGAGCTCAAGTATTTTGTATTCAGGTCAAACGATGCACCTCATCTCTGGCAACTCGAAGCATCTCATCATAGCCCATAGGCGCCTTATCTCAAAAAACGCAAGACTGCTGCAGTATTGTAACGAAGCCAAATGGAAGCTAGTATATACATCTATGTCAAAAGATACGAAATGCCTCATCGCCGACCAGAGACTTAAAGTGAAACGGTCAGTACTCAAAATTACAAAAACCAGGGACAAAAGAAGATAACCCCTAAAAACCGGCTGGGTGGAGTAGAGGTACCATCACTGCTCTGCGTGGAGAGAGCCTGTGGAGTCATGGGTTCGATCCCGACAAGCACCTCTCCAGTAAGTGTCCTTGGGCAAGACACCTAACGGTACATACTCACCACCCAGGACATAATTGAAAACGAGAGAAATCTCAATGTATCCTTCCTGGTAAAATCCTTTCTCCAAAAAAAAAGCCATATGAGCGTTAAATCCCATGTTCCCACACTCAACAAGACCAGAGGATTTTAGTGTACTAAATTGCCATCAAAGTGCAAGCTCACCTGCCAATATCAAGGCAAATCTCTGCAGGTGAGAAGACAACATATGCGAATGCAGACAAAATATAATGCGGTGATCAGTCTATAACCAGCACAAAGTAACCCCCATTGCATATTTATTGTACGTAAGCAATATTATCTGGTTAAGATCTCTTCACTACAGAGATCAATTATACTTTATCTGCAAGGCATCTGCCCTTGCCCCAATATCAAGTATAGTCAATATGGTTTTCCAAGAGCAATGCAAAGAAATTTTGTTTCTTGCAAATGAAATTTGTTTGCATTCGGGCTTCGAAACATGCCTCTAAAGTTTTTTTTTACCGTGGGCATGACGTATGGGGTGCCAACACTTTTTAAAACCGTCTGGGAATGTGCCTGACTGACATCTCCCCAGCTGATCCTGCACAGAGCCGGGAACTGCAGTAACTCCTTTTGGCCAGCAGATGGCAACATCTGTCTTTCAAATAGATTTTTACAGTAAGGAATACACTGGAAATATCCAAAAGATTTCTTACTGTGTAATGAAATAAATTATGATTTCGAAAAAATGATTTTCCAGAATAAATCAAAAACAACCCCCTCCTACAAAAAAATTAAAAAAAACCTGGTTTACTACAGTTGTTTTCTGGAAAATCTCTTGGTAGTGAAGCGGTTAAAGAGACATTGCATGAAAAATAGTGCATTATTTTGACAGGTTTAATTCACCCGAATATTTGGGATCAGAAGGGTTTCAGATTTTGGAATATGTGCATGTAATAATGAAGTATTTTGGGGGTGGTACCCAAGTCTGAATTAATGGAGGTCACATACTTTGTATAAAATGTCCATCAGTCTAGACCTGTGCACGGCAGTATTTTTCATTTCGGATAATTTTGTTCCTTTTTCGTTTCAGATCATTTCGAATTGGATCGGGATTCGTTATTTCGGATCGATTCAATATTTCAGACGGCCGATTTGCATTTCGAAAATGCATCAGAAATAACGAAAATGGAAATCTTGGACGGAAACAAAGTTTGGTCGAAACGAAATGTACATGCCCGCCAGTTTATGGCTTACATTGCCTGAAAAAAGAATAAAAAAACATATAGCCGTACTACCTATACAGTAAACTGTATATATACTAAGCTATACAGCAAACTGTCCGTCTAATAGGGATGAGCTGTTCGGTTCGGACGGTTCGGAGTTCGACCCGAAGTTAGCCTGTTCGATTAGATCGCGAACACCGAACATTTCCGGGTGTTCGCCGCATGTTCAACCACAATGGACCACAATGCATTTTCCCACTGGCCTGAAGCTCGTAATTGGCTACAGCCTTGCACCTGACCACAGGTCTGGTGCAAGACAGGTTCAACACTATGCCAATCACGGCTCAGAGTCCTGATTGGGCAAATTTTGCCCAATCATGGGCTCACAGAGCTAAGTCCCGCAGCACACTATATAACGTTTCCACGTGCCGATTCTACACACATTTCAGAGGAGATTTCAGAGGAGATAGTTGTGTGTTGTTACTGCTGGTCTGCCACGCTACTGGGGGGGTCTCATTTCTACCAAATATCAGGGAATTTAGGTGATGTGTGTCTTGTCACTGTGCCAGCAAGTTTTTTTGGGGTTTACAACTTTCTTTAAAGCATTTGTGAATTGAGGTGATCTTCTGTGTCTTGTCACACAGCCAGCAAGTCTTTTTGGGGGTTACAAATTTCTTTAAAACATTTGTGAATTGAGGTGATCTGTGTCTTGTCACACAACCAGTACCACGCAGTATTTTCGGGCTCACTAATTTCTTTAAAACATTTGGGAATTGAGGTGATCTGTGTCTTGTCACACAACCAGTACCACGCAGTATTTTCGGGCTCACTAATTTCTTTAAAACATTTGGGAATTGAGGTGATCTGTCTCTTGTCACTGGCTGCCAGCTATAAGGGTGTCTCACTGAGTTATACCAGAGTTCTTTAAATCTTTATACCAGAGTTGAATCAGAGTTCTGTATATATTAATCTATATATCACTCACCATGTCTGAAAGAACAAAAAGGACAGGCAGACGCTCCCAGACACAGATAAGAGGGCAAGCAGCCCCTGTGTCGGGAGGCTGTGCCTCTGGTTGTGGTGGACATGGTGCATCCTCTGCAGGGGCACGCTTGTCCTTTCTAACTGGTGCTGGCTGTCTTAAGCAGCAGCAACATACAGAGGACTTGGTGGATTGGCTAACCAGGCCATCCTCATCCTCCGAGTCCTCTGCCAGCCAGGCTTCTAGTGCTTTACAGTCCACCTCAGCTGCCAAAGCATCTAATGCAGCCTCCATGTCCACAGCTACTCCTGCCGTAGCCTCGCTATCACACACTGAGGAGTCAGCTGAATTGACTACAATGAGAGTGACATGCTGCTGGAGGATGCGCAGCAAGTACAGTGCTCTGATTCAATCTCTGAGGTTGAGGAAGGGAGTATAATCAACCTAGAGGAAGGGGGTGCCAGTGATGACACACAAATAACTGGCACTCATGTTGCCCCAGCAGCTGCAGCATACTGCCAAGTTGGCTCCAGTGACGAGGAGATAGGGGGTGATGATGACAATGATGATGAGGTCACTGACTCCACCTGGGTTCCTGATCGAACAGAGGAATTAAGTGAGGAAGAGGGGGAGGAGGAGGCACAGCAAACACGAGGCACGACATCCTCTGTGACCAACCGTAGCACTAGCCAGTCCAAGGCATCACATGTCAGAGCTGCTCCGGTGCAGAGCGCTGTTGTCTCAAAGAACACATGCAGGAACTCTGTTGTCTGGGAGTTCTTTAAGAAATGTGCAGTAGAGCGCAGCGTTGCTATTTGTAATCTATGTCAGATGAGGCTTAAGCGTGGGAAAGATACCGGACACTTGGATACCACGTGATTGAGGCGACATATGAACAACTGCCACACATCCCGTTGGAGCAAAACTTTGCGTAGGTCCTCCTCATCTGTGTCTACCCCCACTGTATGTCCTGCCATGTCATTGCCTACAACCTCCGAGAGGGATGATGCTACAGTAATGGATGTACCAGGTCCTTCCTCACAATGTGACATCATCCCAGCAGCTGAAGATTTACGCAGTCAGATTACGTTGCCCCAGCTGCTGCAGCGAAAGAAAAAATATAGTCCCAACCATCCCCAAGCACAGCGTCTAAATGCCAGTTTAGCAAAATTACTCGCATTGCAGCTGCTGCCTTTCCAGCTGGTGGACTCTGCTCCCTTCCGTGAATTTGCTGAATGTGCTGTACCACAGTGGCAGGTTCCAAAACGCCATTACTTTTCACACAAGGCCATTCCAGCACTATACCAGCACGTGGAAGACAATGTTATCCAGTCATTGGAAAGGCAGTCAGCAGCAAGGTGCATGTGACTTTAGACATGTGGTCCAGCAAGCATGGACAGGGTCGTTACATTTCCTTCACGGCACACTGGGTAACTCTGATTGCAGCTGGGAGGGATCCAAGACGGGGCTCTGTGCTGGAGCTTGTTCATCCACCACGCCTCCAGAAAGCTGCTTGTAGGAGGTCTGTCTGCTCCACCACCACCACCTCTCCCTCTTCCTCCTCCTTCTCCTTCTCCTTCTCCTTCTCTGTCTCTGGCGAAGTGGCAGTTAAACCGACGCCTGACAGGGTCTACGCAATGGCTCAAGCAAAAAGATGCCATACTGTGCTTGAGCTGGTTTGTATAGGGGACAGGAGCCACACCGGGCCAGAAATTCTGTCAGCTCTGCAGGGGCAGGTGCAGAGATGGTTAACACCACGCCAGCTTCAGGTGGGAATGATCGTCTGCGATAATGGCAGCAACCTTCTCTCCGCCCTTCGCAAGGGTAAATTGACGCATGTACCATGCCTAGCACACGTCCTAAATCTGGTGGTACAGTGTTTCCTAACCAAGTACCCAGGGCTGCCAGAGCTTCTCATCCAGGCCAGAAAAGTCTGCAGCCACTTCAGACGGTCATTCCCAGCAAGCGTTCGCCTGGCAGAAATTCAAAAGAGAATTCCACCTTCCCACAAACCGTCTGATCTGTGACATGCCCACCAGGTGGAACTCGACATTAGCAATGCTGCAGCATCTGCATAAGCAGCAGAGGGCCATCAACGAGTACCTGTGTGAGTATGGCACAAGGACAGGTTCAGGTCAACTTGTTTTTTTCCCCCCCGCAGTGGCTGATGATCAAGGATGCATGCACTGTACTGTCACCATTTGAGGAGGCAACGAGGATGGTGAGCAGGGACATTGCATGCATCAGTGACACAATTCCTTTAGTGTTCCTGCTGGAGCACACTCTGCGGGGAATTATAGATGTGGCTCTAGAGGCAGAGCAGCGGGAGGAAGAGGAGGCCTTCCCTAGCTCTCAAGGCCCCAGTCTTTCCGCAGACAGCATTCCAGCGGGTCCTACTCAGATCAGACAGGAGGAGGATGAGGAGGAGGAGGAGGAGGCAGAATATTTAAGTAGTGGGTGCATTGAAGGTGGGGATTCCTCAAGGGAGGGTTTCGTGTGCCCAGAAACACAAGGGCTAGTGCGTGGCTGGGAGGAGGAAGTGCACGATACGGTCATCCTCATTGACCAGGAAGACTCGGAAGCTAATGCCACCTGCAACCTACGCTTCATGGGCTCCCTAATGATGCAAAGTCTGCTAAAGGACCCCAGGATTCGTGCTATCAAGGAGAGGGATCATTACTGGTTGGCAACCTTTCTTGATCCACGATACAAGGGTAAAGTTGCAGAGCTCATCCAGTCCGCACAGAGGGAGCACAGGATGAAAAAACTTGAGGATGCTCTAAAGCGACACTTGGTAATCTACCAGTGCCTGGAAAAGTGTTACACAAGTGCTGACACACGTGCTTCTGATGCTGCGGATGATCAGAGGAATAGTGGTGAAGGCCAGGGCCACTTGACTGATGCATTTTTTAATTATTTTAGTCCTTGACGCCCAGGGACGTCAAATGTAGGCACCCATTGCCAGCATCTTCACCATATGGTGCAGGACTACCTAGGGGCAAGGGCAGACCTGGATACCTTTCCAGCAGATGATCCACTGGCTTACTGGGTGTTGAGATTGGATCACTGGCCAGAACTTAGCCAATATGCTATGCAGCTACTAGGTTGCCCTTCATCTAGCGTGCTTTCCGAAAGGACGTTCAGTGCCGCTGGAGGTTTTGTCACAGACAAAAGAGTGCGTCTGTCCACCAACTCTGTAGACCGGCTGACATTTATAAAAATGAATCAGTCCTGGATCAGCAGCTATCAATCCCCTGATGCTGAAGTAATGGAATAGATCGGGGATGTCCTCTTCTGCATTCACAAAATCTCCAGCACTGAACTCTTCCACAATACCACAAAAGGGTTACGGTGTGAAGGCACTTGCTGCCATGAAAGGCACAATATTTGGCTGCACTGACGCCTGTGCCAGATTTATATCATTTAAATTTATTTTAGTCCTCGACGCCCAGGCACGTCAAATGTAGGCACCCATTGCCAGCGTCTTCACCATATGGTGCAGGACTACCTAGGGGCAAGGGCAGACCTGGATGCCTTTCCAGCAGATGATCCACTGGCTTACTGGGTGTTGAGATTGGATCACTGGCCAGAACTTAGCCAATATGCTATGCAGCTACTAGGTTGCCCTTCATCTAGCGTGCTTTCCGAAAAGACGTTCAGTGCCGCTGGAGGTTTTGTCACAGACAAAAGAGTGCGTCTGTCCACCGACTCTGTAGACCGGCTGACATTTATAAAAATGAATCAGTCCTGGATCAGCAGCTATCAATCCCCTGATGCTGAAGTAATGGAATAGATATGGGAAGTCCTCTTCTGCATTCACAAAATCTCCAGCACTGAACTCTTCCACAATACCACAAAAGGGTTACTGTGTGAAGGCACTTGCTGCCATGAAAGGCACAATATTTGGCTGCACTGACGCCTGTGCCAGATTTATATCATTTTAATTTTTTGAACCGCAGGGTCCAACCCTGCACTCGTCCACAATACCACAGAGGGAGGGGTTACTGTATGATGATACTTGCTGGCCTGGCACCAAAGGCACAATATCTGGGTGCACTGACGCCTTGACCAGAATCCTATCTTTTCAATATAGGACCACATGGTCCACCCCTGCATTCTTCCACAATACTACAGAGGGGTTACTGTATGATGATACTTGCTGGCCTGGCAGTCTTGCACCAAAGGCAGAATATCTGGGTGCACTGACGCCTTAACCAGATGCATATCTTTTTAATATATATTTAATATATATTCAGATTTCCACGATTTTGGATTTTTGGAACATGGGATACTTAACCTGTAGATGGTGTCAAACATTTGAAACGGGGAAAGCACTATAACATAAAAGGCCCACACATGCATCACGTGAAGTGACATCAAGGCGAAAACTGTCCAGAGGATCTGATCCGTGAACATTTAAACGAAGAGCTTTAGAACATTTCACTTTATATGGGGTATAATGAGTGAAAATTATGATTAGAAGCCTGCACTAATTCTAGAAAACCATCAAGTATGTGGATTAGCAGGTTTAATTTAACGATCACCATTTGTAGTTTTACAATACTTTTTGTCATTTCAATTGTATTTCTCCAGGAGCTAAATTGAGCCTCGTTTGACATTAAATATATCTCACCGCTGAGCGCCGAATAGATGTGATTGTTTAATAGGAAAAAAAGATTCAGCCTTAAAAGTAAATACATTATATATAAAACGAGGTGATATATTACCGCAAGTGCATTAAAAATAATGTGACACATAAAAACAGAACGGTGCGTATAGCTGCACTTTATAACAGACTTCATGCTGGGAAAATGCCACCACCTGGAAAACGTTCAAGCTATTTCTCCAGGGGTTCTCGATGCCTTTGGAGATCTAATGGGGTAACAAATGTGTGTAGGTATAATTGTATGTGTGTGTCTTTTTTTTTGTTTGTTTCTGTATTTTTCATCCCTTTTTTACGTTTCAGGTCGTTCGTTATATCACGCCAATCCGAAATATTGGATTGTCAGATATCGTTTTTGGATCGGATAATGAATTAGGATTCACTGAGCTGCTGAACCTGTAATGAAAAAAGCTGACAAGCCGTAGGACTGGTGAAAAAAAAAAAAAAAAAACACGATTGAAAGTGCCGAAATTGAAGCGCTGTTTGGAGAAAAAAAAAAAGAAAAAATTTCAGTGATGTTACGAAACCTAAAATTTCACCCAAAAAAATCCACGAAAAATGGCAAGAAAAAAAAAAAAAAATATAAACAAAATGGCTTTTTGCTGCAAATGAAAAAAATCTAAGGTTTAAGAAATATTTAATAAAAATGGGGATTTTTTTAACATTAAAACCTATAGGCGAATCCTATAAGTTGCAAGGTTAAAAAAAAATCCCCATTTTTATTACTTTGAAATCATTTTATTCAATTTTTTTTTCCACTGTCATTTTCATTCCGTTTTGGAACATGTTGTTCATTTACGTTGCATTTTTCTCGTTTTGTTTGATATCGTTTTTTTAATCGACTTCGAATCGTAATATCTGCCGATTCATATTATCGGACGGCCGATATTACATTTTTTGGAATAGAAAATACAAATTACAGATACGAAATGCACATGTCTGTGTGTCTGTATACACGCAGGGATAGAAGAAAAAAAAGAAAATCCACATCAGCGAGCATTTCTAGGTCAAACACACACGAGCACCTGAGCGTCACAATTAATGACTAAAAGGAATATATTTAACAAACAGGAGGCTTTTTATATGTTAAAATATATTTACAACATGCTGCTGCCAAACTGTAAGTGCTGCTCATATGATTTTTGCGTAACGCTTAAACCACGGCAATATGTTTGAGTTTTAGATTTAACTTTTAAGATCCAATCAATAATTTAAACATGTTCGGGTATTACACTATAGACAGATGTCTGTGTTTATTATAATTATAATACGTCACTGAGCATATATATCTGTCCTTACCTTACCAGTGCTCCAGCAATGAGTGTGCTAGCATCTCATCATACTATTGTCCGCCTCACTTTCTCAGGTCTCCATCCCTGCCTTACTTATTGGCTCTGCTTCGGTACCCACTCGCAAACAGGACACAAAAAGCTGTGCCAGATTCATTGCCAGCATGAGTATCTTCTGGAATCCTGAATGGGGAGAAGGAGGACCACATGTAAGATGACCCAACTGTTCTCTCCCATCACTTGTAACTAACTTAATCCTTTGAAAAAAAAAAAAGCTCTGTTGTATTATTAGTTTTGTTCTTTATGGTCTTTTTTTATTCTATTTTTTTTTTAACTAGTGTAACTTGAATATTTGTATCAATCTGATGAGTACAGCATTGTGAGCATCGAAATGGCCATATCCCATGCTTAAAAAACGTATGTTGTACTTACATTACATACAAGGATCACTGATACCATTGCCACCATTGATGAGCGGAAGCTACAGTCAACATGGCAAGAAATCCAGTACCGTCTTGATGAGCTCCGTGCAACTAATGGTGCCCATATAGAGGTGTATTAAATGAAGCAAAAAAACCTTAAATATATACGTCTCATTTTGGAATAATTTTCACTTATCTGTCTTTTCATTTGACTTTGTAAAGAGACTTCATGGACACTGTGTATTTCCTACATATTTATTTTCTGTGTTAATCTGTATATTTGTGTTTTTGTTTTTAATATATTGCATTTTATTACTTTGTATTTCTGTAACAATTCAATGCTCTTGAACCCAGGACATACTTGAAAACGAGAGAAATCTCAATGTATCCTTCCTGGTAAAATACTTTATAAATAAAAGGTTTACTAATTAGATTCCGAGGCAACGTGGACATCCATGTAAAAAGTAACAAGAAAAGATTCACGAACCAAACAAGGAAAATGAAAAAAAAGGACAGTGAGAAAAAAAATCACCGTCCCAGCAGCATTCGCCGAGATAATCTAGTATCATCATATATTCCTGTCGAAAAAGGAGCTCGGCTGAAATTACTGCTTATTATTCAAACAGAATTAAACTTTGGGCTGCGGCACAATAAAGGGAAATTTGTTGTGGGCACCGCTGACAAACAGATAATTTGAATCCTGTGCCCTGACATTCCCCGCTACCTGATAAAATGTGATTGGCAATAATTGGTGCGACTTGGGAAGAAGCAAAGTTTGCATGCTAACGAGCTCCTGTGTATTGATTAATATCAAGAGACTCGTATGTATTGAATGGATACATTGTTTGCTCTTCTTTTTGTCATGCGAATGTGATTTTCTTGTTCAATAACTCACTGAAGTAATGATGCGAGCTGATGGGAAATGTATGAGCTTCTATAAGACCATTTATCATCAGAGAAGGAGTGCAAATTCATTGAATAAACAGCACCGAATTCATTAGTGTATCCAGACAGCTGCCGCTGTGCTATGGTCTTTCTCTGTGTGGAAGCACGCACTGTATTCTTCATCGTGTAAGAACAAATCGTCGACAACAATTAGATATTGTGGACTCAGATTTATTCTTTGTCAAACCAATAAAAGGCCGACATTAGTTTGCGAGAGAACCAAAGTAGCAATTCCACCAACCCTGCGTCAGGGAGACATGATTTATTCGGACAAAATGAAGCGTGAGTTCTAAATATACTCGGGAGTTGACAGGCTGCAGGGATTGTCATCTGTATTAAAGAGACGGTAATAGGAGGAGGTTGGTGGACATCAGATCGATCTACTGGTAGAGAAGACACTCTTCTGACATTGGAAGTTACGAATAAAGTCATGAGACGGCGAGTCGATGATACGATGTATCCAGTCACCGACACTAGGCAAGGGTTTTAGGTATATGATTAAAGGGCGATGCGTTCTACTACAGGATGTCTTAAAATACTCCGTGACTTTGAATGATATCAGATTCAGTGCATGGTGGGCTCATATGACCACTAGGGATGAGCCGTACACTCCCCAAGTTCGGTTCGAGCCCGAACCCGAACTTCCCATTTGTTCGAGACCGAACCCGAACCCCATGCAAGTCAATGGGGCTGAAAATTCGTTTTTTTAGAGTGCCCTCCAAGAGGGCATATATGCTACATATTTGCCATAAAAGGTGTATGGGGGTCCGGGTAGTGCCCTGGGGGACAGGAAACAAGGACAAAAAGTAAAAAAAAAACGTTTTTAAAGGGACAGTGAGTTTTCCATGAAATAAGGGTTAAAAATAAAAACCAAAAATTCCTTCAAATATCGTGCCTAGGAGGTCCCCATAACCTGCCTGTGAAGTGGCGGATTTCTAGGATGTATAGAAACACTTAAAAACAAAAAAAATGACGTTTCATATGACGGTAAATGCTTTTCCTTTAATCTATCCATAAACAACTGCTAAGGAGCGGCAGCCTGTATGAAAAGACATTTTAGGACGCGCAGAAAAAGTTTAGTAATTTTTTTGGCTAAATTATTGTGAAACTTATGCAGGCTTTGGATGAAAGTAAGAATATGTGCTTTAAAATTGGGCTTTTAGCGTTGGCAACCGTGCAGTCACACCGTAACCCCTCTGAGGATATGAATCTGATACAGGCGTCAGTGGCAGTGCACTCAGATATTGTGCCTTTAGTGCCAGGCATGCAAGTACTATCATACAGTAACCCCTCTGTGGTATTGTCGAAGAATGCAGGGGTGGACCATGCGGTCCTATATTAAAAAGATATGAATCTGGGAATGGGCGTCAGTGCACCCAGATATTCTGCCTTTGGTGCAAGACTGCCAGGCCAGCAAGTATCATCATACAGTAACCCCTCTGTGGTATTGTGAAAGAGTGCAGGGGTGGACCATGTGATCCTATATTGAAAAGTTTTTTATCTGGTAATAGGCGTCAGTGCACCCAGATATTGTGCCTTTAATGCCAGGCCAGCAAGTATCATCATACAGTAAGCCCTCTGTGGTATTGTGGAAGAGTGCAGGGGTGAACCTTGCGGTCCTATATTAAAAAGATATGCATCTGGTTAAGGCGTCAGTGCACCCAGATATTCTGCCTTTGGTGCAAGACTGCCAGGCCAGCAAGTATCATCATACAGTAAGGCTGGGGTCAGACGAACGCAGTGTTAACGTCCGTGTTGCCCGCACATAAGTACGTCCGTGATAGCATACAATTGTGTTAAATTGAGCCCCACACACGAAGGACGTTGCAAACGGACGCAGGTTAGGCAAGAACGTAATACTGCTAGAACGGACGTGCAGAGTGCGCAACGTCCACAACGTCCGCATAGCTTTGTGTGTGAGTGATGCAACAAGGTCAGACGGACTGCATTTATACGTCCAGCATTTTTGACACACAGAATGTTCTTTCATTGTAATTTATTTTCCCTGCTACATCAGTCAAAAAATCCGTCAGTGAAAAAAACGGACTGTGTGGCCACTACCTTGTCGTCAGTCAGTAAGTACGTCCGTACTGCACGGACGCACAGTCCGTAGAAAATGCGCTCATCTGACCCTAGCCTAACCCCTCTGTGGTATTGTGGAAGAATGCAGGGGTGGACCATGTGGTCCTATATTGAAAAGTTTTTGATCTGGTAATGGGCGTCAGTGCACCCAGATATTGTGCCTTTAATGCCAGGCCAGCAGGTATCATCATACAGTAACCCCTCTGTGGTATTGTGGAAGAGTGCAGAGGTGGACCATGTGGTCCTATATTGAAAAGTTTTTTATCTGGTAATGGGCGTCAGTGCACCCAGATATTGTGCCTTTAATGCCAGGCCAGCAAGTATCATCATACAGTAACCCCTCTGTGGTATTGTGGAAGAGTGCAGGGTTGGACCCTGCGGTTCAAAAAATTAAAAATGATATAAATCTGGCACAGGCATCAGTGCAGCCAAATATTGTGCCTTTCATGGCAGCAAGTGCCTTCACACCGTAACCCTTTTGTGGTATTGTGGAAGAGTTCAGTGCTGGAGGTTTTCTGACTGCAGAAGAGGACATCCCCTATCTATTCCATTACTTCAGCATCAGGGGATTGATAGCTGCTGATCCAGGACTGATTCATTTTTATAAATGTCAGCCGGTCTACAGAGTCGGTGGACAAGATGCACTCTTTTGTCTGTGACAAAACCTCCAGCGGCACTGAACGTCCTTTCGGAAAGCACGCTAGATGAAGGGCAACCTAGTAGCTGCATAGCATATTGGCTAAGTTCTGGCCAGTGATCCAATCTCAACACCCAGTAAGCCAGTGGATCATCTGCTGGAAAGGTATCCAGGTCTGCCCTTGCCCCTAGGTAGTCCTGTACCATATGGTGAAGACGCTGGCAATGGGTGCCTACATTTGACGTACTTGGGCGTCGTGGACTAAAAATTTTTTTGAAAAAGCATCAGTCAAGCGGCCCTGGCCTTCACTGCTATTCCACTGATCACCCGCAGCCTCAGAAGCACGTGTGTCAGCACTTGGTATTCTACCAGTGCCTGGAAAGGTGTTACACAAGTGTCGCTTTAGAGCGTCCTCAAGTTTTTTCATCCTGTGCTCCCTCTGTGCGGGCAGGATGAGCTCTGCAACTTTCCCCTTGTATCGTGGATCAAGAATGGTTGCCAACCAGTAATGATCCCTCTCCTTGATAGCACGAATCCTGGGGTCCTTTAGCAGGCTTTGCATCATTAGGGAGCCCATGCAGCGTAGGTTGGAGGTGGCATTAGCTGCCGAGTCTTCCTGGTCAATGAGGATGACCGTATCGTGCACTTCCTCCTCCCAGCCACGCACAAGCCCTTCTGTTTCTGGGCACACAAAACCCTGCCTTGAGGAATCCCCACCTTCAATGCCCCCACTACTTAAATAGTCCTCCTCCTCATCCTCCTCCTGTCTGATCTGAGTAGGACCCGCTGGAATGCTGCCTGCGGAAAGACTGGGGCCTTGAGAGCTAGGGAAGGCCTCCTCTTCCTCCCGCTGCTCTGCCTCTAGAGCCACATCTATAATTCCCCGCAGAGTGTGCTCCAGCAGGAACACTAAAGGAATTGTGTCACTGATGCATGCACTGTCCCTGCTCACCATCCTCGTTGCCTCCTCAAATGGTGACAGTACAGTGCATGCATCCTTGATCATCAGCCACTGCAGGGGGAAAAAAATCAAGTTGACCTGAACCTGTCCTTGTGCCATACTCACACAGGTACTCGTTGATGGCCCTCTGCTGCTTGTGCAGATGCTGCAGCATTGCTAATGTCGAGTTCCACAGATCAGACGGTTTGTGGGAAGGTGGAATTCTCTTTGAATTTCTGCCAAGCGAACGCTTGCTGGGAATGACCGTCTGAAGTGGCTGCAGACTTTTCTGGCCTGGATGAGAAGCTCTGGCAGCCCTGGGTACTTGGTTAGGAAACGCTGTACCACCAGATTTAGGATGTGTGCTAGGCATGGTACATGTGTCAATTTACCATTGCGTAGGGCGGAGAGAAGGTTGCTGCCATTATCGCAGACGATCATTCTCACCTAAAGCTGGCGTGGTGTTAACCATCTCTGCACCTGTCCCTGCAGAGCTGACAGAATTTCTGGCCCGGTGTGGCTCCTGTCCCCTAAACAAACCAGCTCAAGCACAGTATGGCATCTTTTTGCATGAGCCATTGCGTAGACCCTGTCAGGCGTCGGTTTAACTGCCACTTCGCCAGAGACAAAGAAGGAGGAAGAGGAGGAGGAAGAGGGAGAGGTGGTGGTGGAGCAGACAGACCTCATATAAGCAGCTTTCTGGAGGCATGGTGGATGATCAAGCTCCAGCACAGAGCCCCGTCTTGGATCCCTCCCAGCTGCAATCAGAGTTACCCAGTGTGCCGTGAAGGAAATGTAACGACCCTGTACATGCTTGCTGGACCACGTGTCTAAAGTGACATGCACCTTGCTGCTGACTGCCTTTCCCAATGACTGGATAACATTGTCTTCCACGTGCTGGTATAGTGCTGGAATGGTCTTGCGTGAAAAGTATTGGCGTTTTGGAACCTGCCACTGTGGTACAGCACATTCAGCAAATTCACGGAAGGGAGCAGAGTCCACCAGCTGGAAAGGCAGCAGCTGCAATGCGAGTAATTTTGCTAAACTGGCATTTAGACGCTGTGCTTGGGGATGGTTGGGACTATATTTTTTCTTTCGCTGCAGCAGCTGCGGCAATGTAATCTGACTGCGTAAATCTTCAGCTACTGGGATGATGTCACATTGTGAGGAAGGACCTGCTGGTACATCCATTACTGTAGCATCATCCCTGTCGGTGGAGGTTGTAGGCAATGACATGGCAGGACATACAGTGTGGGTAGAGACAGATGAGGAGGAGGAGGACCTACGCAAAGTTTTGCGCCAACGGGATGGGTGGCACTTGTTCATATGTCGCCTCAAGCACGTGGTACCCAAGTGTCCGGTGTTTATCCCACGCTTCAGCCTCATCTGACATAGATTACAAATAGCAACGGTGGGGTCTGCTACACATTTCTTAAAGAACTTCCAGACAGCAGAGTTCCTGCATGTGTTCTTTGAGACAACAGCGCTCTGCACCGGAGCAGCTCTGACATGTGATGACTTGGACTGGCTAGTGCTACGGTTGGACACAGAGGATGTTGTGCCTCTTGTTTTCTGTGCCTCCTCCTCCTCCTCCTCCCCTTCCTCCTCACTTGATTCCTCAGTTCGATCTGGCACCCAGGTGGAGTCAGTGACCTCATCATCAATGTCATCTTCACCCCCTATCTCCTCATCACTGGAGCCAACTTGGCAGTATGCTGCAGCTGCTGGGGCAACATGAGTGCCAGTTATTTGTGTGTCATCACTGGCACCCCCTTCCTCTAGGTTGATTATACTCCATTGCTCAACCTCAGAGATTGAATCAGAGCACTGTACTTGCTGCGCATCCTCAAGCAGCAGGTCACTCTCATTGTAGTCAAACAATTCAGCTGACTCCTCAGTGTGTGATAGCGAGGCTACAGCAGGAGTAGCTGTGGACATGGAGGCTGCATTAGATGCTTTGGCAGCTGAGGTGGACTGTAAAGCACTAGAAGCCTGGCTGGCAGAGGACTCGGAGGATGAGGATGGCCTGGTTAGCCAATCCACCAAGTCCTCTGTATGTTGCTGCTGCTTAAGACGGCCAGCACCAGTTAGAAAGGAAGAGCGTGCCCCTGCAGAGGATGCACCACGTCCACCACGACCAGAGACACAGCCTCCCGACACAGGGGCTGCTTGCCCTCTTATCTGTGTCTGGGAGCGTCTTCCTGTCCTTTTTGTTCTTTCAGACATGGTGAGTGATTTATAGATTAATATATACAGAACTCTGATTCAACTCTGGTATAAATATTTAAAGAACTCTGGTATAACTCAGTGAGGCACACTGATAGCTGGCAGCCAGTGACGAGACACAGATCACCTCAATTCACAAATGTTTTAAAGAAATTAGTGAGCCCCAAAATACAGCGTGGTACTGGTTGTGTGATGAGACACAGATCACCTTAATTCACAAGTGTTTTAAAGAAATTAGTGACACCCAAAATACTGCGTGGTACTGGTTGTGTGACAAGAGACAGATCACCTCAATTCACAAATGTTTTAAATAAATTAGTGAGCCCCAAAATACTGTGTGGTACTGGATGTGTGACGAGACACAGATAACCTTAATTCACAAGTGTTTTAAAGAAATTAGTGAGCCCCAAAATACTGTGTGGTACTGGATGTGTGACGAGACACAGATAACCTTAATTCACAAGTGTTTTAAAGAAATTAGTGAGCCCCAAAAAGATTTGCTGGCACAGTCACAAGACCCAGAAGATCACCTTAATTCACAAATGTTTTAAAGAAAGTTCTAAACCCCAAAAAAACTTGCTGGCACAGTGACAAGACACACATCACCTAAATTCCCTGATATTTGGTAGAAATGAGACCCCCCCAGACCCCCCCAGTAGCGTGGCAGACCGGCAGTAACAAGACACAACTATCTCCTTTGAAATTTCCTCTGAAATGCGTGCAGAATCGGCACGTGGAAACGTTATATAGTGTGCTGCGGGACTTAGCTCTGTGAGCCCATGATTGGCCAAAATTTGCCCAATCAGGACTCTGAGCGGTGATTGGCATAGTGTTGAACCAGTCTTGCACCAGACCTGTGGTCAGGTGTAAGGCTGTAGCCAAATACGAGCTTCAGGCCAGTGGGAAAATGCATTGTGGTCCATTGTGGTCGAACATGTGGCGAACACCCGGAAATGTTCGGTGTTCGCGATCTACTCGAACAGGCTAAGTTCAGGTCGAACCCCAAACCGTACGAACCCGAACAGCTCATCCCTAATGACCACGCTCTGTGATAACGGAGGATCCCCTCATCTGTCCAGTGAAAGACTGATCTCCGTGCTGTACAGTCCAGATCTCCTGGAGTGGCCCAGAGACGGATCACATGGCAGATAACCAAATTAATCTTTAGTGTTTTCGGAGAAATACGGGTGCGATGATGCTTTCCTGTCCTGCCAATAACCCACCTACCGCCCACTACCTAAAGGACTGATTTTTGGAAACCATTCTGGACCTGTAATATTGAGTAAATAACGGTCATTCTCAGCTTTCATTATGGGTCAAGTCCTAAAACTGGGAATGTGTGGGAACGCACGAATATTTCTGCAACGCAATTAACCATTATTATCTTGCACTTTATGCACTTTATGCACATTATGTATAAAGCACCAACTTATTCAACACAGCAGAGCACAAAACTATCAGAAAATGAACAAAAAAAAGTTGGACACACAGAACGATCGGAAAGGAGGACCCTGCTCCAGCGAGCTTACGATCTAAGTGGGGTGAAATAGAAAAGTCAAGGCACTCCAAGTACCAAGAGGGAGCATTTATTGGAGGAGGAGGTGCAACGTGTCAACTGCAGTCTTTTTCAAGACTGTCAACAGTTGCTATGCTGCACCTCTTCGTCCAATAAATACGACCTCTTTGTACCCGGTACCCTTCTGTTTCAGGGTTTAGAACAGGGATGTCCAAAAGCTGAACCCACAGATGCTTCTGAACTACAACTCCCAGAAATCTCTGACTGCATTGGATGGATGGAGAAGCATGGGTGTTGTAGTTCATGGACATCTGGGGGGCCGACGTTTGGACATCCCTGGTTTAGAAGGACCTCGACTACCTTTGTTGCTCAGAAGCACCTCGCAAGTGTACCTTAATTATAAAATGGTGTGCATTTCCTACATTCTTGTAAGGAGGAGTGGAGTAACACACAAAGCCGACATTAAAACGATGAATAAAACATTATATATCAACACACACAGACACACTATAGAGCACTCAAGCATACATCTAAAGAGATTAAAGACACTAGACTCCGTAGTGTTAGAAGATAATGTTTCTGCAGCGTGCTGCTCAAAAGGTGTGTGGGTATATATCTATTATAGGGAATCAGAGCAAACAGTGGTCAGGTCATCACAGAAATATTGTGACTTAATAAAGAAGCATTTGATTGAGTGCGGTCTGATTGGAATCGCTGTTCCTCCTGCAAAAATAATGAAGGAACTGTGTTCCCAAGCGTTTCCCGATAGACTTGAGAATTCATATTGTGTACTTGCTCTAAATTTTAAGAAAAGGGAGCAAGTCGGGCTGGGTGGCACAGCTTGCCATGTAGACAGTCTTGACTTCACAAGGAATTCCCGTGCATTGGATAGACCTGCCCAGCCATAATCTCCAACTCGCACTTTCTGTGGCATTTCTTGGGTGTAGTCAGAAGCAGAACAGTAAAAGACAAATAAAAAAGGGTCAGAGTTTAAGGACAGTGCCACATCGAAGGTCCAGTTCATAGAGCAAGCCATTGTAGAGTTAAGTCTCGCACCCCCCCCCCCACCAGTAAGGAGTGTACCATCAATAACATGTACTACACTAAAGATTATTCTTGGTGTCATTAAAGATTTTTTGGGTTCTTTAAACAATCCTCAAGGACCCTCAACTGTCTAAGTGTTGGCGATTGCTTAGTTCTGCTCCAACAGGGAGGATTATTGATTACGTATAGATGGTCCTTCAAGATTGGGATGAAGAACACTCATTTTGTATTGCTCATTACACATCTAAAGCAACTTATCACCTGAAATATTGACCTTCAAAAGCACAGAATGATGATAATAGATTAGCAATTTGTGGTTGCGATCAATTAAGAGGAGTTAATAAGATGGGTTTTTTTCCCCCCGTTATTTTGACGCTTCTTTTGAAGGGTTTGATGCATTGAGGTAAAGTGCAGTAAATGTTTAGATTTAATAAATGTCAGATGGGGATTCCATTGATTTTGCGCTCTTTCCAACTAACCATTGAAAGTGAAAAACAGAGGATATATAGATTTGCTATTGGTCCCTCTGAGTAGGAGATTAGTCACTTTCCACATGAACAGAAATTTCCTGCTGTGCACTGGATGCATGATATATCACATTTTACATTTGTGCGATTACAGTGTACCTCCTGTCGTTTCATCACAATATTGCGCCATTATATACATAGACCACTGTGTTTTTATTATGATCTACCACTCTCGGTCATGGCGTTTCAACCAAGTAATGTGGCATGATCCTACAACTCCTACCTTAGATTAGTTCCTTTGGTATTGCAGGGGGATGCACCTGACATTTGGTCCCATCACTTTTCCTCCACAAGAGACATAATAGAAATGGGAGCAATCTGTAACTGGGCAACGGCATCTTTGATTTATGAAAAGAAATGTAGGGTACAATCCCATAAACACCAAGTGATGTGCAAACTAAACACTCACAAGAACATGATGTTGCATGTGCCCATCAATCTTAATGCTCCAATGTGGCTGACATCTGCCTGGCCCCCGCCAAGGACTTCAATGAGGAGCAGCACAGCAAAGATGAAAAGACATCAGAACTAGTAAAATTATAAAACATTTATTACTCACCCTAAAATACAATAAAAACAGCACTACGGGAATTAAGATCCAAATCGGGATGTATATAAAATAGCGCAACGCGTTTCATCCCAATAGGGACTTACTCAGGAGCAATAAAGTGTAATCTACACTTAGTCCAGGCTACAATTTATACAAAGTACCCCCCAAAGAAATCTTTAATTAAGGGGCAAATCAAAGTTCTGAACATCTTCACGTGCTGCCGCCGCCATCTTGGTTCGAATCGCACATGTGTCGATCTCCCTTCTCTCGTGATGGGACAGACTCGCAAATCTCTTCATGTACTTCCTGATTCCGGCGCTGCTAGATGAACGTCACTGCCTCTTCGTGTGGAAACAGAATCCCACCAGAAGTAGTCCAAACTCCTCTGCGCAAGGAGGACCCACCCCCAAAACAACGTCCACAACTCCATCCCTGTGGAGGGTCAAGGCCTAACAGACTGTAGAGTGCACCACAAGGCACCTCAGTAGGAATCCATATACAAAAGATCAAAAATAAACAATGGCTAATACTCGATAGCCCTTAATTGGCAATATTGGTTGTAGCAAAATGAGCCATACTGTATCAATTACATCAATAATCATAAACTTCAAAAATAGCAGAATACACAGAGCATAAGAAAAAAAAAATGATAAACACAGGAATTCCAACAAAAAGGGGAGGGGGTCCTTCTATATAATACAGTTATTTTAGGAAACAGGCCAAATCTATATCCACATTCAGACCTCTCGGTTGGAGTGTTTTTAATTTATGAATCCAGAAGTATTTATGCATCAGCTTGTGATTTGCCCGTCCCAGTTTGTAGCTTTAGTGTATTTCCACCTGGAGGAAATAACGCTTAAGTAATGACTAGTTTATATTAAAAAAAGGGAGCTATACACAGTTCGGTTCATATATATTTGGACACTGAAACAATTAGAGGTTTTTCCTGGTATTTACCATAAACCTATTCAAGCTATAGTTCTATAATGGATACGGAATGAAAGTGCACCTCTTTAGGTTTAATTTGAAGGCATGTACCTCCAAATTGGAGGAAGGGTTTGGGAATTACAGCTCTTAAGAGTAACCATGCCCTCTTTTTTCAAGAGACCAAAAGTAATTGGACAATTTAATCAAAAGTGGTTTCATGGCCAGGTGTGGCTACTCCTTCGTTATTTCTTCATCGATTAAGCAGGTAAAAGGTCTGGAGTTTATTTATTTTATTTATTTATAAAAGGATTTTACCAGGAAGGACACATTGAGATTTCTCTCGTTTTCAAGTATGTCCTGGATTCAAGAACATTAAAATGTTACAGTTGTTACAGAAATACAAAGTGATACAATGCAATATATATATATATAAAAGAGTTGATTCTATGTGTGGTATTTGGATTTGGAATCTATTGCTATGAACCTACATCTAAACAAAGCCAGACCAGTTCTAGAAATGCATTCTTTGGACGGATGAAATGAAGATTAATCTGTACCAGAATGACGGGAAGAAAAAAGTGCGCCGATGTGTATTGCGTCATTTTAAGTTTTAGTCTACCATACTTTCTTGCCATTAAGCGAATGATCCAATGATAGCACGATCGTTTGATAAAGGGGTTCAACAAGAAAAGTATTGATGCATATCATGATGTGATATACTTAAGTTCCTTACACTGACCGTCCATCACATTTATATCCATTTTGAATAGATTTCAGTGCTTCATTATCAGTTCAATATATTTGTTCGGGCGAGCTCATTCCCAGCAGGTCTATATTAATTATCTGGAAATGAACACTTAACATTGACCACTTGGAGAACCTGTTATGATTGGAGAGTGGTGATAGTGTAAGGTAACGCATAATGACTGACGCCTGCTTACCATAAAGTGCTGGATATTAGGATTACTCTTATAGATAAATTTGGATTATTTTACATAGTTTGGTGCACATCTCTCTAGTAGACCGGTGTCTGCTATACATTAAAGACCTAGGGCTAGATTATATACAGAACACAAACTGTAACATTCAGATATGTAAGCATTCATGTCAGGATCAGTGACTAACGCATTCCCCTCATATTACATATCAAAATATTCCACCCTGTCCCCCGGGATGCTGAGCGATGTTCCGGTTTAAGGTCTCCATGTTAGGGTTAGGAATGGATTAGGGCCCCAGTGTCTGTTAGACTTACATTCTAGAAGGGTTGGGGGTGGAAATAGGAGGAGAGGACTGCAAGGTGCATGTGATGGATTGGCTGGGGCAGTGAGGTGTATCAGTGAGTCGGTGGTAGGCTGGCCTGAATAGGAATGGCTTAAGGGAGTGTTTGAAGGAAGGGAAACTAGGGGAAAGTCTGACAGTATGAGAGAGCATTCCAGAGGATGGGGGCTGTACGTGAGAAATCCTGCAGTCTATCATGGGAAGAGGTGATGCGGGGAGAAGCTAGGCACAGGTCACTGTTTGACTTTAGGACGCGGGCTGGGGTGTATTTGGGGATTAGTGAGGACAGGTAGTGGGGAGCTGCTGAAATAGTGAGAGCTTTGTAGGTCAGGGTAAGTATTTTGAATTTAATTCTGCAGTGGATTAGGAGCCAGTGAAGGGACTCGCAGAGGAGCGGCAGAGAAGGAGCGGCAGAGAGAGCGGCGGGTGAGGTGGATGAGCCTGGCAGAGGCATTCAGAATGGATTGTAGGGGGGAGAGGCGGTAGAGAGGTAGGCCAACAAGACAATTACTACAATAGTCAAGTCGGGAGATTACAAGGTGTGGAGGACTTGCTTTGTGGTGTCAGCGGTAAGAAATAACCGTATTCTGGAAATATTACATAGTTGGTAGCGGCAGGAGGAGGAAAGAGACTGGACGTGGGGGATGAAGGAAAGAGCCGAGTCAAGTGTAACTCCGAGACAGCGAACCTGGCTTGATGGGGAGATAGTGATACCATCGACCATGATAGAGTAGCCAAGCGGTAGGGAGGCATTAGAGGGAGGAATTAGTAGGAGCTCAGTCTTGGACATGTTAATCTTTAGGTGGTGAGAGACCATTTAATAACCTATGCATTATAAAAGGTTTGGATAGTAAAATTTGGCATGACATATACAGATAGTAAAGAAATGCGTTAGTTTGTATCTGCTGAGTCTACTGAAACAAATACAATTTGTCTAGGTTCTGCTACGAAACGTGACTTCAAATAGTGTTTAAATGGGATGACGAAAGCGTTTTCAAAATGAGCTCATCACACAGAGAAGAAATGGCTCAGCATTGAAGGGGTTAAAGAGATTTTATTTGGCATAAAACTGCACATGTGTTTCCTCTAAAAATGTTACAATACAGAAGTGTTTGGAGTGTAAATAAACCTGTTTTGAATCATCATCTTACTGGAGGTGGAACCAGAGGGGGTGGTCTATCGGAGCGGAGGAGCTTGGAAATTATTTTAAACTGTGTCTTTGGTCATTTTCAAACGGCCATACGAAATAGATTCAGAACCAGTACCTTGGGGGCAGGAACACCTTAATCTGAACCCCCCCCAACCCTATTACACTCCTTAACACCCACGTAGTGTTCATTCAGTACACTATAGTACCCTGCATCAGGTACAGCATGCTTTTCCATGTCAATTCTTTCTCCTCTTGACCCTGTTGAGTATGTTGTAGCGTGCATGCAAAAGCTCTGTCTTTTATCCTGAACTCTGCATCTTGCTCTTGTTTAGATCCAGTATCATAAGGTGACTTCATAAGATTAATTTGTCGTTGTGCATAAAACACAAAGCGCTGTGTGCTTCAGCCAGGAGCTTTGGTTTGTACTCGCTTTGCTTTATTAACCATTCTCGAGAACACACAGGCTTAGTGTTCACTGCCCTGACAAGTCAAAACGTGGCTACCGCTGTGTTAGACATAATAAAGGCTTTCCAAGGTGTTTCTACTTAACAAATTGTCTTCAAAGCAAACAGTTCATGAAGTGAAACAGTGTGAATCTCTAAACAATCATTATAGCATCTCAAATACTTATACACCATCTTCAGTGTTCATTAAATATTTGCACAGCGCAGTAGGCGTCATGTCAAAGAATATTGATGACCAGTCCAACAGAGCATTTTCTTTTACCCGCTTTTGTATGGAACAGACGCCTGACGCGGACATTAAAAACCATGGCATGCTGCAAACATTTGTAAAATATGGATACCTGCATAGAAAATGTAAAATCAACCAGGGCTCTACAAATTATGGAATTACCTCTCTTCCACATAAACATTTTATTGAAAATGATGCTGACTGCGCCATCTATGGACCGCCTGACATGTGAGCACAGTGTCTTTTGAGCCGCCCTGTGCATGCACGGCTTTACGCTGTTCCATGTACGTTGTGGCCGATGACGTTTATCACGTCATTCACTTTTGATTGGTCAGCGTCTCGGAAGCAGAAAATGTTTGTTTTAGCTACATGGTAGCTGTTTATGGCCGGCGGAATGTGGGGTTTCTTTTTGGCATACATCTGGATACACACGTGACGGCATTTCAGATTGATTGACCCCTTCCTAAATATATCAAGGTGGGTTACTCAGGCATTCAGCTCCAGACTAAGCCCTTGTGGGCGAAACACGTTGAGCGATGTTATTTTGTGTTTAACAACTTCACATGCTCGCTCATATCTTGGGCTCGGCCCACCTGCCGCTCTATCCACTTTGCCCTTTGTGTTCCGACCTCTGTTGGCAGCCATGAAAATAGATAGTTGGTATGTAGGCAGCATGCACTGCTGAGGTAACAGTCAGCTTTCTATTGCTTACCTCTCATAATTTTCCCATCTATCTACAGGCCATCACGCCACTGTGGTGACATGTCTAAGGACTGGGACTATTATATTTTTTTCAGGGTATTGGCCATGAGTTTGAGTCATTCGCCATTGTATGTTTGTCCATGTTTTTGTGTATGGATTGGTTCAATAAAAGGATCGTGTTTATTTTACCATAATCTTTTGGTGCTCATGCATTGCATCTTTGGTGCAGTTGTTTTGACTTTTCTACATTAGCTGGGGGTTATACCCCTTTGTGTACACCATTGCCCTACTTTCTTTTGTTTATGCCCATAATTGTTAAACTAAGACTGATCGTCCAATGCCTCTCAATGCTTTTTCACGGAGACGTAGATGGTTGTCTGCGTGGGAATCAGTCATGGACGTGCGGATTGTTGGGCTGATGTCCCCTGCTGCTTCCTGCAGAAGTCATCAGCATGGAATGTACCAAGGGAGAGCAGAGAAGGAAATGAGGACTCCAAGCTAAAAGACCAAGGGGGGAAAGGCAAGAAGTGGGAGGTGGCAAGGAGCAGTGGAGGCTCATCCATAAAGCAGTATGGTGCAGCACCCTACCATTAACAAAAAAATATTTATATAATTGTTCTCAGTTTTTTGTGTCATTTAACATGTGCCCGATTGATAAAATGTGTTATGTCCCTTTAAGCAGTGACCTTTTCTCCTCAACTGTAACTAGACAGAGTATAGAAAAATAAAAAAGATAATCTGATCATTTGTCTTCGACATGGTCCAGAAATCTGATAAGGACTCAAGATCTCCCATAAAGTATCGCAGACTGCAACGGTGTTCAAGCTCCCTGCAGCTGGCAATTTGGCCAGATTTGTATGAAGCCCATCAGTGTTCAAAACTTTGTCTGGGGGCTTCAAATGTAGAGATTATGTACTTCACACACTGGGGGCCTGCCTTAATCCCTTAATGACAGAGAATTCACAGCCACATTTGCCTTAATGTTCTAAACAGCAATAGTAGGATGTGTTCAGATCAAAATTTCTTTTTTAAAATTAACAAATCATAATTATATTTCAATTAAAAGCGTAATCCAGAATTTAACCAAAGATGTATACATAAAACATTCAGTATAAATCTAGTTATATATATATATATATATATACACACTGAATAAGGTTTTATGTATACATCTTTTTGCTAAATTCTGGATTACATTTGAAATTTACCCTCAAAAATGGCCATTTTATTTGCCTCTTAAGGCCCGTGTCAGACGAGCGCAGTGTTCACGTCCGTGTTGTCGCACATTTTAACGTCCGTGGTAGCATACAATTATCAAGAGACCCACAAACGAAGTACATCTGCACAGAAGCACAATGGACGCGGCAAACGGACGCAGTTTAGGCTAGGGTCAGACTGAGGCAGTGCCAACGCGCGTGCAGGTGCACTTAATCACAGCCGTAGTAGCAGCAAATGCCGGGCAATGACGGCCAATATACGAAGTACGGTCGCACAAAAGTGCGGCCGCGCAACGCAAGTGGCAAACGAACGCATTTTGTCGAGAACGTAAAACCGCTAGTACGGTTTACAGAGTGCGCTGCGTCCGCTAGCGGCGTGTGTGCGTGAATTGGAGATGTCAGACGCTGCTAATGTCCGGCTAACATAACGTCCAGATGCAAAAAGTGTTTTATTGATGATCCGTACAAAATCACGAACGCAAATGCGCATCGTATGACCGCTATCGCGTATTCCGTGAAAAAATGCGTCCATTCGTTCGAACGCACTTTTTCACAGACAACGTGAAAATGCGTTCGTCTGACCCTAGCCTTAGGCAAGAATGTTAATCCGCCAGAACGGACGTGCAGAGTGCGCCACATCTGCATAGCTTTGTGTGTGAGTGATGAACGAGGTCAGACGGACTGCATTTATAGGTCCAGCATTTTTGACGGACAAAATGGTTATGCATTTTAATTTATTTTCCCTGTTACATCAGTCAAAAATAGCGTCAGTGAAAAAAACGGACTGTGTGGCCACTACCTTGTCGTCAGTCAGAAAGTATGTCCGTACTGCACGGACGCACAGTCCGCACAATATGCGCTCATCTGACATTAGCCTTAATAGGAATAGGTCTATGTGGTTTATTCCCCATATATGGGACCATTCACATATTTTAGAGGTAGTAATGCCATATAGACATATTCCCATTAAAGATTAAAAACATTCATGTTTCCAGTGTGGCGCTCTTGAAATTTCACCAGTTGCCACTGGTATGGAGGCATCATTGACCCTCTAATATTCTTCCGCCTCCTAATTTTAACCTTTAAGTGGTTTGCAGATAGTTTTCTCTACAGTCTTCATACGTCCCGTGTAATGTTTTGTAGAAAATATAGTATTTGGAGTTTTTGCCACAGCCTGAAAGAATCCTACCCAATTTCTAGATGTGATATAAATACCAAGGAATATAGAAATATCACTCCTGAATTTGTAGTCTTTAGTTGCAGGTTACATATAAACGCACACAATAATATAAATCAGTGGCTGTCGGAATCACCAGAAGCCTTGAGATTGCAATTGAATGGAACACATTCTTCAGGCTTCCTTATACAACATTCATTTTTGGAGGGGTATCTGTGCACTAAAGCGGTGAAATTATCTAAAGACAGGTGTTTGTTTTATTATCGCAGATTTCATTTCTCCGGAAGTAGAAAAGAGGACGTAAAGAGACTCAAATGGTGGCGCCAAGCTTTGCTCCTGGGGGCTCCCGCTGTATTTCCAGTGCGCCCCTGCACTCGCATACGACAAGAAGTAATTGAACTGAATGTTTGGTCGTCTGCCGTAAAAAAAAAAAAAAAAAAAAAAAAAAATCCATTGAAAAACACAAAAGGACCACTCAAATTCCAAAAAAAATGGCAATGCTGTTTAAAGACGCCCTACAGTTGCATGTTACACTCGATGTCCCCTTTGGCCATATGTGGAAATGCACAAAGATATAAAAAAAAAAAAAAAAAAGGAATATAAAGCTTTCGCCGGTGTCCTAGATTTAAAATTTATTTTACTTAATTATTTAGAAGGCATTTCACCAGGAACCAATGTGAAATGTCAATCGATAATGTCTTCTGTGCGCAGTTTACTCTTTGAATTTGTAAAATAAATCGAATAAAATGTATTTGGAGAAGGTAGCAGCGGCCATTTAAATAAGGACCTCGGCAGCCTGGTCGACGGCCTGCATAATGCACTAAAAAAAGGGAAGAACATTAATTATATTATTTCTTCTTGTCTGCACAGTGGTATGTTAAGTCAATCTTTGCAAGTCATATCTATTCCCAAACAAATAGCGTGTTTAAAGAACACTAGGTAAAGCGGGTCACAAACTGAGGGAGCCGGAATATCCAAATATGTAGAAGAAAACAAATTCAACAATAATATGGTTATGTATATAGATCGTGAAGGGGTTAAGAGTGCATGCAGTTTCTATCAAGACTGACTTAACTGGAGCTTCAAAAACTCCCACAGGGGCATTGGGATCGAGTTTAGTCAATGTGGTCTTATTCTGGTGCAATGCAAAAAAGCGCTAATACGGATTCATTCGCTAACGGGTTTATTAACCCGCTGGGGATACATGCAGCACGCTATAACCTCATTTAAGCTAGCGTTAGGGCCCCTGGTGTCTCCCAGTTATAGCGTTCGGGCCCCTGGTGTCTCCCAGTTATAGCGTTAGGGCCCCTGGTGTCTCCCAGTTATAGCGTTCGGGCCCCTGGTGTCTCCCAGTTATAGCGTTCGGGCCCCTGGTGTCTCCCAGTTATAGCGTTCGGGCCCCTGGTGTCTCCCAGTTATAGCGTTCAGGCCCCTGGTGTCTCCCAGTTATAGCGTTCAGGCCCCTGGTGTCTCCCAGTTAACAAGTTAAGAAAATCAGAGACGCAGTCCTAAAAAATAATTACACAAAATTAAAAAAGTTTTTATAATAAAAAGATAAAAAAAAAACAGCTGGCACAACGTGCATACGATGTCCGAATATCCATGTTCCGACCTCAAAACATCCTAAGTAGTAATGATTGGATGTAGCTGGTTATCTTAGACCGGGGTCAGACGAGCGACGCCTGTCTGGCCACCTCGTTGAGTGCAGTTAGTGTGCTCACAGCACTGCAAGGCTCGATCCTCCTATGGAGGATCGCACTTTGCAGCCCCAAACACGCGTCATAGCGCTTCAATGGGGAGGCTTTGTGAATGGACGCAGCACGCCTGCTGTACTGCGCGTGTGCTACATCGTGTGGCCGGCCCGTCGGAACCCTGGGAGGCACGCCAGTACT
Source organism: Leptobrachium leishanense (assembly GCA_009667805.1). NCBI lineage: Eukaryota > Metazoa > Chordata > Amphibia > Anura > Megophryidae > Leptobrachium > Leptobrachium leishanense. The sequence continues at coordinate 1,388,164 of CM019072.1, forward strand.
GGCCCACATAAGGCTGGTGTCAGACGAGAGCACTAAGAGACGAGTCGGAGTCTGATTTTGCGCATTCTTAAGCACCATTTTATTTACTAGCTCAATATTTCCTTATTTACATATTTCAGTTTCTATATTTCCAATGTAGCTCTCGGAGAGAGAGTCATATATATCTATGTCCATGGCATCTTTCACATAAGAGCTAGCGGTTCTGGAGGCACGGTGATTTTTTTTTTTTTTTTATAAAAGAAAACCCGGGTACTTTTGGAAAGCTCTTGATCTCCATGGCTTACCAGGTTTCGACAGGCACTATACACTGCACCCATCTGTGTGTGTTTTTAGCCTCGATTGAGAATGAACTGTCACGTCCGGTCCACGCATCTTCCAATAATACTCCGCGCGTCTGGCTTTTTAGAAGTCATTTGGAAAGCGAGATGTCTTTTATTAGATATTGATTCTCGCGCAGATGATGCAGTTATTTTGAGTCGCGCACATGGAACCTTGTCAGATTTTGTGGATATGTAGAAAGTGATTTCTTTTTCCGCTCAATGGGGAGACTGGGAATTATACAACTTTCAGGCTTGACGCGTCTTGTTTGTGGTACTCATAGAGAGTGAAATTTTCTCCGGGTCGATAGAGGACGGGCAGAGGATCGCACATGCAGAGGATCGGATTGCTGCGAAAGAATTCTATGCTTTCAAAACGATATCAAGACTTCTATTATCCCACCCCTCTCCAACCTTTTTCATTATGTATTCGGCCCTTTGACAGCTGTGTCCATTTCACAAACTCTCGTAGAAATGAATTGTAAACTTTCAATGGGTAATTGTTTGGAAAATTGGGTCCTGGTCCATGGCTGACATTAAGCAGAACGCTCGAGCCATACAACAAACCAGCTCGAGCGTCGAGCTCAAAATCTACACGTCCTATTTCGTTTGTGTCTGTGATATCACGGCTGCTTACTGTACATTAAACGTCTATGTTTTATATGGGAGATATTAATGGGACCTGAAGAATGAACAATTTCAACCCTGATTACCTTAATTTATGCCTGCCGTTATTCCGCAATGAATAATATCTTGTAAACACTGGTGTTAAGGGATTGTGCAGAAGTGAAATCCCTTAACACATTAATTTAACCATTTAACCCCCACCAAAAATCCAATACTCACCACAGATCCCTTGGCTCGGAGAGCGACGTGATATACTTCGTCCTCTCTCCGTAAGCAGCTGAACACTTGGAACATATACAGTATCATATGTATAGTTCCCAGTTGTTCCTCTCCAGATCTTTCCGCCTTCCCGACCAAAACCTGCACTGACAGTCCAATGGACTCCTGGAGCGGATAACAGCTGGATAGCAAAGCACCATTGCCATTATCCTCAAACACCTCAGACGTATGGAGACTCGAGGTACTGACAAAGCAGCATGGTCGGAATACGGGTGTTAAACCAGTCTACCCATTAGCATCTGACTTTTATCAACAACCATGAAATAGAGCCTTCGGTCTTTAGCACGGTGTGTGGATCAACTAGATTGTAAGCTCCTGAGTTTGTAATTTTATTTGATTCTCCATTATTTATTGTGAATAGCTACGGAAACTGTTGGCGATAGGGCTGCCGGAACAGCCATGTTTTCCTGAACACATAATTTATTCATGCCGATGGGCAGTGCTTGAAAAATGCCACCCTGCAGCATGTAGAATCCATAAAATGCAGATAATTAAGAAGGAATCCATGGACCTATTCCCGTGGGAATTTACAATCTTGAAGGGTGAGGGAATTAGAAACAGGAGGGGGGCTGCAGTAAGGAGTTAATGCAGGGAGAGGTGAGGACTATTTTTGGGTCGGACGGATGTCTTGTTACGGAGTCGGGTGGTCAGCTTCCCTAAACAGAAGGGTCTTTAGGGAGCATTTAAAATGAAGCCAGGTTTGGGGACAGTCTGACATTGCGAGGAAGCACATTCCATAGTGTCGGCGCCGCACGAGAAAAGTCCTGCAGTCTGGTACGTGAGGAGGTAATGATGGAGGATGCAAGGAACAGGTCATTGTTGAATCTTAGGTAACGGGCTGGGGTGTATTTGGTGATTAGTGAGCAGCGGCGTTAGGGAGGACAGGTAGTAGTGAGAAGCGGCGGCGTTAGGGAGGACAGGTAGTAGTGAGGAGCAGCGGCGTTAGGGAGGACAGGTAGTAGTGAGGAGCGGCGGCGTTAGGGAGGACAGGTAGTAGTGAGGAGCGGCGGCGTTAGGGAGGACAGGTAGTAGTGAGGAGCGGCGGCGTTAGGGAGGACAGGTAGTAGTGAGAAGCGGCGGCGTTAGGGAGGACAGGTAGTAGTGAGGAGCAGCGGCGTTAGGGAGGACAGGTAGTAGTGAGGAGCAGCGGCGTTAGGGAGGACAGGTAGTAGTGAGGAGCAGCGGCGTTAGGGAGGACAGGTAGTAGTGAGGAGCAGCGGCGTTAGGGAGGACAGGTAGTAGTGAGGAGCGGCGGCGTTAGGGAGGACAGGTAGTAGTGAGGAGCGGCGGCGTTAGGGAGGACAGGTAGTAGTGAGGAGCGGCGGCGTTAGGGAGGACAGGTAGTAGTGAGGAGCAGCGGCGTTAGGGAGGACAGGTAGTAGTGAGGAGCGGCGGCGTTAGGGAGGACAGGTAGTAGTGAGGAGCGGCGGCGTTAGGGAGGACAGGTAGTAGTGAGAAGCGGCGGCGTTAGGGAGGACAGGTAGTAGTGAAGAGCGGCGGCGTTAGGGAGGACAGGTAGTAGTGAAGAGCGGCGGCGTTAGGGAGGACAGGTAGTAGTGAGGAGCGGCGGCGTTAGGGAGGACAGGTAGTAGTGAGGAGCGGCGGCGTTAGGGAGGACAGGTAGTAGTGAGGAGCGGCGGCGTTAGGGAGGACAGGTAGTAGTGAGGAGCGGCGGCGTTAGGGAGGACAGGTAGTAGTGAGGAGCGGCGGCGTTAGGGAGGACAGGTAGTAGTGAGGAGCCGCGGCGTTAGGGAGGACAGGTAGTAGTGAGGAGCGGCGGCGTTAGGGAGGACAGGTAGTAGTGAGGAGCGGCGGCGTTAGGGAGGACAGGTAGTAGTGAGGAGCCGCGGCGTTAGGGAGGACAGGTAGTAGTGAGGAGCCGCGGCGTTAGGGAGGACAGGTAGTAGTGAGGAGCGCGGCGTTAGGGAGAACAGGTAGTAGTGAGGAGCGGCGGCGTTAGGGAGGACAGGTAGTAGTGAAGAGCGGCGGCGTTAGGGAGGACAGGTAGTAGTGAAGAGCGGCGGCGTTAGGGAGGACAGGTAGTAGTGAGGAGCCGCGGCGTTAGGGAGGACAGGTAGTAGTGAAGAGCGGCGGCGTTAGGGAGGACAGGTAGTAGTGAAGAGCGGCGGCGTTAGGGAGGACAGGTAGTAGTGAGGAGCTGCGGCGTTAGGGAGGACAGGTAGTAAGGAGCAGTGTTAGTGAGGGTTTTGTAGGTCAGGGTGAGTAGTTTGAATTTGATTCTGCTGTGTATGGGGAGCCAGTGTAGGGATTCAGAGAGAGGAGCAGCAGAGACCAAGCGACAGGCGGGATGGATAAGCCAAGCAGATGTGTTTAGGATGGACTGGCGGGAGAGGCAGGAGATAGGAAGGTCAATCAGGAGGTTGTTGCAGTAGTCCAGGCGGGAGATAACAAGCGAGTGGATAAGTTGCTTGGTGGTGTTAGCAGTCAGAAATTATCCACATTCTGTTTGTAATATTTACCTGTAAAAACAGAAAATTCTGTGTGGAGGAATCCAGCAATAAAATGACAGTTATGGCCAAATTTAATATAAGTGAAGAATGTTATGTTAAATGTATTTATGGAGAATAAATGCCCGATTTAATATAAGTGATGACGAAAAGATCCTGAGTTGTTTGGTTGATGCTGCTTTATGTACAAGGTCTTACAAGGTACGCACATATTAACGGCTCTTTCCATCCATCCTGACACTTTGAATTAATTAAGACATCAGCTACATATGATGCCTGGCAGATGCCCATTGGTAACATTTAGAAAAGCAGCGGAGTAATAGGCTGCATTTGGCTGCGTTCTCTCGGATGATCTGAAATGCACCTGTTTACTTATTACTGGATAATGTAACTAAATGCGAAGCAGCGTTTCCCCCATGCAAGATGTACTTCCCGATCTGATAAGATGGCAGAGCAAAACCCCGGGAGGGGTGCTTAAAATGCAATATTGGGCCCCATAAAACTGAGTGCACAAGGATCAGAAGAGGAAATTATTTAAGAATCGGGGGGAAGAAAAAAAAAAAAAGCCGCAGGTGTCACAGATCCAGGTCGGCGCTTTCTATGCATAACGGGCGGAAAATGCTCCATCTCCCTACAGCGGAACAAAGAGCTTGCGTATTTTATAGATGATTAAACATCAGTAACGGTGGTACGGCTTACATTATCTGCACAGTTTCATAATGCTAATATTAATGGAGGCTGTAAACGGTTTATCTGCCGGGAGAAAATGCTCTGCGCCAGTACTGCGTTTTATTGAATGCAAAAAATAAATAAATAAATAAAACGAATGTAAAGATGCACGGTGTTGCGCTTGGATACAGGACGAAAATGTGAGTCGCTGCAGAAATGAGGAATCCAGGAGCACCAATCTCATGGAGCAGCCAAGCAGGCAACGGGTCAGTCAGAACCTGACATTTATCAAGGGCTTGATAACATCTCGATTTGGAACACATGACCAGGCATGCCCTTCTCGTTTGCGCAAGCTAAACTATGTGATGCTGTACGTTATGATAGTGTCGTTGCAAGTTCATGTGTCTGTAGAATCCACAATTGTCCTTGCTAGAATTCTACAGGAAGAGGTCAGTGGGTTATTCGGATTCTGGAAAAGCAAGGATTTTTCAGAGCAGCGGTTACCAACCTGGTCCTCAGCGCCCCCCCCCCCCCCAACAGGCCAAATTTTAAAGGATTCCCATGAGGAAATGCAGACTGAATCCTGCAATCACTGAGCAGCAAATCATATCACCTGTGCTGTGCTTCACATATCCTGCAAACCTGGTCTGTTACGGGACCTGAGGACCAGGGTTGGGAACAAATTCTGCAGATGGGACAACTGGTTAAAATAGGAGATGTTTCGCCCTACATGGCCCTGATGATGATTAAGGTTGGTTAGGCCAAAAGGTTGCTCATTTAATCCTTTATCTACAAAATAGAAGCCCCGAGTTGTCCGTTGACTTATTGTGGATCTACAGCCCTGTAGCAGTGGAGCATCGATTCGATGACTGACTGTGTGAGGGTTCTTGCAGCTCTTCATGTCCCTCAGGGTTATATTCTTGCTATTGGCTACTTAGATTGACCATTGTACACTAATAAACACAGTAACGGGCAATTAAAACACATGTAAAAGAGTGATTCCTACCCAAATACGTTAGGGTACCAAGCCATCATAAGGGAGACATTCTGTATAATTAATGGTACTGAATACAACCAAGGATCAAGTCTCCCTTCATTTGTTTCACATTCCATGCCCCAAGGCTGGTAAAGAATTTGGTGCCCAGGTCGATTGATCATAGTATGGTATTGACACCAGTTTAACCACAAATTTCCACCGGAGAGGGGTCCAATTGAAGGATCCAGACCCTCTAAAATGGACAGATTAAACTGGACCTAGTCAATCAAAGCAAATCAGCAATTCAGTATCATGAAATCAAAAATGCCCTCATTGAGTAGGGACAAGACAGTACTTAAACCGGCAGGTAAACCTACATACAAACAAAACTGTTAAAAAACCTCTCAGACGCGTTTCGCCGCTTACCAACTGTGGCTTTATCAAGAGATTATACACTAATAAACACAGTAACGGACTAGCTCTTGATAAAGCCGCAGTTGGTAAGCGGCGAAACGCGTCAAGACGAGAGGTTTTTTAACAGTTTTGTTTGTGTGTAGGTTAACCTGCCAGTTTAAGTACTGTCTTGTCCCTACTCAATGAGGGCGTTTTTTTATTTCATGATACTGAATTGTTGATAGTTTGCTTTGACTAGATCCAGTTTAACCTGTCCTAAGAGGGTCTGGATCCTTCAACTGGACCCCTCTCTGGTGGATATTTGTGGTTAAACTGGTGCCAATACCATATTATGATCAATTGACATGGGCACTGAATTCTTTACAAGCCTTGGGGCATGAAATGTGAAACAAATAAAAGGGAGACTTGATCCTTGACTGTATTCAGTACCATAAATTATACAGAATTTCTCCCTTATTACGGCATGGTACCCTATCCTATTTGGCTAGGAATCTCTCTTTTACCTGTTTTAATTGTTACTGTGTTATTAGTGTACAATGTTCATTATAGGTAGCCGTGGTTTACCCAGATATTATACATTATATTCCAGGGTTATTGTCACGTACCTCTGGCACCCAGCAGCCTCCTCCATGCTGCTCGCTTGTTGAGCGCCGGATAAAATGCATGCCGGCGCCGATCACGTGATGCCTGGAGGGGCGGGCACATTAGGAAAGTGCGCAATCCAGTATATAAGCCCATCAGTTAGCCCAGACCAGCACGCTGTTGTGTTCTCATACTGCCACAGTGTTCCCAAGTGTTTCTCATTGAATTAATTGACTTGATTTTTGACCTCTGGCGATCTACTACTCCAGTGTTTTGTCCTCTGGTTATGCATTATTGTGTATACAGATATCTGGCATCTGGTTACTACAATATATACGCTTTATTCATGTCTCAGTCTGTTCTCTTACTTAGTCTCTATAAACCGACCACTATAAGGATTGGACTATTAGGGCAACCCTGCGTACAGGGATCATATACTTAAATCCGTGGGGAATCCGTGACAGTTATGCCCATTGTGACTGGTCTGATTGACTCCCCAGTGTTCTATTTGTTGTGTTTTATATTATTGCTAGAAGTCAGTCATAGTGATCTCAACCTACGCCAACAATGAGTATTTGTAGTTGTGGCATGCGCTGGGACCCCTAACCCCTCCAGTAAGTGTCCTTGGGCAAGACACCCAACGGTACATACGCGTCACCCAGGACATACTTGAAAACGAGAGAAATCTCAATGTATCCATCCTGGCAAAATACTTTCTCAAAAATAAAATAAATAACATACCCTAACTGAAGTCAAGCCCAACATGCTACTCCTTAACCACAACCTCTCATACTCTTCCCAAACTTAGTGGCGAATTTTGGTTAAAATATTGCCAAAGTTAGACGGTATGAAAAAGTCAACCTGTCCATTAGTAAATATTCAGACATCAACTGGAGGATGTGGGGAAACCAGTGGATACTTAATATAAATTTGCTAGTCTATACATTAGGTAGATGTTTGACGAAGATGCAGGTGATGTTATAGGTAGGCAATTGGTTGGACCCTACATGTTTTTCATGGCAGATCCCCTTTAATCCACCAGAAGAGCCCGTATTGCAGAAAAATGTGTGATTAACTCATTTACCAGCGTTAAGTCTCGATGCTGTGAAGTGACGATAAGTTTCACATCCCAAAGCAAACCTGCTGGCAATTACTTTACATTCTAATGGGAGTACGGAAAGACCTACGCGTTTGTAGCCATAAATTAAAAGCGGCGCAGCACATAAAATGATCATTCCTTAAAGCGCTCATATTAATTTGCCCTATCTACAAATATATGTAAGCCCTGGTGAGAAACGGTTCCTTCAAATTGTAAATTTTGCTTTCTGTCTCGAGCTGCTGTCAGTGACGAGCATTTCACCTGCCCCGGCAGAAGCTAAAGTCACCTTCAAAAGAAGGAGAGAGTAAAAGAGGAAATCATGGCAAGGATTTGTTGTAATTGGTGTGAATGAAACATGTGGCAGCACAAAAGGCATTTATTAGCTCAATGCCACGAAGTGAAAACACTGGAACGGAGGATGCTCGAATCATAAAAACTCAGAGTGACATCAGCTGGAGACAGGAATATTAAATCAGACGCCAAAAGAGGGTAAAATCATTTTAGATGTTGGTGTGTGTGCTCGATTAGGATCGCAGATCAGACCGGATCTATAATATATAATAAACATGGAACACAATAAAATATATTCTATCACGGTCTCTAGTACCATAACGAAGATTATTAAACCCATGGATCAGATATATAATGACGGAATCAAGTACACGGGATGAAATTTAATAGATGAACCCCCACCCTAGTTGTTAACCCCTTCACTACCAATAGAGATATTGCGGGCTTCAAAAAGGCACCATTCGGTTCCCCAATAGAGATATCTCGGTATGCTTATCTGCAACCCAAAAGCAAATTAAATAAGTTTGCTGCAAAAAAATGTGTTTGCTTTTGGGCTGCAGAAGGTGCCCTCAAAGTATTAGCCCTGTGGGCGTAATGCCCAAAAGAGCTAAAACTGTAGAATCAGCTGCTGAAAGCTCTGAAATATCGGGCTTTCAGCAGCCGATGCAGGAAAAAAAAACAGGCACTCAAACCTCTGTAACCGCTGTTCATCAGGGTGTGCACTCATGGAACAATTACCAGGTTATGTCAGTGCTTAAAGTCAGCACAAAACACATCCTTGCATGCCAATAACCAAGCATGCACAAAGACGCAGTCAGTTTGCGCGCTCCTCATCAGGAATAGGGATGAGCCGAACACCCCCCGAGTTCGGTTCGGGCCTGATCCCGAACTTCCCAAATGTTCAGTTCCGAACCCGAACTTCCCAAATGTTCAGTTCCGAACCCGAACTCGAACTCAATGCAAGTCAATGGGGCTGAAAATTCGGTTTTTAGAGTGCCCTCCAAGAGGGCATATATGCTAGATATTTGCCATAAACGATGTATGGGGGTCCGGGTAGTGCCTGGGGGGACAGGAAACCAGGTCAAAAAGTAAAAAAAAAAACGTTTTTAAAAGGGACAGTGAGTTTTCCATTAAATAAGGGTTAGAAATAAAAACGAAAAATTCCTTCAAATATCGTGCCTAGGAGGTCCCCATAACCTGCCCGTGAAGTGGCGGATTTCTAGGATGTATAGAAACACTTAAAAACAAAAAAATGACATTTCAAATGACGGTAAATGCTTTTCCTTTAATCTATCCATAAACAACTGCTTGGGGCGGCAGCCTGTATGAAAAGAGGAGACATTTTCGGACACGCAGAAAAGGTTTACTGATTTTTTTTGGCAAAATTATTGTGAAACTTATGCAGGCTTTGGATGAAAGTAACAATAGGTGCTTCAAAATTGGTCCTTTAGCGTCCCCAACAGTGCCGTCACACCGTAACCCCTCTGAGGATATGAATCTGATACAGGCGTCAGTGGCCGTGCACCCAAATATTGTGCTTTTGGTGCCAGGCCTGCAAGTACTATCATACAGTAACCCCTCTGTGGTATTGTGGAAGAATGCAGGGGTGGACCATGTGGTCCTATATTGAAAAGATAGGATTCTGGTCAAGGTGTCAGTGCACACAGATATTGTGCCTTTAATGCCAGGCCAGCAAGTATCATCATACAGTAACCCCTCTGTGGTATTGTGGAAGAGTGCAGGGTTGGACCCTGCGGTTCAAAAAATTAAAATGATATAAATCTGGCACAAGCGTCAGTGCAGCCAAATATTGTGCCTTTCATGGCAGCAAGTGCATTCACACCGTAACCCTTTTGTGGTATTGTGGAAGAGTTCAGTGCTGGAGGTTTTGTGCATGCAGAAGACATCCCCGATCTATTCCGTTATGTCAGCATCAGGGGATTGATAACTGCTGATCCAGGACTGATTCATTTTTATAAATGTCAGCAGGTCTACAGAGTCGGTGGACAGACGCACTCTTTTGTCTGTGACAAAACCTCCAGCGGCACTGAACGTCCTTTCGGAAAGCACACTAGATGAAGGGCAACCTAGTAGCTGCATAGCATATTGGCTAAATTCTGGCCAGTGACCCAATCTCAACACCCAGTAAGCCAGTGGATCATCTGCTGGAAAGGTATCCAGGTCTGCCCTTGCCCCTAGGTAGTCCTGCACCATATGGTGAAGACGCTGGCAATGGGTGCCTACATTTGACGTCCCTGGGCGTCGAGGACTAAAAAAATGTAAAAATGCATCAGTCAAGTGGCCCTGGCCTTCACCACTATTCCTCTGATCACCCGCAGCCTCAGAAGCACGTGTGTCAGCACTTGGTAATCTACCAGTGCCTGGAAAGGTGTTACACAAGTGTTGCTTTAGAGCGTCCTCAAGTTTTTTCATCCTGTGCTCCCTCTGTGCGGGCAGGATGAGCTCTGCAACTTTACCCTTGTATCGTGGATCAAGAAGGGTTGCCAACCAGTAATGATCCCTCTCCTTGATAGCACAAATCCTGGGGTCCTTTAGCAGGCTTTGCATCATTAGGGAGCCCATGCAGCGTAGGTTGGAGGTGGCATTAGCTTCTGAGTCTTCCTGGTCAATGAGGATGACCGTATCGTGCACTTCCTCCTCCCAGCCACGCACTAGCCCTTGTGTTTCTGGGCACATGAAACCCTCCCTTGAGGAATCCCCACCTTCAATGCCCCCACTACTTAAAAATTCCTCCTCCTCCTCCTGTCTGATCTGAGTAGGACACGCTGGAATGCTGTCTGCAGAAAGACTGGGGCCTTGAGAGCTAGGGAAGGCCTCCTCTTCCTCCCGCTGCTCTGCCTCTAGAGCCACATCTATAATTCCCCGCAGAGTGTGCTCCAGCAGGAACATTAAAGGAATTGTGTCACTGATGCATGCACTGTCCCTGCTCACCATCCTCGTTGCCTCCTCAAATGGTGACAGTACAGTGCATGCATCCTTGATCATCAGCCATTGCGGGGGGGAAAAAAAACAAGTTGACCTGAACCTGTCCTTGTGCCATACTCACACAGGTACTCGATGGCCCTCTGCTGCTTGTGCAGACGCTGCAGCATTGCTAATGTCAAGTTCCACCCGGTGGGCATGTCACAGATCAGACGGTTTGTGGGAAGGTGGAATTCTCTTTGAATTTCTGCCAGGTGAACGCTTGCTGGGAATGACTGTCTGAAGTGGCTGCAGACTTTTCTGGCCTGGATGAGAAGCTCTGGCAGCCCTGGGAAGAGGAAAGGAGGAAGGAGGAAGGAGGAAGGAGGAAGGAGGAAGGAGGAAGAGCTCATACAAGCAGCTTTCTGGAGGCGTGGTGGATGAACAAGCTCCAGCACAGAGCCCCATCTTGGATCCCTCCCAGCTGCGATCAGAGTTACCCAGTGTGCCGTGAAGGAAATGTAACGACCCTGTCCATGCTTGCTGGACCACGTGTCTAAAGTGACATGCACCTTGCTGCTGACTGCCTTTCCCAATGACTGGATAACATTGTCTTCCACGTGCTGGTATAGTGCTGGAATGGCCTTGCGTGAAAAGTAATGGCGTTTTGGAACCTGCCACTGTGGTACAGCACATTCAGCAAAGTCACAGAAGGGAGCAGAGTCCACCAGCTGGAAAGGCAGCAGCTGCAATGCGAGTAATTTTGCTAAGCTGACATTTAGACGCTGTGCTTGGGGATGGTTGGGAATATATTTTTTCTTACGCTGCAGCAGCTGCGGGAACGTAATCTGACTGTGTAAATCTTCAACTGCTGGGATGATGTCACATTGTGAGGAAGGAGCTGGTACATCCATTACTGTAGCATCATCCCTGTCGGTGGAGGTTGTAGGCAATGACATGGCAGGACATACAGTGGGGGTAGAGACAGATGAGGAGGAGGACCTACGCAAAGTTTTGCGCCAACGGGATGTGTGGCAGTTGTTCATATGTCGCCTCAAGCACGTGGTACCCAAGTGTCCGGTATCTTTCCCACGCTTAAACCTCATCTGACATAGATTACAAATAGCAACACTGCGCTCTACTGCACATTTCTTAAAGAACTCCCAGACAGAGTTCCTGCGTGTGTTCTTTGAGACAACAGCGCTCTGCACCGGAGCAGCTCTGACATGTGATGCCTTGGACTGGCTAGTGCTACGGTTGGTCACAGAGGATGTTGTGCCTCGTGTTTGCTGTGCCTCCTCCTCCCCCTCTTCCTCACTTAATTCCTCTGTTCGATCTGGCACCCAGGTGGAGTCAGTGACCTCATCATCATTGTCATCATCATCACCCCCTATCTCCTCGTCACTGGAGCCAACTTGGCAGTATGCTGCAGCTGCTGGGGCAACATGTCTGCCTGTCCTTTTTGTTCTTTCAGACATGGTGAGTGATATATAGATTAATATATACAGAACTCTGATTCAACTCTGGTATGAAGATTTAAATAACTCTAGTATAACTCAGTGAGACACACTGATAGCTGCAGCCAGTGACAAGAGACAGATCACCTCAATTCACAAATGTTTTAAAGAAATTAGTGAGCCCCAAAACACTGCGTGGTACTGGCTGTGTGACAAGACACAGATCACCTCAATTCACAATTGTTTTAAAGAAATTAGTGAGCCCAAAAAAACTTGCTGGCACAGTGACAAGACACACATCACCTAAATTCCCTGATATTTGGTAGAAATGAGACCCCTCAGACCCCCCCCAGTAGCGTGGCAGACCAGCAGTAACAACACACAACAATCTCCTCTGAAATCTCCTCTGAAATCTCCTCTGAAATCTCCTCTGAAATCTCCTCTGAAATCCCCTCTGAAATCTCCTCTGAAATGCGTGCAGAATCGGCGCGTGGAAACGTTATATAGTGTGCTGCGGACATAGCTCTGTGAGCCCATAATTGGACAAAATTTGCCCAATCAGGACTCTGAGCCGTGATTGGCATAGTGTTGAACCTGTCTTGCACCAGACCTGTGGTCAGGTGCAAGGCTGTAGCCAATTACGAGCTTCAGGCCAGTGGGAAAATGCATTGTGGTCGAACATGCGGCGAACACCCGGAAATGTTCGGTGTTCGCGATCTACTCGAACAGGCTAAGTTCGGGTCGAACTCCGAACCGTCCAAACCGAACAGCTCATCCCTAATCAGGAACCAGGTACGCAGCATCAGAATAATGCTATTAGGGAACAGCCATGACAAGTATATCCTCTAGAGCAGGCGTCAACAACCTTGGCTCCCTGATGTTTTGGGAACTACATTTCCCATGTGGCTCAGTTAGCCTAATGCAGGGATCTCAAACTCACGGCCCCCCAGATGTTTTTGCCTACAAGTCCCAGAATTCTTTCAATGCATTAGATGGCTAGGGAATCATGGGAGCTGTAGTTCAGAAACATCAGGGGGGCCAGAGTTTGAGATCCCTGGCCTAATGGGTGACTGAGCATCTTGGGAGATGTAGTTCCCAAAACACCAATGAGCCAAGGTTGCTGACGCCTGCTCTAGAGTGACTGTAAGCTCCTATGAGCAGGGGCCTTTACACCTCTTGCTTCCATCATATGTCCATTTATCTGTAACTTGTTCCCTTTGGTTATTGTAAAGCGCTGCGGAAACTGTTGGCGCTATATAAATAAATAATATAATTCGACAACGCTTTAGGCTGGGGTCAGACGAACGCAGTGCGAACGTGCGTTTAGCCGCACTTTATGACGGCCGTGGTAGCAGCAAATGACGTCCAACGCAGGCCCACACACGAAGTACGGCCGCGCAACGCAAGTGGCAAACAAAAGCGTTTTTGCAACAACGTCGAACCGCTAGTACTGATGTACAGAGTGCGCTGTGTCCGCATAGCGGCGTGTGCGCGTGATTAGGAGACGTCAGACGCTGCTCATGTCCGGCCAACGTAACGTCCAGACACCCAAAGTTTGCTGGTTTGGATCCGTAAAAAATCACGGCAGAAATTGCGCATCATATGACCGCTATCGCATCTTCCGTGAAAAAATGCATTCGGACGCATCAACGCACTTTTTGATGGTAAACGTGAAAAATGCTTTCGTCTGACGCTAGCCTTACTGAAACCTGGTTTTATTAGTTCAGGTACTTGGAGGGGAGCAGTCTACCGGTGTCTGCGGCAGATGTTACTCAGAGATAATGTCTCAAAACCTACTACTGAATGTTGGGCTGGGGCTTTCGGGGTGTTGCCTATTGACCCGGATATGCTCTCCCCCCCCCCTCTACACTCACATTTTAATGTCTGGACTACTCTTTTTTTATCAGAACCTCTAGGTGTAGGACGCCTGTGATTTTTTTGGATGGCTTCCGTCACCTTGCACTTTGGTTGAAGTCATTTAATCCGATATTATGAATAAAAAAAAAAAAAAAAATGAAAATAAAAAAAAGAAAAGGAGTGATCGTGTATGAACAAAAAATATTCAATAACGTATGTTTGATTCTCACTCTGTGGCATTCCCTTGATTAATAACGAGAGAGAGACATCTAAACCGCCGTAACCGATGCAAATTAAGATAAAACGGTAGTATTAAATCAGGGCTGTCCAAACTCCGGCCCCCCCGGAACTACAACTCCCATGCTTCACCATCCATCTAATGCAGTCAGAGATTTCTGGGAGTTGTAGTTCAGGAACATCTGGAGGGTCAGAGTTTGGACATCCCTGTATTAATTGCTTTGCTCTATAAATAAAAAGGACATATTATATCTCCCAAAAGCAGTCAATTCCGCTGTTTTATAGACTCTGTAAAATTGCCGTCCAATAATAAACTCCGCTAAGAAGTTGAGATGTTATTTAACTTGGATTTATTAGCAGAATTACTCATAGTTGAGGCTTGTTAGCGCTCGATTTTGATGTGTCAGTTATTCCCACACACCGACAAGGTGATCAAAAATAGGCCCATTAGTGGAATTATGTGGCTAAATTATGAAAAGGAACAACATCAAAAGACCCAGATGGCTGGAATAAATGCATCCAGAGTGAGATGTTGAGAAAGCTGCCTGGGGAAAGGATTGTCTCGTTGGCCGACATGTGAGTGGGCTGGGACTTCATTACAGGATCTACATTTTTATAAACGGCTTCCTAGAAGTGTTAATGAGATGATCTGTCCATATCAGGTGAGTCCGGCCAACTGCAAACTAACCCGCAACAATTTATCAGATGTGAAACGGATCCTCCCGTGTTAATGGATACGTTAATTGCTATTTACGTAGCGCTTCGCAGGAGCCGTGCTTTGACATTTCAGAGAAACATCCATTAAGTGTCAAAGTCAGGAGATAAAAATGCTAATTCTATATTTAAAGATGTGCTCGCAGGCACTTACTTAAAAATTATATTTTATTTGGTATAATGAGAGTATTAAAAGAAAACTTGTGATGAAGAAGCTGTCGTTTGAACCCGAGCTGTCACTGGAATCATAACACTAATCAGGAAATGTGTCGCTCATTTTATTAAACCTTAATGATTAATATGCTTTAACAGCATGTGAACCAAACAGCCCTACCTTCTTCTGTCTTATTTGGGGTCTTTTATTTAGAACCCATCTTTATAAAACCTTTAATGACAAAGTGTGATCTCATCCAATGGACAAGAACACACTTTATGTCAGGGCTACCCAACCCTGATCCTCAGGTCCAACTAATAGGTCAGGTTTGCAGGATATCTGAAGCAGAGCACATACGATAGGATTTGCTGCTCGGTGATCATTTCAGATCACAAAAGATTTGTGCTAAATACTCTCTACTTACTTCAGAGATATCTCAGGCAACAAAAGGCACCTTTTTTTATTTTGAGAACGTGTTTTTCCAGGAAGGGTACACTGAGATTTCTCTCACTTTCAAGTATGTCCTGGGTGGCGAGTACGTACCGTTCGGTGTCTTGCCCAAGGACACTTACTCGAGAGGTGCTCATCGGGATCGAACCCATGACTCGGTGCCCCGATAGAGATATTTCGAGCTACAGCCTAAAACCAAATTAAACTTGTTTGCTTTTGGGCTACAGAAGGTGTCCAAAATTTTTATTCCAGTGGGCATAATGCCCAAAAGAGCTAAAACTGTAACATCGGCTGATGAATGCTCTGAAATATCGGGCATTCAGCAGCCGATGCAGGGAAATGAGGGAAAAAAAAAGGAAACTGCAGTTCGAACCTCTGTAACTCAATTTGGCAGTAGATGGTGCCATCTACTGGCCAAATAGGTTATTTACAGTAATTATTACATTATTTTTAATCTTTATTTATAAAGCGCTGGCATATTCCGCAGCGCTGTACAATAGGCACAGTATAGACAGGGTTACAATACATTGAACAACATTTGACAAACAGTACAGGAGGAGATGAGGGCCCTATTCCCGTAGGAACTCACAATCTAGAAGGGCTGGGGTTGGAAACAGGAGGAGAGGTCTGCTAGGAGAGAGTGATTGATGGTTGTATCAGTGAGTTGGGTGGTAGGCTTCCCTAAATAGGAATGTTTTAAGGGAGCGTTTGAAGGAAGAGAAGTTAGGGGAAAGTCTGACAGTACGAGGGAGAGCGTTCCAGAGAGTGGGGGCTGCGCGTGAGAAATCCTGCAGTCTATCATGGGAAGAGGTGATGCGGGGAGAAGCTAGATGCAGGTCACTGTTTGACCTTAGGGAGCGGGCTGGGGTGTATTTGGTGATTAGTGAGGACAGGTAGTGGGGAGCTGAGTTAGTGAGAGCTTTATTAAAAATGATTTAACAAAAAAAAAAAAAAAAAAAAACACACTGGTTTCTGACAATGGTTTTTTGGAAAATCACTTGGTAGTGAAGGGGTTAATGTCGAGTGTTAAAATCCTGAAGAAAGTCCCATAGAGGGACTGAAACGTTGACTCGTGGCTATGTTTTAATGGATTACTTAAAAAGGTTAAGTTTCTGCTGAACCGTCCTAGACTGCCGGCACATTTAATGCGTTTATACATGGGAGCCACGTTTCAGAGACTGGGCAATAAGACAACGGAAACTGGAGTGCAGGATCGTGTGTGAAAAAAATATATAAATAAATAATAATAAATTATATATATAAAATCTCTGCTATAAAAAGCCATCTAGTATGGCGTGGCATTGATTGAAGGGTTCTGTGTAAAAGCAGACCCAGGACGCAAAGAGGAAGAGGAAAAATAAAAATAAAAAATTGCAGACGTCATCGCACCACACATGAGCTCTGTGAAGCAGGTCTCTGAAGTGCTGTGATGTGGAAAGGGCCTCTGCAATTATACACACAATTTTTTTGTGTATAAACCTTTGTTCGGTTTAAAAAAATAAAAAAAAATGTATTTACTTATTCTACACAAAGTTTATTACTGTTGCTTGACAAATGTTTTTAACCCTTTCACTACTGAGGACGTGTGGGGAACGTCCTCATTGACTCCTAAGGAAAGATAGGGGGGGTTCCTTTGAACCCCCGAAATCCCCTGACTGTTGGCAGCTAGCAGGGTCATGTTTGGTATCATTAGAAAGGCCAGAGCATGGCCTTTCCAATGATACCAAACATGACCATGTTTAAAGTAAAGACAAAAAAAGTAATAAAAATAAAAACAATTAAAAATGTGGGGGGTTTTTAAGACATGAAATGGCTCAGCAGTGAAGGCGTTAAGAGAAAAAAAAGGAAAAAGTTGAAAATTGCTACAAGTTTGAGACTTCCCTTCCTAACCCCTTCAGCTATAAAAGGAATACAACGTTCCTCTATACAGTAAAAGTTGGTGGATGACAATCCCATGAGAAAACATCTTGCATGAGAGGTTGGACAATATGAAAGGTGCGCAGCAGTTGCTTTTGGAGCGAGTGTTTTTTTTTTTTTTTGCTAAACTATTTTACCAGGAAGGATACATTGAGATTTCTCTCGTTTTCAAGTATGTCCTGGGTGGCGAGTATGTACCGTTAGGTGTCTTGCCCAAGGACACTTACTGGAGAGGTGCTCCTCTTGCCGGCAAGTTGTCCTTACATAATATCATTGCTGAAGGTGTCTTGCTCCCAAATTTAAAACCTGGACCTCATACACTTTTTTTAAAGCTTGGAATAGATATAAAAAGTATTTTAGTGCCAATGACATAAAAGTATTCCTTTTCATCTCAGCCTATTACTATTTAATGATGTACAGTAAATATTTTCAGCCGTTTGGATGGTTGGAGTAAGATGTATCGATTCCCTGGGCATTTGTAATGAAACTCCGTGAGGAAGGCACCGTGCCAACCTCTCAAGGCCCGCAGAGTGGATTGGTCTTGGTGTAAGCTTGTAAGTCTGTAAAAGGAACATTTTTGGAAGCTGTCCCCTTCGCTCTATTTCAAATATGCCATTTGATTGAAGATAAAATTGGCTCACCCAGATTCAAAGGTCTATTTATCCGAGCTCCGACGCATTTATCATCCATCGCCTTTCAGCGCCGAGATCCGTATTTAAAGGTTCAGATAAAAATACAGGTCGCTTTGGAAAAGGCAGGTAGACGTCTCTTGATTAAAAGACGAAATGATCAGAGCAAAACCTTGATCCGAATACACAGAAATAACACTTAGGGGGGTATTCAGAGACCACCGAAATGTTGGTGACATTTCGGTGCTCTCTCCTTCCTCGCACTTCGGGGGAAACCTAGTTCCCCACCCTGCGGTGAATTCAGCATTCACCACAGGGTCCCTGGAATGCAGGGAAAACCCACCGCAAAAAAAACCCCACACACCGAACACATCAGAAAAAGACGACGAGCTGCCAATCAGCGGAAAAAGTCGCGGACGGGGTGAAAAAAAAAAAACAAAAAAAAACTTTTTGCTGCAGATTAAAATAAACGGTTTATTAGATATTGTATAAAAACAGGAATATTTAAATATTTTTAACATTGAAGCCTATGGGATTCGCCTGAATAAAACTGCTGAATGAAACCACCGAACAGCAGGGCACTTCGGCAACTTTTCTCTGCTGTTCGGCGTCTCTGAATAGATTAACCATTGCTTCTCTATGGAGTATTTCACTGCCTTCGAACAGGCAGTTTGGCAAAATTTGGCGACATGGCTGCTCTCTAAATAGCCGAATGGCCCCGAAATGTCACTGTAGGGGGGAAATTCACTGTTCGTTGATATTTCGGGGCCCAGAGTGTCTCTCTCTCTCTCTGAATAACCCTTCATATATTAATATCACTGGCAGGTATGTAGCTGTGATGCAAAAGGTCCTTAGGCCGGCATCAGGCGAGCGCGCTATGTGCGCCCGTACTGACCGGCGTCTGTTGCAGCGTTGTGACGCTGCAACGGGGCCGGTCACACGCTTGTGCACGGGCACAACAAGCATGTGTTATCCAAGCCTCGCCGTCAACGCGCTAGGACGCGCGTTGACAGAGCTGCAAAGCGCATTTCTCCATAGGAGGATCGAGCCTTGCAGCACTGAGTGCGCTCAGCGAGGTGGCCAGATGGGCATCGACTGGAAGGAACGTCCACGCTCACGGACGTTCCTTCCGCTCTCCAAAGACACTCGTCTGACACTGACCTTAATGGAGAACCCTTTAACAAATCATTTTTGAAAACATGATTTCCAAAATTATTAAAAAACACACCACACATTACAAACAGGAATTGGTTTTAATAGAAAACCATGCCATGAAAAATATCAATTCATTGCGATTCCTGAGTACCCGGATACGGAAAATAACGGTAGGATACATTTCTGACCCTATCAGACAAAACAGTTGCCAAAAGAGAACAAAAAAAAAAAACTCGATACAGTTTTTGGATTGGGGTCTGTGCAAGCAACTAGACCTCAGAGGATCGGTACAACAGAGGTCAGCAACCTTGACCTTCCAGATGTTTTTGGAACTACATCTTCCATGATGCTCAGCCACTTATTAGGTTGGCAGAGCATCATGGGATGAACGCAATACATAGCAACAATGGGTACTGAACATGTATTTAATTGATAGCGTTTACGTCATGCTGAAACACTAAAACCTCCCCAGCACTGGGCGGTGGGGCTGTAGGACACAGAGGATATATTGCGTCAAGGACATGTTTGGAGCCAACAGAAAAGGACACATAAGCCTAGCAATGACATATGAAGGACGTGTAGGGATCCTGCTGGTCTTCCCAATAAGAGCTCTGTGCATGGGAATTATGAGCTTTGCTTTGTGCAGCGTGACTATTATTTATTAAGCGCCAACACATTCCACAGCGCTGTACAAAATTTACAATGGGGAAAGACGTGACAATTCTACAACACATAAACATAGGCAAGTTGATATTTCACCAACAGATACAGGAGGAAGCGAGGGGGCTATTCCCATGGGTTGCGCCGTTTTCAGAAAGGGATTTTTCCTCTATTGACCCTTTTATTCTTTTACCTCCCTCTTTTGTTATCCTAAAGGCTTATCAAGATTTAGATCATCCTCATTGTCCTAGCGAAAAATAAAAAAGTTGAATGAAGAAAATAAAAGGGAATCCAAATCAATGAGATATAAAACAGCACTGCAGAAAGCGAGCCATTCACTCCACTGACAAACTGTAAGGATGCCTCACCGGAGATGCATATCGGGCTGGTCACCGGAATATAACAAAATATATGTATACTGTATCCTCTGGTCTGTAAAGTCAATACCAGTAACCCATCAAGGAAGTAAAAACTCATGATGAATGGACATGATCTCTCCTGTAATAGGTTTCTTGCGTTCTTGGGATGTGAGGCTCTAATCCTGCCCCGGACAGATTAATAGAGGCGTTTGATGAGCCGTAACATGGGGTTCTGCTGCGAGGGACACAGCAGCTAATCGATAACAGAACAAACGTTTCAGGACAAAGACTAGGGAACAAAACGAGATAAAACGCTGCATATCATTGTGTTTATGGATTCAGCCGCCCTCACAACCAAAACAAGAGGGATCAGGTTCTCTTTCCTTTGGAAACAAAAGACAAAAAAAACCTCCCAAAATATCTGGCCCGCATGCACTCAGTAACTAGTTACACATCAAAGCATTTGTACCATTATTATTAGGAAACGACTCAGACGTGGTATTTTATTAGCTGTACTTGAAATGGAAAGCCTTAGAATTACTGGAAATTACAGATCCCTGTATTATGGTTTATCTGTGCGTTATAATCTAATGTGGCTCTATGTGTAAATCCTGCTTTTCAGTCCATGGTTAAACATATTTACATGAAAAAGAAAGTACTGTACATCTTCTTTGAGTTCTATGGGTTTACGGATCAGGACGGTATAAAAAGTCCTTAAATACAACCTCGGCAACTGCAACTTCTGAACAACTCCAATATATACAGGCAGGCAGGCACGCATCTATATGCAGGCGGGCAGGCGCAAATCTATATGCAGGCAGGCGCAAATCTATATGCAGGCAGGCGCAAATCTATATGCAGGCAGGCGCAAATCTATTTGCAGGCAGGCAGGCAGGCAGGCGCAAATCTATATGCAGGCAGGCGCAAATCTATATGCAGGCAGGCGCAAATCTATTTGCAGGCAGGCGGGCGGGCAGGCGCAAATCTATATGCAGGCAGGCGCAAATCTATATGCAGGCAGGCGGGCGGGCGCAAACCTACATGCAGGCGGGCAGGCAGGCGCAGGCAGGCAGGCAGGCAGGCGCAAATCTATATGCAGGCGGGCAGGCGCAAACCTACATGCAGGCGGGCAGGCAGGCGCAAATCTATATGCAGGCAGGCGCGAATCTATATGCAGGTGGATGGGCGGGCAGGCGCAAATCTATATGCAGGCGGGCAGGCGCAAATCTATAAGCAGGCGGGCAGGCGCAAACCTACAGGCAGGCAGGCAGGCGCAAATCTATATGCAGGCAGGCGCGAATCTATATGCAGGTGGATGGACGGGCAGGAGCAAATCTATATGCAGGCGGACGGGCAGGCAGGCAGGCGTGAGTCTATGCAGGCGGGCAGGCAGGCGCAAACCTACATGCAGGCGGACGGGCAGGCAGGTGCGAATCTATGCAGGTGCAAATCTATGCAGGAAGGCGCAAATCTATATGCAGGTGGTCAGGCAGGTGCAAATCTATGCAGGCGGTCAGGCAGGCGCAAATCTATATGCAGGGGAAAGGCAGGCGCGCGCAAATCTATATGCAGGCAGGCGCAAATCTATATGCAGGCGGGCAGGCGCAAATCTATATGCAGGCGGGCAGGCGCAAATCTATATGCAGGCGGGCAGGCGCAAACCTATATGCAGGCGGGCAGGCGCAAACCTATATGCAGGCGGACAGGCAGGCACAAATCTATATGCAGGCACGAATCTATGCAGGCGCAAACCTATATGCAGGCAGACAGGCGCGCGCAAATCTATATGCAGGTGGGCGGGCAGGCGCAAATCTATATGCAGGCAGGCAGGCTTGTGCAAGTCTATATGCAGGCGGGCACGTGCAAGTCTATATGCAGGCGGGCACGTGCAAGTCTATATGCAGGCGGGCAGGCGCGTGCAAGTCTATATGCAGGCGGGCAGGCGCGTGCAAGTCTATATGCAGGCGGGCAGGCGCGTGCAAGTCTATATGCAGGCAGGCACGTGCGAGTCTATATGCAGGCGGGCAGGCGCGTGCGAGTCTATATGCAGGCGGGCAGGCGCGTGCGAGTCTATATGCAGGCGGGCAGGCGCGTGCGAGTCTATATGCAGGCGGGCAGGCGCGTGCGAGTCTATATGCAGGCGGGCAGGCGCGTGCGAGTCTATATGCAGGCGGGCAGGCGCGTGCGAGTCTATATGCAGGCGGGCAGGAGCGTGCAAGTCTATAAGCAGGCGGGCAGGCGCGTGCAAGTCTATATGCAGGCGGGCAGGCGCGTGAATTTCTATATACGCAGGCGGGCAGGCAGGCGCGTGCAAGTCTATATGCAGGCTGGCAGGCAGGCGCGTGCAAGTCTATACGCAGGCTGGCAGGCAGGCGCGTGCAAGTCTATAAGCAGGCGGGCAGGCGCGTGCAAGTCTATATGCAGGCGGGCAGGCGCGTGAATTCTATACGCAGGTGGGCAGGCGCGTGCAAGTCTATACGCAGGCGGGCAGGCAGGCGCGTGCAAGTCTATACGCAGGCGGGCAGGCAGGCGCGTGCAAGTCTATACGCAGGCTGGCAGGCAGGCGCGTGCAAGTCTATACGCAGGCTGGCAGGCAGGAGCGTGCAAGTCTATACGCAGGCTGGCAGGCAGGCGCGTGCAAGTCTATACGCAGGCTGGCAGGCAGGCGCGTGCAAGTCTATATGCAGGCTGGCAGGCAGGCGCGTGCAAGTCTATATGCAGGCAGGCAGGCGCGTGCAAGTCTATATGCAGGCAGGCAGGCGCGTGCAAGTCTATATGCAGGCAGGCAGCGCGTGCAAGTCTATATGCAGGCAGGCAGGCGCGTGCAAGTCTATATGCAGGCAGGCAGGCGCGTGCAAGTCTATATGCAGGCAGGCAGGCGCGTGCAAGTCTATATGCAGGCAGGCAGGCGCGTGCAAGTCTATATGCAGGCTGGCAGGCAGGCACATGCAGCAAGTCTATATGCAGGCTGGCAGGCAGGCACGTGCAAGTCTATAATCTATAATCTACGCGTGCGCAAATCTACATGCAGGCAGACAGGCAGGCTGGCGCAACTCTACATGCAGGCGCGCGCAACTCTACATGCAGGCGCGCGCAACTCTACATGCAGGCGCGCGCAACTCTACATGCAGGCGGGCAGGAAGGTGCGTGCAAGTCTACATGCAGGCAGGAGGGCGCGTGCAAGTCTACATGCAGGCAGGCACAAATCTATAAGCAGGCGGGCAGGCAGGCGCAAATCTATACGCAGGCGGGCAGGCAGGCGCAAACCTACACGCAGGCGGGCAGGCAGGCGCAAACCTACATGCAGGCGGGCAGGCAGGCGCAAACCTACATGCAGGCGGGCAGGCAGGCGCAAACCTACATGCAGGCGGGCAGGCAGGCGCACACCTACATGCAGGCGGGCAGGCAGGCGCAAACCTACATGCAGGCGGGCAGGCAGGCGCAAACCTACATGCAGGCGGACGGGCAGGCAGGTGCGAATCTATGCAGGTGCAAATCTATGCAGGAAGGCGCAAATCTATATGCAGGTGGTCAGGCAGGTGCAAATCTATGTAGGCGGTCAGGCAGGCGCAAATCTATATGCAGGGAAAGGCAGGCGCGCGCAAATCTATATGCAGGCAGGCGCAAATCTATATGCAGGCGGGCAGGCGCAAATCTATATGCAGGCGGGCAGGCGCAAACCTATATGCAGGCGGGCAGGCGCAAACCTATATGCAGGCGGACAGGCAGGCACAAATCTATATGCAGGCACGAATCTATGCAGGCGCAAACCTATATGCAGGCAGACAGGCGCGCGCAAATCTATATGCAGGTGGGCGGGCAGGCGCGAATCTATATGCAGGCAGGCAGGCTTGTGCAAGTCTATATGCAGGCGGGCACGTGCAAGTCTATATGCAGGCGGGCACGTGCAAGTCTATATGCAGGCGGGCAGGCGCGTGCAAGTCTATATGCAGGCGGGCAGGCGCGTGCAAGTCTATATGCAGGCGGGCAGGCGCGTGCAAGTCTATATGCAGGCGGGCAGGCGCGTGCAAGTCTATATGCAGGCGGGCAGGCGCGTGCGAGTCTATATGCAGGCAGGCGCGTGCGAGTCTATATGCAGGCAGGCAGGCGCGTGCGAGTCTATATGCAGGCAGGCAGGCGCGTGCGAGTCTATATGCAGGCGGGCATGCGCGTGCGAGTCTATATGCAGGCGGGCAGGCGCGTGCGAGTCTATATGCAGGCGGGCAGGCGCGTGCAAGTCTATGGGCAGGCGCGTGAATTTCTATACGCAGGTGGGCAGGCGCGTGCAAGTCTATACGCAGGCGGGCAGGCGCGTGCAAGTCTATACGCAGGCGGGCAGGCAGGCGCGTGCAAGTCTATACGCAGGCGGGCAGGCAGGCGCGTGCAAGTCTATACGCAGGCTGGCAGGCAGGCGCGTGCAAGTCTATACGCAGGCTGGCAGGCAGGCGCGTGCAAGTCTATACGCAGGCTGGCAGGCAGGCACGTGCAAGTCTATAATCTATAATCTACGCGTGCGCAAATCTACATGCAGGCAGACAGGCAGGCTGGCGCAAATCTATATGCAGGCAGACAGGCAGGCAGGTATGCGCCAATCTATATGCAGGCGGGCGTGTGCAAGTCTAATCTACACACGCAGGCGCAAACCTACGCACGCTGGCGCAAACCTACATGCAGGCGGGCACACGCAACTCTACATGCAGGCGTGTGCAACTCTACATGCAGGCGCGTGCAACTCTACATGCAGGCGCGTGCAACTCTACATGCAAGCAGGCAGGCAGGCGCAAATCTATATGCAGGCGGGTAGGAAGGTGCGTGCAAGTCTACATGCAGGCAGGCGCAAACCTACATGCAGGCGGGCAGGCAGGCGCAAACCTACATGCAGGCGGGCAGGCAGGCGCAAACCTACATGCAGGCGGGCAGGCAGGCGCAAACCTACATGCAGGCGGGCAGGCAGGCGCAAACCTACATGCAGGCGGGCAGGCAGGCGCAAACCTACATGCAGGCGGGCAGGCAGGCACAAACCTATATGCAGGCGGGCAGGCAGGCATGCGCCAATCTATATGCAGGCGGGCGTGTGCAAGTCTAATCTACACACGCAGGCCCAAACCTACGCACGCAGGCGCAAACCTACATGCAGGCGGGCACACGCAACTCTACATGCAGGCGTGTGCAACTCTACATGCAGGCGCGTGCAACTCTACATGCAAGCAGGCAGGCAGGCGCAAATCTATATGCAGGCGGGTAGGAAGGTGCGTGCAAGTCTACATGCAGGCAGGCGCAAACCTACATGCAGGCGGGCAGGCAGGCGCAAACCTACATGCAGGCGGGCAGGCAGGCGCAAACCTACATGCAGGCGGGCAGGCAGGCGCAAACCTACATGCAGGCGGGCAGGCAGGCGCAAAC
Source organism: Leptobrachium leishanense (assembly GCA_009667805.1). NCBI lineage: Eukaryota > Metazoa > Chordata > Amphibia > Anura > Megophryidae > Leptobrachium > Leptobrachium leishanense. The sequence goes on from CM019072.1 coordinate 1,413,800, forward strand.
CTACATGCAGGCGGGCAGGCAGGCGCAAACCTACATGCAGGCGGGCAGGCAGGCACAAACCTATATGCAGGCGGGCAGGCAGGCATGCGCCAATCTATATGCAGGCGGGCGTGTGCAAGTCTAATCTACACACGCAGGCCCAAACCTACGCACGCAGGCGCAAACCTACATGCAGGCGGGCACACGCAACTCTACATGCAGGCGTGCGCAACTCTACATGCAGGCGCGTGCAACTCTACATGCAGGCGCGTGCAACTCTACATGCAGGCGCGTGCAACTCTACATGCAGGCAGGCAGGCAGGCGCAAATCTATATGCAGTCGGGCAGGAAGGTGCGTGCAAGTCTACATGCAGGCAGGAAGGTGCGTGCAAGTCTACATGCAGGCAGGAGGGCGCGTGCAAGTCTACAGGCAGGCGCACGCAAGTCTACATGCAGGCAGGCACAAATCTATATGCAGGCAGGCAGGCGCAAACCTACATGCAGGCGGTCAGGCAGGCGCAAACCTACATGCAGGCGGTCAGGCAGGCGCAAACCTACATGCAGGCGGTCAGGCAGGCGCAAACCTACATGCGGGCAGGCAGGCGCAAACCTACATGCGGGCAGGCAGGCGCAAACCCACATGCGGGCAGGCAGGCGCAAACCTACATGCAGGCAGGCAGGCGCAAACCTACATGCGGGCAGGCAGGCGCAAACCTACATGCGGGCAGGCAGGCGCAAACCTACATGCGGGCAGGCAGGCGCAAACCTACATGCGGGCAGGCAGGCGCAAACCTACATGCGGGCAGGCAGGCGCAAACCCACATGCGGGCAGGCAGGCGCAAACCTACATGCAGGCAGGCAGGCGCAAACCTACATGCGGGCAGGCAGGCGCAAACCTACATGCGGGCAGGCAGGCGCAAACCTACATGCGGGCAGGCAGGCGCAAACCTACATGCGGGCAGGCAGGCGCAAACCTACATGCGGGCAGGCAGGCGCAAACCTACATGCGGGCAGGCAGGCGCAAACCTACATGCGGGCAGGCAGGTGCAAACCTACATGCAGGCGGGCAGGCAGGCCCAACCTACATGCAGGCGGGCAGGCAGGCGCAAACCTACATGCAGGCGGGCAGGCAGGCCCAACCTACATGCAGGCGGGCGCAAACCTACATGCAGGCGGGCAGGCAGGCGCAAACCTACATGCAGGCAGGCAGGCGCAAACCTACATGCAGGCGGGCAGGCAGGCGCAAACCTACATGCAGGCGGGCAGGCAGGCGCAAATCTACATGCAGGCGGGCAGGAAGGCGCAAACCTACATGCAGGCGGGCAGGAAGGCGCAAATCTACATGCAGGCGGGCAGGAAGGCGCAAATCTACATGCAGGCGGGCAGGAAGGCGCAAATCTACATGCAGGCGGGCGCAAATCGACATGCAGGTGGGCAGGAAGGCGCAAATCTACATGCAGGCGGGCAGGCAGGCGCAAATCTATATGCGAGCAGGCGGGCGCAAATCTATATGCGAGCAGGCGGGCGCAAATCTATATGCGAGCAGGCGGGCGCAAATCTATATGCAGGCAGGCTGGCGCAAATCTATATGCAGGCAGGCTGGCGCAAATCTATATGCAGGCAGGCTGGCGCAAATCTATATGCAGGCAGGCTGGCGCAAATCTATATGCAGGCAGGCGCGTGCAAGTCTATATGCAGGCGGGCACCAAGCTATATGCAGGCGGGCAGGCAGACACGTGCAAGTCTATATACAGGCGAGCAGGCAGGCAGGCAGCCGGGAATCTATATACAGGCGAGCAGGCAGCCGAGAATCTATATACAGGCGAGCAAGCAGCCGAGAATCTATATACAGGCGAGCAGGCAGCCGGGAATCTATATACAGTGGAGCAGGCAGCCAGGAATCTATATACAGGTGAGCAGGCAGCCGAGAATCTATATATAGGCGAGCAGGCAGGCATCTATATGCAGGCGAGCAGGCAGGATGCTGGGAATCTATATGCAGGTGGACAGGCAGGCGCTTGCAAGTCTATATGCAGGTGCGTGCAAGTCTATATGCAAACGGGTGGGCGCAAAGCTATATGCAGGCGGGCAGGCACGAATCTATGTACAGATGAGCAGGCAGGCTGCCGGGAATCTATATACAGGTGAGCAGGCAGGCAGCCGGGAATTTATATACAGACGAGCAGGCAGGCAGCCGGGAATCTATATACAGGCGAGCAGGCAGGCAGCCGGGAATCTATATACAGGCGAGCAGGCAGGCTGCCGGGAATCTATATACAGACGAGCAGGCAGGCAGCCGGGAATCTATATGCAGGCGAGCAGGCAGGCAGCCGGGAATCTATATGCAGGCGAGCAGGCAGGCAGCCGGGAATCTATATGCAGGCGAGCAGGCAGGCAGCCGGGAATCTATATGCAGGCGAGCAGGCAGGCAGCCGGGAATCTATATGCAGGCGAACAGGCAGGCTGCCGGGAATCTATATGCAGGCGAGCAGGCAGGCTGCCGGGAATCTATATGCAGGCGAGCAGGCAGGCTGCCGGGAATCTATATGCAGGCGAGCAGGCAGGCTGCCGGGAATCTATATGCAGGCGAGCAGGCAGGCAGCCGGGAATTTATATGCACGTGGGCAGGCAGGCTCCGGGAATCTATATGCAGGCGAGCGGGCAGGCAGGCTGCCGGAAATCTATATGCAGGCGAGCAGGCAGGCTGCCAGGAATCTATATGCAGGCGGGCAGGCAGGCAGCCGGGAATTTATATGCACGTGGGCAGGCAGGCGCGTGCAAGTCTATATGCAGGCGGGCAGGCCAGCGCAAAGCTATATGCAGGCGGGCGGGCGCGAATCTATATACAGACGAGCAGGCAGGCTGCCGGGAATCTATATACAGGCAAGCAGTCGGGAATCTATATATGATTTATTTTTCGGAATACACTGGAATTGGCCTGATAACATGGCGAGATATTGGGTCGCTCGGAGTTTCCCCCCTAACTGGCTCCGTTTCCAGGAAGGTTTGGAATAGGGCTCTACATGTTCATTAAAACTATTGCACACAACAAATAATGAATTATGACAAAGGTAAAATGACACCACTACTATATTTAAAGAGACCGTAAAGCCTGTAGTTAACCGTTCCATTTCCAGACTGTTACATAGAAACACGCAAACACAAAACAAAAACAAAAAACGAGGAGAACTTCATTCCACATCGCAGTGTAAATGCCAGGTGGAAACTTACAACGCTGCTTCCAATGAATCTATATTCCTGATATCTACCAGCAGTTCATTGCTACACTTAACCTTCACTCGCCCGTTGCCTCCTACCTTATATAGTAGCTCAGGGTTGTCAGACTTCTGCCCACCAGATGTTTTTGAACTACGACCCCCATAATCCCCTGGCCATCTTTCGCATTGAAGGAATTCTGGGAATTGTAGGCATCAACATTGTGTCTTTATTTTCTGCTCCCTTATACACCATCATCATGTTCTAGCATTATTGGCTTGTTAGGTAAGTCCTAAAGTGCTTTTAATTCCTTATACAAATCTTTATTAAGCGCATTGTGTGAACACTTTCAGACCTGTGCGGGTATATAGAAACGTATGAATTTTATGGAAACAAATTGAATATTACCAAGAAACTCTGCTTAATCAATTAAGATGGAAACATTAATATCCCGTGTTGCTACACATTTTAAAGGTTTAATTTGCTACGTTATTAGAAATTTCAATCTGTTTAATGTTCTTGGAATTTTACATAAGAATAAAAAACAACAACACCACTAGAAAACATTTACTGAAAGGAAAACATTAAAACCAGACTAATTATCTGCAGATTTCACCACTAATGAAATACGTGTATATTTAAAAAACACGACAAAAAGGTTTTTCCCTCCTTCCTTAACAAGGCGATACGTTGACTTACCTTTGTAAATATTTCCATTGTTTCTAAATTCACTGTGCATGAATAAAATGTTAACAATTTTATTCTAAATGCCAGAATATTGTAGCTTTCAAGGTGAATGAATAGGTTATAGCCACAGGACTATTTGCATTAAAATAAATATTACTATTATAGGAAGGCGTAAAAAAAAAAAAAAAAATAATAAATCTGGTATCAAGGGATTTTTAATAAGCATCTCGGGAAATACTTTTATAGAAAATAGTCATCTATAAAGGTCCTTCCTCCACGGGACTGTGGCAAGTCCTGTAAAACCAAGGGGAAGGACTGACCATGTAAGGCTAGGGTCAGACTAGCGCAGTTTTAACGTGCGTTTAGCCGCACGAAATCACGGCCGTACTAGCAGCAAATGACGTCCAATGCCGGGGAACATACGACGAACGGCCGCACGAAAGTTCGTCCGCGCAACGCAAGTGGCCAACGAACGCATTTTTTCGAGAACGTCAAACCGCTACTACTGACGTACAGAGTGCGCTGCGGCCGCATAGCGGCGTGTGTGCGTGATTAGGAGACGTCAGACGCTGCTAATGTCCGGCCAACATAACGTCCAGACTCAAAAAGTGTTTTATTGATCATCCGTACAAAATCATGGACGAAATGACGCATCGTATGACCGCTATCGCATATTCCGGGGAAAAATACGTACGTTCGTTCGACCGCACTTTTTCACGGACAACGTGAAAAATGCGTTCGTCTGACCCTAGCCTAAATCAGAATGCCTTCTCAGGTCCGGGGGTCAGACGAGCGTATTTGAAAAGCAGAAGGAACGTCCGTGAGAGTGGACGTTCCTTCCACTCTGATGCCCGTCTGGCCACCTCGCTGAGTGCAGTTAGTGCGCTCAGCGCTGCAAGGCTCGATCCTCCTATGGAGGATCACGCTTTGCAGCCCCGAACACGCGTCGTTCGACGGGGAGGCTTTCTGAACGGACAAAGCACGCCTGCTGTAGCGCACACAAATTAGTGCGCGCCCTACAGCGTGTGGCCAGCCCCGAAGTGTCACAATGCTGCAACGGATGCCGGAAGGCACGTCAGTACAGGCGCACAGCCAGTTACAGCCTTAACCTTCCTGGGGCTTGGTGGCAGATTTTCCTGCGCAATGCCTAATCATTCCCTAAATATATTCTAATTTACAGCCAACTGCACCTTGCTTCTCTTTGCCCGTGTTTCCCTGGACACATAATTTATTCATGCTGCTGGACAGGGCATGAGAAATGCCACCCCGCAACGTGTAGAATCCATACGCTGCACAATGAAAAGGAATCCCAGGTGCCAACCTGTCTTGATTCCATTCCTGCAAATGAATTATACATGTTGCAGGGCAGCACTCTTCCCAGGCTCCCCTCTGCATGAAATGGTCATAGGTGTCAAAGATATTATGGCGTTAGAAAAAGCGCAGAGGCAGAAACTAAATGAATAAGGGGATTGGAAGATTTTACGCTAACAAGCTTATACCGGTTTAAAGAAACGGCGCCTTAGAGAGGCTGTGATAACTTTATATACGGCGCCTTAGAGGGGATGTGATAACTTTATATATACAGGGCCTTTTATAAACCATTGTCTGGAAACCTATTCTTTAACAGGACTATACACAGGACACGAGGTCATCCATTTAGACCGGCGTAAGACGAACACAGTGATCACGTCAGTGTTGCCGCACAGTTTAGGCTGGGGGTCAGACGAACACATTTATAACGTGCGTTTAGGCGCACTTAATCATGGCCGCAGTAGCAAATGACGGCCAATATACGAAGTACGGCAGCACGAAAGTCCGGCTGTGCAACGCAAGTGGAAAATGAACGCATTTTTTCGAGAACGCAGAACCGCTAGTACTGACGTACAGAGTGCGCTGCGGCGGCATAGCGGCGTGTGTGCGTGATTAGGAGATGTCAGACGCTGCTATTGTCCAGCCTACATAACGTCCAGACGCAAAAAGTGTTTTATTGACAATCCGTAAAAAAAAAAAAAAAACGAAAATGCGCGTCGTCTGACCGTTTTCGCGCATTCCATGAAAAAAAATACCTCAATGCGTTCGGACGCACTTTTTGACGGTCGCTGCGAATAATGCGTTCGTTTGACCCTAGCCTTAACGTCCATCGTAGCATAGAATCATGATCAAGAGACCCACACACGACGTACGTGCGCACCAAACAGCGCCCGCACAACACACGGCAAACAGACGCAAGTTAGGCAAGAATGTAAAACCGCTAGACGGATGCGCAGAGTGTGCCACGTATGCGTAGTGTTCGGTGTGAGTGATGAGATGTCAGACGCAGCGCATTTGTGACGTCCAGCACCTTGACGTACACAATCACAGTTATTCAAAGAATTGAAAAGTCACCGCACGTTCGGTGACTTTTTGTTCCTCGATTCGGTGATCCCATTTCGGCGACCCTGCGGTGTATTTAGCAAGCATCACAGGGCCGTCGTAATGCAGGGAAAAGCCACCGCAAACCCACAAGAACATCTGGATTAACCCCGCCGAAAACACTCTAGCAGGAGCCGATCACACGCAGAGCAGCCGCCGGAAAAACCTGACACCGCAGACGAATGGAGTAAAAATAGATAAAGTTTGTTTGAGGCTAGGGTCAGACGAAAGCAGTTTTAACGTGCGTTTAGACGCACGAAATCACGGCCGTGCTAGCAGCAAATGACGTCCAATGACGGGGAACACACGAAGTACGGCCGCACTAAAGGTCGTCCGCGCAACGCAAGTGGCAAACGAACGCATTAGAACGTCAAACCGCTACTACTGACGTACAGAGTGCGCTGCGTCCGCATAGCGGCGTGTGTGCGTGATTGGGAGACGTCAGACGCTGCTAATGTCCGGCCAACATAACGTCCAGACACAAAAAGGGATTTATTGATGATCCGTACAAAATCACGGATGAAATGGCGCATCGTATGACCGCTATCGCGTACTCCGTGAAAAAATGCGTCCATTCGTTCGAACGCACTTTTTCACAGACAACGCGAAAATGCGTTCGTCTGACCCTAGCCTGAATGTTTGAAAAGTAAAATGCTGTTGTTTGCAAAGCAACTACTGAGCGAAAATGTTGAAATTTACATATGAGGTTCAATGAATGATAATAAAAAGGGCTGTTACAGGAAAGGAAAAAATAAAATTCTGAAAAAAAAATAAAAAAAATAAAAAAAAGGCAAAAAAAATCCCGAAAAATGATTAAAAGATCCTAAAACAATCTATAAATGAAGAGACTTTTTACTGCAGAATTTTATAATGAAGGTTTATTAGATATTGTATTAAAAACGGGAATATTTTTAACATTGAAGTCTATGGGATTCTCCTGAATAAACCTGCCGAATTAAACCACCGAATGGCAGGGCATTTCGGGAACCTGTCACTGCTGGTTTGTGTTCTCTGAATAGACGAAGCAGTGCTTTTTCATGGGGATTTCACTGCCCTCGAACAGGCACCGTATGTGCAGGCAATTCGCCAGGATTCGGCGAATTGCCTGCTCTCTGGATAGCCGAATGGCCAAGAAAGGTAACTGAACGCTGAATTTCAGCATTCGGTTCCCTTTCGGCAGCTATTTGCATCTCTTTGAATAACCCTGAATGTCTTTTCATATCCTTTTTGAATTTTTATCATTTTTCATATTAATCCCCCCCCCCTCTCTTCAATTTTCGTAGGTGATACAAAAAAAGACGTTCAGCGTAACTAGGTAACCATGTCCAGAAAAAAAATGGCCGATCTGGTAACTAACTGCAGGCCAGCAGGTTTCAGGATTTGCTGAGTATGTATCGGCTGAGAAAACATGTGGAAGAGGTAGCCCAAAAAAACCCCATAAAAAACACAGCTTAATATTTAATATTTAATATTTGGCATGGCCGCGGTGATCAGAAAGCAAAGTTACATTAAAGCAGTATATACTGCCTGGTGGATCTTGGCAGAAACCAAGAGCTTCTCGAGAGAGCACAAACTAGAAAAGGCAAATAAACTGCAGCATAAAGCCATTTACCCGAGCAAACATGACCAGACATAAGAGACTCATGCAGAGTAGGGCTGCCAGATCGGCAATGTTTTCCTGGACCCATATTACGATTTCATGCAGAGGGGAGCACAGTGAAAAGTGCTGCCCTGCAACATGTATAATCCATATGCTGCAGATAGGAAATGAAGGCAGGTCACCGGGGATTTCTTACTTGCAGCGTATGGATTATACATGCTGCAGGGTGGCATTTTTCAGGCACTGCCCATCAGCAGGAATAATATATATATATATATATATATCCAGGAGAACATGGCCAATCTGACAACCCTAATGCATAGAGGTGCAGCGAAACATATTTCCGGTGTTTTTGTAGGGATGCCAGATCGGCCAGATTTCCCAGGACACATATTACCATTTCATGCAGAGAGAGCGCACAGAGGAAAAAGTGCTGCCCTGCGACATGTATAGTTTAAATGATGCAGGAAAGAAATCAAAGCAGGTCGTCTGAGATTCCTTATCTGCAGCGTAGAGATTCTATATGCTGCAGGGTGGCATTTTTCATGCACTGCCCATCAGGATGAATAAACTATGTGTCCAGAAAAACCCTAGGCTACAGACATCGCAGTGTAGGGCCGCCAGATCGGCCATGTCTTCCGTTTCATGCAGAGGGAGAGCACAGGGAAGGCTGTTGCCCTGCAGTATGTGCAATAATTATGAATTCTACATGCTGCAGGATTGCATTATTTATGCCTGCTCATAGGAATGAATAAATTATATGCGTCCAGGAAAACATGGAGGATCTGGCAAAGCTAGTGCAGCGTCAATAAGTTTGGCCTGTGCTGGGTTATACATAATTTATATTATTATAGCTGCGCATGGCAACATGTTCATTATTTAGGTACAATGGATCAGAAACACTTGGCTGGAGTTTAAAATATCCAAGCGAATAAAAGACTTGATAAGAAGAGAGATGGTTACCTTGTGGTCTACTGTCCAGTTGTTCGAGGTGGGAAATGTACCCATGGCGGTGGGAAATGGACCCATGGCGGTGGGAAATGTACCCATGGCGGTTGTGGTGGTGGTGCGGAGACTCCCCTCCATGATCCGGCATGATACAAACATCACAAGCAATAATTCAAGATTTGTATAAATGTATCAATCCCAATTGTGAAAGCTCCTGTGAAGGCAAGGTGCCAGGATGGCACAGGTACATCAAAATCCACAAAATAGATGCCATTCTTAGGTTGGCAGTATGTGACTCTGTCCATGAGGTATGTGTGTGACCCAGAGGCATACACTAATCCCAGGCTGTCTAACCTTAATGACTACAAATGTCTCACCTGTGTCTGTATGAGAGGGAGCCAGGTAATCATGCACTCTCTCTGTGTGTAGAGGAGGGAGCCAGGTAATCATGCACTCTGTGTGTGTAGAGGAGGGAGTCAGGTAATCATGCACTCTGTGTGTGTACAGGAGGGAGCCAGGTAATCATGCACTCTGTGTGTGTAGAGGAGGGAGTCAGGTAATCATGCACTCTGTGTGTGTACAGGAGGGAGCCAGGTAATCATGCACTGTGTGTGTGTAGAGGAGGGAGCCAGGTAATCATGCACTGTGTGTGTGTAGAGGAGGGAGCCAGGTGTTCATGCACTCAGTGTGTGTACAGGAGGGAGCCAGGTAATCATGCACTATGTGTGTGTGTGGAGGAGGACACTGGATCTCTAAGAGCTCAGGTTTGATCCAAATATTGCATTTTGTGTATATTGCATGGAACTGATTTATGACAGAAATGTTATATATACAATAATCCACTCAAGTCATTTTAGACACATTTAAAGAGGTGAGTTTATACCTCTAATTGCAGGGACAGTATCAACCCCTAACGCCCAGGTGGTTCCTAATTACAGGAGCACAGTCACACAGTGAAGGCTGGACTAGTGTACAGCTAAAAACTGCAAATGACTCCAACCAAGCCTCTATTCACTGTGCCATGGTATGGGAGAAATGTACATAACGGGCTCCTAGTAGGGTTGCCAGATTGCCCGTATTTTCTGGGTCACAATAAATGTCTGTATGCTGGAGGGTGTCGCGTGAAATCGCTCCACTGCAGGATGTATCTATCCATTCATTAATGAAGGCAATGTAGTTTCCTTCATGCGGTGTATGAATTCTACATTCTGCTGGGGAGCACTTACATGTCCTTTCCTTTAGCATAAATATATACAGTCTGGAACATACAGCTGATCTGGCCAACATATTTCCTTAGCATAAAACTATAGGGGTTATTCAGAAAGGACCGAAATTCTACAGATACTTAGCAGAGCGACAGGCGCTGCTGTCATTATTTCTTTTGGAAAAGTATCATTCCAGATTTTGTAGGAATCCTAGTGTTCAGAATAGCAGATGTACATGGCTGGGTGGAGTAGAGGTAACGTCATTGCTCAATAACTGTGGAGAGAGACTATGGAGACACAGGTTCGAATCCCGGCAAGAGCACCTCTCCAGTAAGTGTCCTTAGGCAAGACACCTAACGGTACATACTCGCCACCCAGGACATACTTGGAAACAATAGAAACCTCAATGTATCCTTCCAGGTAAAATCCTCCCCCCCCCTCCCCAAAATAAAAGTGGCACGTGACGTTCTTCCAGGTAGGGGTTTATGTAATCTATACATTGTTTCCATTTAAGGCCAGAGGAGCACACTAGGTGCACCCATACTGACATGGCTTCCGTCGCAGCATTATGACGCTGCAACGGGGCCGGCCAGACGCTATTGCGTGCGCAACAGCAGCCGTGCTGCGTTCGTCTAGCAGCACCCTCCGTCAAAGCGCTAGGATGTGCGGTGACAGAGCTGCAAAGCGCGATCCTCCATAGGAAGATCAAGCCTTGTACCGCTGACACACTAACTGTGCTCAGCGAGGCGGCCAGATGGGTGTCAGTGGCAGGAGCGTATACTCTCACGGACATTCCTTCCGCTCTCAAAGATGCTCGTCTGACCCCAGCCTAAGATAACCGAGTGATAAACACAATTTGGTCTCTGTAAACACTGCGGGAGATTATCAGTAAATTTATAACCACATTAGGATTAATACAAACCTTTCAAGAGTTAAACTCAGAGCAACCTTGGCCCCCTGGATGTTTTGAAACTACATTTCCCATGATACTCATCAGGTTGTCAAAGTCTTGTGTGAAATGTAGTTCCAAGACATCTGGGGGCTAACGTTGCTTACCCATGAAACAGCAGGGCTGTAAAACTCCGCCCCCCCCCAGATGTTTCTGAACTACAACTCCCATGATTCCCTGGCCATCTATTACATTCAAATAATTCTGGGTATTGTAGGCCAATGGTTCCCAACCGCGGTCCTCAATTACCCCTAACAGGCCAGGTTTGCAGGATATCTGAAGCACAGCACAGGTGATATGATTTGCTGCTCAGTGATTGCAGTATTCAGTCTGCATTTCCCCAAGGGAATCCTTAAAACCTGACCTGTTAGGGCTACTTGAGGACCATGGTTGGGAACCACTGCTGTAGGCCATCAACATCTGGGGGACCCGAGATTGGTATCTCTGACCTAGAGCGTCTTCCAGAAGCCATAGGATCCTATTCTGAGTCGGTAATAAGTAGCTGATGACGGCAGGGCTGTCAAACTCCGGCTCTCCAGATGTTTCTGAACCTCAACTCCCAATTCTCTGGTGATCGAGTGTATTGAAGGAATTCTGGGAATCGCAGGCATCAATATCTGATGGGCCGTGAGTTTGACAACCCTCTGCTAATGAGTAAATGCTGCCCAAGCTGTTAACCCTTAGCAAGTCCCTATTACCAGTGAGCAACTATATTCTTTGCTCGATTCGTAATTTATGGGAGCCATTATCGATGACCAGCAGTGGCACAGCCCGCCAGCCCTTGTGATATCTCTTGGAGCTCATTGGACTTCATGAAGATCAATGAGAGCCCACCAATATCTCATCATTCTGCAAGAGGTGCTGTGCCCTACACAGTGGAACCAGTGGTAAGTATTTTTGGATTTTCATGTACTTTATGCTCAGCCGCCCCCACTCGGAACCTATGGATATTAACATTATTTCTAATTGCTTGCAAGAAAGACTCCAGAGAGAGGGTGTTTTCTGACTCTTAACTATCCTCAACTTGGATGGAAACCCTAGACAAACCACAATAACTTTAATTGTGCCATTTCTTTCTTTGAAATGACACCGAAGAAAGAATCAATAGTATTAGGCAGCCAATTAAGTCAAATGCTTTTCTACTGCAAACATTATACGCATGAACATTCATATTCATTGTGAAACCGTGTAGTGAAATGCAATGCAGAATTCCAAGAGACTTCCCAGCACTGCCCAGGCAACTGCAGGTCTAGTAAGTAAATGTTGCGTCTCACAGCAACTGAGATTTCCTTGACCCTGCGGGTAACCGTACCTGGTTAAATTGGGGAAATTTTTTGGGTGGAATTATGTTTTTTTTTTTTTTTTTTAGCAAACGCACACCATAGAAAAAAAATCATTAGTGCAGCATCATTGTTTACATTATAATTGAAATGTGAACAATATTGCCTCATTAATAAAAATGACACACAAAAAAACACTTATTTTTTTACTTTATACCTGGCCATGTTGGGTATCGTGGTACCATGCTCAGGCCTTTCGATTGACACCCTCCATGACCCCCTAGCTGCCATGGTTCTGGAGATATCGTGGTTCAAATGAACCCCCTATCTCCACCAGGGGATTCTGGGCAGCTAGGGGGTTCCCCGGCTATCTGACGTCATCACGCTATGCGTGAGGGCTTCAGGCAGTGAGGGGGGACCCGGGGGTGGAGCCGCCATCCAAGGTGGCGGCCCCCACCGGAGCTAGGCTGCACTTCGGTGCCGAATTGCGACCCGGTGCATAAGGGGTTAAAGCCAGGCACCGCTTAAAAGGGGAGACTCTCCCCTTTTAAGCGGTGCCTGGCTTTTTTTTGTGGGACCTCCCGATCGGGAGGGAGAGCGTTTTTTTTTTTCCCCCCTCCCTTCCAGGCGATCTCCCAGCATTGCCGAGGGTCGCCTGGAAATGACATCATCGCGCATGGCGCGATGACGTCATTTACGTCGGGAGGAGCTTGACTTCAGCATCTGAGGACACTGAAGTCAGAACGCCGCGGGACCCCGGACAGAGAGGTGAGTATCTCCGCCGGGGGTCCCGCAAAAGTTGATGACGTGTGGGACACGTCCTCCTCAGCATACAGCGGGAGTAACTGAGGACGTGTCCCACACGTCGTCAGCAGTGAAGGGGTTAAAAATGTCTTTTTTAAAAAAAAAACTTTTTGTCCTGGTTTCCTGTACCCCAGGGCACTACCCGGACCCGGACATTGTTTTTAATTGTTTCTATACATCCTAGAAATCTGCCACTTCACGGGCAGGTTATGGGGACCTCCTAGGCACGATATTTGAAGGCATTTTTAATTTTTAACGCTTATTTCATGGAAAAGTCACTGTCCCTTTTAAAAACGTTTTTTAAAAAAAACTTTTTGTCCTGGTTTCCTGTACCCCAGGGCACTACCCGGACCCGGACATTGTTTTTAAATGTTTCTATACATCTTAGAAATCCGCCACTTCACGGGCAGGTTATGGGGACCTCCTAGGCACGATATATGAAGGAATTTTTAATTTTTAACGCTTATTTCATGGAAAAGTCACTGTCCCTTTTAAAAACGTTTTTTTTTTTTTTGAAATAAAGTTTTTTATTATATTTCTTCAACCAAACCGTATACATGTACATTGCATCTTACTAGTAGTGCCGCACTAACAGGTCTAAAAAACAAGATCATTTCGCAGATACTTAAAAATACAACAACCTAAAATCAAAATTCAAAACATAAACAACCAAAACACACAAAAAGAGAAAAAAAAAAAAAAATCCCCCCCCAAACCCCCCCCCCTAACCCCTCCAAAAAACTACATAGCTTATAAAAGACTTAGAACTTAAAACATAAGACAGCACCATACTACACAGCAAATACCCGTACATCCTAGCTCTTTATATCGCCAGGTTATTGTCAGGTGTATATTTATTACTCTATATAGACATATTAAATTAAACTTTTCACCGTATACGCATCCCAGATCGACCAGTGGTCCTTTCCCACCCAGTCAGTCCCATCAATGCTCTAGCCATCGCATCCAAGGATCTCAACTCTCCCAGTCTGGTTTTAATAGCACCTACTGCGGGAATGGTATTTGATTTCCATTTAGCCGCAATGAGAGTAGTAGTGGCTGACAGGATATGGGCCAATAACTGCTTTTGAAATTTAGTAAGAGAGTCAGGGAACAGCTGCAGGAGGAACACCTCCGGTGTTGGGGCAAGCTCAACGTCTAGAATCTCCGAGCTCAGGGCGGCAATTTGATCCCATAATGGAGTAAGCCTGGGGCAAGTCCACCATGTATGAAAAAAGGTGCCCTCCTCCTCCTCACATCTCCAGCAGGTTCTAGGCACCTGTGAATTATAATGATGTTCCCTGTCCGGTGTGATGTACCAGCGATATAAAATCTTTTTCCTAGCCTCCACTAATGAAATGCAACGGAATTTCTTACAGTCTAAGAGAAAACAGTCCCTCCATTGGTCTGCTGAGAGTGCATGTTGCAGGTCTCTTTCCCAATTCAATTGGAATCTCCATGCTGAGATAGGAGCCCTAGTTAATAATGTCTGATATGTCAGAGACAGGAGTCGTGAGTCAGGAGATGGAGTTAAGCAGTACTGCTCAAACCGAGTTAGTGTGTCCGCGTTAGGAGGAAGATGTAACAAACCATATTTCGCCAAACAGGACCTCAGCCTCATAAAGTGAAATCCTAGATTACGATGAAGAGAGTGTCTCTCCTGTAGCTGGAGAAAGGGCAGGATATCATGGGATGCATAAAAGGACGACAAGTTGTTGAGTGAGTTACGACACCATGGGCGAGGATCAAAATCTGGGATTAAATGAGTGAACATCGAGATGGGGGAGGCCAGAGACAGGGGGTGGACCGCAGTCAAGAGAGAACGAGTCGCGTCCCAAACCCGCATGAGTAACGCGGGCAAGGCCGGGAAGTCGTCCCTCAACAATCTACATGACCTAGGAGTCCATACCAAACCCCCAAAATCATGTGGCAGCGAACAGGGCAGGATCAGTGAGGCCCATTGTGGGAGGCTGGTCTCCGCAAATATGCGGCCCAAATTTGACATCAGGGCTGCTCTATAATATAGTAATATATTGGGTAAGCCTAAGCCTCCCCTATCCACAGGCTGGTGTAAGATCGCAATTTTAATTCGTGGTCGTTTACCTCGCCATATGAAGTTGGAAAGGTGTGAGAGGATCGTTTTAAAGAATGACATAGGAGCTGGTAGCGGTAGAGCTCTAAAAACATACAGTATTTTAGGTAAAAGCATCATCTTAATTGCATTAATCCTACCCGCCCAAGACACTTCCACTTTTGACCATTGTTGGCAGAGGGTCGAGACCATAGGAATTAGTGGTGCATAGTTCAGCTTATACATTTGGGTTTTGTTAAAAGACATTTTAACACCTAAGTACGTCAATGATCTATTCCGCCATTCATAAGGATATTGGGACTTAAGAGTAGCTAGTTCAGCGTCAGGGATACCATAAGTCAAAGCCTGGGTTTTGTGTACGTTAATTTTGTGGTACGACAAGTTCCCATATTCCGTCAGTATTGAATGAAGGGCTGGCAAAGAGATGAGAGGGTTAGTCAGAGTCAGTAAAATATCGTCGGCAAAGAGGCTCAATTTACACACGGTAGGTCCTACCATTAGTCCTTCTATCCCGTCAGATTGTCTAATAGCTTGGGCCAATGGTTCCAGCGCTAACGCATATAACAATGGGGAGAGAGGACATCCCTGTCGCGTGCCATTTGTTATGGGGATCACTGTAGATTGGAAACCTGCATGTAATACCCTTGCATTGGGGCCTGAGTAAAGTGCCATAATGGCTTTAATAAATTCTCTGGGGAAGTTAAATTTTAAGAGAGTGTGTTCTAAAAATACCCAGTGTAGGCGATCAAACGCCTTCTCGGCATCTAGAGATAAAATTAATGATGGCGTGGCTGTGTCGATAGCATGGTCCATCAAGGCCATGGCCTTGATGGTATTATCCGGGCCTTGTCTGGATTTGATAAACCCTACCTGGTCGTCAGCAATCAGTAAGGGCATAATATCCGCCAATCTTTTAGCCAAAATTTTAGCGTATAGCTTGACATCGACATTTAGAAGGGAGATGGGCCTATATTTAGTACAGTTATCCCCAGGTGGTGTCGTTTTGGGAATTGTGACTATGGTCGCGGATAGCCAGTCGCTGGAAGCACCCCCTGAAAGGAATATGTGACTCAATGTAGAAAGAAGATGTGGATTTAATTGGGGGAAAAAGGTTTTATAGTATAAATCTGTATATCCATCTGGACCAGGAGCCTTATTGGCCTTAAGGGAGGAAAGGGCCGCTTGGAGTTCTCCTAGGGTCGGGGTGAACGTCAGTCGTTGAGAAACGTCTTCTGTTAAAGTCGGGAGATTAAGTCTCCGTAAAAAAGGAAAAATCTCGTGGATAGTGGGTTGAGGCAAATTCTTATCTTGACTTAAATTGTATAATTCTCTGTAATATTGAGCAAAACATTCCGCTATTTGTTGGGGATGCTGACAAACCGTCCCATCCGCCGTTACCAGACGCTCAATTCTAGCCTTTGCCACTTTCTTGCGCAATCTATTGGCCATCATTTTACTCGATTTATTATTATATAAATACATTTTAGTACGAAGCCGTCGTGCTGCCCATACATAATCTCTTTTATCCATCTCTGTTAACTGCATTTGGAGTCCAACTAGAGTAGACCTGTCTGCGGGATTAAGCTGTTTCTTATGTAAGGTAGTGACGTGATGAATTTGACGTAACAGGGTCAATCTGTGTGCTGCGTTTAGTTTCTTAAAATGGGCGCCCCATTTAATTAAAACTCCTCTCACCACCGCTTTGTGAGCTTGCCATACAGTCAGGGGACTAACCTCTGGGGTCAAATTCTCCTTAAAATAATTTTCTAAGGCCGCTTTAACGTCTTCCGCTACCTCAGGTCTGGATAGAAGGGAGTCATTTAAACGCCACGGTGAGTGTCCCAATGGTGGACGAGAATCAGGAAGTGTTAGGGTAATGGGGGCATGATCAGACCAGGACATAGATCCAATTGCGGTGTCAGATATCAGGGTCAGTAAGTCAGCAGTAACAAAAAAGAAATCTATCCTCGAGTACGTTTTGTGCGCTCCAGAATAAAATGAGTAATCACTATCACTAGGGTGGAGAATACGCCATATGTCAAACAAGTGAAACTCCGCTAGCAGAGCAGCAAAATTACGCACTGAGGAGCGCTGAGCCTTAGTTGACCGGCTGGGCAGGTCAAGAGATTGGTTAAAGTCCCCACAGACTATAAGTCTCCCCATTGAGATCTCAAGTAGTTTAACCATGGCTCTGCGGAGGAACATAAGTTGGCCTTCATTGGGACAGTAAAAATTAGCTATAGTGTATTTTGTTTGATTGATGTCACATAAAAGAAAAAGATAGCGTCCGTTGAGGTCAGTGATCACTCTATGAAGTTTGAAGCTCACATTCTGATGAATCAGAATGGACACCCCTCTCGCCTTGACTGCGGCTGTAGCGTGGAAGTGTTGGGGATAGCTTGGTAGGTACAATTTAGGGTGGGCAGCCGTTTTGAAATGTGTCTCCTGGAGACACACTACATCTGGAGACTGATGACGTAAGTCTGCATATAAGGAGTGTCTCTTATGCGGAATGTTCAACCCCTTTACATTCAACGAAACAATTTTAACAGTCATTTTACATTACACATATCCACGATACTCCGAGCAGAGAGAGCCATAAACTGAGGCATGAGGTCACCCTATCCCCAGGTATCAAATCAGACAGGAGCCATACGATTACAGTCAGAGATTCCTAGTCTGGCAATAAGTCACTAGTTTACGGTGTATCTGGCAACAGGAATGAAGTGTACATAGTAATATGGTGCAAACAAAAACAAAAAGAAAAAAAGAAAAAGAAGAAAAAAACAAATAGAAAAACATTGAAAAAAATCCCTGTCTAAGAGGACGGGGATCAGTGCAAACGGCACCAAAAATTATGTACATCACAACTCCCAGGCCACACTATGAGTGGGCCAACCCTGGGAGTACCAGGGGGAGAAACGGGGGCGAAGCTCGATCGGCGGAGTTCCCAAACATCGAGGGGAGAGAAACAGACAGCGAGCCTCCTCCAGGCCGACCCCCGCTCACATACTCCTTAAAGAACGGTGCAACAATCAAGGTCATCATCAGAAAATCCCTCCGGTAAGAACTCCAGAAACGAATAAGGACGATAAAGTCCAGCAGTGTCAGCGCAGTGTGACAGGACTCATTTTGCGGTGTTTACCCGATGCCATTCCGGCGACACCTTCTGCGGAGATGGCGGGGCCTGATGCGGTGGCGTATATTCCCCTATCAGGTTCCACAACTTTAGAGTAGCGAGACCTTCCTGGACATCACGCAGCGTGGTCACCACTCCATTATGAGTAACCAGCAATTTCACGGGGAACCCCCAGCGGTATTGGATTTGGTGGTTACGTAGTATCTTGGTCACTGGCAGGAACTCCCTCCGGTTGGCCATGGTGGCGGCAGATAGATCAGGAAAGAATAAGAGGTCAACATAGGGTGCAGGTAATCCAGCTGTATTTCGCATAGCGGACAGAAGGGCTTCTTTAGTCCGAAAAAAGTGGACTCTCATTAAGACATCTCTTGATAATGCTTGCTCCAAATGTCTCGGTTTGGGGATACGATGTGCCCTATCCAGTTGTAGATCCATCTCTGAGGCTTCCGGTAACAAAACGCGAAACAGGTTGTGGAGGTATCCGTTTAGCTCCGTTGGTTTAACCGTTTCAGGGATTCCACGCACTCTGATATTGTTCCTGCGGGATCGATCCTCCAGATCCGTCACTTTGAGAAGAAGGGTCTCATTCACCGTTTTTAATTCTTTATATGCGTCAACCAATTCATTGTGGGCCAGGCACAAATCATCAGATTTAGACTCCAGGGCGTCAGTGCGCTCACCTAGTTCTCGAACTTCTTGGTGAAGATTTGCAGTGATGGATCTAAAATCTTCTTGTATGGTGGTCCTGAGATCTTGCAGCATGTTCTGAAGTTGAAGGCCTGAGGCAGGTGCTGATGCAGAAAGGGTCTGGACTTGAAATTCCTCCCCCTCTGATTGCGTCGATTTCGGGGATCCAGACGCACGGGTACCCTGAGCATCATCATGGGTCCTCTCACGGGCCTTCCCAGTGCGTGATAGTTCGGCCGCCTTTGGGGTCTTGCTAGGTGCCATTCCGTGACAGTAAGGGGTTCCGAAACCAGTAGGGGTGCTTTGCAGTTTACAGTTTACACCTCCGCCGTTGTGAGCCGCTGGAGCGGGAAATCAGTCCGGAGAAGCGGAACTCAGGCTACATGTCTCTTTTCAAGGTGGCCGCCGTCCATCTCCCCCCTCCACCACTTATATTTTCATGCTTTTTATATTGAATGTTATGCTGATTATGTTGCAGAGGGTAGTCAGATAAGTCTGCAGTTATATCCGGGATCAGATTAAAGACTGAGTCAGCTAGCGCCAGAGACCCTTCGTTAAAGATAGTAGTGTTTGTCTATTTTAAATCCTTTACCCACTTTCTTGTGTGTTTTGTCACTTGTCGTCCTCTTTCCCCTCCTTCCCCCTCTCCTTCTCTTGTCCTTTCTTTTCTTTTCTCCCCTACGTGAGTACCAGCAGGGTGTCCTATCGGGTGTCGCCGTTGTAGGCCGATACCCGGAATGGTCCTGTGTCCAGATGACGGGGAAAATTACTGTGCGGAGCAGGGGGGTAAAGGACAGTCCACCGTACCGAGACTTGCCCCGAGGTTATGTGGTGCCGGTCGGGTGGGGCTGCCGCCGTGTCCCCGGAAGCAGTGATCCGCAAGATGGCGGTGACTCCCGGCCCAGGATCCACTCGTGCAGAGAGCCCACGAGGCTCCGGCGGCCCCCCCTCCGCGCCCCAGGGACCAGACGGACCTCCGCGGCGCCGGGCTTCCCCGACACTCAAGACTTCCAGGGGCGTCCTCCGTGCACGAGGGCCCGACCCCGTCCCACACCACAGAGGACCCAGTAGGGCACCGCCGCCGGGGGCCGCCGCACAAGGCCTCCGTGCGCCCGGTCGTCAGGGGGAGAGTGCCGTGTGGAGCGGAGGGACAAGCGTCAGTCCGATGCTCCAGGTCTTACCCCGCTATCCTCTCCCCGGAAGTGGCAAATGGCGTCGGTTGCGGCAGTAACCGGCCCAGGCTCTCCTCACGCCGTAGGCCCACGACCCCGCAGCAGCACCTCCACAGCAGCCGAGGGTCTCGATCCAACTCTCCTGCTTTCCTGGCTGGTAAATGCAGGCTGACGTCTTCTCCGGTGTAAAAAAATTTTTTTAAAAAAGGCTAAAAATGACCACTTTTAACTAAGCTTTGCGGGAGCTCTTCCCTGGCACGTCCGCTCAGTTCGGCGCCAAACCACGCCCCCCTAAAAACGTTTTTTTAAAAAAACTTTTTGTCCTTGTTTCCTGTCCCCCAGGGCACTACCCAGACCCCATACACCTTTTATGGTAAATATCTAGCATGTATGCCCTCTTGGAGGGCACTCTAAAAATCGAACTTTGAGTCCCATTGACTTGTATTGAGTTCGTGTTCGAGTTCGAATTCGAACCGAACTCTGGGGTGTTCGGCTCATCCCTACATACCATGTCCTGCCCTGCACTTTCCCATCCTGTACATGGTACGGACCATCACGGTGTAAATGGACAGTGTGGGGGATATTCTATACGCACCAATGTTTCCCTGAAATTCAACGTAGTTACAAAGAAAAGTTCAAATCACTGTTGCTGCAGCTATATTGAACTTGGGCTATTCAAAGGAGCAAATAGACATGTGCACAGCACAAAATTTTGTTTTGAACTAATGGATTAGTCCTAAAATGCAATTTAATTTAGTTGCTAAAGAAATTCGTTTTCAGTTCTTTAGTATGAAAACTAATTTTATTCATCCGAAAACCAGCGGATACAATTACTATTGTAGTGGCTCC
This sequence comes from Leptobrachium leishanense, assembly GCA_009667805.1. NCBI lineage: Eukaryota > Metazoa > Chordata > Amphibia > Anura > Megophryidae > Leptobrachium > Leptobrachium leishanense. The sequence goes on from CM019072.1 coordinate 1,434,819, forward strand.
TCAGAGGGCTGAGATCGCTGCTTGTTACAGTATCTCTCACTCTCAGCACAATGTGTCAGGCAAAGCTGTTACAGTAACTGACTACTGCTCTTCACAGAGCTCAGTTTCAGTAAAGCTAGTAAATAATATATATTATACATGAGGTTAGAACAATATTATTTCCTTGTTTTACTGAAACTCTGAGCGCTGCGATGCAGTCAGTTACTGTAACAGCTGAGCCTGATTCATTGTACTGAGAGATAATATAACAAGCAGCCGATCACAGCCACTGGATAAGGGCTAAAAAAAAGTCTCCTCTCTGTATAATGTATAGTACATTCCCCTGCATTAATTAATATCCCTCTCTGTATAATGTATAGAATATCCTCCTGCATTAATTAATACCCCTCTCTGTATAATGTATAGCATATCCTCCTGTATTAATTAATACCCCTCTCTGTATAATGTAGATAACATCCGCCTGCATTAATTAATACCCCTCTCTGTATAATGTATACAACATCCTCCTGAATTAATGTCCCTCTCTGTATAGAACATCCTCCTCAATTTATACATTTCTCTGTATAATGTATATAACATCTTCCTGCATTAATACCCATCTCTGTATAATGTATAGAACATCCTCCTGCATTAATTAACGCCCCTCTCTGTATAGGACATCCTACTGCATTGGCATGTGGAGGGTGCAGAACTTCGGAATGTAATGCTTATCCAGCACAGGAGAGGGAACTTTTACTTAAACTTTGTATCTCTGTGGGGAGACACAGGAATATAAAAGCAGGGGAAAGGGAAAATATTAACGTAAATCGGTCTGAAAGCTCAGAGACGAGATGACTGGTGCAAATTTATTTTTATAATAAAATCACTTTAAATCCAGGGAAAGCATTGAAATAAATCACACTGAAGGCTCATAATGACAGAGTAATTATGAGAGCTGGATACTAAATGTATCAGATGTAAAAAAAACTTTATAACAAGCAGCACTGGGAGAGGGACTTTATATAAAATGTGTATTATAGATGAGGAAAGGGGGATAGCGCTCCTGGATAATATAAAATGTATCAGACCTAAGCCCCTATTATGCAGAGCGGGAGGGGAGATAACACACGTTTTATAAAGTCCCTCTCTTCTCCCAGCGCTGCTTGTTATAAAGGGTTTTTTACTATCCAGCCCTCCTCTGTCATTAGCTTTCAGTGTGATTTATTTGAATGTTTTCCTTCTCCATCATCATCATCATCTTGTCTGCCTTATAGACATGCAAGGGTTAAGTAAAGGTTTGGTGTCCTGTGCTGGCTGTCTGCATTGCAAGTAAGTATTCTGGAGCTCTATCACGGTCAGAGTTTCAGGTCGGGAAGGATTACGCAGGACTGAAACTAAAATGTAGTGCATTTTATTTTAGTTTCTTTCGTTTTTTGTACTGAGCTGTTTCATATCTCTTGAGTCATACGAAAACGAAATTATCCCAAAATTCGGACTAAATCATTTTAGTACTAAAACTAATGCACATGTCTAGGAGCAAATTCAAGGAGGTGAGAACAACCGTACCACCGTTATTGCATTGTGAATGGAGTGAAAATTGGCTATTCTCCATTCAGTGTTTCCAACACCAGTAAACTCAGGGATTTATGAAGTGGAGATCTCCATTGACCTCCAGTAGGAATAATGGTGAAAACAATGCTGGAAAACTTTGACTGAAACACTGGTGGAATAAAAGCAAACTCTGCTCTAAATAAACTTGGCAGGAACTATGGTGGAAACTCCATTGAAAACTGCGCTAGACAATTGGCCGAAACTATGATGGAAAGAACCGTGAAGACTATGTCAATCCATGGTGGAATTTCCTTAGATGATGAATCTAGCATAGTTTGCCAAATTGAATCCACCATTAGTGTATAACCCCAATGTACCAGCTGGATGGCGTAAAGGTAATATCACTGTCCTATAACTGCGGAGACCCAAGTTTGAATCCCGGCCAGAGCACCTCTCCAGTAAGTGTCCTTGGCCAAGACCTCTAATGTTACATACTTGCCTACCAGACGATATCAGCTGTGGAGTCCAGTGGTAACATCTCTACCCTTCGGCCATGGAGAAGCAAGTGAAAAATCCCATTCAGCACATCCCTCCAATACAACTGTGGAGAAGTCTCAACTTCATGAGAAGCGGGTTCAACCTAACCACCAGGCCACTGCTCTACAATCATGGAAAGCCAAATCGATCCCACTCAGTAGACGCCACCAGCGAGTGTCCTTGGGCAAGACCCCCAACTATATGGATGCGTCTACCTCACAAAATACTTGTACATCTTAAAAATTTGTAAGTTCCCATGGAAACAGGGTCCCCCTGACTCAGATCATCATCCATGTGTGGTATTCTGATGTATCAACTCCCTCCTTGTATACTGATCTTGTAAAGCTCTGTGTAATTTGTGGCGCTATATAAATAAAGGATCATAATAATAAAATGTTTCCATACTACAACACAATGTCAGCAACCCATAGTTGTCAGGAGTGTTCTACTTTTTTGGAATTCTTGTTTGTGATGCTTTTAATTTATGCTTTTGTGCTGAGTGTGACTTTCTCCAGGCATTGCTACCCATGCAGGAGTGTCTGTGCAATGCCCTGCATTGGATCGCTTTAGGGGTGTGCTGCGTCAATATGAAGATGCTAGAATGCACGTATGACAGTAAAAAGGTGAGGACGAAAACCCTATTTCAGTATCGCTCAAAGGAAGCCGAGTTGAACGGAAGACAGGGAGGTAGGCTGCAAAGACATGGATATCATGACCACTCTGTGTCTGCACATAGATATTTACGGAAATCAACACTGATGGCAAGAAAGAAACCTTGTTCTTCCATTGCCATGATCTTTGCCTGGCCGGCACACATCAAATGAAGACCCTGTGCCAGATCCTTTATCCTCCCTGACTCTGTGCATGAGCCCAAGTGTTGCTTATTGAAAGTTTACACCTAAGGAAACATGAATCTCTGAGACTGAAAGGTTGGCTGTAGGTTCACACAGTGTGTATGTATTCTAGAACCACTCGTCTATAAGATGAAAGTGTAACATTCCATGGGGCTTAATGTTACACATTGCATCCATTTTTAAAACCGTTGATTAAAAGATATTTCTCCACACCGCACGGTTATTCCCAATTACTCTGCGTGATTGATTCTCTGTAAAGTCTACTAAGAAGGGTTTCAGTGGGGCCGTAAAGGAGCGGACGCTTTAATGTGCACACAGCAATCTCCTATAAATGTAGAGGTATATGATATCAACCATGTCATTCCATTCGTGAAGATGAAAGGATGTATGGCGTGCTCTCATTCTGTCATCTTAAATTAGCTAGGACTATATTACCACTCTTCCCAATGTCTCTATTCATTTACTTTGCCGTCTCTTGGGGGTATAAGGGCATATATCAAAAAAGACTGCATTTGATCTATAGTCCCTGCCGGGTATGATGGGGTATTTTGATTACTATGGCGTACACCCCCTTATGTAATGTTGTAAATATTTTTTATTTTTTAAAAAAAAAAAAAAAAATAAGCATGAAGGGGGAATTATCAACATGATCAGCTGAGCAGCCGGGATTCATCATTTCCACGGAGTACAATTTAATATACCATTTAAAGCCTGCCTGTCGGCAGTAAAGCGGGATCTATCGCTGCGAGACTCCAGGGATCCTACAGATCTACAGAATTTCTGGACATTTAAACACCTGTTCATAGATTAAAGGGACATTCCAGTGGTTTTTAAATTTTTCCCTAAATTAAATCCGCGTATTAACATTGCATTTTCCTAATTCTTCTAACATCCTTTTTTTTTCTTCAAGCCTATTTATTACCATTATAAAGGTTTTTATCTTGTCCCTGTAAAACTGGCTGCACTATTGTTTATTTATTTTGAGGGATTTCTTTGAAGAGACTTCTGCAGCAACGCAACAGTTATTCATCAGGGATTCATCAGTGTCCACCGTGCATCTCTGGAGGAGGTGTGGTTCTTGTTTTCAGGCTCTCTTCGATTGTGGATGCACACCAGGAGGGCGAACTGAACGTTTGGAGCCCCTCATTGAAAAGACAATCTTAGGAACTGACATAGTTCGAGCGAGTGGTCCCATATATACATTCGTGTGAAAATTCTTTTTTTCTACTGGCGACTTTCTCTTTGAGGTATTTTTTCTGTACCTAAAACTTTTTTAGACATATTAATTTTTCTTCCTAAAAAAGAATTTTGCAGTAAACAATAGACTGTGCAGATAAAAAGCAAAAAGATTTTTTGTTGTATTCTGCTTTTGGTTGAAAAGCAGGGATGTGCTTTTCGGGTTTCGGAATTTCCACGAAATTTCCCGATTCGTGCATCCGGATTCGGCCGATTTTTACGAAAATTTTCAGGATCCGAAAACGGCAGATCCGAAAACTTTACGAAACGAAAATTTGTTCGGAATTTTCGAATGGACTAGAAATGTGTAAAATCGAAAATCATTTTCGTTCCATTCGTAATTTCGGCTCCATTCCTGATTTCGGTTCCATTTCAGTAATTTCAGACAACGTATATTTTGGTTATTTCGCCGATTCTGTAATTTTGTATCATTCCCATCTCAATGTATCCTTCTTGTAAAACCAGAGAAATCTCAATGTATCCTTCTTGTAAAACCAGAGAAATCTCAATGTATCCTTCTTGTAAAACCAGAGAAATCTCAATGTATCCTTCTTGTGAAACCAGAGAAATCTCAATGTATCCTTCTTGTGAAACCAGAGAAATCTCAATGTATCCTTCTTGTGAAACCAGAGAAATCTCAATGTATCCTTCTTGTGAAACCAGAGAAATCTCAATGTATCCTTCTTGTGAAACCAGAGAAATCTCAATGTATCCTTCCAGGGAAACCAGAGAAATCTCAATGTATCCTTCCCGGGAAACCAGAGAAATCTCAATGTATCCTTCTTGTAAAACCAGAGAAATCTCAATGTATCCTTCTTGTGAAACCAGAGAAATCTCAATGTATCCTTCTTGTGAAACCAGAGAAATCTCAATGTATCCTTCCCGGGAAACCAGAGAAATCTCAATGTATCCTTCTTGTAAAACATGAGAAATCTCAATGGCAGAATTATCGTATCGACAGAAATATCGGATCCGAAAAACCATTAGTTTACGTCAAAACGAATAGACACTTTGAAACGAGGAGAACAGACGTTCCGAAAACCACGAAAAGTTCTCAAATTACGGGAAAAAGTCGATACGAAAAACGAAACGAACAGAAACGGAAATCGGCCGAAACAGACAAGAAACGAAAAATTTACAAAATACGAACGAACGAACCGAAAAAAAAAAAAAAACGGTGCACAAGTCTATTGAAAAGATATAACTTTTTGTGGGAGCGTTGTCCTTATTTCTGTGTTTGTATATTTATTGCAGTATAGCAAAGCAGATACATACAAAAAGCACCAAGTACAAATGGTTCTGAGAACAAGAAAATGACAGCATCTGTCAGTGGATACATATGAAGACGCAACGCACAGTTGATTCATAAATAATAAAGTACGGAACGACCTATTCCATGGCAATAACGGTGGCCATCGCAGGTCGCATAAAATTCTGAAAAAATGAAATCGAATCCTAGAATAGTTAAGCAAAACATTAATCGACCTACCCTGCATAATTGTGTAACAAAGTACATATGGCGTCCCCCTGTAGCCAATGGCGTGCACTGAGCGTCAACTGTGGGACGGGCTTAAATCAGTGCCGCGTGACCGCACCTGTCTGCGAGGCATACCTGTAAGCCTCGCCGGTGAAAGCCACCCCGTAAGGGTGCCATCCGCACATCCTTAACCCCTTAAGGACCAACAATGTATTGTTTACATCATAAATGCTTTGGTTTTAAAGACCCCTGGTCATTAAGGGGTTAAAAGATGAATTGGTGAATTCTAAGCCTAAACACATGGGGCTGTATTCCAATTTTGGTGTAAACTTAACCAGAGCAGTTTGCAGTGTCTGCAAACGGCTCTCACAGAATCCGACACAAGCTGCTAATACAGCGCCTTGTTCGGAACAAAGGTGATAACCAGGACCTGCTAAGTAATAACGTATTGCAAGGATAATTTCACTTAGTGTATATCTGTCTGCAACCATAACGGAATAGGACTGATGGTTTCGGTTCCCATGTCATGTAATATCTGCTGAGTGGGTCCCTAATGAGTAGCCGACACATTTCCATTGATACACAGCAGCCACATTGCTGCCAAACCTATTACTTGGCTTTTTGTTTGTAAATATGTTTTGGCTTATTCCGTACTTTGCGCTAGAATGGGGACTCTAATGAAGAAATTCTGCTCCTGCAGGTTTCTCCTTTAGTGTCCCAATTTTAATGTGATATTCCTACCTCGGCAACTTGCTAACCACTGGGATACTCTCGGTAGTGCCACCACGATTATCACCTTCTGGAGTCCATAAGAATCCACGGAGGGTTGTGCTTCCATGCCGTGAGTCCTGGACAATTTCGCAAGATTGAGCAGGGGCGGCTGCGGAGTGATCGAGGATGGAGACTGGGATCTATTGCTTTCCAGCCTCACTCTGCTCCTGGGGAGAAGAGCGTCAGATCGGGCCACCATTCTTGCCACGGGAGGAGAGGTGAGTATTACATTTATTGGGGGTGTTTTAGGGAGTGCGACATGATTTTGCAAATGCAGAATCATTTAGCGCCAGCTTTAAGGAGTAGCTCAATTTTTGTCTTGCGCGTCCCTGCTGTAATTGGCGCCAGGGCTATGCAATCAGTGACCAGTCAGTTCTCTCATATCTAGGCATGTGGTTAGACCCAAACCATTCCTTTGGCCCCCACATCGAAAAACTCTCATCTAAACTCTACCCCAAACTAGGCGCCCTGTACAGAAACAAATCCTGCCTGAGCCCTGCGGTAAGAAAGCAGATTGTACAACAAATGCTTATGCCGGCTATTGAATACAGAGATGTAGTGTATGCAGCTGCCCCGCAAACACACCTTCATAAACTTACTACATTGTATAACTCATTCTGCCGCTTTGTGCTACATGACCCACCATTGTGACATGTTGTTAAGAGTTAAACTGGCCGTCACTGGACTCCATACGCACCCTTTACCTTTCCAACCTGGTGTTTAAATGGTTTTCTGGGAAGCTACCACCCTACCTGAATATACGTGAAAAGTTGTGCCTGAATGCAAACCCAAGGTGGATAAATGGAGTGGGGGTCTCTTGCTCCACAGCCCCAACAGTCAAAAGTGAATAAAGAAACTCCAGAGTCCACGATAAATTTCAATGGATTTAATCCAACAACAGGAAAAAAGGCAACGTTTCGACCATGACTGGTCTTTGTCAAGCCTAAAACACAATGACAGAACTGGGAATAAATAGCACCACAGACTGGTTAAGCAATCAAACAATCATTGCAACCAGTCCGTGTGTGCCAACCCAACAATTAAAAACAATAGTCTACAATTAGATACATCTATTAACATATTAACTTGTGTAATTATATATACAATGCTTATTAACATACAATAATTGGCGATCAATTGTAGAGCAATGCCTATGAGGGAAAGAAGTGACTTAATAATTATAATGTGAAGGGAGAGGATTACCCCTCTACTACAAAGGGTCTGGGTTGACCCCATAGTAAAGATTTACTACCCTAGGAGCTAAAAAGCATGATGTATTCAATCTAGGAGTCTGACTCATAATAGAAGACTAATCCATCCGCAAGCCCATAAATTACCTATCCCATCAACCACGGGTTTATAGAACACTATTATCTGACACAGATAGGTTACAGATACGGACTGTCATCTAGGGAGGGGAAAAAAGAACAAATCTATATGTCATAGAGAGGTACTGCCGTAACACATTTATAAAAAGGGTGAGAGATCTGATTCTCTATTAAGGCCATGTGGAAAGAGAGTATTAAGATGATGGATCCAATATAATTCTCTCCTTTTAAGTAATTTTTCTCTGTCCCCGCCTCTTGTTAACTTAGGCACCTCATCGATTACCTGGTAACGTAACTGTGAGATATCATGTCCACAACGTATAAAATGTTCGGGGACCGGGAATTCAATCTTTTTAGTTCTAATGTCTGACCTATGTTTAATAAATCGATTTTTAACTTTCTGAGTAGTCTCGCCCACATATATCAACCCACACGGGCATTTCAATAGATACACCACGTATGTAGAATTGCAGGTAAAATAACCTTTAATTTTAGACTTCCTCCCAGAGTGTGGATGGACAAAGGAATCACCACGTATAACTGCATTGCAGCAAGAGCAACTTAAACATGGGAAGGTTCCATTCCTGGGTTTACCAAAAAAGGGTGTTCTGCCTGTGTCTTGTCCAAACTCTGCTTTAACCAGCGTCTGTCGAAAAGATCTCCCCTTCTTGTATGACATTAGTGGGATGGTCTGAAACTCTGAAATATCAGGGTATGCATCCCTTAAGATGTACCAGTATTTACATAAAATATTTTTCACTTGTGAAGTATGGGTTCCATATTTGGATACGAATGGGATCCTGCCGCAACTTTGGCGTCTCTGAGGGATTATTGGTTGATTGATTCTGATACTTTCTCTACTCAGGAGTTGTCTCGGATAGCCTCTGGCTCTGAACCTCTCGATCATCTCCTCAAGCCTCTTGTCCCTACTTTCAGGCAAATCAACTACTCTATTGACGCGCACGAGTTGACTCCGTGGGAGAGAATTGAGTAGTGTAGGTGGATGCGCACTATCATATCTTAGCAGGGAATTCTTATCAGTAGGTTTTCTGTAAAGATCTGTCATTAATTTGCCATTCCTTTTGACAACCAAAGTGTCTAAAAAATTGATTTGTGTAAGACTACATGACATAGTAAACTTGATGGAGGTGGATCCGTTATTAAGTATACTGAGAAATTCATCTAATGTGTCTCTAGTACCCTCCCATACAAAAATAATATCGTCTATATAGCGAAACCAATGATGGACATATTGAAAAAGGTCGCATTTATAGACTACATTTTCCTCAAATTCGGACATGAAGATATTGGCATAGGTGGGTGCTACATTAGTACCCATAGATGTCCCCCGTATTTGAGTATAAAATACTCGATCAAAGAGAAAAAAGCTGCCACCAACACACACACATCCAACAAGTCCAAAAGAAATTGCAATTGATTATCAGAATAACCCAGATCAACAAGAGCATGTTTCATAGCATTTATACCCTCGAAGTTCTGTATAGACGTATACAAGCTGGTGACGTCAAGACTGACCAAAATACTGTGATCACCCACAGCAAGCCCACGAAATTTGGTCAGAAAATCACCGGTATCCAGAATAAATGATGGAATCCGCTGTAGGTAGGGTCGGGCCACCCTGTCCAAAAAAATGGACAGGGGACTGAAGACCGAATCCACAGCGGATACAATAGGCCTCCCAGGAGGCGCAGTGAGAGACTTGTGGATCTTGGGCAAGACATACAAAACAGGTATTAGAGGATGTTTTTTCACAAGGAATTTCGACAGACCCTTATCGATAATCTGATTCTCAAGGGCATCATGTATCAGGGTGGAGATTCTACTGACAATCGCTGCCGTGGGATCACCATCCAACTTTTTATACGTCTCGACATCACCAAGCTGACGCTGGATCTCAGCCACATAGTCTCCACTATTCATGATCACCAGAGCACCCCCTTGTCCGCCGGCTTTATCACAATGGGGGGTCATCACGTAATTTCTTTAAAATCCCAAAATCAGTGGCGGACATATTGGGGGATGCTCTGGTGAAATGACGCCTAGAATATACTTGGGACATTTCCCTCTCTACGATTTTGACATACGTCTCAACAGCATGCTCAACATTCTGAGGCATAAATTTACTTTTCTCTCTCAAACCAAGGTTTTTAGAGTTAAAGGGTGCAAGCGGCAAATCAATTTCAGGTTGACCTGAGAATAAACATTTCAATCGAATCGTACGAAAGAATCGGAAAAGATCGACTTTAACATCGAACGGATCGATGCGTTCACTCGGACAGTACGATAAGCCCCTCGAAAGTAGCTTAATTTCATCGACCGTTAATGAAATGTCCGATAAATTGAAGACTAGCGTCTCTTGTACAGGGACTGATTGTTTCTCATCGGAGGTTTTTTCGTAACACTCTTCTGAGCTTGCTCCTGTACGTTCCCTCCGGGCGATTGTCGCCCTTGGCGCTGATCTAAAAAAGACGCTTGGTCGTTCGATCGGACTACACCAAGGTCTTCGGATGTATCGGTACCTGTCCCAGACATAGAGTCCTCTGTAAAACGAATAGATTTTTTCGTATATTTACGACCAGGTCCTCTTCGCATCGTAGTTGGTGTCCTGGAATAGCCTTTTTGCCAGGAATAAACATGACCCTGTACGTAGTCATCCAAATCACGTTGGAACTTCCGTCTTTTCCTTGCTTCCACTTCCTTCCGGAAGTGGTCCAGTTGCGGTGCCATCGTGGAACGCAACGCCATGAGTTCCAATTCAGAATTATTATCTCGAAACGATTTTTCCAAGTTTTCGATAGATTCCTGGCATTGTGCAATTTCCTTCGATAAAAAGTCGATCGTGAGTGGCATAACATCCATCGAACATTTGTTCAGAATTTTTTCGAATTTCTCCACATAATCAGGGTTATCTTTATAGAAGATCGGCTGGAGCCCCACTCTTAAGCCACGTGGTATTCGTAATGCACGATAATATTCAGCCAAAGTAATTGAATGGAGTTGACATCCAATTGTTGGGTTGGCACACACGGACTGGCTGCAATGATTGTTTGATTGCTTAACCAGTCTGTGGTGCTATTTATTCCCAGTTCTGTCATTGTGTTTTAGGCTTGACAAAGACCAGTCATGGTCGAAACGTTGCCTTTTTTCCTGTTGTTGGATTAAATCCATTGAAATTTATCGTGGACTCTGGAGTTTCTTTATTTACTTTTGACTGTTGGGGCTGTGGAGCAAGAGACCCCCACTCCATTTATCCACCTTGGGTTTGCATTCAGGCACAACTTTTCACGTATTTCTTGCTTGCTTCGATACTTGAATGCAACCCCTTCCTATTATGGAATCGACTCCAACACCATGTACCTTTGCCTATGATGAGACTGAAGCTATGAGGATTCTGGCCCAGGCCGGTAAGGACAATACTTTTCTGAGTACCTCTATCCATGACTGTGGGAAAAAAGATCTTTTAAAATCGAATCGTAAATTGATCGGATGTCAACTCCATTCAATTACTTTGGCTGAATATTATCGTGCATTACGAATACCACGTGGCTTAAGAGTGGGGCTCCAGCCGATCTTCTATAAAGATAACCCTGATTATGTGGAGAAATTCGAAAAAATTCTGAACAAATGTTCGATGGATGTTATGCTACTCACGATCGACTTTTTATCGAAGGAAATTGCACAATGCCAGGAATCTATCGAAAACTTGGAAAAATCGTTTCGAGATAATAATTCTGAATTGGAACTCATGGCGTTGCGTTCCACGATGGCACCGCAACTGGACCACTTCCGGAAGGAAGTGGAAGCAAGGAAAAGACGGAAGTTCCAACGTGATTTGGATGACTACGTACAGGGTCATGTTTATTCCTGGCAAAAAGGCTATTCCAGGACACCAACTACGATGCGAAGAGGACCTGGTCGTAAATATACGAAAAAATCTATTCGTTTTACAGAGGACTCTATGTCTGGGACAGGTACCGATACATCCGAAGACCTTGGTGTAGTCCGATCGAACGACCAAGCGTCTTTTTTAGATCAGCGCCAAGGGCGACAATCGCCCGGAGGGAACGTACAGGAGCAAGCTCAGAAGAGTGTTACGAAAAAACCTCCGATGAGAAACAATCAGTCCCTGTACAAGAGACGCTAGTCTTCAATTTATCGGACATTTCATTAACGGTCGATGAAATTAAGCTACTTTCGAGGGGCTTATCGTACTGTCCGAGTGAACGCATCGATCCGTTCGATGTTAAAGTCGATCTTTTCCGATTCTTTCGTACGATTCGATTGAAATGTTTATTCTCAGGACAACCTGAAATTGATTTGCCGCTTGCACCCTTTAACTCTAAAAACCTTGGTTTGAGAGAGAAAAGTAAATTTATGCCTCAGAATGTTGAGCATGCTGTTGAGACGTATGTCAAAATCGTAGAGAGGGAAATGTCCCAAGTATATTCTAGGCGTCATTTCACCAGAGCATCCCCCAATATGTCCGCCACTGATTTTGGGATTTTAAAGAAATTACGTGATGACCCCTCCATTGTGATAAAGCCGGCGGACAAAGGGGGTGCTCTGGTGATCATGAATAGTGGAGACTATGTGGCTGAGATCCAGCGTCAGCTTGGTGATGTCGAGACGTATAAAAAGTTGGATGGTGATCCCACGGCAGCGATTGTCAGTAGAATCTCCACCCTGATACATGATGCCCTTGAGAATCAGATTATCGATAAGGGTCTGTCGAAATTCCTTGTGAAAAAACATCCTCTAATACCTGTTTTGTATGTCCTGCCCAAGATCCACAAGTCTCTCACTGCGCCTCCTGGGAGGCCTATTGTATCCGCTGTGGATTCGGTCTTCAGTCCCCTGTCCATTTTTTTGGACAGGGTGGCCCGACCCTACCTACAGCGGATTCCATCATTTATTCTGGATACCGGTGATTTTCTGACCAAATTTCGTGGGCTTGCTGTGGGTGATCACAGTATTTTGGTCAGTCTTGACGTCACCAGCTTGTATACGTCTATACAGAACTTCGAGGGTATAAATGCTATGAAACATGCTCTTGTTGATCTGGGTTATTCTGATAATCAATTGCAATTTCTTTTGGACTTGTTGGATGTGGTGTTGGGTGGCAGCTTTTTTCTCTTTGATCGAGTATTTTATACTCAAATACGGGGGACATCTATGGGTACTAATGTAGCACCCACCTATGCCAATATCTTCATGTCCGAATTTGAGGAAAATGTAGTCTATAAATGCGACCTTTTTCAATATGTCCATCATTGGTTTCGCTATATAGACGATATTATTTTTGTATGGGAGGGTACTAGAGACACATTAGATGAATTTCTCAGTATACTTAATAACGGATCCACCTCCATCAAGTTTACTATGTCATGTAGTCTTACACAAATCAATTTTTTAGACACTTTGGTTGTCAAAAGGAATGGCAAATTAATGACAGATCTTTACAGAAAACCTACTGATAAGAATTCCCTGCTAAGATATGATAGTGCGCACCACCTACACTACTCAATTCTCTCCCACGGAGTCAACTCGTGCGCGTCAATAGAGTAGTTGATTTGCCTGAAAGTAGGGACAAGAGGCTTGAGGAGATGATCGAGAGGTTCAGAGCCAGAGGCTATCCGAGACAACTCCTGAGTAGAGAAAGTATCAGAATCAATCAACCAATAATCCCTCAGAGACGCCAAAGTTGCGGCAGGATCCCATTCGTATCCAAATATGGAACCCATACTTCACAAGTGAAAAATATTTTATGTAAATACTGGTACATCTTAAGGGATGCATACCCTGATATTTCAGAGTTTCAGACCATCCCACTAATGTCATACAAGAAGGGGAGATCTTTTCGACAGACGCTGGTTAAAGCAGAGTTTGGACAAGACACAGGCAGAACACCCTTTTTTGGTAAACCCAGGAATGGAACCTTCCCATGTTTAAGTTGCTCTTGCTGCAATGCAGTTATACGTGGTGATTCCTTTGTCCATCCACACTCTGGGAGGAAGTCTAAAATTAAAGGTTATTTTACCTGCAATTCTACATACGTGGTGTATCTATTGAAATGCCCGTGTGGGTTGATATATGTGGGCGAGACTACTCAGAAAGTTAAAAATCGATTTATTAAACATAGGTCAGACATTAGAACTAAAAAGATTGAATTCCCGGTCCCCGAACATTTTATACGTTGTGGACATGATATCTCACAGTTACGTTACCAGGTAATCGATGAGGTGCCTAAGTTAACAAGAGGCGGGGACAGAGAAAAATTACTTAAAAGGAGAGAATTATATTGGATCCATCATCTTAATACTCTCTTTCCACATGGCCTCAATAGAGAATCAGATCTCTCACCCTTTTTATAAATGTGTTACGGCAGTACCTCTCTATGACATATAGATTTGTTCTTTTTCCCTCCCTAGATGACAGTCCGTATCTGTAACCTATCTGTGTCAGATAATAGTGTTCTATAAACCCGTGGTTGATGGGATAGGTAATTTATGGGCTTGCGGATGGATTAGTCTTCTATTATGAGTCAGACTCCTAGATTGAATACATCATGCTTTTTAGCTCCTAGGGTAGTAAATCTTTACTATGGGGTCAACCCAGACCCTTTGTAGTAGAAGGGTAATCCTCTCCCTTTACATTTATAATTATTAAGTCACTTCTTTCCCTCATAGGCATTGCTCTACAATTGATCGCCAATTATTGTATGTTAATAAGCATTGTATATATAATTACACAAGTTAATATGTTAATAGATGTATCTAATTGTAGACTATTGTTTTTAATTGTTGGGTTGGCACACACGGACTGGTTGCAATGATTGTTTGATTGCTTAACCAGTCTGTGGTGCTATTTATTCCCAGTTCTGTCATTGTGTTTTAGGCTTGACAAAGACCAGTCATGGTCGAAACGTTGCCTTTTTTCCTGTTGTTGGATTAAATCCATTGAAATTTATCGTGGACTCTGGAGTTTCTTTATTTACTTTTGACTGTACTGAATGGCCCTGCCTTCCCCTAGAAGTTTCCTCATTCTATAACCTCCGATCCAGGACCTGCACCTTACTTACAATACCAAAAGAAAGTGTCTCGATCCTCATTTTCCTACAGAACACCGCAATTATGGAATTACCTCCCAGACACCATCAAATCTTCCCCCAGTCTAACCCTTTCACTGCTGACGACGTGTGGGACACGTCCTCATTGATGCACGTTACATGCTGAGGACGTGCCCCACACGTCATCAGCTGTGCGGGACCCCCGGCGGAGATACTCACCTCTCTGTCCGGGGTCCAGCGGCGTTCTGACTTCAGCGTCCTCAGACACTGAAGTCAAGCTCCTCCCGGTGTAAATGATTAAGGAAATCATTTCCAGGCGACCCCCTCCCCCCCCCCCGGCAATGCCGGGAGATAGCCTGGAGGGAGGGGGGGTTCCGATCGGGAAGGAGCAGCGCCAAAAGCCAGGCACTGCTTAAAAGGGGAGAGTCTCCCCTTTTAAGCGGTGCCTGGCTTTAACCCCTCAAGAGCCGGGTTGCACTTCAGCGCCGAAGTGCAGCCTAGCTCCGTTGGGGGCTGCCAACTTGGATGTCGGCTCCACCCTGGGTCTCCCCTCGCTGCCTGACGTCAGATAGCCGGGGAACCCCTAGCTGCCAGAGGATTTCCCAAGGAAATCCCCTGGTGGAGATAGGGGGTTCTTGTGAACCCCGATATCTCCAGAACCGTGGCAGCTAGGGGGTCATGGAGGGTGTCATTTGAAAGGCCTGAGCATGGCCTTTCGAATGATACCCAACATGACTAGGTACAAAGTAACAAAATAATAATAATAAAAATAATAAATAAATAAAAAAAATAAAAAAAAATTTGTGTGTTGTTTTTATTAATGCAGCAATATTGTTCACATTGCAATTATAATGTGAACAATGATGCTGCACTAATGATTTTTTTCTATGGGGTGCGTTTGCTAAAAATCACGTAATTCCTCCCACAAAAGGTAACAAGTCCCCATTTCAAATTTTTGTACAAGCGCACACCATAGAAAACATAACCGCAAACGCTCATGTGATAAAATGTGAAAAAAAACACTTGACACACTGCAGATGATTAAAAATTCAATTTTTATTGTATTTTTTTGTTATAATATACAGGCAGGACATGACGTATACATATAAAAATGATATATTATGAATCTGCCGAGTCTGCCGGACAGAACGATCTATAATATGTCTGGGTCATTTATTAAAATGTGGCTTCAAATCAAGTTTAAACATGATGAGCGAAAGCGGTAAAAATGAGCTCAGCACACAGAGGTGAAATGCCTCAGCAGTGAAGGGGTTAAGACCTCGATACAGAAATTACCATACATCGATACAGGTTTGCAGGTGCATTCTGTAATATAGTGACTAGATTTCCTACATATTTATTTTCTGTTAATCTGTGTTTTTGTTTTTAATATCTTGCATTTTATTACTTTGACTTGTTACAGTAGATACAGAAATACAATGTTCTTGAACCCAGGACATACTTGGAAATGAGAGAAATCTCAATGTATCCTTCCTGGTAAAATACTTTGCAAATAAATACCTTACTTATCAAAACTCTAATTATTGATTGTGCTCCCCATGTTAAGTATAGGATGCGCAAAGTACAGTAAGATGGCAGAAGCTAGCGCGCTCATCGATGCACTAAGTGTATTCTTACGGGTTTCGCGTTAGGAAGATAATATAGGGGGACACGTTAAAGTCCCTTATCCTGGCGATAACGCTTACATATCCTAACGCTACAATTTACAGGCACTATGGAATAGTGCTCATAGTCTCTGTCAGTTCCCACTTTATGAATAGCTGACCTGTCATTCAGCAACATGACATTCACTCAGTCGAATCTAAAGTGTCCGTTTTGTGAATAGCCAAAGCTCGACTTTAGTGTATAAAACCAGTGTTGTTTCTGCATAAGCTGGGGAGAATATTCCTATTATCGTATGATTATTCCTCATGGATACAGACCTGCATAAATTTATATTTGTAACTGCTCATAGCCAGAAAACCTCTGTATAAACTTTCTCTTTTCTATTTTCGTGTATGTATATAATTAGTGGTAGATCATAGATATATTAGCAGGCATATGGAGAATGCCTAATTAAGGTCTGTGTGTGTGTGTCAGCAGGGAAGGAAATAAACTCCTGAAGTCTAAAGGGAAGTACTTGCAGGGTTATTCAAAGAGATTCGAAAAGTCACCGCACGTTCGGTGACTTTTCGTTCTCTTCAATTCGGTTCCTTTTGCCGATCCCATTTTGGTGACCCTGCGGTGTATTCAGCAAGCACCACAGGGCCCCCGAATTGCAGGGAAAACTTACCACAAACCTGACGAAAACTAACCGCAAACCCCTCGAATGCATGCCGAAAACACGCAAAAACATCTGGATTAACCATCGAAAAACCCGAACAGGAGCCGATCACACGCAGCGGAACAGGGGCCGATCACACGCAGCGGAAGCAGCTGAGACCGCAGATGAGGCAGTGAATAAATTAGCAAAACCGTTTGTATGAATGTATGAAAGTGAAAAGCTGTTTGCAAAGAAACTACTGAGCGAAAATGTCTGAAATTTACATATGAGATCCAGGGAATGATAATAAAGAGGGCTGTTACAGAAAAAATAAGTAAACTTAAAAAAAATCTGAAAAATGCTTAAAGTATCTTAAAAAATCTATAAATAAAGAGACTCTTTACTGCAGAATTTTATAATGAACGGTTTATTAGATATTGAATTAAAACGGGAATATTTTTAACATTGAAGCCTATGGGATTCTCCTGAATAAATTTGCCGAATTAAACCACCGAATGGCAGGGCATTAGGGGAACCTTTCACTGCTGGTTTGTGTTCTCTGAATAGCCGAAGCAGTGCATTTTCATGGGGTTTTCACTGCCCTCGAACAGGCACCGAACAGGCACCGTATGTGCAGGCAATTCGCCAGGATTTGGCGAATTGCCTGCTCTCTGGATAGCCGAATGGCCAGGAAAGGTAGCCGAACGCTGATTTTCAGCGTTCGGTTACCTTTCTCAAGCAATTCAGATCTCTTTGGATAACCCTGTATGTCTTTTTTTTGCTCCATTTATTGGCAAGCGGCCTAGCTGCCCAATATCTAAAGAGGGCATCCTGTATGTTTACAGGGTTATTCAAAGAGCATCGAAAAAGCCACCGCACAGTCGGTGACTTTTCATTCTCTTCAATTCGGTGCAATTTGGCGTTCCCATTTCGGCAACCCTGCGGTGTATTCAGCAAGCACCACAGGGCCGCCGTAATGCAGGGAAAAGTCACCAAAAAAACCAGGGCAAACGCACACCGAAATCTGCAACATCTGGATTAACCCCACCGAACACGCCAGAGAAACCCGATCAGAGCAGCCTGCCGGGAAAAACCCGACACCGTAGATGAAGGAGGTGAAGAAAAAAAAAAGTACGCTTCAGTGTTTGCAAACAGCGTTTCACTTTTCAAACAAACTACTGAGCGAAAATGTCTGAAATATACATATGAGATGCTGTGAATGATAATAAAAAGGGCTGTTACAGAAAACACAAAGATTTAAAAAAAATATGGAAAAAGCTTACAAAAAAATCCCTAGAAGATCCTAAAAAATATAAAAATAAAAGATTTTTACTGCAGAATATTATAATGAACGATTTATTAGATATTGAATTAAAACGGGAATATTTTTAACATTGAAGCCTATGGGATTCGCCTGAATAAACCTGCCGAATTAGGCTAGGGTCAGACTAACGCAGTATCAACGTGCGTTTAGCAGCACAAAATCATGGCCGTGCTAGCAGCAAATGACGTCCAATGACAGGCAGCATACGAAGAACGGCCGCACAAAAGTGCGGCTGCGCAACGCAAGTGGCAAACGAACGCATTTTTTCGAGAATGTGAAACCGCTAGTACTGACGTACAGAGTGCGCTGTGTCCGCTAGCGGCGTGTGTGCGTGAATAGGAGATGTCAGACGCTGCTAATGTCCGGCCAACATAACGTCCAGACACAAAAAGGGTTTTATTGATGATCCGTACAAAATCACGTACGAAAATGCGCATGGTATGACCGCTATCATGTATTCCGTGAAAAAATGCGTCCATTCGTTCGAACGCACTTTTTCATGGACAGCGCGAAAAATGCGTTAGTCTGACCCTAGCCTTAAACCACCGAATGGCAGGGCATTTCGGCAACTTTTCACTGCTGGTTTTTGTTATCTGAATAGCTGAAGCATTGCTTCTCTATGGGGATTCACTGCCCTCGAACAGGCATCGAACAGGCACCGTATGTGCAGGCAATTCGCCAGGATTTGGCGAACTGCCTGCTCTCTGAATAGCCAAATGGCCAAGAAAGGTAACTAAATGCTGATTTTCAGCGTTTGGTTACCTTTCGGCAGCCATTCTGATCCCTTTGAATAACCCTGTTAGTCAGACTATCAGGGTTATTCAGAGAGCGGTGAAAAGCAGGAGAATGGCCGGAGAATGGAAAATTCTAGGTCAAAATAGCAGATTTGGAAATTGAGTTGAATGGGAGAATTTTCTGGTTTGGCTATTTTGACCTAGAATTTTTCATTCTCCAGTCATTCACTTACTTTTCACCGCTCTCTGAATAACCCTGTATGTTTTGTTTATTTGATGTTTTGCCGTACCCTGCTACTTTTATGAGTGCATAATAAAAGCAGAAGTACTGATCCTTGCATCAAGTGCCTTTATCACAATATAAAAAAGAAAAGAAGCCGCGGCGCTAACCAAAAGAACATCTTTGTATCCCAGTAAACAGAATGTTGCGATAGTGGAAGATGTGCATCGAAAGAGCAGTTGTGGCACCTTGATGGTGTCATGTGAAGAGAGATAAGAAGGCGATAAGGAATATCTAGCAGGCAGCCGGCATCACTGACACGCCATGCCTTCAGATTGCACAAAGCTGTGTGACAAAGGAAAAGCAAAAACACAAAAACTTGACAGTATAGTATGCTAATCCTGCCGGGAAGCTTGCCATATCTAGCCGGCGGATCCAGAGAATAAAGCACAGATCTGCCCTCTGTATATCCCAAGACTGAGTAACTAAAGGGATAATGTGTAAGTTAAACTCCTAACACGACTTGAAATCAATCAGCATCTGCGTCTCTAAACGGACCTGTTTGCACATGAATTGGATTTTTATTTCCATTTTGCCCAATTACTTACTTTATGCAGAAAGGGCTGCGAAGGGCCATTTAGAAGGCGCAGACAGCGGAATGTGGGTAACAGAATTTTTAACGGTCGTTTCATAATTCAAGATGTATGTAATCCACATCGAGAGCCTTATCTACAGAGGGATTGGCTGCACAGAGCGTACGCTACGCTTAATGACACCTATCAAGGTGCTTTGGAGGAACAGATTGTCGCGGCTGTTGCAACGCTGTTACGGAAAAAAGTCATAAGTGTTTTTAATGTCATAAAGTTGGCCATTTGAAAATGAAGACTACAGGAAAATGCTTTTACATCAATATCTTATTTGGATTGGAAAGGTTCTGAAAATGGTTTTGAGTAGTCAGAAGGTGTAAGTCATTTTCTTGTGTGTGTGTGTGTTATATATATTATAAATATTTTATTTTTTTTGAGGAGGAAATATTTTACCAGGAAGGATACATGGAGATTTCTCTCATTTTCAAGTATGTCCTGGGTGGCGAGTATGTACCGTTCGGTGTCTTGCCCAAGGATACTTACTGGAGAGATGCTCTGACCGGGATTCAAACCATTGTCTACACAATCTCCACAGTTATACAACAGTGATGTTACCTCTATGCCACCCAGCCGGTGGCATTGAGACGAGTACCACGTTTTGTCCTTTTATGAAAAGACATCCTATAAGTGTCACGCTTCTCAGCACACATAAGGCCAGGGTCAGACGAGCGGTTTTAAGAGCAGAAGGAACGTCTGTGAGCGTGGATGTTCCTTCCACTCTTCCAGCCCGTCTGGCTGCCTCACTGAGTGCAGTTAGTGTGCTCAGTGCTGCAAGGCTCGCTCCTCCTATGGAGGATCATTGTCCCATTTACCCCTCTAACTATTTCGAGTCAGGTCTGGCGTACCATTCCTTTCATCCTTCTGCCGGGAGTCCAAGCCTTCCTACCTGTGTCAAGACTTCAGAGCAACCCCTACTTTCTGCCTGTGTTTCTTGAAACCTGTGCACCCTGACCCTACTCTCCTTTGTTCACAGTTTACCATTCTACTGCTGTGTTCCTTGACTATGGTTTCCACAATACATGTCCTTAGTTTTTCCTTATTCCTAGTATTGTGGTCTTTTGTTCTCTGCATACATATCAGATTCCTCCTATAATGGTATAGTGCTGATCCATCAGCACCGCTTCATGTCTCGTAACGGAGGGGTTATTCACCAACCATTGTCCTTTTCAATGAAACATTGATGGATTTTATTTGGCGAACTACAGCAGAACAGTGCAATGGCAGAATGGGCACTGAATAGAGAATGGACGCAGTTTGCTCATTTTATTGAAAAAATAATTGTGGGACTGTTTTCGGCAGCTTCACCTGTCGTCATTGAAGTTTTGCTTCTCTGAATAGCTTAACCCTTTCACTACCGATATTTTGAGATCTCAATGTATCCTTCCTGGTAAAATACTTAAATAAATATCTCAGGCTTCAAAGGCACCATCTGATGCCCCGATATCGAGATATCTCGATCTGCTGATCTAAAGCCCAAAAGCACATGAAATTTGTTTGCTGTAAATTAATTTAGTTTGGGGGCACCTTCTGCAGTCCAAAAGCAATGTTTTCGCCCTGTGGGCATAATGGCCAAAGAGCTAAAACTGTAAAATCAGCTGCTGAAAGCTCTGAAATATCGAGCCTTCAAAAGCTGTCAGCAGCCGATGCAGGAGAAATAGAAGAAAATAGACCAGCCGCTCAAACCTTGTAACTCCGTTTGGCAGTAGGTGGCACCATCTAGTGGCCGAGTAGGTTATTTCCAGTAATAGGTATTACTGTACAATTTTTAATAAATTATTTTTCAAAAAAACACTGGTTTCTGACAATGTTTTTTTGGAAAAACACTTGGTAGTGAAGGGGTTAAATTCAATGTAGTTGCAACCACATGGATTTTTACAATTGTTTGCAACTACTGGGTACCTCGCTGCTACAACAGTGGTGAGTGAATAATCTCTAGAGTGCAGTGTTTCCAAAACCTGTCCTCAGGACCCGCTGATACACCAAGTTAGCAGGATATGTGAAGCACAGGTGATCTGATTTTGCTGCTCAGTGATTGCAGGATTCAGTCTGCATTTCCACAAGGTGATCTGCAAAATCTGGCCTGGTTGAGGGTCCGAGGACAGGTTTGGGAAACGCTGCTATAGTGGAGCAAATGGGTGGCTTTCTAATTCTAAGCCACGGTTGGGTCTGACAGGCAAAATATCAGACAGAACTTTCCCACAAACATATAGAATGGCTATTTGATCAGATTGACAATAAACCTTTAAAACAGCTTGTGCATATTTAACAAACAAAAAAATTAAACTCTTGACTTCTTAACGAAGATTCTACAGTCGTGCATAGAAACCAGAGCATTAAATATGCAATGTGTAACAGCGGAAGGCTTGTTGCTTTTTGAAGTGCTCTAATAAATCTTGTACTTGGAACACAAAATGCCCTTATTCTTAGTTTTTGTGTCAAGGGGATAAAAATACTACAAATTCACTTTATCTTCGAGAGACGTCCTTTTTTTTAAAAAAAATCTCTTTTTGAAAGCAGAACAAAAACCTTACAGGAACAGGCAATTAAGTATCAGATGTCGCAGTACGGTAATGGCTTTGCCTGAGTTCTCTAATGTGCAGTTACCTTTATCAGCAAGAAGAAGAGAACATCTGAAACACCCCAAATGTCTAACCTTTGGAAGAAGAAAAGAGCATGGCATCAACTTGTGAAGATATGCTTCCAAGCAGCTCCCTACCAAATCATTGTACGGTGGAAGACGACACGAGAAATGTGTATACTAGCGGTTTCTAAATGTTAGTGACAATAGTTATATCTATGTGATTTTTCCACTGCTCTAAATACCTCTTCCATACTGCTCCTGCTTGCCTTCCAGGAGATGATTTCACAAGACCAGGTCCAGCTGCACTAGATGAAACCTTTTGCTGAAAATTAAAGAATGACGATTTGTATCTGAAAGTGGCACTAAAAAAAGGAACACTCTAGGCCAGTGATGGTGAACCTTGGCACCCAGATGTTTCTGAACTAAGTGTCCCATTTTGCTCCACCAGCTTTAAGGCTGAGCATAATGGAACATATAGTTCAGAAACATCTGGGGTGCCAAGGTTGGGCATCACTGAAGTAGAGTAAGTCATAGCAATGACCAGTGAAGATTTTCCACTGGGGCGATGCATCACAATTGACCACTGCAAATAATATTAGTAATGATCAAAGTAATTTATTAGTGGTATAGATTTACTGATGCTATTTTTCCCAAGTGGAAAAGGAAAAAGTCATTCAAAAGACCAGCCATTCCAAAAGTCTGCAGTAAATAAACACCTGTAATGGTACACAATGCCTCAAAAAATGATACTGTTGTAGCTGATTCCATTATGAAGATAGCCATGTAGTTGTCTGAGAGTGTGTTGCGAACAACTGCGCATGTGAAGAACTCGGGACAGTTTTGAAATCTGCCCCAGCTGAGGCCACTTTAGACATGCTCAGTCTGGCATGTTCAGACAAATTTCTGCCGCATAGCAGCTTAATTTATAAATGGTGTCCAAAAAGTTTGGCATGGCAGGGCAACATATACATTGGAGCGTACTGGTTTTCAGCTTAAAACTGGGTGTGATAAAAGAATGTGGATCTCCCTCAACTGCCCTGTAGGCAACATAAAATCTCATTCTTTCGGCTTCCTGTATATTAGGCTTTATAAGCATGATTGATGCTGGCATTGGCATTATATTGAGCATTTAGATTCCACAGTATTGTGCAGATTGCCAAAGATTACTAAAAGATGACAGCAATTTGGATTCATACTGCCTATATCTTACTAGAGGAAAAACTCAAGACCATATTAGAAAAACCTACACCGAATGAGTATTAAGAATTTTGCACAAAACAGATGCCAAAACACACGACTTGTATCTGAATGTGAGCATGTACTGGTTAATTTATAATTTGATATAATTTCTTCAGCCATCAAAAGGGTTACTATAAAAATAATAGGTTGGGAGTCAGGTTGTCTGTGCCACGCTCAAAATTGAACAAACCATGTCTGCTGCAGCTAAACAGTGATCCCCGTCATTGCATCAAAAGTCTTACACTTGAAAAAGCACTCCCCATTAAAATGGACAGGTCCCATCAAATCTTTTTGTTTCATTGAACAAGGAAGTGGCTACTGGCTAGAGGATTTGATTCTTGACCAGTGCAGTAGATATTAAGCCACAATGTATACTGATACACCGTGTGTCTTCGTGTGCCTTTTTAGTTGTAGATACAGTGTATTCAAATTCCTGCCCAAGGTTTACCAGTCCTCTTTCTGAAGTTACAAGGACATGTCCGTGATCAATAAATAAACAAAAAAAAGTATGGTAATGCAATTTTAAGTAAAATATTTGTGCCCAGTGATGTGAGCCTGTAGGATGATGCAAGGTCAAATGAGGGTTTGCAGCGCCAGACAGAAACAACCAGCAGAACCCTGGACTAAACCACAATGAAGTTGATAAAATAGGCTATCTTTGCATCTTATTGAATACTGCATAAAGCTTTTTCTTTGTCAGAAATAGATTAAAGATGCACATTCACATCTGACAAATGCGGTGAAACAGATTATATTTACACAATACTGACAGATATGTTACTAAATGGAATTTGCGTTTATAATGTGCTTTCAACAAAATTCTTTTTCTTGAAGCCTCTGATGGTTCGGTGAGCCAAGTCTACTTTTTCCCTACGCATATAATATTCATTGAAAAAGTGTATCTTCTGTTTATAGGTACTTTATCATCCAAGGCATTCTGTCATGGACCTGTTTTAGGAAGCTCTATGTTGATCATCGGTTCCTACATTGTAAAATGAGCCACGCAGTTTAGTACGTAACAATCCAGAACTTGTTTCAACTCAGATTTAGCAGGTCTGGAAAAAGGAAATGTGGCAAGAATTAACCGTATGTGCAAACGGTTTGTACTGCTGTTAGGGGAACCATTTTGCTCCTATAGTGAAATGTAATGTGGCCCTTTTAAATAAGAGTCTTAACAAATACATCACAGCCACCATGGATGAGCCATCACAACTCTGCAATTAAGACAGACTGAGAACTGACAGCAGCTTGGAGGGTCCTGATGGTTTGTCCTTCGGTGAGTCCCTGCTCAGGTCTCAAACATTTTAGCTCACTTAGTGCTGGTACACAGGGAATACAGTATATCCTGTACATTATAGAATATTGCTTTATCCCACCCATAGCACCAAAAAGAACCAAAATGTCATGCAAGTCTAATTTTTATAAGAGATACAACAACCCTCCGCGCATGTTCTGTTCAATAAACACATAAAAACTTATAATGTTTGTGTTGTATTATTTTAAGCAGACTGTGTTTTTCAAATTGTTGTGACTTAGCTGAAGATCAGAGCACATTTTATGACCAATTCATGCAAAACTCCACGTAATCCCAAAGGGTTCACATACTGTACTTTGTCTTGCAACTGTACATGGAATAGACTTCCAGTGGGAGCAGTATCTACTGCCATTTCTACAACACTGTTACTGCTCCCACTGGGAGGATATTCCATGTATCTACTGCCATTTCTACATCACTGTTACTGCTCCCACTGGGAGGATATTCCATGTATCTACTGCCATTTCTACATCACTGTTACATGGAATAGCCTCCCAGTGGGTGCAGTATCTACTGCCCTTTCTACATCACTGTTACTGCTCCCACTGGGAGGATATTCCATGTATCTACTGCCATTTCTACATCACTGTTACTGCTCCCACTGGGAGGATATTCCATGTATCTACTGCCATTTCTACATCACTGTTACTGCTCCCACTGGGAGGCTCTCTCGCGAGGCCTCCCATCCTCTCTGCGGTCACATGACATGTCCTTACACAGCACGCAATGCCATGATTTTTGCAGGCTGGTAGCAGCTGCCTTGGGCCCCATAGCAATGACTGGGCCCGGGGCAGCTGCCCCTTTTGCCCCGCGCTAAAGACGGCCCTGCACCTTCGCCTGAGTAGACAAAGATTTTTGCACCGGCCCTGAATAGATCTGCACAAGGAGCAAACTGTGAGGTGGGTGGAGCAAACAGTAATAATGAAAATGAGCAGATACCACATCATTAATAATAGCGGATTGAGTCATTTGTGAATACCAAAACTACATTGCAACAGGTCAGCAAGTATAGAGGAGAACGGGCCGTGAACTTCTTTTGAAGAACCAGCATTCTCTGGACCTTGAAGTTCTGCTTGCTCCGAGAGCTCACCATTAGCTTCGAGACACAAGGTCAGCTTTCCAAAACAGAAGAAAATACTAATCTTATAAGAATAGACGTATGTTGGAAGGTACAATAACAGGGTTGGAAACGATGTTTGACAACAAGGTCCAGCCAAGATGCTCGGCAACGATAAGGTACTTTAGGCTGGGGTCAGACCAGCGCACTTTTAACGTGCGTTCTGGCGCACATAATTACGGCCGCACTAGCAGCAGATGACGGGCAATGACGGCCAATATACGAAGTACGGTCGCACGAAAGTCCGGCCGCGCAACGCAAGTGGAAAACGAACGCATTTTTTCGAGAACGCCGAACCGCTAGTACGGACGTACAGAGTGCGCAGCTGCGGCATAGCGGCATGTGTGCGTGATTAGGAGACGTCAGACACTGCTAATGTCCAGCCTACATAACGTCCAGACGCAAAAAGAGTTTTATTGACGATCTGAAAAAATCACGCACGAAAAATGCGCATCGTATGACCGTTTTCGCGCACTCCGTGAAAAAATACGTCAATTCGTTCGGACGCACTTTTTTACGTTCGCGTGTAAAAATGCTTTCGTTTGACCCTAGCCTTAATGGAAATGTTACATACCGCGCTATGGACCGCAGGCGCCCGGCAGCGTCGTCCTCGCTGCTCGCTGGCCGGGCGCCGAGTAATGAAAGGAGTCCAGGTGGCCACGTGAGACACTGGGGGCGGAGCCTGGCGTGATGACGTGGACCCGCCGGGTTTAAAGCCACAGGCAATGCATTCACACATTGCCCTATCGTGGTTTAACATCCCTTAGAGCTGCTCCTGTGTTTATTGGTATTTCTTGGTATTCTGACCCCTGACAACGGCTTACGATATTCTCTGGCGTACTGACCCCTGGCAATGGCTTAGGATATTCTCTGGCGTACTGACCCCTGGCAATGGCTTAGGATATTCTCTGGCGTACTGACCCCTGACAACGGCTTACGATATTCTCTGGTGTACTGACCCCTGGCAACGGCTTACGATATTCTCTGGCATTTTGGTTTGGCTATATGTTCTTACGTTTGGCTTCTTCAGTGTCAGTCTAGGGAGATATATATATATATATATATATATAGACCGACCATTATAAGGATCGGAGGGAAAGGATAGGTGCTGCGTATAAGGATCATATTCTCCTCCTGGTGGGGATTCGTAACAGGAAATCAAGCAACATCTGATGTATGAGGCGCCGGAAGCGATACACCTTACCATACTGGATTGCAGCATCATCGCGAAACCTTTCGACTACAGAGAGTGATGCTGAGAGCGTTCGAGAGAATTCCTGAAAAAGGGCACCTTTTCAGAGCATGATGGAGAGCAGGATGTGTATACAAATATTCTTTTAATGGATATTTCTTTTCAATTTGTTTGCAGGCACTGCTTGACCTCACAGAACAAACACCGTGCAGGCCCACGCTACCCAACGAGAAGCAGCCCAGCTGTCAAGGGCACCATGACTAAGAAAACCGAAATACAGAGAAAGAACAATCTCCAGACATTCCACCGCCTCGCAGTAGATTCTTTTTTGGGAATTGCTATAACACCAAGTGGTCTCCTATACCCCAACAAGCAATACCTTTATCAAAAGCGACAATATCCGATTTTTCCCTCCGTAGTTTATATTTGTTTAATGACAATATATCCACTGATATAGACGCATGAATAATACCGTGTATTTAACAAATTATAATTTAATAACTGTTCCTCTTCCGCCGTACAGTCTGATGCGTGCGTATAAATGATCCCTTACACGCCGTGCTTTAGGAAACCTCAATACATTTTTATGTACTTTAAGCTGCCTAATATTCATTTTTATCTCTGTAGCAGCCAGGTAACAATAAACTCTCGTGAATTGAATATGAGGACTGTAATTCAATCAGAGGGATTTGCTGCAGTTCATAAAGCACTTGATCTGTGTTCCCTTAAAACGGATGACATCAGCGGAATTCGCAGTAGCTTGGCGGCGCTGCAATCCAAAAGTCTTGTCTCCGTGAGAAATGTAGTCTCTAAATAGTTGACATCCTGAAAGTCATCCTAACCTCCTGTCCCTAGATATTCAGATGAAATACAGAGGAAAGAGTTGAGTATAATAGAAAACCTACTGCAAGCTGTTTTTTTTTTTTTTTTCTTTTCTTAAAAAAAAAAAAAAAGAAGATATTTAATAACTGCGTGTCTTTGCTAGATCACGCTGAGCCAAGAGGACACAACGAATTGTATCGAACGTCAACTCCTTCAAATGGGACAAAAAGCATATCTGGGAGAATCTCGAAAATATTTTACATTTTTTTTTTAATTTTTGTAATTTATAGATATCACACCTGTTACAAACGCTGTAACCAGAATAAAATAAAATAAGAGTAGACGTGCAGGGCCGACACCATAGAGATCAATAAACCATGCATGAACAAAACAGGCAGCCAACGCGAAAAATTACTTGGGATGCGCCATATGAAGGAAAAAGAGGGGAGGGGGGAAAGGGAGGGATAGGGCATGGACCTAGGAGCACCCATAAAAATAGAATTAGTGGCACTCACCAGCGCTCCCCCAAACCACTGCAGAGGGCCAGGGAGGAGGCCACAGGGTAAGGACCGCAGTAGAGCCTAAAAAGGCAGCGAGAGCCTAGGTGCCAACCTCAAGGCTCACCTACTTCTCGTCCCTGCTCCTGGAGAAGGGGGGGCGAGTGATGAGGAATAGTGATGAGCCGAACACCCCCGTGTTCGGTTCGCATTCAAACTCGAACAATTTCAAAAGTTCGAGTTCGAACTCGAACCGAACTCAATGCAAGTCAATGGAACTCAAAAGTTAGATTTTTAGAGTGCCCTCCAAGAGAGCATATGCAAGATATTTGCCATAAAAGGTGTATGGGGGTCCGGGTAGTGCACTGGGGGACAGGAAACGAGGACAAAAAGGTTTTAAAAAAACGTTTTTATAGGAACAGTGAGTTTTCCATGAAATAAAGGTTAAGAATAAAATCAAAAAATTCCTTCAAATATCGTGCCTAGGAGGTCCCCATAACCTGCCCGTGAAGTGGCGGATTTCTAGGATGTATAGAAGCATTTAAAAACAAAAAAATGAAATTTCAAATGACGATAAATGTTTTTCCTTTAATCTATTTATAAACAACTGATTGGGGCGGCAGTCTGTATGATAAGAGGAGACATTTTAGGACACGCTGAACAAGTTTAGTGATTTTTTGGCTAAATTATGGTGAAACTTATGCAGGCTTTGGATGAAAGTAACAATAGGTGCTTTAAAATTGGACCTTTAGTGTCGGCAACAGTGCCGTCATACCGTAACCCCTCTGTGGTATTGTGGAAGAGTGCAGGGTTGGACCCTGCGGTCCAATATTAAAATGATATGAATCTGGTACAGGCGTCAGTGCACCCAAATATTGTGCCTTTGGTGGCAGCAAGTGCCTTCACACCGTAAGTAACCCCTCTGTGGTATTGTAGAAGAGTGCAGTGGTGGAGGTTTTGGTAATG
The DNA here is from genome assembly GCA_009667805.1 of Leptobrachium leishanense. NCBI lineage: Eukaryota > Metazoa > Chordata > Amphibia > Anura > Megophryidae > Leptobrachium > Leptobrachium leishanense. The sequence continues at coordinate 1,464,556 of CM019072.1, forward strand.
CAGAAGAGATCCCCGATCTATTCAGTTACATCAGCAGCTATAACAAAACTGGGTCAGCAATGTTTAGGCACTTGTACTGCGCTACTGTATATGGTGAGAATTGGCGCACACCCGTAGCATCAGGAAGCAAACAGAACAGGCAGGGAATACACAGAGAGAATAGTCAAATGGCAGACAAAAGAACAGATCGGGTCCTCATTACAAGCAGGGTCAGTAACAAGTATACAAACTGACTCGGTAAGCTAGTGTTGTGGGAATAAAGGCTGAGACACACTGAGCGTGTAGCGACGCACAGCGTAGCGAAGAGAAGCAAACATTTTGCCGGCTTGACTTCACTCCGTTCCGCCTCGCAACGTGTCTACACTACATTACGTTTGTTTCTCAGCGCACTGGACAGGAATCCACTAACTAAATTAAAATGTACACACAAAACCATTTTATTTTCACAAAGCACATGTTATATAGGCAAAAAAAAGCTTCTACTGAATAAAATACATAAAAAACTACTGTTTTAATATATAATAGTATAAAAATATAAAAAAAAGGTAACCCCTGATCATATATATTATAGGGACACGGAGCACGGTGTATAGAGTAGGGATGCATTGATACCACACACAGACATATACCTACTGTATATATCAACACGCAGACCTATATATACGTATATATCAACACGCAGATATATATATATCTATCTATCTATCCACCCACAGACCTCAGACCATATATACACATACGCACATGGGGGGTGGCATGTGGACAATCTCAACTAAATGCGCCCCCCCCTATTTGGCTGATCACTCCAGAAGAAATGTTGAACCCGACAGAGCAGAGAATATATATATTATTCTCTGCTCTATCGGGTTCAACATTTGTTCTGGAGGGATCCGCCAAATGAGGGGGGCAATTAGTTACCAAAATGTGTGTGTAATACAAGTCTGTATATATATATTTATAAGAATATAGATATATATCTTATCTATCTATCTATATATATCATACCTGCCCTTACCTTCCCCTATAAATTTGCTAAAAATATACACACAAAAAAAACAAACCACTGCCTGAGACCCCGCGCAGCCCACATGCCACCACCCTCTACCTGGCTGAATGTATCTAATATATACAGTTGTGTTCAAAATTATTCAACCCCCACTGAAATTGAGTGTTTTGGCCAGTTTGACATTGATTTTGATCATTCAGTCATCTTGCTTACAATTAAATCAAAGAGGCACGTGTAGGTCAGACAAATATAACATAACATTTATAATGAAATAACCACAAAATGTCTTTTCTGTGTTCACATCATTATCAGTTTTATTCAACCCCCAAGTGACATTCAATCTTAGTACTTATAACTGTAAAAGGATGTTGTACTAACAGCTTTTAAACGTGAAGCATAGCTTGACACAAGTGTCTTGCAGCGATCTACAGGTATCTTCGCCCATTCGTCATGGGCAAAAGCCTCCAGTTCAGTCACATTCTTAAGCTTGCGCACTGCAACTGCTTTCTTTAAGTCCCACCAGAGGTTCTCAATCGGATTTAAGTCAGGTGACTGCGATGGGCACTCCAAAATGTTCCAGGCTTTAATCTGCAACCATGCTCTAGTGGACTTGGAGGTATGCTTGGGATCATTGTCCTGTTGAAAGGTCCAACGTCTCCCAAGCCTCAGGTTTGTGACGGACTGCATCACATTGTCATCCAATATCCCTGGTACTGAAGAGAATTCATGGTACCTTGCACACGCTGAAGCTTCCCTGTACCTGCAGAAGCAAAACAGCCCCAAAGCATGATTGACCCCCCGCCATGCTTCACAGTAGGCAAGGTGTTCTTTTCTTCATAGGCCTTGTTCTTCCTCCTCCAAACATAGCGTTGATCCATGGGCCCAAACAGTTCTAATTTTGTTTCATCAGTCCACAGAACACTATCCCAAAACTTCTGTGGTTTGTCCACATGACTTTTGGCATACTGCAGTCGACTCTTCTTATTCTTTGGAGACAGCAAGGGGGTGCGCCTGGGAGTATTGGCATGGAGGCCTTCATTACGCAGTGTGCGCCGTATTGTCTGAGCTGAAATTAAGTACCCACATCTGACAAATCTTTTCTCAGTTCCTCAGCAGTCACACGGGGACTTTTCTCCACTCTACGCTTCAGGTAGCGCACAGCAGTCGAAGTCAGCATCTTCTTTCTGCCACGACCATTTAGCGTTTCAACAGTGCCCTTTGCCTTGAATTTGCGAATGATGCTTCCTATGGTCTCTCTTGGTACGTTTAACATCTTTGCAATCTTCTTATAGCCATTGCCCTTCCTGCCTGAAGTAGTACTCACCTCTTCTCTTGTCTTCCTGGACCATTCTCTTGACTTCACCCATTTGTAACCACGCCAGTAAATGTCTAGAAGGAGCTGAGTATCACAGTCATTTTAAAGCTGCCTAATTGGTGCTTATTATGCTTTATTGCTGCTCCGTGACATCCACAGGTGTTTTCAATACCTGATTGAAAACACTTGAATGAACCTCTGTTCTTCAGAGTGGTAGTCTTTAAGGGGTTGAATAATTGTGTCAATGAAGAATTCACAAAATAAACATTTACTACTGTATTACAAAACCAATTGATGTAATTTTTGTTGCATATGGTTCTTTAAAAAGTCCTTGTAGGATTTCATTCTGAATACAATTACAAATGTACACTAAATTCCCTAAAACCCTTTACAGCATTGGGGGTTGAATAATTTTGAACACAACTGTATATAATTAAATACATTCAGCCAGGTAGAGAAAGAAAAAAAAAGAGTTTTATTTTATGTTCCCGGGGACATTTAAAAATGTCCTCGGATTTTTTTTTTTTTAGAAATGTGTCGCCTTACCTTAGCCTGGTGGTCAGTGGCGGCTCAATGGATCCTGGTTGTGGGGGGGGTCTGTCATGGCCGCAGGTGCAGTGGTCCCTCCCTGTGCTGCCTGTCTCTGCCACATGCACCCGGGCGGCTAGCCCGCACAGTCGCAGCTCTGTCATCCGGCGGCCGCATGCTCCTCAAGGGGATCCTTGGGAGGCCCAGCAGCCTGCCCTCTACAGTGCCTGATTAGAGGGTCGTGTCTGCCTGATGTTTTAGTAACAAGAATGTTTTATCCCATAGGCTTCAATGTTAAAAATATTCCCGTTTTAATTCGATATCTAATAAACCATTGCTTATAATATTCTGCAGTAAAGAGTCTCTTTATTTCTAGATTTTTTAGTATTTAAGAATTTTTTTATACTTTTTCAAAAAAAAATTTTTTAGAACTTTTGCCGAACGTCCCAAAAAGTTCAAAGTTCGCGAACTGTCGAACGGCCGACGTTCGATGAGAACTCAGAACAGATCGAACCGAACAGCTCATCCCTAATGAGGAAGTGGGGAAAAAAAGAAAACAAAAAATAAAACCCTCCCACCCAATTCCCCTCAAACAGCCCAAGTGCTGCAAAGTCATCAATAATTGAAAAGGTAATAAAACATTGGTACGAGGTCAAAAACAAGAACTGAGTCCCCAAAGAAACCGAGTCACTCAAACAGGGTCACAAGGGAATAAAGGAGATCCATCCAGCGACTCTGCAGCCAAACCAGGCAGGGAAGTGGGGAGTAGTCCCAAAGAACAGAGATGAGCATCAGCCTCCTTAGCCGTAGCGGCCACGAGTGTGTGTCCATCGTCCTGGTGGATCACCAGGGAGCCAAGAACTCCCCAGTGATAGTGGACACCATGGGTGCGCAGGATAGCTTTTGCAGGCTTAAAACGACGCCGGGCAGCAAAGTTCAAAAAAGGTGGGTCCCAAAACCCTGCAATAGGTGCTCCTTCAAAAGAAACAGTAGGAGCTCAGGGACTCCTGAAGCCTTTGTGTGCAATTTGTCCCTTGCTACACAAATTACACAGCACTACAGGACTTGCGCACTTTACGTATGCAAGTGCCATAGTACCTCCACAGAACGATGGATCTGAGCTGGAAACCTAATGACCAGATCTGATCCATCAGCTGCCTTTCTGAGACCACTCAGTATTACGATTGGTCTCAGAGAGGGTGATGTCAGCATGCTTTCTGCGTGCCGACATCACTAGTGACCAATGTGGTGATTGGCAGCCGGGGAATTCAAAAATCTTGTAGTTGCTGGATCGGATGAAAGAAACTCCTAGTTCAGTCAGCTTTAATGCCAGATCAGGGGTGGGAGGGGGGAAACCTCACACCTTGACCACTTTATTAATGTAAAGTGGTCAGGATGAGTGGAGTGTTTCATTATCATTAAAATTAGCACAGCCACTGGGCCAGCTAGACCGACAGGTGGGGGGGGGTGGTTCAGCTATCTGTTCTCTTTCCATACGTGCCAACATGCTGGCGAGGAAGGCAGTGGCTTGTTGGCACTATGGGCTATATTCCAACCCTGGTGTATAGTTAACCAGAACTTATGAAAAACAAATCTTACAGCAGCTTTGGTTAAGTTTACACCAGGGTTTGAATACAGCCCTATGGAGGGCAAATTGTGCGCCAGATTACAGGCCTGGAGCAAATTTCCCAGAGCCATTAAAGTCAATGGAGTTGATTATGACTCTGGGAATTTTACATTAGATGTGCAATCTAACCCTGTTTTTGAAAGGACGTGTGTATGATTCCCTGCTGGAAAGTGACACTCTTGGACCAAAGCGATGGCTGCATCCATGGATGTAACCGAGGTAAGTAGTAGGTTGTGATGTTGATGACAGGAAAATTTTATAGGTTGTCTTGGATGTACAATTACTCTGTCATAGACAGCATTTACAGAGGTGCCGGACAAAATTCAGACAACCAGCTTCCTGAATGCCAACATCCCGACAGCCAACTTCCCGACATACCAAGTTCCCGACACTGACAACTCCCTGACGGGCAACTTCCTGACATCCAAAATCCCGGAAAGTTAGGGTTAGAGGGTTACGAAGTCAGGGTTAGAGGGTTAGGGAGTTATGGTTAGAGGGTTAGGGAGTTAGGGTTAACCGTCAGGATTGTGGATGTTAGGAAGTTGGCCGTCGGGCACGTGTTCTTTCTGTATATCGAATGTCGGCAGTCGGAGTTGTCTGTTTCGGGAACTTGGTATGTCGGGCACTTGTTCTGTCGGGAAGTTGGCCATCGGGATGTTGGCATTCGTGAACCTGGTTGTCAGGATTTCAACCCAAACCCCATCTACAACCACCAGAAGAAGCAGGGTTACAGTTGTGGGCATTGAAGTGTTTTGCTAAACACAAAGCAGAGAAATGGCACAATTTGTACTGATGTTTGATTTATACAGGTGCTTGATATTTGGAATTACAATGCCAGGCGAGCCTTTATTGTGTTCTATTTACGACTTCATTAGAGCCTTGAAACAACACCTTCCGCTACTGTATTCTACATGAAAAAGTCATTGTGCAGTGAAGGTGAGATCCCCATGTAAAGGTTTGGTGCATTTATACTGATTGTTAATATGATTAACACTTGTGAAGTGTTTCCGTTCATTATTATAGACCTAGACTTGCATAAAACTAATTATTTTTCAAAAAGTTACGTAATAAAGGAGATATAGAAACATAAAGTTGTTGCTTAGCCACTTTTAAGGTTCTTTATCTTGAAACCGGAAAGGCACATCCATAAACTGGAACAGACATAAAAGAGCTATCAGGACCGATTATAACAGCATTTAGGAGTGCATGGGGGTACACACCGATCACACAAGGGTTAAACCCTGAAAGGGTTAAGAGTTGTTAGAATCTTTAAACGGTTAAAATGTGGTAAAATCTTTAACTGTATAAGCTATTGTTGAAGTCTTTGTGTTAGTTGGTGTCACTCTCCTGCTGAGCCTCTACCTTTGTGCCCTCACCCTCCTTGGCATCCTTACCCACACTATACAGGCCCTCTGTGCCTGTTGGAGAAGTGTGGATGATGGCCTCCAGCCGAGAGATAATGAACCAATTTGGCAAAGTCAGTTCTTAAGGACAATGGGCATAAGGGGCATTTACGGGTTAATGAGTTCAATGTATTTCTGTCTTGAAACGGTTTGTATTTTAGGAGTTAGTTTGTGTTAGAGATACAATGTAGACATATTGTTCTTGCTATCTGTTTGTCTTTAGAATGATCTGATGCTGTGTGTTTGCTAATCCCATCTAGTGTGTACTAATTGGGTGTCTGTGTCTTCTGAAGGAATTCAACTCCCCCTCATGTAGACACTGTATTCTGTTGATTGTGTCATGTTACCTCCCGACTCTTTGTTGCCCATAGAATTGGAACCATTTTACATTGAAGTATATTCATTCCCCTGTATTAAGTTGTGTCTGATGTTTGGGAAGAGATACTTAGAAATATACAGCACTCTCTCAAGTTCCGGCTGAGGGTTGTGTGAGAAGGAAAGCTGCTGCGGATCGCCTTGGCTGGAGAGCAGGAACGGATGCTGTAACAGGTTCCAGTCTGGTCCACATGCCGGAGACCAGTAAAAAAAAGTTACTGATAGATATATATAACAAACAAAGGGGAGAGCACACCAAACATGTTAAAAAAATTCAACAGCAACAGCAGCTTGATACATTTAAACATTTAGAGATTTCACCAGATTTAACCATTTAAATGCTAACAACAATTCTTATCCCTTCAGGATCACTGCAGTTCTTAACCCTTTCAAGACTTTTTGCAAGGTTGTTAACCTTAAACTTTGTTGCAAATGGTGGAAATTTAGTTCACAATGAATGGCCAAAAATTGCTTAAGCCTGTCAACAGCGCCAATGTATTCCACCCTTGGCAAGTCCTATCATGCCAACCTTGCAAAAAAGTCTTGAAAGGGCTAAGAACTGCAGTGATCCTGAAGGCGATAAGAATTGGTGTTAGCATTTAAATGGTTAAATCTGTTGAAATCTCTAAAATGTTTAAATGTATCAAGCTGCTGTTGTTCCTTTTGAATTTTTTTAACCTGTTTGGTGTGCTCTCCCCTTGGTTTGTTGTTTTATATTGCCTTGAGATGCACCCACACTGAGTGCTTAGTAAAGGCTACTCTTGCTACTAGAGTGCTACTCTTCTTGTGTATTGTATTGTATTGTATTGTTTATATATGTAACCCCTGGAGTACAGTAATTCTACTACCCTGCAGTTTCTATGTAGTAACCAGCAGATGGCGACCTTCTGTTTGCTCTTGAGATTCAAGACTGTGTGGCTCTATGGTTTTGTGTGTGGAGGCAGGGCTGCTAGAGAGGAAGCAAGAGAGAGGAAGCTGGAAGATGATGGTGGCTGAGATTTGTGGTATTGTGTCCAGTGCTGAAGCATCCTGCATAAAGGCTCCCAGCAGACTCTGTATCCAGATCAAAGCACAGAACTGTTCCTGGCAGTGATTGTTCTGCAGAAAGAAGGAATCCCAGTGGAGCAGCTTCTCCCCTTCCTGGACAAAATCTGATTGCAGACTGGAGTGGTAAACTGAAACCTCTCCCCTTGGTTTTTCAACAAGGCACTCTGACACTGGTTACTAAAGCAGCAGTCAGACTTCTCTGATCCCTGGAACACACCAGCATATTACAAACAAAGTGGATTACAATTATTCTGGGCCCCAACAATGTGCACCACCTACCTATGGTACCATTAGGGAAAAGACTAGGATGGGCCTCAGTATTGTTTGTGGGTGGGTAAACTCATACTGACTCTTGCGTTATTTACTTATTCCACTGCATTATGTTTATTTACACCGTTACATTTATTTTTGCATAGAGTTTTGCTGTGCAAAACAAACTTCTATAATAGACAGCTCTGTGTTGATTTATTGCTTGTTTAAATATGTTCCCAACTGGATCTCACACCCAAAGCCTGGATGTCCAGTTGGGTGGAGGCACTGCTGCAGTCATGTACCCCAACTCTCAGGTAGCGGAGGCTCAGGATCGGCTTGCAGAGCGCTTGAAGGTAACTGAGGTAAAAGACCACAGGGGTATTTGTGGGACTACGCAAAAACCCATTACAAATGGAGGCACTGCTGAGATGAATTGGGGTACAACCAACAAGGATATATTAATCCCACAGCCCACGCTCTTATTTGTGACAGAATGGGCCCAGCAACAGAAGATACCGTTACACCATGCAGTGATGATATGTCAAGTACCTCCCTACAGCGAGCTGAAGCATGTCACCAAGTGTTTGGAGATTTTACTGGGAATAGAGATTGTTACCATCAGGGATATTTTGCAGGATTTAAATGGACAAATTTATATGTTAATATATGCCCATACAGATTTGAGAGGCCGCCAGAGGGCCACAAGCCTACACCTTCTTGGAGCAGCACCCGAAGGATGCCCCTTAGTGTACGCTCTTTTGGACAAAGAGGAGGGGCATACTCCACAGCAACCCCTCAGTATAAACCTGAGGGATTTTGATGTATCAAGTCATTCCCAGCCTCGGACCCCTATGTTAGAGAAAACTACCTGGAGATTACCGGTTACACCATTCGAAGTTGGAGCCATTCCAAAACAGACTGTACGATTTTCCAAAGAGCAAGGGGAAATCAACCCTAAGACCACAGGTCTTGTAGTGGTCTCATCTCCAATATCGCCACAGCCAGACAGCCCCTTCTTGAGTACCACAAATTCAGGGGAAAGTAACATGGCCGAAATACTACAAAAACTCTCAGAGGGAATAGTAACGGCTACACACACCCACAGCTACCGCAAGCTGAAGGTGTTTTCTGGGAACCAGCCTGTGCCTGTAGGAGAAGAAACCTTTGAAGCCTGGAAGGATAATGCTTTACAATTACTGGAAGAATGGTCTTGTACTGATATTATAAAGAAACAACGGTTAATGGAGAGTCTCCGATCCCCAGCTACAGAAATAATAAGGCTTTACAAGGGAGTGAATGCACAAACTACCGCACAGGATTACATTCAAGCTTTGCAAGATGCTTATGAAAAATCGGAGGACTCTGATGATCTGTTAGTCAAGTTCCTAGCCACCAAGCAGAAGGAGCATGAAAACTCTTCTGACTATATTAATCGATTACAACTGCTACTAGGAAAACTATTTCAAAAAGGAGCAGTCACGGCATCTGAGTTGGATACACGACTATCCAAGCAAATTCAGAGGGGAGGCCTTAGCAATGACCCAGTAATGATTATGTTAAGAGTTAAGCTGGATGATCAAGTTTTGTCCTATTCCACACTGATCAACAAAGCAAAAAGATTGGAGGATCAAATGTCCTCCTCTCCTTTACACAAAGGGAATACATTAAAAGCAGCAAAGAAAGAGGATATGGATCTGGAAATTCTTAAAAAGAAGATAGCTGAACTAGAATTATTGTCCAAGCCAGCGGCAAAAAGGAGAGATTCTTCTCCTCGTAGACAACTCCACAGGGGGACAATGAGAAGATTGTTACCTGAGGATTCGTCCCCCCAAGGAAGCTGTTTTAAATGTGGAAAATTAGGGCACTTCAAGCGGGAGTGTCCCACCAATTCATCAGAGACAGATGTCGAAGTGCTAGCTATTGGACTAGAGAATGCCTCCGCTTCCAGTGTTTCTAAGAAAGATCAAATATCTGTGGGAGCCAAGATCGGGCCCAAATCAATCATACACCTGCAAATAGAGGGTATTTACGCATCTGCCTTTCTAGATCCTGGATCTCAGGTCACCATCATTTATAGAGACTTCTATGATCATCATTTAAGCCATATTCCTCTGGAGCCTGCGGGAGAGTTGCAGTTGTGGGGAGTGGGATCTCAGGCTCAATCTGTACAGGGATGCATAAGGGTTACTGTAACCATCCCACAATTAAACACAGGAATGATCTGTCCTATGGAATTGGAAGCTCTTATATGCCCAGTGGAAAGAACACCATGTGCTCCAATTATTCTGGGTACCAATGCAAGAATTGTGCAGGACATGTTCAGGACCTATCTTTCTGAAGTGGGAGATGTATCTCTAGCACGACTAATGGAGGTCAGCCCTGTTTTAGGAAAGGAGGGTCGTCGACTAGCCCTACAAGCTAAACCTGGGTCATGCTATTACTCAGGAGAAGAGTCTGTATTTCTGAAGCCTGGAGAAACCAAGACTCTACGAGCCATAGCTTCTATGCATCATGAAATATCAGGAGGAACCAGGCAATACCTAGTTGAGTCCTCGACTGAGGAGGATACGAAAAATGGATGGACCCTCATACCTGAAGTGAAAGATTGGCGGAATCACTGGTGTAAAGATTTCCCCGTAATGATACAGAATTTCACACTGTCATGGAGCTGATGTAACGCTCCATGCTTCAAACCCCAAGAGACTTTATGTTCATTTATATCGTGTGTTTTTAAATATTTTACATCATTTGGTTTTAGTTTAATTTAGTTTAGTGTAAAATGGCATAGCTTTGGTTTTAAAAATACTTATATTCCTGTAGGTAAATGTGTTTGTGTGTATACAGTAAACAAGCTTTACTGCTGTGTAATTTATGCACCAGGGCTTTTCCCATTATCTAGCTGCATGTTTAATTCAAGGGATCTCTGATAGTGTGTGTTTAATCTGATATGTTAGAACAATGGATATACAAATGTTGTGTGAGCTGAAGGCTAAGAGAATGTAAAGAATGTTTATTGTTAATAACTGACTTAATGTAATTAGTATGGGTATGCAAATTATGACTGTTGGACTTCAGCATAAATGGTGGCGTTTGGTTCATTAAAAAGTCAGAGAACTCTCAGAGCTCAGAGAGAGAGGATGCTGTTTTAAAGCATACAGCCGCGCCTGGTGTCTTTATTACAAACTACGCTACACTCCACACTCACCCTCAGAAGGCAGAGAGCAGCCTTCTGGAGATTCCTAATGGCTCCAGGGCAGAGGAACAGAAGCAGGCAGGTCAAGCCGCTCGAGGCGCTGAGGACAGTGCTCCCAGTAGCCGGGCTGACCGCAACGAAGGGGTGTCTGGAGATCCAGGACAGACGGAAGGGAACGGTTCCTTCACACACACCTACAGAGGTCAGAATTGATCGTCGCCAGAAGATTGACGTAATTCACTTGATAGAGCAGGTATCTTCAGTAATGTCCATGAAAGCAGAACTGGGGAGTAACCTTGAAGGATGTATAGATTTTGATCTGGACGATTCTCCTTTACCACAAGAATGGAAAGATAGACTCCGATCCAAACTAATTACAAGAGAGGAAGTCTTCTCCAGGGAAGAATTGGATGTGGGATGCGCAAGAAGTGCCACACATGCTATTAGACTTTCTAACTCAACTCCTTTCAGGGAGAGATCAAGGAGAATACCCCCGCGAGATGTGGAGGATGTCCGTGATATATTACAATGGATGGAAGAATCTGGTATTATTAAAGAGTCCAGAAGCCCATATGCCTCACCCATAGTGATAGTTAGGAAAAAGAATGGCACAGTTCGGCTCTGCATAGACTATCGCACTCTGAATAAGAGAACAGTGCCAGATCAGTACACACTACCATGGATAGAAGATCTGTTAAATGCCCTTTCTGGAAGCCAGTGGTTTAGTGTTCTTGACTTGAGATCTGGGTATTATCAAGTTCCGCTGAATGAGGAAGATCAGGAAAAGACAGCCTTCATCTGCCCTTTGGGATTCTATGAGTTTACTAGGAGTGCCTAGTGTATCTGGATGACCTCATAGTGTTCGGAAGGACCCCAGAAGAACACGAACAGCGATTACTGAAAGTGCTGGATCGACTCCAAGCAGAGGGTCTGAAATTATCATTAGACAAATGTCGATTTGCACGGGACTCTGTCACATATATAGGTCATATCGTTTCTGCAGAAGGAGTAGCAACGGACCCGGCCAAAATTGAAGCAGTGGTGAATTGGCCTAGGCCAGATACCATCAGTGAGCTACGTTCATTCCTAGGGTTCTGTGGTTATTACTGAAGGTTCGTGAAGGACTCCTCGAAGATTGCTCGAGAGTTACATAATTTGTTAAAGGTTACCTCTGTTATAGAAGGTGCTAAGGTACCCAGTCCTAAAGACTCCTTCGGAAACAAATGGACTTCAGGATGTGAAGAAGCCTTTTTAACCTTGAAGGAAAGACTTACAGAAGCCCCAGTCTTAGCGTATGCAGACCCGGAGAAGCAGTATGTGCTCCATGTCGATGCCAGTATGGAGGCCCTAGGGGGTGTATTACATCAAAGCTAGGGTTAAGACCCGTGGCATACATAAGCAGAAGTCTAACTGGTGCAGAGAAAAACTATCCAGTCCACAAGCTAGAATTCTTGGCTCTTAAATGGGCAATTGTAGACAAATTGCATGACTATTTATATGGTACAACATTTGAAGTAAGGACAGATAATAATCCACTTACATATATTCAAACTACGGCTAAGCTAGATGCCACAGGACACAGGTGGCTGGCAGCGTTGTCGAGCTATAATTTCAGCCTTAAATACAAGCCAGGCCCCAAGAATGTCAGTGCAGATGCTCTGTCTCGCAGACCTGGACTGCTTCCTCATGAAGAAAAGGAAGAATGGGAGGAAATTCCTGGGCCAGGGGTAGGGGCTTTTTGCCACACCTATGTAGTGGCTGAGAAACAGGAGGAGTTCTCTGACCTTAGAGGAATAGATTCCATCAGTTACTCCTCAGAAGCAGTACCAGAGATATTTTGTGCTCCAGCCATCCTTCAACATTGGTCTCAAATAACCAATGAAGAAAAAAAGAAAGCCCATTCACAGGATTGGTATATAGGGACAGTCCTCAAGGCGATGAGAGTTAAGAATCCTAAATTGCTGAGCTCCCTTCCAATAGGACAAAGAGACGTGTACCAGAGAGAGTGGAGTAAACTACATCTGGAAGATGGGATCCTTTATAGAATTTTGAAATACCATGACCACCCAGGTCGAAAGCAGCTGGTACTACCTCATAGATTCCGGGGAATAGTCATGAGAGCTCTCCATGATCAACATGGTCATCTTGGAGTTGACAAAACCTACGGACTGATACAAGACTGGTTCTATTGGCCTCGTATGAGGGAATGTGTTGAACATTATGTGAAAACCTGCAGAAGATGTATTCAGAGAAAGACCCTACCTGTGAGAGCTGCCCCTATGGGCCACCTTAAAAGCACAGGGCCCCTGGATCTTGTGTGCGTGGACTATCTATGTATTGAGAATGATACTACTGGAATCGGGAATGTTCTAGTGGTTACAGATCATTTTACCAGTTACGCTCAGGCCTTTCCTACTAAAGACCAGAAGGCTGTGACCGTAGCTAAAGTCCTGTGGCAGAAGTATTTCATGCACTACGGTCTACCCAATCGAATACATTCTGATCAAGGTAGAGACTTTGAGAGCAAGTTGATCAAAGAGCTGCTGGATATGTTGCAGGTTCAGAAGTCCAGAACAACACCCTACCACCCAGAGGGTGATGCTCAGCCTGAGCGTTTTAATAGGACCCTCCTAGATATGCTTGGGACTCTGAAAACAGTGGAGAAGCGGTCTTGGAGTAAGCACGTGGAAACCATGGTCCACGCATATAATTGCACAAGAAATGAGTCTACAGGATTTTCACCCTACTTCCTGATGTTTGGAAGGGAAGCTAGACTACCAATAGATGTCCGGATGGGGGTGTCCCCTGATGGGACAACTTCAAGCTCACACTCCCATTATGTGAGGACCCTCAAGCAAAAGCTCCACAGGGCCTATGAGTTGGCTACTCAAGCTACGACAAGAATGGAGGAGCGGACCAAGAGAAGATACGATACCAAAGTCAAGTTTCGGGAAATACAAGCAGGCGATAAGGTTCTACTGCGGAATCTAGGGGTGCTTGGAAAACACAAATTAACAGACAGATGGAAGGATACTCTGTTCGAAGTTGTGTCTAAGCTAAAAGGACTGCCAGTGTACAACATAAAAGGGCCTGAAGCACGGATAAAGGCTTGGCATAGGAACCATCTACTACCGGTAGCCTATACAGATGATAAGGAAGAGCGTAGTAGTGAATTGGAGGAAAGCACAGCAGCGAGTCCTGAAAATGGGTCAGAGGAGACCTCAGAGACTCCCACAGCTGATGATCAGTGGTGGTCTCCCCATACTGAGAGAACACAGAATTTGTCTCCTACCCCTGTGGCACCTCAGAGAGTTAAAACCCCTCTTATGTCAAACAGTCCTCCATCTTTGAACCCAGAAAGCCCGTGCTTTGTGCCTGGGACCACCGTCAGAGACTCTCGATTTATGGGAGAGCCAGGGCCTCAAGCCACTGGTGACCTCCCCAACTACAGGGCAGGAGCCGAAGCTTCCCAGGCACAGTCAGAAAGTGCTCTTCCCCAGCGACTTCCAAGACACAGCACCAGGGTACGGCAGCCTCCTACAGCCTTGGTTTATGATCATATAGGAGAACCTAGCTATGCTCCAGTGACACAGGCATCATGTAAAATGACCACCTTTCTCCACGCGCTAGCTGAAATCGTAAATGAAAATCATTCTCTGTTTTAGCGTAGTTGGCCAGCTAGGATGTCATTGTATTAGCTAGCACTGTTATTGTAGGCTTTTATAAATGTTTAATACGGTTTGGGTTTTGATCGCTTCCTGTCCAGGACTTGCCAGTGGGAGGCAAGTTATTTTCAAAGGGGAACATGTAACCCCTGGAGTACAGTAATTCTACTACCCTGCAGTTTCTATGTAGTAACCAGCAGATGGCGACCTTCTGTTTGCTCTTCGAGATTCAAGACTGTGTGGCTCTATGGTTTTGTGTGTAGAGGCAGAGACCATTTATGAGAGACCATCATTCGCAAATTCAAGGCAAAGGGCACTGTTGAAACACTACCTGGTCATGGCAGAAAGAAGATGCTGACTTCGACTGCTGTGCGCTACCTGAAGCGTAGAGTGGAGAAAAGTCCCCGTGTGACTGCTGAGGAACTGAGAAAAGATTTGTCAGATGTGGGTACTGAAGTTTCAGCTCAGACAATACGGCGCACACTGCGTAATGAAGGCCTCCATGCCAGAACTCCCAGGCGCACCCCCTTGCTGTCTCCAAAGAATAAGAAGAGTCGACTGCAGTATGCCAAAAGTCATGTGGACAAACCACAGAAGTTTTGGGATAGTGTTCTGTGGACTGATGAAACAAAATTAGAACTGTTTGGGCCCATGGATCAACGCTATGTTTGGAGGAGGAAGAACAAGGCCTATGAAGAAAAGAACACCTTGCCTACTGTGAAGCATGGCGGGGGGGTCAATCATGCTTTGGGGCTGTTTTGCTTCTGCAGGTACAGGGAAGCTTCAGTGTGTGCAAGGTACCATGAATTATCTTCAGTACCAGGAGATATTGGATGACAATGTGATGCAGTCCGTCACAAACCTGAGGCTTGGGAGACGTTGGACCTTTCAACAGGACAATAACAAGCATACCTCCAAGTCCACTAGAGCATGGTTGCAGATTAAAGGCTGGAACATTTTGGAGTTGCCATCGCAGTCACCTGACTTAAATCCGATTGAGAACCTCTGGTGGGACTTAAAGAAAGCAGTTGCAGTGCGCAAGCCTAAGAATGTGACTGAACTGGAGGCTTTTGCCCATGACGAATGGGCGAAGATACCCGTAGATCGCTGCAAGACACTTGTGTCAAGCTATGCTTCACGTTTAAAAGCTGTTATAACTGTAAAAGGATGTTGTACTAAGTACTAAGATTGAATGTCACTTGGGGGTTGAATAAAACTGATAATGATGTGAGCACAGAAAAGACATTTGTGGTTATTTCATTATAAATGTTATGTTATATTTGTCTGACCTACACGTGCCTCTTTGATTTAATTGTAAGCAGTGGCGGCTCTAGGAACAATATTTAGGGGGGGCACAGAAGATACCGCAATCAAAACTGGGGGGGCACTAATAATTTTCACCACTAAATCATACCACTGAATAAAAGTAAGGGCCCTATCACCTGGTGTGAGCTAAAACACCATCGCTAAAGGAAAAAGTTAGTGCGAGTCGCTAAAACTTACAGGGTTATTCAGAGAGAGGTGAAAGCAGGAGAATTACTGGAGAATGGAAAATTCTTGGTCAAAGAATCAGCTATTTTGACCTACAGGGTTATCCAAAGAGATCCGAATTGCTTGAGAAAGGTAACCGAACGCTGAAAATCAGCGTTCGGTTGCCTTTCCTGGCCATTCGGCTATCCAGAGAGCAGGCAATTCGCCAAATCCTGGCAAATTGCCTGCACATACGGTGCCTGTTCGTTGCCTGTTCGAGGGCAGTGAAATCCCCATAGAGAAGCAATGCTTCGACTATTCAGAGAGCACAAACCAGCAGTGAAAGGTTCCCGAAATGCCCTGCCATTCGGTGGTTTAATTCCGCAAATTTATTCAGGCGAATCCCATAGGTTTCAATGTTAAAAATATTCCCGTTTTAACTCAATATCTAATAAACCATTCATTATAAAATTCTGCAGCAAAAAGTCTCTTTATTTATAGATTTTTTTAGGATACTTTAAGCATTTTTCTGTCTTTTTTTTTTTTTTTTTTTTTAAGTTTACTTCTTTTTTCTGTAACAGCCCTTTTTATTATCATTCCCTGGACCTCATATGCAAATTTCAGACATTTTCGCTCAGTAGTTTCTTTGCAAACAGCGTTTCATTTTCACAGATTCATACAAACGGTTTTGCTAATTTATTCACTGCCTCCTCTGTGTCTCAGCTGCTTCGGCTCTGTGTGAGTCGGCTCCTGTTCGGCTGCTTCGCTGCGTGTGATCGGCTCCTGCTCGGGTTTTTCGAAGGTTAATCCAGATGTTTTTGCTTGTTTTCAGCGTGCATTCGGTGGGTTTTGCGGTTAGGTTTCGTCGGGTTTGCGGCAGCTTTTCCCTGCAATTCGGGGACCCTGTGGTACTTGCTGAATACACCGCAGGGTCACCGAAATGGGATCGGCAAAAGGAACCGAATTGAAGAGAATGAAAAGTCACCGATCGTGCGGGGACTTTTCGAATCTCTTTGAATAACCCTGCTCGAATTTTCCATTCTCCAGTCATTCTCTTGCTTTTCACCGCTTTCTGAATAACCCTGTTAGTGCCTGACGACCTACTAACAGATCACCTTGTCTGCAGTAGTCCATGAACAAGGTCGTTTGGCGCACGCTAGGGAAACTCTAAGACCCAAGTTGAGACCCAGCGCTAATGCGGTTGTGTACAGGATAGAACTGTTTTTCTTTTCCATACCTATCCCCCACCCTCACAAGCTTGAATATGAACACATCCAGTGAATAACCTCTCACCCCTGCATTATTAAAATCCTCCACGGTGGCCGTATCATCCATGTTTTGATGCACACATATATTAAGGCTGATGGGCATTGCATGATAAATGCCTCCCAGCAGCATGTAGAATCATTACACTGCATTTAATAGATCCAAAAGGAAGGTCAGGTGAGCGACAAAAATTTCCCTGCTAAAGCATATAAACAATACATGTTTCAGGGCACGACTTATCCATGTGTTCCTTTAAACATGGTCCACACAGTCACCCTAATAATCAACTGCTTACATACTATGAATAGCTCCCAGCATAAAATGTTTAAAATTAGGCAATATATTAGAATTAGGATATATGTGGATAAAGGATACATTTATAATAGAGCCGACTGCAACAGCAGCGACATTGCTGACCATATCCATTACTATGGTGTATGGGGCCAAGAGAACACCTGTGTTGCATTCCTTTCAATTGCCTGTTAATTTTGGACGAGGACCTGTTTTTTCTGTTTTTTTGGAGTTAGCACCAGGGCTGAGCAGTAGGTAAAATGTTGCAATTAGTGCACCTCAAAAAATTTAGTGCTGGCACCAAGTGATCTGTAAAGATATCTAGCACTCCCCGTGTTAAGTATAGGACGCGGAAAGTACAGTAAGCTCGCGGTACAAATCGCTAATAGCGACGCGCTAAGTGATTTTTCCCATTTGTAGCGAGAGGCAAACGATCTGTTGGTCAGGCGCTAGACTGAATTAACCTGGCGCTAACGCAAAATCACGCCGACGCAAGGGTTAACTCACACCAGGTAATAGTGCCCTAAATAAGTATATATATATAAATAAGATTACAAAACCCCAGAGTAATGTGATGCAATGATGCCTTTTTGTTGTACTAACCTAATACTTAAATTCAATATTTTATTCGCTGCAATTCGGCAGTTTTCGTTGAATGTCTGATAACTGCTTCAGCGACTCCACTTTTAGCAAATTATAGTGACCATTCGCTAAATAGGGAATTCACCTTATTTTCTGCAAAATAAATTCCCCGAAATGTGACGGAAAGCAGAGGATCTACAGATCATTAGACCCTTTAGATTCTAACTTCCATAATAACCCCTAAAATGCCTTAAACCCAGAGAAATGCAATAAAAATAATAAACAATGTGGCATTTAGCTACCCCTTAACCCCTAAAATGCCATTAATCAAGGGAAAACATGAAATGAATACACTGAGGCATGTAGCCAACCCATTAACCCCTAAAATGCCATTAATCAAGGAAAAAACAAATGTATACTGTGAGGGATGAAGCCTGCCCATTAACCCTTAATATACAACTAAACCAAGGCAAAAACTAACGTAATACACAATGTAATGTATAGTCTGAACATTAACCATTTCACTGCTGAGCCATTTCAACCCTGTGAAAATGTTTACGTTTAAGTGCACGTTTTTATTTAATGTTTTATGACTTTTACATCACACTGAATATGGTCATGTTGGGTATCATTGGAAAGGCCAGAATCTGCCCTTTCAAATGACACCTAGTTCATCCATATACGATGCATAGCGACGGAGATACGTTGGTCCGAAGAAGTGTGGGAAGCTGGATGCTGATTTTTGTTGGGGGGCACATGGGGGGGGGCAAGGAATAACCTAGGGGGGGGCAATTGCCCCCCCTTGCCCCCCTGTAGAGTCGCCTATGATTGTAAGCAAGATGACTGATCAAAATCAATGTCAAACTGGCCAAAACACTCAATTTCAGTGGGGGTTGAATAATTTTGAACACAACTGTATATGTATCTATGTGTGATTCCTGAAAATATATATCTCAGGAAAAAATATTCCAGAACAATCTATTGCGAATATGTTTATTGTTACATTACAAAAGCAAAAGTAAGTTATTTACTCTATGGTGAATATGTAATGAATGCTGTGTTAGAATGAAAACAATGTGAGCTTTTGACCTTCATTTGGATCATCAAAAAAACCTGACATGTGCACAACTGAACTTGATGGACCTGAGTCTATTTCCAACCTGTTACTGCATTGCTATGTGCATCGATTTGTTTTGCACGACTGACTGCTTTTAATTGGCCGCTGTACCACTGATATTTTGTCATACGACTTCCCTTTACCGTGCACAGATTAATATCCAGTTACCACGTATGTAAAGACACATTTGTAACCATAAAAGCTCAGCTGAATTAACACTGTGATTCCGCGAATGTCCATTAATATAAAACATAGCTCTCAAGTTATAACAGCCGACCTACCTAAAATAACGTTATTTTCTATAACGTGTCGAACTGAATATAGAATGACGGTTGAAAAATCCCGTTGGGAAGGCGGGCAGGGCTCTGTCTTTAAATAATGCATGACTTTCCTATTGCATCGATATACACATGACTTACGTTTTAGCAAAACAACCCTTTAGAAGAACATCCCTTCTGTCAACTCGGCTGGTAATTTATTACGCTTTCTTACCAAGTCGGTTGACTGTGATTACTGAAAAAGACTTGATGAATAACTATTATTTATCAACCAGTTGAAAAATCTGGAGCGTTCCAAGCATGGACAGACTCGTAAAGGTTTGATTAATTCCGCCAGACGTAGATATTAGTCACCTTTTGCTCTCACATATGCTTTCATAGAGCTTCGCATACAGAATTAGCTGCGTATCCGGTGGCATAAGAGATCATAAAGTGTTGAGTAATTTGACTGGGTATTCTTCTGTGTCCAAGGACACCGAGAACACTAAATATGGATATATATATAATTTTACCCTTTCAGTGCATGGATGAAATATTAATTAAAAAATTCATAAGGGGTTATTCAGAGAGCATGGGGAATGTCGCCGACATTTCGGTGCTCTCGTATCCTGCAGTTCGAGGAATCAAAGTTCCTCATTCTGCGGTGAATTCAACATTCACCGCAGGGTCCCCTGAATGCAGGGAAAAATGCGCCTCAATCCTGCCGAACACCCGCCGGAAAAGCCACGCCGGAAAGAGCTGCTGATCACAGCACAGAGCAGCAGCCGTAAAAAGCCGACAAGCTGACGAGCGAGGTTAAAAAAAAAAGAAAACGGTACGTTTTGAAAGTTTCAAAATTTAAACGCTGTTTGCAAAAAAAACTACTGAACGACAGTGCTAATATAATATTGATAATAAAAAGGTCTGTTACCGAAAAAAAATCAAAAAAACTATTTAAAAAAAAAAAAATGGGAAAAAAATTTTGCCGGAAAAAACCCTGAAAATTGCCTAAAAGATCCTAAATAAATCTATAAATAAAGAGACTTTTTACTGCAGATTAAAATAATGAACTGTTTATTAGATGTTGAATAAAAACAGGAATATTTTTAACATTGAAACCTATGGAATTCACATGAAACCACAGAACATCAGAGCACTTCAACAACTTTTCAGTGCTGTACGGTGTCTGTGAATAGATTAACCATTGCTTCTCTATGGGGGATTTCACTGCCCTCGAACAGGCACCTTACTTGCTGGCAGTTCACCAAAATTTGGCACTCTGCCTGTTCTCTGAATAGCCGAATGGCCACGAAATGTCACCGTACGGGGAAATTCACTGGTCAGTGACATTTTGGGGCCAGATCGTCTCTCTCAATAACCCCTTTAGTAAAGCCTGAATGAAAATGT
The DNA here is from genome assembly GCA_009667805.1 of Leptobrachium leishanense. Lineage (NCBI taxonomy): Eukaryota > Metazoa > Chordata > Amphibia > Anura > Megophryidae > Leptobrachium > Leptobrachium leishanense. The sequence goes on from CM019072.1 coordinate 1,485,357, forward strand.
GGGCTGTAAATACTTTCAGAGAACTACGGGCCAGATCAAAACCTAAATCTTAATGGAAAACTTTAGTGTCAGACGTTTAATGTCCATGTTACGATTGAGCCACTTTCTCAGCAGCTTGAGTTCTAATATTTAAACGCCGTGCTGTTATCAGCTACAAGAGACCATAGGACTCCATGGAGACAGATGCGATCTTGCGCGTCCTCTGCAAGAGCTGCGACCGACTTGGTCACCCAACTACGGACATTGCCATCGACCGATCAGGGTCGTCCATTGGCAGCATCTGTGGACGACCCCGATTGGCCGATGGACAGGTGTGGGAAAAAACCCACTGCAGGGTAGCTGCAGGGTGAAAAAAACCTGTCTTTGATGCTGAAATGGAGTCCAGAAAAAATCCAGAAAACTACCAAAAAAATTCTATATATCAATAAATAGGCTTTTTGCTGCGGATTAAAAAAATAAACGATTTAATAAATAAAAACTAGAATATCTTTTTTCATTGAATCCTATGGGCTGTCACTTCTTGTATCAGATCATCCCGGCATCGTCCGATAAAATCAATTGAAATTGAAAGGATCGCCCATCTGTTGTAGTTGCAAAAATTCCTCCTGAAATCGAACGTCGGTGGTCGGATACAGTGGAAGATTCACCTACATGTTGTAGGATCAGTTGGACGGCTTCAGACGTTATTGAATTATCGCGCCATCGCAGGAACATGGACTCTGTGGACTACCAGCCTTAGACTCTGTAGGACTGTGGCTTTGTATGTGAGTGGGTCAGAGTGAGATAAATATGTGACCACATTATTTTTAGGATTGCAGGCTTGTTTGTATATGTTGAAGACCTGGTGTGTTTCACTTTTTATGTTTACAAGCAACCATACCAACTTCAGAACATTCAACATAAAATTATAAAAACTGGTCTGGAACAACAAACTGGCTCCTGTGTAAATGGGTCACTTTGTTGAATTGACCCCAAGGCCAAAATCAACAGTTGCCAGCCCTCCTCTAATCTAATCTCCATTTTCTCTATCTCTCTAATGATATATACACAGGGCGTCCATAAAGTCTCTTTACAATTTCAATAATTTATTACAAAGTCAAATGAAAAGACAGATAAGAGAAAATCATTACAAAATGAGACGTATATATTTAAGGCTTTTTTGCCTCATTTAATACACCTCTATATGGGCGCCATTAGTTGCACGAAGCACATCAAGACGCTACTGGATTTCTTGCCATTGGCTGTAGCTTCCCCTCATCAATGGTGGCAATGGTATCAGTGATCCTCTGCTTTAGATTAGTGACGTCACTTTGTACCTTTGTTCCATGCACCATATCTTTAACATAACCCTATAGAAAGAAGACGAGGAGAGTGATATCTGGTGAACGAGGTGGCCAGGGAATTGAGTCACCCCTTCCAATCCACCGCTCTGGAAATGTTTCATTTAGGAAGCCACGAACATGCCGTCCCCAATGTGGTGGTGCAGCATCCTGCTGGAAAATGATGGTTGGTTGAAGGTCATGTAGTTGTGGTGCCGCGTGTTCAGTCAAAGGGTCAAGGTAAACATTGCAGTAATCGATGTCTCGCCGAAGAAAAACGGACCAATGGTTCGATTGCACATGATCCCACACCACACATTCATCTAAAGCAGAGGATCACTGATACCATTGCCACCATTGAGGAGGGGAAGCTACAGCCAACATGTCAAGAAATCCAGTACCGTCTTGATGTGCTTCGTGCAACTAATGGTGCCCATATAGAGGTGTAGTAAATGAGGCAAAAACAACCTTACATATATACGTCTCATTTTGTATTAATTTTCACTTATCTGTCTTTTCATTTGCCTTTGGAATAAATGTTTGAAATTGTAAAAAGACTTTATGGACGCCCTGTATATAATGGATACATTTGTATGCCTCCTTTTTTTACTCATTATAGTATAAATACTCCATTGTGTAAATCTTAAACGGCCAAACTGTAACTATCATCACTCTTTCTCGGTGTTGACCTTCTCACTCCTAATAAAGTATATCAGTGGTTCAGGTATCAAGTGTTACATCAAATAAGTGCTTTAATTAAAAAAAAATTATCAAGGGGCACACTTTCTAACTTTCAGCTGAAAATGCAAGTTTAATGTATGTCATAAGCTGGCATATGACTAGGGGTCAGCATATTAGCATTTCTCATCTTTTTAATTGCACTCAATGCATGCATTATTCTTCTTAAATACATATTAAAGATATGGGACAGGGGTCAAACGCTTTTTAGACAGTGTTTTATCTATAAATCAAAGAGACTGCACGGGATCTCTAGGGTATCTGTCAATCAGCTTCATTAGCTTGAAAAAAAATAGTAAAATACTTCCTAATTTTCCTGTTATTTTTATCTTCCAGTTTTTAGTCTCCAAATATACAAGTAGCCGCTTCTTAACGGAAAACTGAAAGGACATTGTTTTTTATTTATAGGACGCTGGATTTATGGCACAAATGAACTATTTGGGCATTTTGTCATTCCATAACTCAAGGTGACACTTAAAAATAACACGGCTTTCTGCAACTTTTTAAGGTTCTGTGTCTTTTTACTAGTAGTGATCATTCTCCCAAATGGTAGCAGGGCGAAAGGAAAAACAAGAGAATATGCTTACCTACACTGCATTATCTTCAGCTCGGCAAGCCAAGGGAAATGCCATCATTACATCCGCATATTAAATATTAAATGCCCTTTAGCATGCATGTGTGCTTTCATCCACTTTTACACTGGCGTCTGTTATATAAACACCGGGAAACATTTTTGGTATAATTGATAACATTATAAAGGCATCACTTTCCCGTGTAATTAATAATATATTGTCCCGTAGCCCAGATTTTCCTGTGTGTGTGTGTGTGGTATAATTGGAAATATAAATGCAATGTAAACAGTGAGTATTGAAAGCCTGGATATTGTTGCATGATTGCTAATAAGTAATTGGTGTTAAATTATTTAACCAGTAAATAAAAGCATCGCTCCGAATAACAGATCTGTAAAATTCAGCTCATCTACCTGCAATAAAAAAGCAAACTCATGGGGGATACCTAAATATTAATGACATGGGTCTTGTGGACAAGTAAATATGGATTTTGTGAGCATTTTTTTCTCGCTATATTTTTTTATTCAACACGTCTGCCTGGGCTTGGCCCTCAGAGCAGAGAGCGGCGCCATATATATATATTTATGTAGCTATACATTGTGTATTGAGTAGAGATGTGCATTCGTTTCGGAAAAATTCGGAATTTGGAACGAAATTTGATAATTCGTATTTCGGAAGTACTTCCGAATAACGAATCGATACGATACGAATTCGAAAAGAAACGGTATATAACAAATTTATTTTGTTTTACACTGTGTCATCATCATCATAAAAGAAAAATTTTAATAATTGATATCAACTATCGAATGTGAAACGAACTATCGAATTTCAAATCGATTCGAAATTTCAAATCAATCTGAAACGAAATTAGTTAAGAAATTCCAAAAATGAAATTATTTAAAAAAGTAACAAAATGTACCGGCTGGGTGGAGTAGAGGTAATGTCACCGCTCTGCATGGAAAGAGCCTGTGGAGTCATGGGTTCGATCCCAGCAAGAGCACCTCTCCAGTAAGTGTCCTTGGGTAAGACACCCAACGGCACATACTCGCCACCCAGGACATACTTGAAAACGAGAGAAATCTCAATGTATCCTTCCTGGTAAAATCCTTTCTCAAAAAATAAACTGGACTAAACAAATTTTTCAGCCTTGCACATCCCTAGGAGTATGTAACATGTAGAAAGTTGCAATCTAGCAGCGAGCTTACATTAATGCTACAATTACAATTGTCTCAACTTCTGCAGCCCCATCCCACTGCCACTGCACGGCAATAATGACAACGCTATGGCTTGGAATCATTGTGGGATACTGCTGATACGTATCACAGCATCGATTTCTGCTCAACCAAAACAAATGGACTATTCTGGTGACGTCTACCTGATAACTGGTCATGATGGTGGAATCACCTGGTTCTGTTCTGATGGCAGGTGAGGATCTATTGGTCTCGTTCGACCTTTTTGTTATCATTTCTTTAATTTTTTTATTTTCCAAACCTTGACTACTTGTGATGACCCTAGAGCTGCTTACAGACTACAATACTTTCGCTTCTAGGAGTTCTACTACATTTATGATGGTTACAAGAACCCAACCCCCCCCCCCCATAAAAAAAAAAAAAAAAGCAAAGAAGTTTAAAAGGATTTGAATCCCATTGATTTTCACAAGACGTGACAAAGACCTGGTTTCAGGTCGAAACGTTGTTGTTCTACTTCTGGTGATGGAATAAAATCCCAATTGATGAATACTGCCATATGCTGGAATTATTATTTTTTTGATCTCTGTTTTCCTTGACCAGGCGCCGGTTTTACATATTTTTTTTAATTTCTGGAACTTATGGCTTCGGCTTTGAGTACTTTCTGTCTCATTCCTGGTGTTACTGCAAGGACCGTTCTTAACTCAGCTAGCCTAGTATTTGTATGTTCGTACTCTACGGGCCACATCACAAACGGATGTTAATAGTAAGACTCGACTGTAAAACCTTGTGCACGAATGAGGTCCAGCCGGTATGGCAGAAGGAGTCCGCGAGGAACAGTCTTCAGCTGCCCAAGGATCGCGGCGTTCTCTCTCTCCACTAATGGTTCTGAGGTGAGTATGGGATTTTTTTTGGTGTATTTAAATGAATGTGTTAAGTGATTGTGCTGAAGCGAAATCACTTAACACAAGGGTTGAAAAGACGTTACTCATTTCTGAATAATCTCGAACGCAAATGACGAATGAGCTGGTTGTGATGGCTCATTCTTCTTCTGCTAAGCGCAAATTAAAGTCTCACAAAGTATAGGAGGCGTTAATGTATAGTAACCAGGCGCTACCTCTGAGATGCAAGCTGGAGTAAAATTATGAGTAAATTTTAATGCTGGTAATGTTGCTGTGACATTGGATATGAACATGTGTAAACGGGAAAAAAAACAAACTAGTTTTTGGATACAGAGTTCCTATACCTTCCCTCTGTTTTGGGACTAGCAGGAGAGCGGTATATAGGGAATATTTGATATTATTTCAGATAACAATCACTACCTAATATAAAACAGCATATAAAATGCTGGGAGACATGGTTGGGCGTACGAGTCAAAGAGGTTTTATATAACATCTCGTTTGGCTTCATAAATAATAAGTAAAAGCCTACCTGTGCCAGTAGATGTTCAGACTCTTCCATCTTGCTCCTCTCTTTGTTTTGTCTAATATTTAGACTCCTACCTTGGCATGGCCGTTGTGTAACACCTAGCAAACAGATACTAAGAGACGCCATTCGTGAAATCACCCAAAAAACAGATAGGCAGGAGCACAGTTCAAAGTTTGCTTAAAAGAAACCCTGAGCCAAAAAATTATTATTAAACCTGTGAACAGTGAAGCGAACCATGTTATTGTATTTGGAGCAATGTATCACTGAGAAAAACAGCTCCGGTGCCTAATGTCACCAGCGAGCACACATCAGAAAGCATTGGCCAGCGGCTGCAGGCACTGAAATTCAAATAAATAACATTTTCCAAGACAATACTGACTGGTATTAAATAGGCACTGCAACCACCAAATCATGAGTACGATTTTTGCAGGGGACCTTGTGATGGAAAAAAGACCCCTGGAATTTCCCTTGAGGCTCAGCCAAGCTAGTGTGCTGTTGTGCTTCATGGGAGGTGTGCTTCCAAAACATCTGGAGGGTCAAGGTTGCCAACCCGTCACAGAAGCATGGAGGTGGTGTGTCCCCACTCTCCTCTTGGATTGTAAGATCTGGAGCAGGGTCCTCTCTCCTACTGTTCTGTGTGTTTTAACTTGTCTGCATATTTGTTCTTCTGTCTCATCCATTGTACAGCACTACAGAACTTGTTAGCACTTTATAAATACTTGTAACTGTATTTCAGATATATCACACAGTAAACACAAGCACGAGTAATATTTATTTCTAATTTGCAATTTTCAAGTTTCAAAATACACAGAATATAATTAAAACAGAAACATGAAAAATGGTAGATAATAATGTTCTGATTCTTGCATTTTGGATGTTTTTAAGGCTTTTAATGCCATTTTACAGGTTTATTCCCTGTAGGGTGATGTCTGGAGAATGGGCAGGTTAAGTGAAAATTCTAGGTCAAAATAGCAAAACCAGAAAAATACTCTAATTTTTCTCACTTTCCAAATCCGCTATTTTGACCTAGATTTTTCACTTATTGTCCAGACTTCACCCTTTAGTGAATAGACCTGATAGTCTCTCTTAGGTGGTTATTCAGAGAGCACCGAAATGTCGCTGACATTTCGGTGCTCTCTCATTCCCTGCACTTCGGGGAATCAAAGTTCCCCACCCTGAGGTGAATTCAGCATTCACTGTAGGGTCCCGGGAGTGCAGGGAAAATCTGTTGCAAACCCACCGCACATCTGCCTAAATCCCACCGAAAATCAGCCGGAAAAAGCTGACGAGACACCGATAACAGCACAGACCAGCTGCCGGAAAAAGCTGACAAGCTGACAAACGGGGTAAAAAAAAACAAAAACCAAGACGCTTGAAATCGCTTGAAAAAAGCAATACGCTGTTTTCAAAACAACTACTGAATGAAAATGCCTGGAATTTACATATAAGATCCTATGAATGATAATAATAAGGTCTGTTACCGAAACATCAAAAAACGCTTTTAACCTCCTTGGTGTTACGATTCTGACAAATTGTAACGATTTTGACATAGAAAATATATTTGGTATTAGAGTGTGGCTCGGGGCTAATTTCAGTGCTGAAAGCAGTATCCCCGAGCCACACTCGGGGCTGGATACATTACCTGTCCCTGCGCTCCCTCGCTGTCCCCTGCTGTCACCTCCGGACGATCACGACGTCATGCTTCCTGGTTCCCTTCTCGCGAGAAGGGAACCAGGAAGCAAAAGGCCGCGATCGAGTTGAGGTCAGCGAGGGAGCACAGGGACAGGTATGTATCCAGCCAGAGTGTGGCTCGGGGATACTGCTTTCAGCACTGAAAGTTAACCCCGAGCCACACTCGGGAATACCGCCAGGGAAGTTAAAAAAAAAAAAAACCTTAAAAAAAATTTGCTGAAAAAAAATACCAAAAGATGCCTAAAAGATCCCAAAAAAATCAATAAATAAAACTTTTTACTGCAGATTAAAATAATAAACGGTTTATTAGGTATTCGATTAAAATGGGAATATTTTTAACATTGAAGTCTATGGGATTCGAAGGCATAAACCTGCCGAATGAAACCACTGAACAGCAGGGCACTTCAGCAACTTTTCACTGCTGTTCGGTGTCTCTGAATAGATTAACCATTGCTTCTCTATGGGGGATTTCTCTGCCGTCGAACAGGCACTGTACTTGCTGGCAGTTCGCCAAAATTTGGCAAACTGCCTGTTCTCTGAATAGCTGAATGGCCCCGAAATGTCATCGTATGGGGAAATTCACTGTTCGGTGACACTTCATGGTCAGTTCGGCGCTCTCTCTGAATAACCCCTATAATCACCGCAAAAATTACTGTGAGATCCTGCTGCATTGCGTAGATGTATTGCCTGAGCCATTCCACGTTAGAATTTATTTTACAGTTGGCTCAAACCAAGTTTTCATATTACATCTTCCGTCTAACACGGCTGCAAATCCCTACGTGTACCGGAACAATGGGGTATACGTGTGATGCAACAAATTAAAGTGTGCTGGAGGTGACTGGAAATGTCGTTCGTCATTTAAACCTGAAAACTTAAATATAAAAGCCTGTTTAAATTAAAACTTAAAAAAAAAAAAAATTGCGCAGATGGCTGATTTCTTTCTTCATTTAAAAGGAATGGAAGGCCTGTGGAAGTAATTGATTTCGCTTGACTTTGTGTAAGACGAGATATATAAGTAACTTTGTAGTTTCGGGGATATAATGTGACCTCGGTTCAGCGAGGTCCACTAAAATTACATCTCGCGGTGCACTTATGGGAGAACGCGAGCCTCGGGGAAGTACATTGTCATTCAAAAGTCAATTCTGCTAAAGCATTAGGAAAGCACATTCGCACTAATGGCTGCACGGTCAATCAGTAACAAAAACCTGCAGGAAAATAGATCTGCTTCACACTTCACTGCTTCTGCAATTTGATCAATATTGTTTTTGAATGTGTCTTTTCCAGTTTATCTGTAGCATCTTCTATAGGGAATATGAGCAGCCATTGTTAAAATAGGAACGTTATGAACAATTATAGAAGTAGCAGCTAACTTCGCATCAGACTCGCAGCCAAAGAGCCCACCCCCCCCCCCGGGCTGGAAAAGAACATAAAAAAGTGCTTTATTCCGGTTAAAAAGGGAATTCTCTTAAACTGACTTTAGCCTCTGCATCTACTGTCAAGAGGCTTTCAAGTAAATTAAATTGTCACGAAACGGCGACTGTTATTTTTTCGACTATTCGGAAAGCATCTAGCGCGTGAATAAACATTGGCTCGGAGTACGGTAGGTCCTTGACTCTAAATAATTGCCGAAAATGCGTTTTAATGCTTTTGCTTTACTTGTAGATAATGGATGATTCACCAAAGCGTTACAGCAGGAAATGAGCAAACCAGGCTGACTTTGAACCTTCTGGTCATTAGGGTCTTCAGAAAGACTGATAGCATTTGAGGAAAACAGTAAACCGTGCTGGATCCGGACCTTCGGGTCATTATTATCTACTATGATAAGACTGATGGTGGTAGGGGACCATCATCACACAGGGTTTACAGGCTTTGCGTTGAAGGACACAAACACACTGCTACAGTAACCGATTTGCACAATCCGATCGCAAGGTGCTTTGTATGAAAATGATCATTCTGGATCCACGGATTTGGTGGATGAAGAGAAATATTCAAAGATATACAGGGCTATTCACAGAGCACTGAAATGTCACCGATATTTCGGTGCTCTTTGGTTCCCCGCACTACGGGGCGATAAAGCGATTCCAATACACCGACGCTGTGCTGTTTTCAGGTATTACTGCAGCAGGGTCCCCGAAGTGCAGCCGACTGCATCCGAAAAACCACCGCAAAACCGCCGATTTGAACGCAAAAACCCCCACGAAAGTGCCAAAAAAGCCGAACGCATCTGAAAAAAGCCGATCCGCCGCAAAACAGCTGAAAAAAGCCAAACCATCCAAAAATGCTGACAATCCACTGCAAAGCAGCCAAAAAAACCCGAACAGAGCACCGACAAGCCAACGAGCGGGGATAACCCTGCCCCCCCAAAAAAACACAAAATGATTGAAAGTGTCAAATTTGCAAAAACCTACTGGATGAAAATGTCTGGAATTAACATATAAGGTCCTACGAATGATAATAAAAAGGTCTGTTACAGAAAAGGAAAAACCGCTACCTTTAAAAAAAAAAAATTATTGGAAAAAACATTTTACCCAAAAAAATCACGAAAAAATGCCTAAAACATCCTAAAAAGATAAAAAAAAGAGACTTTTTACTGCAGATTAAAAGAAAAAACGTTTATTAGATATGAAAAAACCTGTCGAATGAAAACACCGAACATCAGGGCACTTCACTGACATTTCAATGCTGTTCTATGAATAGATTAACCATTGCTTCTCTAGGAGGGGATTTCACTACCGCCGAACAGCACTGTATTTCGCTGGCAATACGCCAAAAATTTGACGAACTGCCAGCTGTGTGATTAGTCGAATGGCCCTGAACATGCACCGTACAGGAAAATTCCCTGTATGGTGCATATTCGGGGCAAGTTTGGATCTCTGTGAATAACCCCTATAGTGAAATCTCGTTACTTGACAGGGAAGAACAGAATGTTTAATTCCAATCAAACACATTTCCGAATTATAGTAAATAATTGGCATTATTTTTATTATGGCAAAGAGAAGATATCACACTATAACCAAACCATGTCATGCCAAGTCGTTTCCTTCTAAAGCTGGGATACTCGAGCCACCATGTCAACTATTTAATAAAACAGGGCTGTAAAACTGAATTTGTAGCTCCACCCGGATGCCCTGTCAATCTGAGAGCCAGGAATTACACTTCTACAGGCTAAGAACAGTGGAGACTTAATTTTAGTCTTTTTCCCTACGTTCTTTTTTTTAATAATTCTATATGTTTATTCAATTCTGTATTTATTGATTTGATTAATGGTGTGTGTAAATGTGCTTTTTTTTTTTACAATAAAAAGTTTTTTTTTAACAAAAAGACATTTTCACATCCAATCGATTTAAAAGACAGTTTAAACAGAAGCACGGTGTCGTATCCAACAGTTGGGTTCTAGAGGAAAAAAAGGGCCTCTGCAGTATAGAAACATAGAAAAATGTCGGCAGATAAGAACCTTTCGGCCCATCTAGTCGCCCAATTACATGGATACTTTACCTGGATTTATCTTTTGTTTAGGATAGCCTTATGCCTATCCCATGCTTGCTTAAATTCAATTACTGTTTTGGCCTCTACCACTTCTACTGGAAGACTGTTCCATGTATCCACCACCCTCTCAGTAAAATAATGCTTCCTGATGTTACTTTTAAACCTCTGCCCCTCTAATCTAAGACTATGTCCTCTTGTTTTGCTATTTTGTTTCCTTTTAAATATACTCCCTTCCTCTACCTTGTGGATTCCCTTTACGTATTTAAATGTTTCTATCATATCTCCTCTGTCTCGTCTTTTTTCCAAGCTGTACATGTTAAGATCATTAAGCCTTTCCTGGTAACTTTTCTCCTTCAAGCCGTACACCATTTTAGTAGCCCTTCTCTGAACTCTCTCTAAGATGTCTATATCCTTCTGGAGATACGGTCTCCAGTACTGCACACAGTACTCCAAGTGAGGTCTCACCAGTGCTCTGTACAGTGGCATGAGCACTTCCCTTTTCCTACTGCTAATACCTCTCCCTACACAACCAAGCATTCTGCCAGCATTTCTGTCACGGTTCCCGGATCCCACCACGCAGTACTTAACCCCCAACACTCCACAAAACCCAGAAGCTACCAACAGTGTAGCTGTGAATGATCCCTATCTGTCTGGTCCTTAGAATTGGCCAGGTAAACTAGCTAGACAGAAAAGGGTTAACAATACGGAGAGGAGTCAGCCGAGCCAGAATCAGGAATACAGAGTTCAGAATGGTCAAATGGAATAGCCGGGTCGGTATCAGAGCGGTAGCGTAGTACAAGTAAATAGTCTAGGGCAACAGAAGGCAGAATGGTCAGAACACAAGCAGAGGTCAATAACAGGTTAAATCAATATAGCAGTCAGGTACAAGGAGCTCAGGTATGGATAACCACGATCTGGCAACTTCTGAAACTATACTGAGGGTTTTTAAAGACCTTCACCAGACCATGCCCCCCACTCAAGCCACACCTCATGCAATCACCTCCCTGCCTGTCTCCATTTAAACCAGGCAGTGGTCTCCGCACAGAAAACCCTCCAGAAACGAGAGACGAACTGAGCTCCTCTGTCAGAGACTATTTCAGACGGAACCCCATGTATTCGTACAATCTCTCTAGCAAAGACAACCGCCAGTTCTTTGGCTGTAGGAAGCTTAGGTAAAGGGACAAAATGAGCCATTTTGGAGAAGCGGTCTACAACTGTCAGAACCACAGTATGACCCTTGGACTTCGGCAAGTCCACAATAAAATCCATAGATAGATGAGACCAAGGCCTCTTAGGCGTGGGTAAAGGCTGCAATAGACCGACAGGCAAGGTTTTACTGGTTTTGCTTCTGGCACAGATTTGACAAGCCAAAACAAACAGGCGTACGTCCTGTCGCATGGTGGGCCACCAGAACTGTCTGGAGATACTGGTAAGAGTCTTAGTAATACCAGGATGACCTGCTGGTTTAGAATCATGAAACATTATGAGTAATTCTTGCCTTTCCTTTTCAGGTACAAACAACATATCTGGAGGCTTGTCAGGTGGAGCCCCCACTTGAGCTGCCTGGAGGCGTTCCAGGAAAGGCGAGGAGACAGACAAGACTGTGGAAGCCACAATACGTTCAGGAGGAACTATAGGATTGTGGTCTTGTGTATTAGATTCATATGGGTCATATTGACGAGATAAGGCATCAGCCTTTACATTGCGGTCACCTGGTCTGTAAGTCAATACAAAATTAAACCGAGACAGTAGCAATGACCACCTGGCCTGTCTCGAGTTCAAACGTTTAGCATCCCCGATGTACGTAAGGTTCTTATGATCAGTGATTATCAATAAAGGATCAAGAGTACCTTCCAACAAATGTCTCCACTCTGACAGGGCAGACACAATAGCAAGCAATTCTCTGTTGCCAATATCATAATTGCGTTCTGCTGGTGATAATTTTCTTGAAAAGAACCCACAAGGATATAGTGGTTTCCCTGGAGATTCTCTTTGAGACAGGACAGCCCCAATGCCTATCTCAGAAGCATCAACCTCAAGAATAAACGGAATCCTGGGATCAGGATGCCGTAACACGGGAGCGGAAGTAAAAGCCTGTTTGAGGGCTTCGAATGCTTGTTTGGATTGAGAAGACCAGATCTGGTACTTCAGACCTTTACGTGTCATATTAAAGATAGGAGAGGCTATAGCGGAATAATTCTTGATAAATCTCCTATAATAGTTAGAAAACCCCAGAAACCTCTGTATGGCTTTGAGACCTTGAGGAAGAGGCCATTCTGAGATGGCCGTGAGTTTAGAAGGATCCATCTCAAAACCCTCTGGAGTGATAATGTACCCAAGGAATTTCACAGTAGTAATGTCGAATAAACACTTCTCTAGTTTGCAATAAAGACCATTGTCCAGTAATTTAGCTAATACCTGTCTGACATGTGCATGGTGGGTTTTCAGATCGGGAGAGTAAATCAATATATCGTCTAGGTATACTATAACAAAGGTTTGCAAGAAATCTCTGAGCACATCATTAATAAAATCCTGGAATACCGCTGGAGCATTACAAAGCCCGAAAGGCATGACCAAGTATTCATAATGCCCACTCCTGGTGTTAAATGCTGTTCTCCACTCCTGCCCCTCTTTTATGCGTATCAAATTGTAAGCTCCTCTTAAATCAAGTTTAGTGTACACTGCTGAACCCCTTAACCTGTCGAACAGTTCCGATATGAGAGGGATAGGGTACACGTTCTTAATGGTGATCTTGTTAAGCCCCCTATAATCAATACACGGGCGTAAATCTCCCTCTTTTTTCGACACAAAAAAGAATCCAGCCCCTGCTGGAGAAGAGGAACGTCGGATAAAACCTCTCTCCAAGTTCTCCTTGATGTACTCCTCCATAATTTGGTTCTCCTTTATGGAAAGAGGATATACTTTGCCTCGAGGAGGCATGGTACCCGGATGAATATCAATAGCACAATCATATGGTCTATGTGGAGGTAGTTTCTCTGCCTCTCTTTTATCAAATACAGCCCTGAGGTCTGCATATTGTTCAGGAACTTCAGTAGACAATGGAGGAGCTGTGGGTGTGTTCAGGGCACCGACATGCTGAATGGGTATTAAACAAGTCCCAAAACATGCAGAACTCCAAGACAGTATCTCTCCTTTAACCCAATCAATAACGGGATTGTGTTCCACCAACCAGGGGAAACCAAGTACAACAGGATTGGAAGGTGAGTGGATAACTTGGAATATGATCTTTTCTTTATGCAAGAGACCAGTAGTAAGAACTACTGTAACCGTATCATGAGTAATCCTAGGGCAGGATAACGGCCTGCCATCTATGGCTTCAACGGCTAAGGGTGTCTCTCTTACAACCAGAGGTAGAGAAATGGAAGAAGCGTAGTTAACATCAATAAAGTTACCAGCAGCCCCAGAATCCACAAAAGCGGTATTATGTGTGGTCTTGGTCTCCCAAGCCAAGGATACTGGTAACATAAGTTTAGTGTCTTTGATAGGAGACATGCATGTCACACCCAAGGCCTGTCTCCTCAGCTGCCTTAGGTGCGGTAGTTTTCCGGCTTATCATGCATCTTAGGGCGAGTAGGACATTGAAATCGTACATGTCCCTCCAAACCACAATACAGGCACAATCCCTCACGAAAACGCCTTGTTCTCTCCTCCTCTGTAAGCCTAGTACGGCCTAGTTGCATAGGCTCTGAGGGGGGTGATAACTCTCTGGGTGGTGCTTGAAAGACAGGGGCCAACCTAGGTAACGGTCTCTTGGATCTCTCTCTTGGAGTCCTTCTATCCCTTATCTGATTATCCAGATCTATACAGTAATCAATGAGTTCACACAATACCTCAGGTAGTTTACGTGGAGCTAATTCATGCATCAACGACTCTGATAACCCCTCCATAAAAGCCAGAACCAGTGTCTCATTTGTCCAGTTCACATCAGAAATTAAGGTTTTAAATTCTATGGCATAATCAGACACAGTCCTGTTCCCTTGACGTATGCGGAACAAGGATTTGCCGGCTATCGTGGCCTTTCTGGTAGGATTAAATGTACGTTGTAACTCAGCTATGAATTCTTTATAATCCTGTACAATAGGTCTCTCTGCCTCCCATAAAGGAGTCGCCCATGTCAATGCTCTGCCAGACAGATGGTTAATAATAAACCCCACTTTGGCAATGTCAGAAAAAAACATTTGTGGATTTAATTTAAAATGGATATCCACATGGACCAAAAATCCCCGGCACTCAGAGGGAGTACCGTCAAACCTCATAGGAGCGGTCATGTGTACCTGGGATGTCTGAACGACAGGGGGCACAGGTATAGCAGGCGGGGGTGCAACCCCAACTGGTTCCAGGTGTGCAGTACGATTCAGGATAGTTTGTAAGGCAATGGCAAACTGATCCATCCTATGATCCTGCTCATCCTGTCTGGATACAAAGGTAGCCAAGTGCTGTGTTAAATCTGCGGGATCCATATTGGCCAGATCGTAATGTCACGGTTCCCGGATCCCACCACGCAGTACTTAACCCCCAACACTCCACAAAACCCAGAAGCTACCAACAGTGTAGCTGTGAATGATCCCTATCTGTCTGGTCCTTAGAATTGGCCAGGTAAACTAGCTAGACAGAAAAGGGTTAACAATACGGAGAGGAGTCAGCCGAGCCAGAATCAGGAATACAGAGTTCAGAATGGTCAAATGGAATAACCGGGTCGGTATCAGAGCGGTAGCGTAGTACAAGTAAATAGTCTAGGGCAACAGAAGGCAGAATGGTCAGAACACAAGCAGAGGTCAATAACAGGTTAAATCAATATAGCAGTCAGGTACAAGGAGCTCAGGTATGGATAACCACGATCTGGCAACTTCTGAAACTATACTGAGGGTTTTTAAAGACCTTCACCAGACCACGCCCCCCACTCAAGCCACACCTCATGCAATCACCTCCCTGCCTGTCTCCATTTAAACCGGGCAGTGGTCAGCGAGCAGCATCAGACTTGCTGTCCTCAAGCACACAGGTAGGGCTGGAAGCCCCCAACGTTACAATTTCCTGCTGCTCTATTACATTGACTACTTACCTTTAGATCCTCTGAAATAATAACCCCTAAATCCCTTTCCTCAGATGTTGAGGTTAGGACTGTATCAAATATTCTATATTCAGCCCTTGGGTTTTTACATCCCAGGTCTTATCCCAGGTGCATTATCTTGCACTTATCCACATTAAAACTCAATTGGATCCAATCACAAAGAAGACACGTAAGAAGAAATGAAAAAAAGATGGGGGGGCTCTCTTTTCTTTTTTATTCCCAGGGGATCTATATATTTTTTCCATATAAACAAATACTGGACTGAGAAAAGAACAAGCACCTCTTTGAGATTCCCTGGTATGATGTAAAGAATAGACAATGTGCCTGGTTGTAAATATGCTAAGCAATAAATGGCTCCCCCTTACACATGTAAAGTTGGGGGTCTACATCCAATATGTGTTTATTAAACAGATTTGTATGTCATATAGGATATATTAGCAAAATATTGTATTTCATTAGTCTTTGGAATTATGTGTGTGTGATATGCGTGACTGCATAAATATGTGTCTACGAATGCTATTTTGCTTTTATCTCTTAGGTTAAAGGCCATGTTGTTATTATTTCTGCATAGAATGTTCATAAATATGCACGAGTATTGTTTTGCTTACAAATCTTAAGTATCGTTTGCCCTCAGGGTTTCTCTACGAGAAGCCTGTGATTGGAGAATGATTGCTGGGCTTCAGGGCGGCTTGGTAGCTGCACAGTAGGTGGATCAGCACGGTGGAACAGAGTAAATCTGCAGAGAATAGAAGTAACTTTTAAACCTGAAAAAATCCACACTTTTATGACGGTGTATGAATGGCTTGATAAAAAAATCTACTTTTTTTTGCCTAGGGCCCTTTAAGAATTACCCAGTGTCCTAAACTAATGCCAGCAAATGCAATTCTGATATAGCAGTCAAGTTGCATTTATTTATTCATAAAGTATTTTACCAGGAATGATACATTGAGATTTCTCTCATTTTCAAGTATGTCCTGGATTCAAGAACATTGAAATGTTACAGTCATTACAGAAATACAAAGTAATAAAATGCAAGATATTAAAAAAAACCACAAATATACAGATTAACACAGAAAATAAATATAGTCACTATGTTACATGTTTACAGGTGCATTCTGTATATAATCACTGTTACATGTTTACAGGTGCATTCTGTATATAGTCACTATGTTACATGTTTTCAGGTGCCGCATTCTGTATATAGTCACTATGTTAGATGTTTACAGGTACATTCTGTACTGAGGTATGTTAATAGGTAACCCTTGAGTGACTTTAGACTGGGGGAAGATTTGATGGTGTCTGGGAGGTTATTCCATATTTGCGGTGCTCTGTAGGAAAATGAGGATCGAGCCACTTTCATTTTGTATTGTGGTATTGTAAGTAAGGTGCAGGTCCTGGATCGGAGGTTATAGGATGAGGGAACTGCTGGGGGAAGCAGTCTATTCACGTAGGGTGGTAGCTTCCCAGAAAATCTCTTAAACACCAGGTTGGAAAGGTGAAGGGTGTGTCTAGATTCCAGCAACGGCCAGTTTAGCTCTTTTAACCTCCCTGGTGATATTCCCGAGTGTGACTCGGGGTTAAATTTCACTACCGCGAACGGTAGCCCCGAGCCACATTTGGGCTGGATGCATACTCACCTCCTCCTGCACTCCCTGGCTGTCCCCCGCAGTGTGATCGCGGCGAGTTGCTTCCTGGTAACACTCCCTGCGAGTCACAAGATGCAGGGGGTGGGACCAGGCAGCAAACTATTTTTTTTTAATAATCCACTGTATTCCAATGTACAATGTTTATGAACGGCCACTAGGTGGCACTACAGGATAAGAAACAGACCATACATAGTCTCACCCTTGTTTTCAGACAGATTTCAGTGTTTTTTGTTGTGTTTTATTGAATATCATTTATTTGCATTATTTTGGATAATTATTTTTGGGATAATAAATTATTATGTCGTATTTCAAACTTTATCGGACTCAGTGTATTTACTATTTATTTTTATTTATTTATTTATTTATTTATAAGGATTTTACCAGTAAGGACTTTTGCTTGCATGGATTTCAGTGCGTGATTCCTAATTATTACAGGCAATGTACAAAAAAACGTTTCCTTTAAAAAAAAAGTGAGACGCTTTTAGACACAAAATTTTGAAAAAAATTAGACCGCCAGGGAGGTTAACATGTCACAATGGTGGGTCATGTAGTTACATTGTAGCACAAAGCGGCAGAATGAGTTCTACAATGTAGTAAGTTTATGAAGGTGTGTTTGCGGGGCGGCTGCATACACTACATCTCCGTATTCAATAGCCGGCATAAGCATTTGTTGTACAATCTGCTTTCTTACCGCGGGGCTCAGGCAGGATTTGTTTCTGTACAGGGCACCTAGTTTGGGGTAAAGTTTAGATGACAGTTTTTCGATGTGGGGGGGCCATCAGATTTGGTTCTAACCACGTACATAGATATTTGAGAGAAGTGACTGTGGTCAGCGTGCCATTTAATTTTGTCCTGACACATAGATGGGGAGCTTGCAATATATGTAGTTTAGGTGCTGGTCCAAATAGCATCATAACAGTTTTGTCAGTATTCAGAAAAAGTTTGTTATCTTTGATCCACTTTTCTACCTATGTGAATTGTTCTTGCAGCACGGCCTCCAGCTGGGGGAGATTTGGTTTGCTGGTATAGATTACAGTGTCGTCTGCGTACATGTGTACAGGTGAGGCTTTGCAAAAATTGGGCAGATCATTTATGAATATCGTGAATAGCAGGGGGCTGAGTATCGAGCCCTGGGGTACTCCGCATGTGACTGGGAGGGGGAGGGAAGCGCTGCCAGAAATGGACACATATTGCGATCGATCGGATACATATGATTAAATTAAATGGCATCTTATCAGAACTTACTGAACAGACCTAATACTCACACCACTACTCTATATCCATGTTCTCTAGTGTCACTTCTTGATAAAGGAAACAAAGTACTAATATATTGGAAAATGAAAAAGCTAGAGATACATATGGGCTCAAAATTGTATTTTTCCTAATGTGTTTATCTTTTGAATCTTCACATTCCTTGCTTGGTTCTGTTGGTGACCACTCTGCTGGAAAGCTCTTACACAGAGACATATCCATTATGCTCAATGCAGCTTCCCTCTCCTAATAACCTCTGCTGCACGGTCATCACTTTCCTCTATATTTCCCATTTCACGAAGGAAAAGGTTCGAGTAACCTTTTCACACAGAGCTCTGTGACTGAGGGATACATTTCCATAACACGTGAAACCTTCCACCAGTTTAAAATCCCTCTACAATCAAACCACAACCAATCCCTTTGCATTGAATGTGTTTAAGTATTCATTTAACCTTGTAACAGGTCACACTTACCTTGTAACAGTACGATTTAAGGATAAAAGAACATACAGTACTTGAAAATGCTTTTTAGTAAGCAAAAAGGAGGTTTGAGAGGGTCCTGAGAAGTGCTTTTTAGCGCCAGCTTACTGTACTTTTTCTCTCCCTATGCTTAACATGGGGAGCGTGAAGTGTAAGCACAAAGTAACTAGCATTAGGATCACACAGTCCTAACTAAAAACGTTTGCTACAGCTGAGAGCTGGCGCTAACTGATTCCGCTGCTGCAGAATCAGTTAGCAGCAGCTGAAACACCCCCAAAAAAAACAAATACTCACCTCTCATCCCGCTATTAGAACGGCGGCCCAATCTGCCACTTCTGGCTACTGGGAGCAGAGTGAGACTGGGGGGAAAAAGTCCCCAGTCTCCCTCCATGATCACTCCGCCGACCTGCAGCATCTCGCGAGAGGCGAGACATGTCATGTGACTGGGAAAAGTGTAACCTGAAGTATACATGTGCATTTCATATTGTCAATTTTATTTTTGGCCGACATTTGTATTTTTGTAATTTTTGTTCGTAATATCGATATTATGACTCACCCGAAACTACGATTCGAAAATGATTTGAAATTATTTCTAACACTCAAAAAATGATCCGAAACGATATCAAACTATTCAAAAATTATCCGAAACTATATCAAATGGAACGAGACTGATCCAAAACGAGAAAAATGTAACAAAAACTACTCAAAAAAAACCCGCTGTGCACAAGTCTAACCTGAAGAATCCAAAAATTACTTTCTCCTCTTATTTAGGGGAGCTGGGAGCCCCAAGATTGTAAGAGAATACTGAGAATAAGTGGCCTGCCCTTTGGTGAGTCCCTTCTCAAACCTTAGGAAAGTTTTGGCTTGATGGTGCCATTACAAAGAAGATGATATCACTTGCAAATCAATCTATTCTCACCCAAAACGGACAGCCAAAACTGGTTGCCAAGGAAATCTCCTCTGCACAAGAGATACAATGCCTGGTCAGGAGAGTATAGCCGATATTCCTGTAGGCACCTCAAGCAAGTGGTCCACACCTGAATTAGCCTCTAATCTCCTGGAGAACAAAAACAAATTGAGGAGAGCATGGAAAACGGGCAGCAGCAGAATGACTATAAACATCTAAAAGGAAAAAATCTATCATTGCATCCTGAAGGGGTTAATATGTTTTATTTTGAGGGATGATTCAATTTGCAACAGGTAATACGTATAAGCCCTTCAATGTTCACGGTTACTGAGCATTAGTGAGTTTGAAAGAAAAGTCACCGCAAGATTGGTTTACCGAAAATAAACAAATAAGAACTTTCAGACGGCAAAACTTGAAGCTGAAGGTTTTTCTAGAACAGTGACGATGTATGTGTGCAGACGGTGTGGAAACACTTAATCCATAGTTCATCACCGAGACTGAATTTGATATTCTCTGATGTCTCGTGTATATTGAAAAGCATATTGCATCCCTCGTTGTTAATGCGGTCACTATGGCCATTTAAACCCTTTGTGCACTTTCCCCCGTTTACTGGGACATTAAATTACAGTGTCCTTAAATAGGTGTCCTACTGATTAGCTCCGTTGTCTAGATAGGCATCAATTACAAATCAAAAACGGCTTGTAATCGATTTAAGATTTTATTTAATTGCTTAATTTACCCGAGAAAGAACTTTTTAAAATAGATCCCCTTTCAAGACATTCCCAAAGACTTGCTTTTAAGAATACAGAATTAAAGTGTGTGTTTAGAAAACATCGGCCACCAATGATGTTTTAAGCTAAATTCCTATGGGGCAAATTGTACAGCTGAACGCATTTAATGTATAATTAATGTTTTGTGTCTTCAGCTTGTACTATACAAGGGATTTTATTATTTTGAAAGCCAAACTCCGAGTAATGAACAGGGTTTTCAAATTGGCAAACATTCCCGTAGAGATAAGTATTTGATCCTGGAGAGATATATTTGCCCTAATAAAAAACGTTCCGTGCCTCCGGTGGGCAGCTCGGCCTTTGCTGTGTAATGTTTGCAATCTCCCATCACTGGAATGGGAACCACTTGGCGTCCATTCAACACTAAAAGCATTATTTGCAGATTGTATGTATACATCTCAATGTGATATTATCTTTGTTCGGAGCCATACCTGCTGCTGCTGCTGTCTGTGACAAATATATACAAATCATTCCCCATAAGAATAAAAAGACCCATAAAAGCAGCATTTAAACAAAATATATATGTATTTGTATTTTTAATTAAAGCCTAACCTATAAGGGACTGTGTGTGTTTTTATTTCTCTTTTAAGACTGAAAGAAAACAGTGTGTTGCAGACTTAGTGAAGTGTTTAGTGGTGTCCGGCATATATTGAAGTTTGCGCTACTGGTGGCGCTTGGGCTGAAAGTCACGCTGAGCCAAAACAGCGGGATGCCTTTAGAACTCTACTTCTTGACAGCTTCTATACTGTTTGACCTTGAGTTGGATTTAAACTCTTCTCTTTTGAATTGACAGCTGAAAATGAATAAAATAGAAAATGTTGAAAAATAAAAATATATTTATGTATAAAAATATATGATGTAAAAAGGCTATACGCATTCGCAGAGGAAGTCTCCATCGCAAAATACAGCACGACTGTCCCGGAGAACGTTTTGGATTAACTTGATTTAATTGGTAGGCCAGAAGAGCATCATCAGACACAAAAAAAATTATGGATGAACTACACACCTACTGAAGAAGCGATATTGTCGCAAAACGCGTTTGGGTGTATATTTCTGCTCATTTTACTTTTATTTATTTTAATAAAATAGCTTTGATTTTTAACCCATCTCGTCCTGGTTACTGTGGAGCGTAGAGGGATATCAACAGCTGAATGGAGATCCGGTGCTCCCGATAATATCACCAGTTGCAAGAACATCTGGTGTCTGACTTTAGACACCTAAAAATGTGAGTGTACCCCTTCCACTTTTAAAATCCAGATTTGTTTTACATGCTACACCATGGTACCTTTGTTTCGTTTGAGGTACGCATGAGCAAATGGCAAAAGGGACTGAGTGGATAAAGGGACCCCCATTGAAGAAAGCGCTGATTCCACCACACTTTTTCCACTTGAAAGATGTATTTATGTATAATTATACATGATGTAAAAAGGCTGTACGCGTTCGCAGAGGAAGTCTCCATCACAAAAGACAGTACGACTGTCCCGGAGAACATTTTGGATTAACTTGATTTAATGGGTGGGACAGAAGAGCATCATCAGACACATGTTTGGGATTAAGGATCACTTGGAAAAACCAGGCATCATTTCTCTGTAAGGCGGTCAATTGTTATTTTGGCTGGCGGCAGAAAAATAGATAAAAATTGAAGATTCCTTTGCAAAAAAAGCTGAGGAAAAGCAGCAATCTGCTTCTGTAAGAGGAACAGATGTATGGGTTTGAAAATGGTTTGTGCCGGTCCCCTCTCCCTTTCAGACGGATGTGATGCAATCACCATATCGATCACGTTCTGTTTTAAATAATACACAGCAGTGGTGGCGAGATGAGTAAAATAAAATAACACGTACCTCGTGAAAGGCATTTACGGTGTGATATTGCTGTGTCATGTGAAACGCGATGGGGTGACTATTCAATGCTGAGCACACAGTCGTGTAGAATATTGTGTTCGCTCAGGTCATGCCATACAAATGACATGACCTGCAGCAGATGAATAATCATCTGAGATCCATTGCTTAACAGATGGAAATTCATCTGGGCAGTATTATATTTCCCACACACCGCAGATGGTGAAATAGCAGTGTGAGCAAAACTCAGCTACAGCCTGAAAAAAGTCGAGCAGCAAAGAAACTTACAATGAAGATCACAATGGTTCACGATCAACAGGACCTCCAGGTGAGAAATGCTAACCCAGACGGCCCTGGATTCACCATGGTACTGCCCATGTCCTCACATGTCCTGTGCTACGGTGATATATTTACCTGTGCTATCCATGTGCAGAGATCCTATAAACAACGTGCTGTTACATCGTAATCCCCTAAATCAAAAAGAATAGGAAAACTAAAGCTAGATTTAACACACATTTTAGGAAACAGAGTGTCTGCTCATATATTTAGAGAGAGCCGTTCTGGCCCCGAAATGTCACTGAACAGGGAATTTCCCCGTACGGTGACATATCTGAGCCATTCGGCTATTCAGAGACCAGGCAGTTTGTCAAATTTTGGCAAACTACCAGCAAGTACGGTGCCTGTTCAGCAGTGAAATCCCCCATAGAGAAGCAATGGTTAATCTATTCAGAGAACACCGAACAGCAGAGAAAAGTTGCCGAAGTGCCCTGCTGTTCGGCAGGTTTATTCAGGCGAATCCCATAGGCTTCAATGTTAAAAATATTCCCGTTTTTATTCAATATCTAATAAACCATTTATTATTTTAATCTGCAGCAAAAAGGCTCTTTACTTATAGATTTTTTAGGATCTTTTAGTCATTTTTCAGGATTTTTTTTTAGGAATTTTTTCCCCCATTTTTTTTTTTTAAAGAGTTTTTTTCTTTTTTTGTAACAGACCTTTTAATTATCATTCATTGGATCTTATAAATTCCAGGCATTTTCGTTCAGTAGTTTTTTCGCAAACAGCGTTTCAATTTTGACACTTTCAATCATATTGTTGTTTATTTTTTTAATTACCCTGTTCGTCAGCTTGTCGGCTTTTTCCGGTGGCTGGTCTGCACTGTGATTGGCGGCTCGGTGACTTTTTCTGACGTGTTCGGTGTGTTTTTTTGCGGTGATTTCGGTGAGTTTGTGGCGGGTTTTCCCTGCATTCTGTGGACCCTGTGGTGAATGTTGAATTCAACGCAGGGTGGAGAACTTTGATTCCCCGTAGAGCGGGGAACGAGAGAGCACCGAAATGTCGGCGACATTTCGGCCTCTCTGAATAACCCCCATAGTGTTACCCGCGTGAAACAGACATCACCCAGACAGCTTTGGGTAAAGCCTGAAATGTAATCAAACATCGGCCTTTACCCAGGTAAAGCCAAATCTAACCATCACAGTTGGGTAATGTGTTTTCTGAGACTTTGGAGTGGCTTACAGTTGACCCAATACCTAGAATTACCCATATCCATGGCCAACCCAAACCTAATCCCCACCTCAAATCCTAAACCTAAAACTATCCCTGACATTACCCAAGCCCCAAACCATGACCCTAACCCTAAATTGACCCTAACCCTAAAAATCACTTTTACCCAAGGATTGTTTGGTGGTCTGCAGATTACCTGGTTAAAGCTTGTTGTTTGATTTCCTTTTGAGCTTTATAGGTATATATGTTTCGTTTTTACAAACCAAGAAAAGGTGATCTGGACTGTTTCAGGAACAAATTATAGACCATGCAATTAATATTAAAATCAGGGCCTATGAAATAACGTTGGCTTGGAATCCTTTGGTCGGAGGGGATCAGGGAATCCTGCTATTTTCAGTTAATCCACAGCCGAAAACAAAATTCTTTTGCGTTCTATAGCAAACCTAATTCTTACTTCCTTCGCTATCTATTAAAGTAGCTGTTTGGTACGTGACCTCTGTGGACATGCAATCATGATCAATGTCAGTGGCATGGCAGACACTTACGCCAGTATCTGCCGTGTCAAGAAAAAGAAATAAATAAAAGGACAAGGATCTTCTTTAGAATTGTCTCTGTGTCAGATAGCAGAAAGGACACTTACTCTAAATTTGGGGGGTCTGGATTGAATGGCAAATCTTGATCCAGGGTCCGACAGACGAATTACGGTATAGGATAAAATTGCAATGGTAGTTTAAGAAATTATTTGCTCAGTTGTGTCATTCATTCTGCGCTGTGATTAATTATAATTTGCTAAATTCCGTATTAGGAGTGTTATTTAACTATGTCAATATACTAAAAAAAATAAAAAGGGTACAATGGATGGTCCAATATTAAGACTGGACGGAAGAACAAAGATCTCCATAGATCTTCCTATGGATAAGAGGAAACAGAAACAGGTCATGGTGTAAAACAGGAAAAAAACAAACAGGGACCCAACACTCCAGAAGCAAGGACGTATTTTATTTACAGCAGCAACAGTGATGTTTTGGCTGAATACTCTGGGTGTTCAGCCGAAACGTCGCTCTTGCTGCTGTAAATAAAATACATTATTGCTTCTTGTGTGTAGGGTCCCTGATTGTTTTTTTGTCTTCATAGACGTGGCTTCCTTGGGCACCCAATTTGTATTGACGCTCTGAAAGCATCGTTGCATCGTACCGGAGTGCCGTCATCCCTTTACTGCTTCTCATCATCGTGTAAAACGTGGTTAGAGCGTACATGGCTTAATACACAAAACAAGTGAAATGGTGAAATATGCTCACAATTATGGTGACATATAGAATATATAAAATGATATAATGGTGTGCAAGTTGCTCTGTTTCCATCCGGTCTTGATGTGGTACCATCTAGACCAGTGTTTCCCAAACCTGTCCACGGGACCCTCAACCAGGCCAGAGTTTGCAGATCACCTTGGGGAAATGCAGACTGAATCCTGCAATCACTGAGCAGCCAATCATATCACCTGTGCTGTGCTTCACTTATCCTGCAAACCTGGCCTGTCAGGGAGTCCTGAGCACAGGTTTGGGAAACCCTGATCTAGACCCTCTTTTGTAAGCTATGCTTTATTTTGTCCCCTGTGTTTTGCCTGGAGACAATTTTTCAGTTTGTTAGTCTTAGGTATGTTTTGGAGTATTGTAAGGGTGTGCTTTCGTTTTCATGACCTTTTTACTTAATATATATTTATATAATATGTGTGTGTAGGCTGTTTTATTGTTTTGCAGATGGAAAAGATAAACATATCAACAAATAAAGACAAATACAAATAGATAAATACAAAGGTAGAAAGCTAGATAAACCGATAGAGATAGATAAATACATACCAAGGCCACGAGAGATAAAATGATTTATACATAGGTTATTTTATTGATTTGTGGATAGATATATAGGCTGATAGAGAGGCCAATAGTGATATATAGATAGGCGATAGATACATAGGCCGATAGAGAGAGGTAGATAGATATAGGCATGTAAATAATGACATAGGCCTATAGAGATTGACAGGTAGATGGAAAGATGGACAGATAGATAGAGGTATGTAAATAATGACAAAGGCCTATAGAGATAGATATGTAGATGGATAGACAGACAGACATACATAGCAATAGATAGAGGTATGTAAATAATGAAATAGGCCTACAGAGATTGATAGGTAGATGGAAAGATAGAAATAGACACAGACATCGATAGATAGGAAGAGCTATGTAAATGATGACAAAGGCCTATAGAGATAGATACATAGATGGATGGACAGACAAACATATTGATAGATGGATAGATAGATGGATAGATAGATAGAGGTATTCAAATAATGACAAAGGCCTATAGAGATAGATAGACATATCGATAGATAGAGGTATGTAAATAATGACAGGCCTATAGAGATAGATACGTAGATGGATAGACAGACCGACATAGCGATAGATAGGACTATAGAGATAGATGGGTAGATGGGCAGATAGAAAGAAAGAAAGACAGACATATTGATAGATAGAAGTATGTAAATAATGACATAGGCCTATAGAGATAGACACGTAGACGGCTAGACAGACAAACATATTGATAGATAGGAAGAGGTATGCAAATAATGACAAAGGCCTATAGAGATAGATAGATACATAGATACCGTACATAGATGGATAGATAGACATAAATACAGAAAAAATGGCGTTGCGCCCATACTCACTTATTTTTGGAGCGGCGGCAACTGCCAGGAGTAACAGCCCAGTAAATGTATAAAACATAACAAGAAGGAGAGTGTCATCTGCGCTCATTCCTATGTGTTCCATGTACAACAAAAATGAGGTTTTGTTTTTTCAATGGCCATTGCAACGTAAGCCCACTCGCCACTTCAAGGCACCTCTTTAGAGTGGGTACCTAACAATTGTAACCAAAAGGCCGCTCTACTGAGCAGCTCCAAGCCCCTCCAGCTGCTTTTCAGCAAGGAGAGACAAAGATGGTGGGTTTTATTTATACACGCACCAAACACTTCCCATTTGGGATCAAAAACAAAAACATGGAAAGAGGAACAGCTGCAAAACGACGGACTGGTGTTACAAGCATGATATACATAAATACAGAAAAAATGGCGTCGCGCCCATACTCACTTATTTTTGGAGCGGCGGCAACTGCCAGGAGTAACAGCCCAGTAAATGTATAAAACATAACAAGGAAGGAGAGTGTCATCTGCGCTCATTCCTATGTGTTCCATGTACAACAAAAATGAGGTTTTGTTTGTTTCAATGGCCATTGCAACGTAAGCCCACTCGCCACTTCAAGGCACCTCTTTAGAGTGGGTACCTAACAATTGTAACCAAAAGGCCGCTCTACTGAGCAGCTCCAAGCCCCTCCAGCTGCTTTTCAGCAAGGAGAGACAAAGATGGTGGGTTTTATTTATACACGCACCAAACACTTCCCATTTGGGATCAAAAACAAAAACATGGAAAGAGGAACAGCTGCAAAACGACGACTGGTGTTACAAGCATGATATACATAAATACAGAAAAAATGGCGTCGCGCCCATACTCACTTATTTTTGGAGCGGCGGCAACTGCCAGGAGTAACAGCCCAGTAAATGTATAAAACATAACAAGGAAGGAGAGTGTCATCTGCGCTCATTCCTATGTGTTCCATGTACAACAAAAATGAGGTTTTGTTTGTTTCAATGGCCATTGCAACGTAAGCCCACTCGCCACTTCAAGGCACCTCTTTAGAGTGGGTACCTAACAATTGTAACCAAAAGGCCGCTCTACTGAGCAGCTCCAAGCCCCTCCAGCTGCTTTTCAGCAAGGAGAGACAAAGATGGTGGGTTTTATTTATACACGCACCAAACACTTCCCATTTGGGATCAAAAACAAAAACATGGAAAGAGGAACAGCTGCAAAACGACGGACTGGTGTTACAAGCATGATATACATAAATACAGAAAAAATGGCGTCGCGCCCATACTCACTTATTTTTGGAGCGGCGGCAACTGCCAGGAGTAACAGCCCAGTAAATGTATAAAACATAACAAGGAAGGAGAGTGTCATCTGCGCTCATTCCTATGTGTTCCATGTACAACAAAAATGAGGTTTTGTTTGTTTCAATGGCCATTGCAACGTAAGCCCACTCGCCACTTCAAGGCACCTCTTTAGAGTGGGTACCTAACAATTGTAACCAAAAGGCCGCTCTACTGAGCAGCTCCAAGCCCCTCCAGCTGCTTTTCAGCAAGGAGAGACAAAGATGGTGGGTTTTATTTATACACGCACCAAGCACTTCCCATTTGGGATCAAAAACAAAAACATGGAAAGAGGAACAGCTGCAAAACGACGGACTGGTGTTACAAGCATGATATACATAAATACAGAAAAAATGGCGTCGCGCCCATACTCACTTATTTTTGGAGCGGCGGCAACTGCCAGGAGTAACAGCCCAGTAAATGTATAAAACATAACAAGGAAGGAGAGTGTCATCTGCGCTCATTCCTATGTGTTCCATGTACAACAAAAATGAGGTTTTGTTTGTTTCAATGGCCATTGCAACGTAAGCCCACTCGCCACTTCAAGGCACCTCTTTTGGTTACAATTGTTAGGTACCCACTCTAAAGAGGTGCCTTGAAGTGGCGAGTGGGCTCACGTTGCAATGGCCATTGAAACAAACAAAACCTCATTTTTGTTGTACATGGAACACATAGGAATGAGCGCAGATGACACTCTCCTTCCTTGTTATGTTTTATACATTTACTGGGCTGTTACTCCTGGCAGTTGCCGCCGCTCCAAAAATAAGTGAGTATGGGCGCGACGCCATTTTTTCTGTATTTATGTATATCATGCTTGTAACACCAGTCCGTCGTTTTGCAGCTGTTCCTCTTTCCATGTTTTTGTTTTTGATCCCAAATGGGAAGTGTTTGGTGCGTGTATAAATAAAACCCACCATCTTTGTCTCTCCTTGCTGAAAAGCAGCTGGAGGGGCTTGGAGCTGCTCAGTAGAGCGGCCTTTTGGTTACAATTGTTAGGTACCCACTCTAAAGAGGTGCCTTGAAGTGGCGAGTGGGCTTACGTTGCAATGGCCATTGAAACAAACAAAACCTCATTTTTGTTGTACATGGAACACATAGGAATGAGCGCAGATGACACTCTCCTTCCTGGATAGATAGACAGACCTAGCAATAGATAGATAGAGGTATGTAAATAATGACAGGCCTATAGAGATAGATACGTAGATGGATAGACAGACCGACATAGCGATAGATAGATGGGCAGATAGAAAGAAAGAAAGACAGACATATTGATAGATAGACACGTAGACGGCTAGACAGACAAACATATTGATAGATAGATAGATAGATAGATAGGAAGAGGTATGCAAATAATGACAAAGCCTATAGAGATAGATAGATACATAGATACCGTACATAGATGGATAGATAGACAGACCTAGCAATAGATAGATAGAGGTATGTAAATAATGACAGGCCTATAGAGATAGATAGATAGATATGATAGATAGATACATAGATACATAGATGGAAAGATAGATACATAGATGGAAAGACATATCGATAGATAGAGGTATGTAAATAATGACAGGCCTAAAGAGATAGATAAGTAGATGGATAGACAGACCGACATAGCGATAGATAGATAGAGGTATGTAAATAATGACATAGGCCTACAGAGATTGATAGGTAGATGGAAAGATGGATCGATAGACATAGACACAGACATATCGATAGATAGGAAGAGGTATGCAAATAATGACAAAGGCCTATAGAGATAGATACATAGATGGATAGACAGACAGACATAGCAATAGATAGATGTTTGTAAATAATGACATAGGCCCATAGAGATAGATACCTAGATGGACAGAAAGGCAGAAATATTGATAGTTTTTTTTCAGTATATGCTAATTTTTACTCATGGGTGTCCTGAATCCTCATGGTGGATATTATGGAGTCAACATTTAAGACATAATTGATGATTTTGTTACCCCCAGACATTAGTAGGGCAAATTACTTAATACTTCTTTCTCTCCTATACCTCTTCTATTGTATATATTTATAAAATTTACTTGTGGTCCATATTGTTGCCTGAACACCTAAATAGTGCATAATAATGTTTTCGTTATTACTTATTCCTTAATGACCTTTTAACCCTTTATGAAATAGGTTTTGCTTGTATTGCCTTCTCGCTTCCACCACACATGCAGACAGCACCATCGTCGCTCCCCGTCTCTCCCGAAACACACAGCGTTAAGGCTTTGGATGAAATAAATGTTTCCATAGTCTCCCAAAGCGAGCTACATCATTTTCAACTTACTATGTATTCATGAAAAGAGACCAGCAGATTAAGGAGAGCTACCCATTTGGGATTATGCGATGTGATGACCCCTGCATGAGACGTTGCCACTGACTGCTTATGAGTGTCGATAGACTGTTGGATTCTATCCCCCGACTTGTGATGTCGACCTGGTGGCACCTCATCACAATTCCACTTTCTATATATTTATTGAGAAATAAACATGGAATTGATGTGTTGTGAAGGGCCGCCTTGCAAAGAAAGCAGCGTAATAATGCGTTAAGCGAAACTGCAGCAGGTGAATGGCAAAATCTAATGAAAAAGGGTCTTCACGAGCCGTACGGACCCGCAGACGGCACACAAATTAGCTGTTCCCTCTCAGCGCTTCACGCTAATGTCATAACACAAAACCCTGGGATAATTTAAAAAGCATTGATTTTTGCATTTCTTTGGATTTTTTTCTCCCCTCGTGATGCCAGCTGACATTTATGTTCCAGGATGCTTTAAACGGAGGAGTTTAATTTGATGTTTATTTTTACAGCGACTTGATAGACTCGAAAAGAAAGACCTTTTGAGCGGTTCTGAAAATCGTTAAACTCACTTCAATATCCTATGTCCAACTCTAAATCCTCGCAATGCCTTCATCTCCTCTAAAATATTTCAGAAAAAATACAGCATCAGAGGCCGGATGAAAAATAATTTGTCAGAGAAACCGGCAACTCATGTATTCTAAGGAATTCAGAGGGTTATTCAGAGAGCACCGAAATGTCGCCGACATTTCGGTGCGCTCTCGTTCCCCGCACTTCACTGCACTTCGGGGAATCAAAGTTTCCCACCCTGCGGTGGATTCAGCATTCACCGAAGGGTCCCCGAATTGCAGGGAAAACCTGCCTCAAACCCAGCGAAAACCTGCCGTAAACCAACCAGAACCGCCGCAAAAAAAAGCCGAACATGTCGTAAAAAAACACCGAGCTGCCAATCACAGGGCAGACAAGCTGACGAATGGGGTAAAAAAAAAACAAAAAAAAACTCACAATATGATTGAAAGTGTCAAATTTGAAACGCTGTTTGCAAAAAAAATACTGAACGAAAATGTCTGGAATTGACATATAAGATCTAATGAATGATAATAAAAAGGGCTGTTACAGAAAAAAGAAAAAACGCTTTTAAAAAAACGGGGGGGGAAATAAAATTGGCAAAAAATGCCTGAAAGATCCTAAAAAAAAATCAATAAATAAAGAGACTTTTTACTGCAGATTAAAATAATAAATGTTTTATTAGATATTGTATAAAACCGGGGATATTTTTAACATTGAAGCCTATGGGTTTCGCCTGAATTAACCTGCCGAATGGAAGCACCGAACAGCAGGGCACTACGGCAACTTTTCTCTGCTGTTCGGTGTCTCTGAATAGATTAACCATTGCTTCTCTATGGGGGATTTCACTGCCGTCGAAAAGTACCGTAATCGCTGGCAGTACGCCAAAATTTGGCGAACTGCCTGCTCTCCGAGTAGCTGAATGGCCCCGAAATGTCACCGTACAGGGAGATTCCCTTTTCAGTGATATTTCGGGGCCAGATCAGCTCTCTCTGAATAACCCTTTCAGTGTAGAAATGATGAAAAAATTTAATGGAAGGGTTTGCACATTAGAGTTGGATTGTCTCGCCACAGGTTGTCGGGTATTGGTGAAAATAGAAAAAGTAACATTTGTTGTGACGTGCATCATTTGGACTTGGGGTGCATGGTCCTGAAGATGTATTTGGGAGGTGCAGGCCGGGTGTTCTGTGTCATGTCCTTGCCCTCTCTTGTGTCTGTGTAATACCGTCTCCACGACAGAAGAAAGAGCTACCTTGGAATAGCTCAATCTTCTATTTTGAGTTGCAGATTAACTAGTGCTGGTATACAAAGTACACACGGTATAGGAGACTTCACTTTACAGTAGGGAAGCATATACTCGCAAAGCTTGCACCAAGAGTAGAATAGCAATTCCCAGCAACAAGGTAACTTCTGTATAATGCTATGCATATTATATCGAGATGCTACTTTGGAATAGGGCCCTCAGTCTTGTTCATCAAGGGGAAAAACTAAAATATATTTAATATGTAACATGAAAAAAGGTTGTCATTTGCGCTCTCATGTAGCTCCATGCGAAACAAAACGCAATCAGAGGTTTTGGTTTACTTGAATGGCCATTAAAGTGTAAGCACAAATGGATCCTTTAGGTAGGACCCATCTGACCAGAAGTGCCGTGATGTGACGGGTGGGCTTACACTTTAATGACCATTCAAGTAAACCAAAACCTCTGATTGTGTTTTGTTTCACTCACATGGAGCTACAGTGGTGAGTGCAATGACAACCTTTTTTCTTGTTATGTTTTATACATGAAGCAGGCTGGATACTTCTGGTCTACGCAGCCGCCCTGGTAGTTAATAGGCGCAAAACCATTTTTTCTGCATATAAAATATATTTAATACTGTAGATACTCGAGTATAACGCTAGATTTTGGTGACAAAAATTTACCTTAAAATTGGAGGGGGTCGCGTTATATTCGAGACATCTGCACCGAGTGTTAAAAAAAGCAAAAAACTTCCCTTGCTCTGGATCCCAAATCTCCCGGAAGTTCCGGTAGTCTCGCTGAAGTGAAAGCGTGCTCCCTGATGTTTGTAAACACTTCAGGAACTCCCAGATTTGAGAGATTTGGGATCCATCACGGCAAGAGGGCAAGCTCGGTTTAAGCCAATCATTCACCTTGCTCGCCTCCGCCGGCCATCTAATCGCTAGTAAAGAAGACAGGTGGCCGGTGGCTTCATACTTAGTAACAACTGCAATCATTCTAGAGCAGAGCACCC
Source organism: Leptobrachium leishanense (assembly GCA_009667805.1). Classification (NCBI taxonomy): domain Eukaryota; kingdom Metazoa; phylum Chordata; class Amphibia; order Anura; family Megophryidae; genus Leptobrachium; species Leptobrachium leishanense. Next base: position 1,518,442 of record CM019072.1, read on the forward strand.
TGGGCTGAGGGAGGGCCTGACTGTGTTAAGAGAACCTGGAAGGATTGTATTCTGTTTACCAGTACAGTAAAAGTTTGTTCCTCGCGTTATATTCGAGTCTTGAATATTCTCTCATTTTCATAATAAATCTCTATCCATCGCATTATATTCGGGTGGCTCTATATTCGAGTATCTACGGTACCTGTTTTATTAGTTTTGTTTTTTCTATAACTCTCTTCTAAACCATAATCCCGTCCTTGTATCTGCAAATGTTGCCTGGTCATCCACGCTATTTTCTACTTAAAAACACCTACTGTGAACTACAACTGTTCTCTCTTGATTTTTTTTTTATATATAGTTTCTTGTCTTTATGTTTTCTTTCTCTTTTCCTGTGCTCTAACCTTTTCATTCCTTACATTTTCTTGAACCATCGAGGATTAGACTCGTATTTTACAGTGTGTGAAGAGGAAGGTCATGACAGGCCAACAACTGGAAGTGCAATATGTGCTCAAATACTCTAGTTATTACAGTGAAGGCAAGCTGGACGGTTCCCAGTTGCAGAAAATAAATCCTAGTTTATGGTTTAAAGTTCACACCTCATTTCTAAATATTTGTGGAAGAATAAAAAAAGAAATATACAGGGTGTCCATAAAGTCTCTTTACAATTTAAAAAATTTATTCCAAAGGCAAATGAAACGACAGATAAGAGAAAATTATTACAAAGTGAGACATATATATATTATTTTTTTGCCTCATTTAATACACCTCTATATGGGCACCATTAGTTGCAGGAAGCACATCAAGACGGTGCTGGATTTCTTGCCATGTTGGCTGTAGCTTCCCCTCATCAATGGTGGCAATGGCATCAGTGATCCTCTGCTTTAGATGAATGTGTGGTGTGGGATCATGTGCAATCGAATCATTGGTCCGTTTTTCTTCGGCGAGACATCAATTACTGCAAATGTTTACCTTGACCTTTTGACTGAACACGCGGCACCACAACTACATGACCTTCAACCAACCATCATTTTCCAGCGAGATGCTGCACCACCACATTGGGGACTGCATGTTCGTGGGTTCCTAAATGAAACATTTCCAGAGCGGTGGATTGGAAGGGGTGACCCAATTCCCTGGCCACCTCGTTCACCAGATATCACTCCCCTCCACTTCTTTCTATAGGGTTATGTTAAAGATATGGTGTATGGAACAAAGGTACAGGACATCACTAATCTAAAGCAGAGGATCACTAATGCTATTGGTATTGCTAGAGGGTCAGCTAGAGGGTCATATTTGACATCATGGGAAAGGCCTGATCATGGCCTTTCCAATGATACCAAACATGAACAGGTTTGGTGTAAAAATAAAATTTTAAATAAATAAAAAACAAACAATGTGTTTTTTTGTCTGGGGGGGTTTAGTTAAATAGTACCTAGGCTGTCATCTAAAAATAATTAGCATATAACGGTCAGAATGAGCGCAGCGCACATAGGTGAACGCAGGGGTTAAAAAGCAAAAACATGTAAAAATTGTGTATTTATATTCTCGGACAAAATTTTGAAACTATTTAGCCGGGGTCTTTTTTGTTGGTTGTAGATTGTGGGGATTAAATTACGAAAAAGTATGTTTTTACATTTTTTCATCATATTTCATATTTGTTTATAGTAAATTATTGGATATGATGGAAATAATGGTATTTTTAGAAAGTCCATTTAATGGCTGGAAAAAAGGTGTATAATATGTGTGGGTGGAATAAACGAGTAAGAGGAAAATTTGACCTCAACACTAACCGCGCAGAAACGTAAAAACAGCAGCGGTCACTAAAGGACGGATTTGTGTAAAACCGCCCGGTCACTGAGGGGGTTAAATGAGGCAAAAAAAAACTTAAATCTATACGTCTCATTTTGTAATAATTTTGACCTATCTGCCTTTTTATTTGCCTTTGTAATAAATGTTTGAAATTGTAAAGAGACTTTATGGACCCCCTGTACACTTGATACATCCTCAGTGCTTCTTTGAACCCCCACCTCTGCTGCTTAACCGCTTCAGCTTTAGGAGCCCTAGTAATTAGCTATTTTGGCACGTCCCCGCTTGTACCAGTCTTGGTTATTCAGAATACATCGGTCTCTATGGATTACTTAATAGCTCAGAGGTTTCTCGAGCGGTGACTAAGTACTCGTTGCGCTGTTTTACACACACATGTTTAATGTAGCATGCAATGACGAGAGCGTCACTGCTGTCTCCCAAATACAACCCCCAAAACAAACGTAGGATTAAAATGTCACGGCCAGCAAAGCTATTTACGTATTCCAGAAGGAAATGATAGGGTATCTGCCATGAGAGCTACATTATATGATATGTTAATAATGGAGGAACCCCCAAACGGCATGTTAGTCAGTAAGAAATACCATATATTATCTTGAAAGGATACCGAGCACTTGCAAATCAGCTTACGTTGTAGGCTTGCTACACAGAACTGATAGCTCCCTGTGTTAGCTGCTGAAAATGGACTGTATAGGACTATACTACAGCCATACTACATAGGGTTAATTAACAGCTACTGCAACAGAGCACTCTGGAACCTTTAGTCAGTATAATACATCTCTGCAGGACTACTTCTGCAGGGTTTGCTGGAAAGGGGATCCACAAGAATACACTATATCCAATATAGAGAGGGTTAGCTTCAAGATGGCCTATTGGAATACAATGTATTTATGCTTTTGCCTGCATCAGGACCATGGAGAGACCTTCAGGACTACACTATATCCATTATAGAGAGGGTTTGCTAGAATGGGGACCTATATGAATACACTATATTCATCCTATCTCTTTACAGTTTACAGGGTCATCCAGACGTGGACCCCTTGCTTGATGTGCCTAGAGTGGTGTCAGTTATACCCTCCTGACGAGGCCTAACAAGGCCGAAACGATCGTTGGGGGTTGCTGTACCTCTCGTGCAGGGATGACGTCCTTGGCAATCAGTACTGGCCACCCTCATTGGGTGAGAGCAGGCTGATTTGCATATGGAGCATTCATCCCTGTAATGGCACAAGCAAGCTAAAACCTTGTGAGACCTGAGCGGGCCCCACTGTAGAGCAGGACACTAGTGCTGTTGCTCGTCCTCAGGACCCTCACAAACCCTCCTTTCCCTCATCGTATCTCTTGCATCAGGCCCAGAGTGCTGCAGGACTACACTATATTATTATCATCATTTATTTATAGCGCCACATATTTCACAGCGCTTCACAAGATCAGTGTACAAGGAGTTGATACGTTGGAATACCACACCTGGACGATGACCTGATTTAGGGGGTCCCTGTTCACAAGGGAACTTACAATCTATGAGATGTTTTTCATATTTTGTGAGGTAGGCGCATCCATATCGTTAGGTGTCTTGCCCAAGGACACTCACTGGTGGTGTCTTCTGAGTGGGATCGAGTCATCTTTCCATGATTGTAGAGCAGCGACCTGGTGGTTAGGTTGAACCTGCTTCTCGTAAAGTCGAGACTTCTCCACAGTTGTACTGGAGGGATGTGCTGAATGGTATTTTGACTTGCTTCTCCACGGTTGAAGAGCAGAGACGTTACCACTGGACTCCACAGCCGATATTGTCTAGTAGGTAAGTATGTACTGTTAGGTGTCTTACCCAAGGACACTTGCTGGAGACTTGAGATGCTCTGGTCGGGATTAAACCTGGGTCTCCATGTTTATAGAGCAGTGATGTTACCTCTACTCCACACAGCCGATACTATATCCATTATAGAGAGGGTTTGCTGTAAAAAAGACCTACAAGAATATACTATATTCATCCTATCACTTGCATCAGGACCATGGAACAGGCTGCAGGTTTATACTATATTCATTATAGAGAGGGTAAACCTCTAAATTAGCCTACAGGAATGCACTATATTTATCCTATCGCTTGCATCAGGACCATGGAGAGTGCCTGCAGGACTATACTCATTTGAGAGAGGGTTACTTTGTAAAAGGGCCTATAGGAATACATTATATGCATCCAATGGCGGAGATCAGGACCATGGAGAGTGCCTGCAGGACTATACTCATTCGAGAGAGGGTTACTTTGTAAAAGGGCCTATAGGAATGCATTATATGCACCCAAAGGCTAAGATAAGGACCATGGAGAGTGCCTGCAGGACTATACTCATTCGAGAGAGGGTTACTTTGTAAAAGGATCTATAGCAGCGGTGGGCAATTACGGCCCTCCAGATGTTTTGAAACTACATTTCCCGTGGTGCTCGGCTGCTCATTAGGTTTGTAGAGCCTCAAGGGAAATGTAGTTTCAAAACATCTGGAGGGCCGTAATTGCCCACCCCTGATCTATAGGAATACATTATATGCATCCAATGGCTGAGATCAGGACCATGGAGAGTGCCTGCAGGACTATACTCATTCGAGAGAGGGTTACTTTGTAAAAGGATCTATAGGAATACATTATATGCAACCAGAGGCTAAGATAAGGACCATGGAGAGTGCTGCAGGTCTATACTATATCCATATAGAAATGGTTAGCTTCAACAGGGTCTTACAGCAGGGATCTCAATGTCCGCCCCCCCCCCCCAGATGTTGAAAGCCTCCCGTTACCAAAATTCTGCACCGGAGGTGGCTGTATTAGAGATTGCGCCAGTGATTTGCAATGTCCAGCACTAGATAAACGTTAGCTGCTGCAGCAAAGAACAAAACTCATCCAACAGTTACCTGAACCAGAAAACCATACTATGACGGGGGAAAGGGACATTTTGTAATTGATACTGCTGAAATAAGGACACGAGGAATGATGCCGAGAAGCAACAGTGACAACAGTGTCACAGACCCACATCCATAAGGCGAGATGGACGGGACAGTTAATGTGACAACATATACTGTATATATGTGGCATATATTGTCAGAAAGATGTGTGACGAATGGAAATAATACCATTTTAGTAGAATGCTCCCAAATGCTTCAGTTTAATTTGTATATATATATATATATGTCATGCTATATTAAATGGCTTTTTTTTTTTTGCAAAGCCCAGGTTATGCAACCAGACACTCCTGTACAGCTGTTTCGGGCTCATTTATCCTCATCAGCAGGAGATAGACTGCCACCGCCAGGCTAATTCACCTCACCCGCCGCTCGGTCTCTGCCACTCCCCTCTGCGAGTCCCTTCACTGGCTCCCCATCCACTGCAGAATTAAGTTCAAAATCCTTATCCTTACCTACAAAACCCTCACTAACTCAGCTCCCCACTACCTGTCCTCGCTAATCACCAAATACACCCCAGCCGGCTCCCTAAGGTCAAACAGTGACCTGCGCCTAGCTTCTCCCCGCATCACCTCTTCCCATGATAGACTGCAGGATTTCTCACGCGCAGCCCCCACTCTCTGGAACGCTCTCCCTCGTACTGTCAGACTTTCCCCTAACTTCTCTTCCTTCAAACACTCCCTTAAAACATTCCTATTTAGGGAAGCCTACCACCCAACTCACTGACACAACCATCAATCACTCTCACCTTGCAGTCCTCTCCTCCTGTTTCCAACCCCAACCCTCCCAGATTGTGAGTTCCTACGGGAATAGGGCCCTCATCTCCTCCTGTACTGTTTGTCAAATGTTGTTCAATGTATTGTAACCCTGTCTATACTGTGCTTATTGTACAGCGCTGCGGAATATGCTGGCGCTTTATAAATAAAGAATAATAATAATAATAATAATAATAACTGGTTGCTATTGATGCTTAGGGTAAATTAAGGCAAAACAAGTGATAAGCTTTGGACTTCATTTGCATATCCTACCCAGAGTTCTTTGCTGCATATGAGGAATGTAGCACAAGAGCTCTGCAAGCGGTTCTCTGAATTGCTGGGATGAGTAAATGTCCTCTGCAGCTATAAACTCGATTATTTGCAGTGTGGAGACTTAAATCTCACTTTTTTGCCCTCCAATACAATTGTTATACTTCATATATATATATTTGCAATATGAGACGCACTCCAGGACTCCCAAATAAAAACAAAGAATCTTTATTGGTACGTTTACAACGTGTTAATCTGACGTTTGGACTCTAACTCAACCTTTATCATGTCGGATTAACATGTAAACGTACCAATAAAGATTTTATGTTTTTATTTGGGAGTCCTGGAGTGCGTCTCGTATTGCAAACCTATTGATATTTTTTGAGACTCTTCTGCACCAGGCGAGTACCATTGTAATGGTGAGTGCTGTACCCAATGGATTGATATATATATATATAAATATATACAGTGTATATATGGGTTGTGTGTGAAAACAGACCCAGGATGCAAAAAAGTGAGACAGATGTTATTTGCATATCTTACCCAGAGTTCTGTGCTGCATATGGGAAATGTAGCATAGGAGCTCTGTGTTGCAGTTCTTTGAATTGCTGTGATATGCCAATGGCTTCTGCAATAATAAACTATATTTATTTAGATACATTTGAATATATGCTTATCTTATTTATAGAGTTTTGCTTTTTATTAGGACAACAGCTTTTTACATACAGGGTTATTCAAAGAGATTCGAAAAGTCACCGCACGTTCGGTGACTTTTCGTTCTCTTCAATTCGGTTCCTTTTGCCGATCCCATTTCGGTGACCCTGCGGTGTATTCAGCAAACACCACAGGGCCCCCGAATTGAAGGGGAAAGCTGCCGCAAACCTGACGAAAACTAACCGCAAAACCCACCGAATGCATGCAGAAAAGCCACAAAAACATCTGGATTAATCTGCCGAAAACCAAGCCCGAGCAGGAGCCGAACACAGCCGAAGCAGCCGAAGCAGCTGAAACCGCAGACGAGGGAGGTGACTAAATTAGCAAAACAGTTTGTGTGAATCTGTGAAAATGAAACGCTGTTTGCAAAGAAACTACTGAGCGAAAATGTCTGAAATTTACATATGAGATCCAGGGAATGATAATAAAAAGGGCTGTTACAGAAAAAATAAGCAAACTTAAAAAAAATATATATATATCAGAAAAATGCTTAAAATATTCTAAAAAATCTATAAATAAAGAGACTCTTTACTGCAGAATTTTGTAATGAACGGTTTATTAGATATTGAATTAAAACCGGAATATTTTTAACATTGAAGTCTATGGGATTCTCCTGAATAAACCTGCCGAATTAAACCCCCGAATGGCAGGGCATTTCGACAACTTTTCACTGCTGGTTTGTGTTCTCTGAATAGACAAAGCATTGCTTCTCTATGGGGTTTTCACTGCCCTCGAACAGGCACCGTATGTGCAAGCAATTCGCCAGGATTTGGCGAATTGCCTGCTCTCTGGATAGCCGATTGGCCAGGAAAGGTAACCGAACGCTGATTTTCAGCATTCGGTTACCTTTCTCAAGCAATTCGGATCTCTTTGAATAACCCTGATAGAATAATCCAAATGTATAGCTAAGGTTTTAGAGGTCATTTTTTTTATATTTGCAGTGTAGACGTTTGAAAGCATGTTAATGATGGTGTATCACACCTCTATAATTGCAAATTGGATATTAAACCAAACACTGGCCCCCTCCATACAGTTTATCCTTTCCAGTGCAGTTGCCTTGATTAAAAATGGAATTTGGATGTTTCCTGGTGTGAAGAAATGTTTCCTGCAGAAGGCGATGGATCAACATGCACAGTTTGAAGGAGGTCATTGAAAGACCACAGGAAAGATAATGAAGCAGGAGCACAAGGGCACACGAGGGTTTAAGGGTGGAAGATGTTAATGAGGTGCAAAATTGTCACAGTTATGAAAAGGTATTAAATGCTTAATTGCATTTTGTATATAATGGACATATGAAAGAATTAGAGATACAGAAAGCGGCACCTTCCTTCTTAATAATGGCGCTTGAGACTTGCTTTTGTTTGATTTTTTTTTTTTTACAGTTAAGTATTTACAGTCCAGATGTTTATATAAAGGATAATGCGTTGAAAAAATACTTTAAAACATTAAACCAAACAATTGTTTTAATGGCAACAGAACTTTCCTGACTCATATAATTTACATATTATTTTACCAGGAGGGATACATTGAGATTCCTCTCCTTTTCAGTATGTCCTGGATTCGAGAACATTGAATTGTTACAGTCGTTACAGAAATACAAAGTAATAAAATGCAAGATATTAAAAACAAAACACAAATATACAGATTAACACAGAAAATAAATGTGTAGAAAATATATTCACTATGTTACATGTTTACAGGTGCATTCTGTATATAGTCATTATGGTACATGTTTACAGGTGCATTCTGTATATAGTCACTGTGTTACATGTTTACAGGTGCATGCTGTATATAGTCACTGTGTTACATGGTTACAGGCGCATTCTGTATATAGTCACTATGGTACATGTTTACAGGTGCATTCTGTATATGGTCACTATGTTACAGGTTTATAGGTGCATTCTGTATATAGACACTATGTTACATGTTTACAGGCGCATTCTGTATATAATCACTATGTTACATGTTTACAGGTGCATTCTGTATATAGTCACTATGTTACATGTTTACAGGTGCATTCTGTATATAGTCACTGTGTTACATGTTCACAGGCGCATTCTGTATATAGTCACTATGTTACATGTTTACAGGTGCATTCTGTATATAGTCACAATGTTACATGTTTACAGGCGCATTCTGTATATAATAACTATGTTACATGTTTACAGGTGCATTCTGTATATAGTCACAATGTTACATGTTTACAGGTGCATTCTGTATATAATCACTATGTTACAGGTTTACAGGTGCATTCTGTATATAGTCACAATGTTACAGGTTTACAGGTGCATTCTGTATATAGTCACTATGGTACATGTTTACAGGTGCAATTCTGTATATAGTCATTGTGTTACATGTTTACAGGTGCATTCTGTATATAGTCACAATGTTACATGTTTACAGGTACATTCGGTATATAATCACTATGTTACAGGTTTACAGGCGCATTCTGTATATAGTCACTATGTTACATGTTTACAGGCGCATTCTGTATATAGTCACTGTATTACATGTTTACAGGGGCATTCTGTATATAGTCACTATGTTACATGTTTACCGGTGCATTCTGTATGTAGTCACTATGTTACATGTTTACAGGGGCATTCTGTATATAGTCACTATGTTACATGTTTACAGGTGCATTCCGCATTGAGGTATGTTAACAGAGATCTCTTAAGTGACTTTAGACTGGGGGAGGATTTGATGGTGTCTAAGAGGTTATTCCATAATTGTGGTGCTCTGTAGGAAAATGAGGATCGGGCCACTTTCTTTTTGTATTGTGGTATTGTAAGTAAGGTGCTGGTCCTGGATCGGAGGTTATAGGATGAGGGAACTGCTGGGGGAAGCAGTCTATTCAGGTAGGGTGGTAGCTTCCCAGAAAAGCTCTTAAACAACAGGTTGGAAAGGTGAAGGGTGTGTCTAGATTCCAGCGACGGACAGTTTAGCTCTTTTAACATTTTACAATGGTGGGTCATGTAGTTACATTGTAGCACAAAGATGCAGAATGAGTTATACAGTGTAGTAGGTTTATGAAGGTGTGTCTGCGGAGCAGCTACATACACTACATCTCCATATTGGCTGGAGGATTTACAGTGCATTAAGCTCATTCCATAAACCTTTTGTATCTGTTAGAGAAAAGGTTATGTTTATAATTTAGAGTGGAAGACAACAGTTCAGCTGAGTTTTTAATGACAGACGCCCTCACTCCTGCCCTGTCTTCCACTTCCTGTCCAACTCTTCCCTTTTAGTTCAAGGGTGTGGTTAAGAGGGACAAAAGGATTGTGGGGACGTCCTAAAGGACCAAGATGGTCTGATAACTGCAGTCTGCCAAGGATCACCTAGAGAGGAGAAGCTGCCATTGCATCTGAAGCTATGACTGTGCACAAACGTTCGACCGAGAGAATGTCTCACCTAGGATTTGGGCACAGGCGATTGACATGAGACTATTGCTGACTCTGGGGGGTCTACATAGTTGACTATATGATGCGATGAAGTGTACCTTGAACAAGTTCCATGACAAGAATGTCTGAGACATCCTATAGACCCAGTTGTTCCATCAGATGAGGAGGCACACCTCTGTGATATCCTCGTCCATCATAAAACTAAAATCTACTAATAGAGGCTCATAACACCTTTCATTCCACTTATACCCACTTGCAGGATCTGTACTCCATTTCATTTGTTTTGGTCAACAGTCATAAACATACCAAGAAACGTGCTGAGTTTCCAGAGTTGCCATTTGGGCTACAGGATCAAACCCATTAAAGGATAGTGTGCTCAGTTTGCTCTTTGCTGCAAGGCTCGATCCTCCTATTGAGGATTGCGCTTTGTAGCGCCTTTCAACGCGCGTATAGCATTTCGACGGGGAGGCTTTTGGCACGTCTGCTTGTAGCGCGCGCAATTCGTGCGCGCGTTACAGCGTGTGGCCGGACCCATGGAAGCGTCACAATGCTGCAACAGATGCCGGTTGGCACCTAGTGTGCTCATCTGACACCGGCCTTACACAAGGTATGATCAGATTTTGGAACTAAATCCTCATTGTTTATTCATAAGTCGGGTGTTTTTCCAAATCTTTTGTGCTAGATTAAAGCGGAACGCTCTGAATTTGGTGTGGTATTGCTAATTGGTCTCAGAAGCGCCCTTATGAAAATTGCATGTCGAGGTCGAGTTTAGACATTCAGTGTTTTAGTAAATAAGATCTATTATTTAATACAAAGCAAAGCAATAGCATCCATTAAAAAAGAAGAACAATCAACCTGTTTACTGCAACAATTAGGCAGCGGCGATATCAGGGTCCATGCGCGACTCTCCGCTTTCAACAGTTTTAGCAAATACAATATAAATGTCCTCGAGTGATTGGCATTGGGCAATTTAGTACGGGGCTCGATTTTCTCATTACAGCTAAAAGACAAAAAAATATGTAAAACGGAGCACCGGATGCAAATTTCTTCAATTTAAAAAGCTACCGGTTATAATAAGAAAACAAATCACACAAAATAACAAAAAAAAAACACAATAAAATAAACTCGGAGGAACTACTGCATGACTGGGATACGTACAGCAGCATCCTGAATATTGGATATTTTGCAATTTTCTGAAAAGTAGGATCCTGTTAAAATCTCCAGCTGTATCTGAGCGCTTTAATCTGTCATTTAAATACAAATACAGGAGGCAAGGTACTTTATTGTGATACTGCATTTGATTATGTGGTAACGCAATGCATAATGAATAGACTTGAGTGCTGCAGCTTGATGAATTTTTCAGAGGCAAAAAATAGAAGAGGGAGCCTTTAAAAATTACATGAGGTGAGCATTTGATTGCGTGTCAAGACATTCGGTGACTAACAAAACACACACAAAAAAAAATACATACTAAAAGAGGAAGCGAGCGCAAGGAAGAAGCCATGCCAGATCCTTCATCAATGAATTAGGAATTTAGACGGGGTTTAGCCATGAACGTGAAGCACTGCTAATGATTACCTAATTACTTTGCGGCCACATATAATTCATGCACTGTAGCAGTCAGTATGGAAAGGATTAATTCATTGTAGATGTAATGCACTTGTAAGAGACAGCGTTCCCATTACATAGGAATTAGTACAGGCACGCCGAGCGGGGAGGTAATTATCCAAACCGAACAACCTATAGATGGTGATATTATTTTACCAAACAGGCATCATGCTCTAAGGCCGGGGTCAGACAAGCGTCTTTAAGAGTGGAAGGAACGGTCATGAGAGTGGACGTTCCTTCCATTGACGCCCGTCTGGCTGCCTCGCTGAGCGCAGTTAGTGCGCTCAGCACTGCAAGGCCCGGTCCTCCTATGGAGGATCGCGCCTTGCAGCCCCGTCGAACGTTCGTTGCAGTGCTTCAATTGGGAGACTTTCTTAACAGACGCAGCATGCCTGCTGTAGTGTGCGCAATTCGTGCGCTCGCTACAGCGTGTGGCCGTCCCTGTTGCAGCGGCACAATGCTGCGACGGATGCCGGGAGGCACGTCAGTACGGGCGCACATAGTGTGCTTGTCGTCTGACACGGTCCCCAATCAGTGTTCACCAAACCACAGAAAGAAAGAATAGAGTAGGACTTCAAGCGGAGAAAGTGTCAAACTTTATATGGGGACAGCAAACCCCATTAGACAAACAGGTGACGTTTCAGCCCAAAGGCCTTAATCATCATACATATGTGTGTTAAATTCCGACACCCCAAATAAAGTTCGCAACACTTTCTCCGCTTGAGGCCCTACTCTATTCTAGGGCTGAGCGGTTCGGGTTCGGACGGTTCGGGGTTCGACCCGAACTTAGCCTGTTCGAGTAGATCGCGAACACCGAACATTTCCGGGTGTTCGCCGCATGTTCGACCACAATGGACCACAATGCATTTTCCCACTGGCCTGAAGCTCGTAATTGGCTACAGCCTTGCACCTGACCACAGGTCTGGTGCAAGACAGGTTCAACACTATGCCAATCACCGCTCAGAGTCCTGATTGGCCAAAATTTACCCAATCATGGGCTCACAGAGCTAAGTCCCGCAGCACACTATATAACGTTTCCACGCGCCGATTCTGCACGCATTTCAGAGGAGATTTCAAAGGAGATAGTTGTGTCTTGTTACTGCCGGTCTGCCACGCTACTGGGGGGGTCTGGGGGGTCTCATTTCTACCAAATATCAGGGAATTTAGGTGATGTGTGTCTTGTCACTGTGCCAGCAAGTTTTTTTGGGGTTTACAACTTTCTTTAACCCCTTCCCGACCGCTGACGTACCCTGTACGTCCTGTGTTCGGGTCTCCCTTAGACCCGATGACGTACAGGGTACGTCAGCGGCGCCAAATCCCCCTCCCGCCCGATACTCACCTCCCTCGTCGGATCCCACGGCGATCTGACAGGGAGGAAGCCTGCCCATGTGATTTACATGGGCAGGCGAGGCTGATGACGTCGCCACGCTGCGTGGTGACGTCATCAGAAGGTGCCCCCATGTGTTTCAATGGAGGGGAGGGGGGGGCTCCTTCGGAGCCCTCTATCTCCCCAACCATTGAAGCTAGGGAGATGCCGTTTGCACCGCTGGAGAGGGGAGAGCCTCCCCTTTCCAGCGGTGTATGGCATTAACCAATTGGCGCCAAAACGCGATTCGAACCTGGAGGGGGGCTGACATCTTGGATGTCAGCCTAGCCTCCAGGTCCACCCCCACCCACTGACAACCTCACCATATGTGTGAGGATGTCAGTGGGCCAGTTAACCATCTAGCTGCCATGTAGAGATAAGGGGATCCTAAGGATCCCTTTATCTCCCGATCCATGGCAGCTAGATGGTCATATTTGACATCATTTGAAAGGCCTGATCATGGCCTGATCAAAAAAAAAATAAAAAAAATAAATAAAAATAAAAAATAATAAAAAAATTAAATAAAATAAAAAAATGTGTTTTTTTTTTAAAACTTTTTTGTCTGGGGGGGGGTTTAATTAAATAGGACCTAGGCTGACATCTCAAAATAATTAGCACAAAATGGTCAGAATGAGCGCAGCGCACATAGCTGAACTGGCTCAGCAGTGAAAGGGTTAAAAGGTAAAAACATGTAAAAATTGGGTATTTCTATTCTCGGGATAAAATTTGGAAACTATTTAGCCGGGGTCTTTATTGGAGGTTGTAGCTTTAGGGGATTAAATTACGAAAAAGTGTGTTTTTACCATTTTTTTTAATCATATTTCATATTTTTTTTATAGTAAATTATTGGATATGATGGAAATAATGGTATTTCTAGAAAGTCCATTTAATGGCGGGAAAAAGGGTGTATAATATGTGTGGGTCGAATAAACGAGTAGGAGGAAAATTTGACCTAAACCCTAACAGCGCAGAAACGTAAAAACAGCAGTGGTCACTAAAGGACGGATTTGTGTAAAACCGCCCGGTCACTAAGGGGTTAAAACATTTGTGAATTGAGGTGACCTGTGTCTTGTCACACAGCCAGTACCACGCAGTATTTTGGGGGGTCACAAATTTCTACAAAACATTTGGGAATTGAGGTGATCTGTGTCTTGTCACTGCCAGCAAGTATTTTGGGGGTCACACATTTCTAAAAAACATTTGGGAATTGAGGTGATCTGTGTCTTGTCACTGCCAGCAAGTATTTTGGGGGTCACAAATTTCTAAAAAACATTTGTGAATTGAGGTGATCTGTGTCTCGTCACACATCCAGTACCACGCAGTATTTTGGGGCTCACTAATTTCTACAAAACATTTGTGAATTGAGGGGATCTGTGTCTCGTCACACATCCAGTACCACGCTGTATTTCGGGGCTCACTAATTTCTACAAAACATTTGTGAATTGAGGTGATGTGTCTCGTCACACATCCAGTACCATGCTGTATTTTGGTGCTCACTACTTTATTTAAAACATTTGTGAATTAAGGTGATCTGTGTCTTGTCACACAACCAGTACCACGCTGTATTTTGGGGCTCACTAATTTATACAAAACATTTGTGAATTGAGGTGATCTGTGTCTCGTCACTGGCTGCCAGCTATCAGTGTGTCTCACTGAGTTATACCAGAGTTCTTTAAATCTTTATACCCGAGTTGAATCAGAGTTCTGTATATATTAATCTATAAATCACTCACCATGTCTGAAAGAACAAAAAGGACAGGCAGACGCTCCCAAACACAGATAAGAGGGCAAGCAGCCCCTGTGTCGGGAGGCTGTGTCTCTGGTCGTGGTGGACGTGGTGCATCCTCTGCAGGGGCACGCTTGTCCTTTCTAACTGGTGCTGGCCGTCTTAAGCAGCAGCAACATACAGAGGACTAGGTGGATTGGCTAACCAGGCCATCCTCATCCTCTGCCAGCCAGGCTTCTAGTGCTTTACAGTTCACCTCAGCTGCCAAAGCATCTAATGCAGCCTCCATGTCCGCAGCTACTCCTGCCGTAGCCTCGCTATCACACACGGAGGAGTCAGCTAAATTGTTTGACTACAATGAGAGTGACATGCTGCTTGAGGTTGCGCAGCAAGTACAGTGCTCTGATTCAATCTCTGAGGTTGAGCAAGGGAGTATAATCAACCTAGAGGAAGGGGGTGCCAGTGATGACAAACAAATAACTGGCACTCATGTTGCCCCAGCAGCTGCAGCATACTGCCAAGTTGGCTCCAGTGACGAGGAGATAGGGGGTGAAGATGACATTGATGATGAGGTCACTGACTCCACCTGGGTGCCAGATCGAACTGAGGAATCAAGTGAGGAGGAGGGGGAGGAGGAGGCACAGCAAACACAAGGCACAACATCCTCTGTGACCAACCGTAGCTCTAGCCAGTCCAAGGCATCAGATGTCAGAGCTGCTCCGGTGCAGAGCGCTGTTGTCTCAAAGAACACAGGTGTCTGGGAGTTCTTTAAGAAATGTGCAGCAGACCCCACCGTTGCTATTTGTAATCTATGTCAGATGAGGCTGAAGTGTGGGATAAACACCGGACACTTGGGTACCACGTGCTTGAGGCGACATATGAACAAGTGCCACACATCCCGTTGGTGCAAAACTTTGCATAGGTCCTCCTCCTCCTCATCTGTCTCTACCCACACTGTATGTCCTGCCATGTCATTGCCTACAACCTCCACCGACAGGGATGCTACAGTAATGGATGTACCAGGTCCTTCCTCACAATGTGACATTATCCCAGTAGCTGAAGATTTACGCAGTCAGATTACGTTGCCGCAGCTGCTGCAGCGAAATAAAAAATATAGTCCCAACCATCCCCAAGCACAGCATCTAAATGCCAGCTTAGCAAAATTACTCGCATTGCAGCTGCTGCCTTTCCAGCTGGTGGACTCTGCTCCCTTCCGTGAATTTGCTGAATGTGCTGTACCACAGTGGCAGGTTCCAAAACGCCATTACTTTTCACGCAAGGACATTCCAGCACTATGCCAGCACGTGGAAGACAATGTTATCCAGTCATTGGGAAAGGCAGTCAGCAGCAAGGTGCATGTGACTTTAGACACGTGGTCCAGCAAGCATGGACAGGGTCGTTACATTTCCTTCACAGCACACTGGGTAACTCTGATTGCAGCTGGGAGTGATCCAAGACGGGGCTCTGTGCTGGAGCTTGTTCATCCACCACTCCTCCAGAAAGCTGCTTGTATGAGGTCTGTCTGCTCCACCACCTCCTTCTCCTTCTCCTTCTCCTTCTCCGGCAAAGTGGCAGTTAAACCGACGCCTGACAGGGTCTACGCAATGGCTCAAGCAAAAAGATGCCATACTGTGCTTGAGCTGGTTTGTTTAGGGGACATGAGCCACACCGGGTCAGAAATTTTGTCAGCTCTGCAGGGGCAGGTGCAGAGATGGTTAATACCACGCCAGCTTGAGCTGGGAATGATCGTCTGCAATAATGGCAGCAACCTTCTCTCCGCCCTACGCAAGGGTAAATTGACGCATGTACCATGCCTAGCACACGTCCTAAATCTGGTGGTACAGGGTTTCTTAACCAAGTACCCAGGGCTGCCAGAGCTTCTCATCCAGGCCAGAAAAGGCTGCAGCCACTTCAGACGGTCATTCCCAGCAAGCGTTCGCCTGGCAGAAATTCAAAGAGAATTCCACCTTCCCACAAACCGTCTGATCTGTGACATGCCCACCAGATGGAACTCGACATTAGCAATGCTGCAGCGTCTGCACAAGCAGCAGAGGGCCATCAACGAGTACCTGTGTGAGTATGGCACAAGGACAGGTTCAGGTCAACTTGGTTATTTTTCCCCCCCGCAGTGGCTGATGATCAAGGATGCATGCACTGTACTGTCACCATTTGAGGAGGCAATGAGGATGGTGAGCAGGGACAGTGCATGCATCAGTGACACAATTCCTTTAGTGTTCCTGCTGGAGCACACTCTGTGGGGAATTATAGATGTGGCTCTAGAGGCAGAGCAGCGGGAGGAAGAGGAGGCCTTCCCTAGCTCTCAAGGCCCCAGTCTTTCCGCAGACAGCATTCCAGCGGGTCCTACTCAGATCAGACAGGAGGAGGATGAGGAGGAGGAGGACTATTTAAGTAGTGGGGGCATTGAAGGTGGGGATACCTCAAGGGAGGGTTTTGTGTTCCCAGAAACAGAAGGGCTTGTGCGTGGCTGGGAGGAGGAAGTGCACGATACGGTCATCCTCATTGACCAGGAAGACTCGGAAGCTAATGCCACCTCCAACCTACGCTGCATGGGCTCCGTAATGATGCAAAGCCTGCTAAAGGACCCCCAGGATTCGTGCTATCAAGGAGAGGGATCATTACTGGTTGGCAACCCTTCTTGATCCACGATCCAAGAGGAAAGTTGCAGAGCTCATCCTGCCCGCACAGAGGGAGCACAGGATGAAAAAACTTGAGGACGCTCTAAAGCGACACTTGTGTAACACCTTTCCAGGCACTGGTAGATTACCAAGTGCTGACACACGTGCTTCTGAGGCTGCAGGTGATCAGAGGAATAGCGGTGAAGGCCAGGGCCGCTTGACTGATGCTTTTTTAAATTTTTTTAGTCCACGACGCCCAAGGACGTCAAATGTAGGCACCCATTGCCAGCGTCTTCACCATATGGTGCAGGACTACCTAGGGGCAAGGGCAGAGCTAGATATCTTTCCAGCAGATGATCCACTGGCTTACTGGGTGTTGAGATTGGATCACTGGCCAGAACTTAGCCAATATGCTATGCAGCTACTAGGTTGCCCTTCATCTAGCGTGCTTTCCGAAAGGACGTTCAGTGCCGCTGGAGGTTTTGTCACAGACAAAAGAGTGCGTCTGTCCACCGACTCTGTAGACCGGCTGACATTTATAAAAATGAATCAGTCCATGATCAGCAGCTATCAATCCCCTGATGCTGAAGTAATGGAATAGATAGGGGATGTCCTCTTCTGCATTCACAAAACCTCCAGCACTGAACTCTTCCACAATACCACAAAAGGTTTACGTTGTGAAGGCACTTGCTGCCATGAAAGGCACAATATTTGGCTGCACTGACGCCTGTGCCAGATTTATATCATTTTATTTTTTTGAACCGCAGGGTCCAACCCTGCACTCTTCCACAATACCACAGAGGGGTTACTGTATGATGATACTTGCTGGCCTGGCATTAAAGGCACAATATCTGGGTGCACTGACGCCCATTACCACCAGATAAAAAAAATTTCAATATAGGACCACATGGTCCACCCCTGCATTCTTCCACAATACCACAGAGTGGTTACTGTATGATGATACTTGCTGGCCTGGCATTAAAGGCACAATATCTGGGTGCACTGACGCCCATTACCAGATCAAAAACTTTTCAATATAGGACCACATGGTCCACCCCTGCACTCTTGCACAATACCACAGAGGGGTTAGGCTAGGGTCAGATGACCGCATTTTGTACGGACTGTGCGTCCGTGCAGTACGGACGTACTTTCTGACTGACGACAAGGTAGTGGCCACACAGTCCGTTTTTTTCACTGACGTATTTTTTGACTGATGTAGCAGGGAAAATAAATTACAATGAAAGAACATTCTGTCCGTCAAAAATGCTGGACGTATAATTGCAGTCCGTCTGACCTTGTTGCATCACTCACACACAAAGCTATGCGGACGTTGTGGACATGGCGCACTCCGCACGTCCGTTCTAGCAGCATTACGTTCTTGCCTAACCTGCGTCCGTTTGCAGCGTCCGTCAGCCCCCGCACTTCTGTGCGGACGTACTTCGTGTGTGGGGCTCCATTTAACACAATTGTATGCTATCAGGACGTACTTATGTGCGTGCAACACGGACGTTAACACTGCGTTCGTCTGACCCCAGCCTTACTGTATGATGATACTTGCTGGCCTGGCAGTCTTGCACCAAAGGCAGAATATCTGGGTGCACTGACGCCCATTCCCAGATTCATATCTTTTTAATATAGGACCGCATGGTCCACCCCTGCATTCTTCCACAATACCACAGAGGGGTTACTGTATGATAGTACTTGCATGCCTGGCACTAAAGGCACAATATCTGGGTGCAATGCCACTGACGCCTGTATCAGATTCATATCCTCAGAGGGGTTACTGTGTGACAGCACTGTTGCAGACGCTAAAAGCCCAATTTTAAAGCACCTATTGTTACTTTCATCCAAAGCCTGCATAAGTTTCACAATAATTTAGCCAAAAAATCACTAAACTTTTTCTGCGCGTACGAAAATGTCTCCTCTTTTCATACAGACTGCCACCCCAAGCAGTTGTTTATGGATAGATTAAAGATTAAATTAATGATTAAACGTCATGTTTTTGTTTTTAAGTGTTTCTATACATCCTAGAAATCCGCCACTTCACGGGCAGGTTATGGGGACCTCCTAGGCACGATATTTGAAGGAATTTTTGGTTTTTATTTTTAACCCTTATTTCATGGAAAACTCACTGTCCCTTTAAAAACATTTTTTTTTTACTTTTTGTCCTTGTTTCCTGTCCCCCAGGGCACTACCCGGACCCCCATACACCTTTTATGGCAAATATGTAGCATATATGCCCTCTTGGAGGGCACTCTAAAAAAACGAATTTTCAGCCCCATTGACTTGCATGGAGTTCGAGTTCGGGTTCGGTCCCGAACAAATAAGAAGTTCGGGTTCGGGCTCGAACCGAACTCGGGGAGTGTTTGGCTCATCCCTACTCTATTCTATCTTTCCGTGGATACCTGGAACTAGCGGCGTCCCTTCCCGAGTGGCGAGTGCGACCTCATGGAGCGCTTGGTGCGGGCTCCCATTCGGCGTAGGCAGCGGTGCTTTTGTTTTTTGTTTCCCAAACTTGTCCTCAGGACCCTCTAACAGGCCAGGTATTAAGGATTCCCTTGGGGAATGCAGACTGAATCCTGCAATCACTTAGCAGAAAATCATATCACCTGTGCTGTGCTTTTCATATCCTGCAAACCCGACCTGTCAGCAGGTTTGGGAAACACTGCTCTAAATGGCGTAATAGTAACTGCAGTAAGAGTTTGGGTTATTGCATTCTATTTAATTAAAATATTGCAGCAAATATTTCACCTGCAAAAAGATTGCAATTATTTTTAAAGTGCCAACATACTCCTAAGCGATGTCTACCGTAGATACTAGAGTATAGTGCGACCCGAATATAACACGATGGATAGAGATTTATTATGGAACTGGGAGAATACTCAAGACTCGAATATAACGCGAGGAACAAAATTTTACTGTACCGATAAACCATTAAAATCCTTTTAGGTTCTCTTAACACAGTCAAGCTCCCCCTCAGGCCAGGGTGTTCTGCTCTAGAATGATTGCAGTTGTTACTAAGTATGAAGCCGACGGCCATCCGTCTTCTTTACTAGCGATTAGATAGACGGCGGAGGCGAGCAAGGTGAATGATGGGTTTAAATGGGGCGTGCCCTCTGGCCGTGATGGATCCCAAATCTGAAAGAATCTGGGAGTTCCTGAAGTGTTTGCAAGCATCAGGGAGCTCACAATCACTTCAGCGATACTACCGGACCTTCCGGGAGTCTTGGGATCCAGAGCAAGCAAGTTTTTTCTCTACACGCGATGCAGATGTCTCGAATATAAGGCGACCCCTCCAATTTTATGGTGAATTTTTGCCACCAAAATCCAGTATCTACGTACTCGAGTAATTCTTGCTGTAGGGTCAGGTGCTGATCAGCATTTTTTTTTAGCAACAAAGTATTTTTTTTATTAAGGTATGTTAATTTTTTTTTTTTTTTACACATATTGCTTTTGCAAACTTAGGGCCCTATCACCTCCTGCACATAAATGAGCGTTAGCTTTAGGTTAATTGAGGTTTGGATCCAAGCCCGTAATATCTCCAAGGTATGTCTGCATTCATGGCTGATCTGTAGTGGACCATTTATGCAAAAATAATGCAACAAACCTTACTAATTGTAAATATCCAGTGAATTTCGATTTTCCTACTCTTTCTTAAATGAAGCGTGAGATTTAAAGATAATCCTATTCATGAAAGGACACAATGTGGCCTCGTTGGTTATGCCACTGCTGGCAAACAAGGATAACATGCCTGAAAATCAGAAATCCAAGGTGAAGCTTTTAGGGTGATATTAATCACCCCCACCCCAGCCAAAAGCAAGGAAGATGAGCATCACTGAGCTGGGACTGAAATATTCTGAAGGCCGCTGGCTGAAGTAGGAATATATCCTAACAGGAGAAAATTAAAGGGACACTTTACAACAGGGGTCTCATAACTACTCCCCCACCTTCCACCCTCCCAGATGTTTCTGAGCTACAACTCCCATGATTCTCTGGCATTCAAAGAATTCTGGGAAGTGTTGGCACTAAACATTCTGGGGGACCAGAATTTGAGATCCTTGCCCAACGAAGTGTGACCACTCTTATGGTAACACTGCCCTGAGCTCCTACATCCCTCTATTCCCCTACGTGTGGGGTTGTGAAGGGCTGATTCAGCTCTCAAAGAGCAAGGGCTTAGGCCCACCCAGAATCTGAGCGCTGAGCTCAGGGTCCGGAGCGGCGGGTAGTTAGGGAACTAGGTCCCAACAATGGCTGTCTCCTGCATTGAGAGCCACTGGATGGCTGGATGACGACTCAAGTGTCAAGCCTGCTGCAATCACGTCATATGCTACAGCTTGCAGGAAGCCGTAGCATGTGCCATGTGAATCAGCAGGGGATTCAAGGTATGCTAAACAAAATTAAAGGGTTCAACTTTGAGGGGGGGGGTACAGAGAGGGTCAGGTTAATGCTTAACCCCTCCATTCCCCTACCTCCTGGTTTAACTATATATAGTATCCCTTTAATTTCTATTTTTAAAATACTTATTTTAATAGACTGAATTTATTAAAGTTTTTTTTTTTTTTAAAGCAACAACTTATGAATAAATAAAGCTTAATTGAAAAATTCTATGAATTATTTTAAGTCAAACGCAGTGTCAGTGTTCACAGGTTCTAAAATGCATGTAGACGAAATGATACGTGAAATTAACACGTGAGCGCGTCTCTGCCGCTTTGATTTACTTCACTTCCTATACATACAGCATCCTAAACTTTTTAATTTTCAACGATGTGGGGCCCTATTACATTCTTCGCGCATACGTTTGCGCCCGCGCAAAAACGCATTAACGTGAGGGACAAAACCCTTTGCGCAGAACATCATATTACAATGTCAGCGCAACAAACGTGCGTATACGTCTACCGTGTGTGAACCTGCGCAAGTTAACTGTACTTAAGCGCGTCCTATACTTAACATTGTGAGCGCAAATGCGTTTGTGCGCTGGTATGCGGATGGTATTACAATCTATGCGCAGTTTGTAACGCACAGCCTTTGCGCGCATAATTTTAGCAACTCCTAAAAGCTGGTGTTAATGGCAAATTCTATCAACCTGGTCGAAACCAAATATACCAGCCCAAAAAAAATACGCAGCACAGTATAGTTACACATTCTACACATACCAGACCAATAAAATGGAGAAGTTGTGGGTGTTTTTTTTATTGCTGCAGCATCTATGCGCAGATTGACTTTGACAGGTGCAAAAACTTAACGTGAGACAATTGTGGTTCTTAATTCCGATTGGCTGAATTGCGTGAAAAAACAGTCCACACACTGATTTCTGCACGCAGCGTTGCTGCACGTGAGTTTTTGCGCGTCTGTTATACGCACGTTATTTTTTGACGGATGAAAAAAATGCGCGAGGATTGTAACACCAGCGTTAATTTACGCGCATTAACGTTTAAAGCTTCACACGTTTACCGTGCGTTTTTGCGTGTAGAATGTAACAGGGCCCGTGATTTATTATTATTATTATTTTTATATCATCTACTCTTTGCGTAGATTTCCCACCCAAAGAAAAGGGGGAAAAAAAGGCGAGTGAGGAAATTCCTAGCCGACTGCTCGAGAGACGCTTTCTTGGTTTTGGAAGTTTACAAAGAGTGGCTCCTGAGGGAGTAACGTGCTATTTATTTCTTTCCATCTGGATGTCACAGGAACCTGCCTTACGTTCAGCTGAAATAGGCAGATGACTCAAAAGGTTACTACATTCATGCCAGAAACCTGAGGGGAAAAAAAGAGAATTGTGACAAGTGAAAACCTTTCTCTTTCTTTTTTTTCCCCATTCTGCATCTCTGACACGGGCGAGTTTCCGCATATCTTTGAACGTATACTTGGCACACGCAATCCCGATCATCCAACTATCCTGTCATGCCTGCGCGCATTAAATCTCTCTCCTGCTTCTGGCTGTTTGGTTTTCCGGGCACAGATGTATTACGAACCTTTATCAGTCAACTTTTCTCTTTGATTTTTTTTTTCTCCCCCAAGATCTCCTTTGACATTTCATTTGATTAATGAGCAGAGCATTATTTTTTTTATTCACACGGTGCTCGTGCGGCACGGATTCCCGTACCCCGTGATCGATAAAGTAAATCTCAAAGGGTTATGAGCACTTGCAAATTAAGCCGGCGTCAGATCCGTGACTCGCTAGCCTTTAAAGATCAGGCAAACAGATCTTCACAACCTGTTTTTAATTTGCTTTGGGACGGCACAATATAATTTCCTATGGCCAAACCAGTCAATGAGTCCACGGCTTCTTGGATATGAGGATAGTAAACTAGTCAGCAGAGCCACCCTTACCATAAATATTTTTTTATATTTTTTTTGAGAAAGTATTTTGCCAGGAAGGATACATTGAGATTTCTCTCGTTTTCAAGTATGTCCTGGGTGGCGAGTATGTACCGTTAGGTGTCTTGCCCAAGGACACTTACTGGAGAGGTGCTCTTGCCGGGATCGAACCCATGTCTCCACAGGCTCTCTCCACGCAGAGCAGTGATGTTACCTCTACTCCACCCAGATATTGAATAAATCCTTTTTTTTTCAATAAAAAAGTTTTATCAGAGAACTGTCGATCAAGCACAGTAAGGAGGTACATAAATACCAGTGAAGGCCACGCAAGGCCATCAAGCAATCCAAATCACAAGATCACTGTCAGGATCCGTGCCTGCATATGGGCAAATACCCGAATAATGCGGCCTTCATTCCATGCTCAGCACTGAAACAGTTAATCCTACGCGATATGCCTTTTATTTTAGTTACGTCGCTATGGAATCGTTATATGTGCAGAAGGTTGTACAATTACTGCTCTGTCACTTCAAAAATGGCTGCAGACCATGTGACTCTGAGCCTTAAGATAGCCGCCAGCCATGTGCTCAGGGACCACTAAAATGACCACCAGCCAACGACCATCTGGCTACAGTGATCACCAAGATGGCCACCGACCATGCGACTACAATGAGTAAGTAACACAAGCACAACTGTACAGAACCCAAAATGCGCCTAACATCCAAAAACAAGGCAATTTCTAGTATTTTGGCAGAGTTATATCTGATCACTCAGAGACTATACAACACAATATAGGTTGGTTATTAACAGCGAAATATACATAACTCCATCTACGCCATTTGTAATTTTAAACGATATATCAGCTGATAGTGTGTGGGACGTTATATAGCAAGTAAAGAGACACACAGATGGATAGTTATAATGAATTTACTTTCCTAAAAAGTCAAAAGGTAATTAATAAAGCTTAAATTTTATTATCATCTAGTCTGGAACAATACACTATTATACTATTAATAAAGACTCTCCCCAGAGATTACAATGTAATAAACTCAAGGTCCGGAGTTTAATAATAATAATGGCTCTCCCCAGAGATTGATGTAACGGTTAGTCCCTGCTTGGGCCATCGTGGTGGCTTGGAACATGAGATGAAGCCCTTAAGGCAGGTGAGTAACTGACTGGACACAAGGACAGACGGATTTCTCCAAAACCAAGGAGCACCAAAAAACAGAACAGAATTGCCACTAAGCTCCGAAGGCTTCAAGACCGACAGACAACTTAGGACACTCAGAAACACAAAGATACACTTGACAATCCGTGAAGGGAGCAGGCTGCAGGACAGTAAACAAAACAGACAGACTATACTAAAAGAGGTCCTTATAAGCGGCCTCTGAATATAATATTAAACTAAGACAGACAAGGTACATAAAACATGAAACATACAAGAATCGTCAATCAGGCAGAGGTTGGCAACAGATCAGAAATATACGGTACCAGGGGGGAGTAGAAGGGATAGTCAAAAATAAAGCCGAGGTCAGAACCAGAAAACACTTGAACAGGAATGCTTTGCAGCAACTCAGGAAACACGAACCAGACAGAACCACCATCAAACTCCACAAACAGTCAATGAGGCTCTGTGCTGCTGGGAATATATAGGGAGTGGGTCTGTGTGATTGGGCCATGTGACCCCAGACCAGGAGATCACAACAGAACCCCAGATCAGCCCTAAACAGCACAGCCAGACACACCATAGGGGAAAAACAAACATGAAGACCCTTCACCACCAGGGGGCAAGGCCGAGACGTGACAATTGACATAAGAAATGAAACATTCGTTAACATAAAAAAACATAAAAAACGTTAAGCTGAACCCTAATAAGAAAATAAAAACATGCATAGGTAATTTTTTTTAAATGCAAAAGGGATTAAGAGACAGCAGTCATTTACTCATCCAGATATATAGAACACAAACCGCTTGCACAGCTGATGCGTTCCCTTCATCAGGTCAGCACAAATCTGTTGGTCACTTCCTGTGTTTCCCTGGAAGAATCCAGCGGAGGTTGGGCTACAGTCTTGTCTCCACCCACGTGAGTGGATCCTAGTGGCTAATTGAATGTCATGTGACCATCCTGGGAGGGGGGTAGCTGGTTTATGTCACATCCTGGCAAAAGCACATGTTTAGACGTTGCCATCTTGTATCACACGGTTAGACAAAGAATGTTTTGCTTATTAGTGACATCTAGTGGTGGTCCCTAATTGTTACATGGCCATTTGGAGTTTTTATTAATTGTTCATTTGGAGTAGATCATTCAGAATTCCATGTCCATAAAAATTGCCTGCAAGGGTAATTTTTAATTCCGATATCATGACATTAGTGTATTCCAGGTTAGCCCTGTGCTGCCTATACTAATCTGTCGCTTTCCCTTTATGAAGTCCTCGGTACTTCGGAATGTGATCTATAAGCTACCAACTAATTTGCTGTGTTACCCCTGAAAACGCATTCATGATTTCTAAAGCCAACAGTCGCATGAATGCAAGATGGCTACCGGAGACGGTTTATTGTAATGATATGACGACAAAACCAATCGGAATTTCCATGGTAACACTGGATTACCCTAAGCCTGTCTTTCACATCCAGCTCAAACAGTACGGATTTAAATTGTGTCAGCCAAGCAGGTAGCAAAGCTACAGCTTCTTCTACATCTCCTCATTTGTGTCCTGTTCCCTCACACCAGTCAATTAAATTGCTGAAATAGCAGGCTCAGCAGATACTGACATGTGAAAGCATAATAAGCACCACCTAGCAGGTGGTTCTCCAGATGCCTGCAGCGAATTACTGACTGCCGTGAGTGGCCAACACGCCATCATGAACAAGAACTGTCCTCAAGAACGCAAAGGCTATGGACCAATGAGATGGTGGCACCCACTGGTGGCTCCAAACTTGCATCTTTCGATATTTTATCAAGTGTTGTTATTTAGCAATTATTCGTGATTTGAAGAAATAGCACGCGGCACATAAGCTGGTGCGTGACAACTTCACTTTGATATGATACAGTGACTTCCACCGCTCGTTATGAGAAGGAGGATAAGACTGATGAGAAATGTGCAGAGTGTGCATAGTAACCCAATGATCTCCATAATAGTGACGTTTAAATGAAGAGAAACACCCCTTGCCAAATTTGGGGGCACACAAGAAGTTAATAAGAATTCAACACCTTGTAATTGGGGTGATGTGTGATGGATTGAGGCGGGAGAATCCAGCAATGTGTGACGGGCTATGAGAGAGAGCAATCTGGCATGACAGATTTACACATGGAAATGTGTGAATGGGATTGCAGGAGAGGGGCAGGAGCGGCATAATGTAAGGAGATACTTGATACTTGGAAGAAATAAAAAACACGTGCCGTGCTCTTGTTAGCAAGAAGTATAAATAGGACTCCATATTAAACTTCTGTTTGATTTTCTGTTCTCTTGAGATGAGATGAGATGAGTGCTTGGGTGCTTTAGAACATAATGCCGATTGATGCTGTAAAGTGGCACTTAACGAAGAATGAAAGGAGAGGTATATATGCCACCGATAAATTTAAGCAAAAAACATAAGGCAACAGAAGATACTGTATCATATGTCTTTCACTGAATGTCAAGCTGGGAAAAAAAGATGCTATACAATTTGCGGACAGCATCCAAAACCCAAAGGTGGGACAAAGTATATTTATAGAGAAACTCCAAGCACCAACACCATGAAACCTTAAGTTATCATTTATGGTGCTTCTTCTACAGTGTTCTATGGAAATGTTGCCCTTATCTATATTACTAAATTGCTTCAGACAGTCCTGTGGCTGTCAGTTGAGAAAGTTCAAAGTGACAATCTAGGCGCCATGACCATTCAATGTAATTTACATGATTATGGGGGCTGTGCATCTCTCCTTTCCCCAGTTGGTGTCCCAGAAGGATGCTCATGTGAGGGTCACAGTACTGCAAAAAGCTGTAGCTTCAAGAGAGACTGAAGGTGTAGAGGGCAAAGAGACCCAAGAAAATGTGCAGTGCCAGCAAGAAGGTAAGTGTTAAGACATGGGACCGCAAGGGAGTCAGTAGGGGGTAAATATTTAACCCCTTTGTGCTCAGTACAGCAAGATCAGGCATTATGTGTTCATTAATTTCATTGTTAGAGTATCCCATTACCTTCCTTATTCTACTAAACTCACGTAGGCTTGTGCACCGATTTTTTTTTCGGTTCGATTCGGTTCGATTTTTCGGATTTTTAAACTTTTCGATTCGGCTCGTTTCGACCGATTTCGGTTTCGATTCGATTCGGTTCGACCTGTTTTTCGGGTACATTTTTTTCGGAATTTCGACCATTTTTCGTATTTTCGTGTCACTGTGCTCGGTTTTTGTATCGACTTTTCGTTTTTTCGAAAAATTTTCGTTTTTCTGAAAATTTTCGTTTTTACAAAATTTTCGTTTTTACAAAATTTTCGTTTTTCGGAAAATTTTCGTTTTTCGGAATTGCACATTTTTCGGCATAACGACCTTTTTTCGTATTTTTGTGTCATTTTGCCCGTTTTTTGTATCGACTTTTCGTTTTTTTTAAACATTTTCGTTTTTCAGAAAATTTCGTTTTTACAAAATTTTCGTTTTTCGGAAAATTTCCGTTTTTCGGAAAATCTGTTCTCCTCGTTTGCCACATTTCAAGCCCATTCGAAAAATCCGAAAATATTTCGTTTCGGCTCGGAAAACATTTCGGATCTGAACTTTTCGGATCTAAAATTTTTCGGAAATTCGGCCGCATCCGAAAACACGAATCGGGAAATTTCGTGAAAATTCCGAAATTCCGAAACCCGAAACGCACATCCCTAAAACTCAGTACAGCATGATCAGGTTCTCTGAATTGCATGATGATCATATCACAATACGTGTAGTGCTCTGCCCTGGGTTTCTAACCTAACCCTTTCATGACGAGTGACATGCCATGACAGCAGAAAAAACTTTTTCCTAGAGGACTTGTGTCTGTCATAACATTTCATGAGTTAAAAAAAAAGTTATACTCGGGTCAGAATGGCAAGATCATGTCAATCAAAACAGGAATGCAAAACTTAGGTTATGTAAGGAGCTTATTCCGGGGTGGTAGATTCAAGCCCGATATGCAATGACTTGGGCAGAAATGCATATATGTTACATCCTCAGCCCCTGCTGTGCTGCTCGGGGGGGTCTGGGCATAGTACGGTGCCACTGGCTGGTCGAGTGCCAGCACCTGGTAATGGCCGAACGGCGTCTGAGGGGGCGGGGCCTGGTGTGGTAATGAGGAGCCGCCGGGTTTAAAGCAGGGCGCGAGGAGTTGCCTCGTCACCCTGACGCGGAGTTCTGTTCCCGCATCGCTTACCATTGCTATTATTGAGATTCCAGTTGCTGACCCATTTACGTCTACGATCCCTGCTCCTGATTTTGACCCGGCTTGTTTTGACCATTCTTATGCTACGTACTATAGCGGTCGCTAATACTGTGCGTCGTAGGTTTAACCCTATGCAGGCTGCTTGGGGTTTTTCTCAATTTATGGGGATATTCCCATCTCGCTCTGGTGTACTTTTTACAGTCTTATCGGGGTTCTATTCCAGGCCCAAGGTTTATGATTTAAGATCATGTATTTCTGTACAATCCACAATAGCGAGATACGGTTTATTTTCTGCATATGATCGTCATGCTCAGCTTGCCAAATGTACCAGTGTTTGTACCAGCTTTAAACCTTTGTGTGTCAGTAAACTCTGGTGATTTCAAGTTACAACATACTAGTCTGAACTTATCAGAAAACGCTAAGTCTGTCAGGTCGGTGACTGCCCTGCAGTCTGCAAAATACGTTGACTGTCAAACGAACTACCTCGGTTCACCCATTCAAGTGTTGAAGCCATCTGTATTGTTTTGTGCTCTAAGTTGTCCGTTGGTCTCGAAACCTTTTGAACTTAGTAGCAGATCAGTTGTCCTGTTATACTCCTTGGCTTTGGAGTATAAGTCTGTAAATACTGTGTGTTTTGCAACCATCAAGCGATATCTCTGTCCAACAAGATCTCAACCTCGCTACTTTTGTGTGAGTGTCACAGTGCCCGCTACAATATATATATATATATATATATATTACAAAGAATATAAAATAAAGGCAATAAACAAATATGAGGAGGCTGGGTTAGACAGGGAAAACACAGAATAAATGATAAACAGCACTAGGATTATTTAAAGGTAGGAAGTAAAAAGAGTGGACAAAAGAGCCAGATATGGAGGGATGAGTGAAGAGGATAATGAGAGTAGGAGTAGCAAGTATATAGTTAGAATGAGGGCAATAGATAAGTCTATGGAGAGAAAACTATAGATAGGAGGATGCAGGCTATAAGAGGTCTTTGGGAAATATACTATAATTAGATCTTGGAGGTCTTTAAGAGGTAGAAGGTCTTTTGGAGGCAGAGGTTCTTTTGGAGGCAGATGGTCTTTTTGGAAGCAGAAAGTCCTTTGGAGGTAGAGGGTCCTTTGGAGGCAGAAGTTCTTTTGAAGGCAGAGCATTCAATGGAGGCAGAGGGTCTGCTGAAGGTAGAGGGTACTTTGGAGGCAGAAGGTCTTTTGGGTACAGGCTGTGTAGACCGGTATGGAGGAATTAGGATAGAAAAGGGTCCAAGCAGGTAATGCAGGAACAGGAGGCAGCTTCTTGCTAGTGTGGAGTATACAAGATCAATGCAGAAGCATTGTGGGTTAGGCATGACTCTATTTTGTGGAAAAGGAATTAGGAGGTATTAGCCAGCGTGTGATTACTGGATTAGCATGGTTCTTTGGAAGGGCTATTATCAATCCCATTACGATAAAACAGCTTGGTCCTAGCCTTCTTGCGGCGCCGGCGGCTAGGAACCTGACAGGTTATATGAATTGAAGAATAAAATATGTTCAAATCCAAGGTATATGAGATATTGCCAAAATCCAGAAAAACAAGAAGTGTCAAAGAATAAATTGCAGCGTGCAAAACCTGAACCCGAAACCCCAGAAAAGCAGTGTTGGTCCTAGTAATGGCCGGGTCATACGCTCTACCCAGGAGGAGTCAACAAAAGAGAATCCGTATAACTAGCCGGTCAAGGTACTCGGAGAGAAACATAAGGAACCAAACTGAGTTGAGGGACAATAGCATTACAAAGAATCAAGATACAACAGCCAAGATCAGGAGAACAGATGTGATAGAAGCCTGTAACAAGACGGGTCAAAGAATACACTTTGAGCTCACAAGGAAATGTCACAACAGGACAATAAGAGAACGCATATGTGGGTTTATATAGCTCTGGAGTCCAGCATCATCCCTATGCAGCAAATCCAGCCTCACAAAGGCAAAGCTTGGATCCAGCATCTCCCGAATGACACAGGCTGAAATTAGTATAAGTGACGGAGGACAAACACCATCCTGTGTCGGAATATTTGTCTGTAATGGAGAAACTGACACGAGGCACAGGCGGTGGCAAGACAGAATGGCACATGGAGGCAAAGTCCACAGGGACGAAACTCGCGTCATACATCAATGACCCAGAGTGGACAACGTGAAACCCATCAAAACGATGCTGCCTAGGACCTCTATGTCATCCCGAGGATGCTGATTGCTGAGGAACAATAACATGAATGTGTTTTCACTTTATTTTCTTTATCTACATTAATTATCTAAAAAATGATTATTACAGATAATGTAAAAAAAAAATCATTTATTTCCCTATAAAAAAAAATGATTTTCAGATTTATGTGGGCTATAAAAGGAAATGACCTTTAAAAAGCAGTGTGTATTGCGAGT
The DNA here is from genome assembly GCA_009667805.1 of Leptobrachium leishanense. Lineage (NCBI taxonomy): Eukaryota > Metazoa > Chordata > Amphibia > Anura > Megophryidae > Leptobrachium > Leptobrachium leishanense. Next base: position 1,549,770 of record CM019072.1, read on the forward strand.
GGGTGCACTAAACAATGAGGAAGCTACGTACAATTGAACAATGACATGGCATAAATGTAAAAAATGATCTAGTCTGCAAAGAATTTATGTTATTGTGACATTTTCTCATATTTCCTCCCACATCTCTGGGTCCGCTGTTTATCCTGTAGAAGCCGGGCATGTCTGGTACAGGGAGAACTCAGCAGGGAAACTGTTAGGGATGGGTTTCGGAATTTCGGAATTTTCACGAGATTTCCCGATACGTGTTTTCGGATGCGGACGATTTTCCGAAAATTTTTAGATCCGAAAATGGCAGATCCGAAAAGTTTTCCGAGCCGAAACGAAATATTTTCGGAGTTTTCGAATGGACTTGAAATGTGTCAAATCGAAATTTATTTTCACTCTATTCATGATTTCGGTTCCATTCGTGATTTCGGTTCCAGCTGTTTTATTCTGAAATTCGATGATGACTGTCCACTTCAAAGTTGTTGGGAAATTCAGGAGTGATCTTCAATACTCTATGTCCAAGACTTAAACCAAAAGGACATCTCTTGGTTGAGGTTAATTAAGAGGTTAACACCTGTCCTGGCCAAACCTCTGCAGGAACCCAAGATCCTACCCTAACCATATAACAGAAACTGTAAAAAACAGTTCACATTTTTTCCTCTAAATAATTGGGCAGATCCTGCTGACAGCCTCTGCTATATATATGTGAATTTACACGCGAGCAGCTCCTCCTCTTAGGTTCAGGGACTACCAAACTTTGAAACGAGGAGAACAGAGGTTCCGAAAAATACGAAAATTTCCGAAATCTCAAAGTCGATACAAAAAACGAGCTAAGTGACCCGTAAATACGAAAAATGGTCGATATTCCGAAAAAAAAATGTACACGAAAAACGAGTCGAACCGAACCGAATCGAAACAGAAATCGGTCGAAACGAGCCGAATCGAAAAGTTTAAACATCCGAACGAGCCGAACCGAACCGAACCGAAAAAAAAAATCGGTGCACAAGCCTAGAAACTGTTGGTGCTCAACTCTTCTCAATGAAAATCACTTTATTGACTGGTGAGAGTTGGCCAAGCAGAAAATAAGGCAAAGGGCAAAAAAAACAGTATCACAATACTTATATTCCAATCTACTAATTATATTCTTAGGCATATTGTGACATGCGTCATTTGGATTTAGGATGCGTGGGCATGGAGATGGGTTTGGGGTGCTGGCCTGAGGTTCTTTATTATTTTCATTGTCCTCTCATGTGCAGAAGGTTTGTGTAATCTGTGTTTATGCAAGAATGTTATTGTCTGTTATTTGTTGAAAGTTTACCCTGTCAAGAATTTGCTTATCTATTTCTATTTGAGTATGTTGTTAATCTGTTGACGTTAATCTGTTATCCCAATTCCCACTGTCCTGCCTCGTTAGGAATGTTAAGTAATGTTTGATTTAATTGTCTGTCCCTAATCTAATTATGTTTCCCCTTCCAAAAGTAATTAGGTCCCCCAACGGTTTCTAGGGGGGGGGTTCGTGTATGTAAATGACCCAAGTGTGACCATATAAATGTATGTGTGAGTGTTCCTGATTAAACCAGTTCCATTCTAACCCTGAAAGACCTCAGATCTACAGCCTCGTCCTATTTCTGGAGGATGCTAGCGGGCTCTCTATGGGCTCCATTACAATCTCCGCGCGAATTCATACGCGCAGCGCATTTTTTTTGGGCGCAGCATTTAGGCTAGGGTCAGATTGAGGCAGTGCAAACGCGCGTGCAGTCGCACTTAATCACGGCCGCACTAGCAGCAGATGCCGGGCAATGACGGCCAATATACGAAGTACGGTCGCACAAAAGTCCGGCCGTGCAACGCAAGTGGAAAATGAACGCATTTTTTCGAGAACGTGAAACCACTAGTACTGACGTACAGAGTGCGCTGCGTCCGCTAGCGGCATGTGTGCGTGATTAGGAGACGTCAGACGCTGCTAATGTCCGGCCAACATAACGTCCAGACACAAAAAGTGTTTTATTGATGATCCGTACAAAATCACGGACGAAAATGCGCATCGTATGACCGCTATCGCGTATTCCGTGAAAAAATACGTCCATTTGTTCGAACGCACTTTTTCACAGACAACGTAAAAATGCGTTAGTCTGACCCTAGCCTAAACGTTAACGTGCGTAAATTAACGCTGGTATTACAATCCGCGCGCATTTTTTCATTCGTCAAAAAATATTGCGTGTAAAAGAGACACGCAAAAACGTGCGCGCATTAACTTTGCGCGCAGAAATCGGTGGGCAATCAGAATTAAGAACCACAATTGTCTCCCGTTCAGTTTTTGCACCTGTCAAAATCAATCTGTGTATACAGTATATGCTGCAGCAATAGTAAAAACACGTACAACCTCTCTATTTTATTGTTTGGGTATGTGTAGAATGTGTAACTATACTGTGCTGTATTTTTTTTTGGTGCTGGTGTATTTGGTTTCGGCCAGAACGTTCAGATTTGCCGTTACCACCAGCTTTTCAAAGACGTTAAAATTATGCGTCGTTCGTAAAAAGTTGCGCATCGATTGTAATACCATCCGCATACCAGCGCACGTACGCATTTGCGCCCACAATGTTAAGTAGGGGATGCGCGCACGAACTTGCGTTTGCGCAGGGTTCGTGCAGGGTCACTCGCGTTAAACGTTAACGCTAGGCTTGTGCACTGATTTGTTTTTCGGTTCGGTTCGTTCGGATTTTGTAAATTTTCGTTTTGACTTGTTTCGGCCGATTTTCGTTTCATTTTGGTTAGTTTCGTTTTTTCGTATCGATTTTTTTTTCGTGATTTCGGAAATTTTCGTGTTTTTCGGAACGTCTGTTCTCCTCGTTTCAAAGTGTCTGTTCGTTTTGACGTAAACTAATGTTTTTTCGGATACGATAATTATACGATACGATACAATAATTCTGCTCATAAGATAATTCTGCCATTGAGATTTCTCATGTTTTACAAGAAGGATACATTGAGATTTCTCTGGTTTTACAAGTAGGATACATTGAGATTTCTCTGGTTTTACAAGAAGGATACATTGAGATTTCTCTGGTTTTACAAGTAGGATACATTGAGATTTCTCTGGTTTTACAAGTAGGATACATTGAGATTTCTCTGGTTTTACAAGTAGGATGCATTGAGATTTCTCTGGTTTTACAAGAAGGATACATTGAGATTTCTCTGGTTTTACAAGTAGGATACATTGAGATTTCTCTGGTTTTCCAGGAATTATACATTGAGATTTCTCTGGTTTTACAAGAAGGATACATTGAGATTTCTCTGGTTTTCCAGGAAGGATACATTGAGATTTCTCTGGTTTTCCAGGAAGGATACATTGAGATTTCTCTGGTTTTCCAGGAAGGATACATTGAGATTGGAATGATACAAAATTTAATTACAGAATCAGCGATATAAATACGATGTCCGAAATTACTGAAATGGAACCGAAATCAGGAATGGATCTGAAATCACAAATGGAACGAAAATGAATTTCGATTTTACACATTTCTAGTCCATTCGAAAATTCCAAAACGTTTTCGTATCGGCACGAAACTTTGTTCGGATCTGCCGTTTTCGGATCTTAAAATTTTCGGAAAATCGTCCGAATCCGAATGCACGAATCGGGAAATTTTGTGAAAATTCGAAATTCCGAAACCCGAAACGCACATCCCTAGTTAACGCGCATCGTATGCGCGAAAGTCGTAATACGACGTTCAGAGCGAAGGGTTTTACTCCTCGCATTAATGCGCTTTTGCGCGAAGAATGTAATAGAGCCCTATGTGTCCCGGTCCTTGAGCTTCGTCTAAGGACTCGAGGGAGGCACAGGAGCCTGCCTGGGTAGAACACAGGGGTCCTGCAAGGAAGTGGCATTGGCAGATGTGACCCTGTCGGGGTACAGACATCTGTCTCACACATATAATGTAATTTAAAGCGTCTTTTTGGCTTTAATGAGAGGTCACCAAATTTGACCTGGCGCATCCAAGAATGTGTAGTCTCCTGATCAGCTGATTGCTCTACCACAGTGCAAACCTGTTCACAGGACCCTATAACATGCCAGGTTTGCAGGATATGTGAAGCTCAACACAGGTGATAGGATTTGCTGCTCAGTGATTGCAGGATTCAGTCTGCATTTCCCCAAAGGAATCCTTAAAATCTGCCCTGTAAGGGGGACCTGAGGACAGGGTTGGGAAACTGGTCTAGGGAGATTTATGGAAATCTACAATGTAGAATCTTCATCCTACCAGCGTAGCTTTCATTCTTTTCACTTGCGCCATTATTTAAGTAGCAATGGAATCTCTACAAGCGATTTAAGCACAGTCTATCTTCCAGCTGCAATGCGGTTTTAACTGGCACCCGAATACGTTATGCCAATAGGCGGAGGTTATAACTCACGGGCTGTTGTCTCGCAGCGTGTGTAGAGGGGGGCACTGTCATGAACCATGGCCGTTACGTCTCAGCATTTATCAGATGCCTAAAAGGGCTGAGGTAGGGGATGACAAAGTGCAACATCTGGCGTTCTTGGATTGTGCGATTCAATCCCGAGACTCTGACATGATGCGCAGCGCCCACACTCCCATAACTTTATTTTCCCACAAAGTCGTTTTTATAACATTAAACCAATGGGACCATTATTCACCGTCAACAAAAAGAGCCTGCAAGATTAGTTGGTGTTATTTATCATAAGGGAGGGTGCGGGGAATGAAAACATAATGCAAAAGCAAATGGATTGCTGGAAGTCAAAGGAAAAATGTTTTGTGCGCGTTTTGTCTGCTCGCTGTAAAAATAGAGATACTGAGTGTGCCGTAAGAAGCGGAGATTTATATTAGTATAACCATGAGAACATATACCAAACACCCACTGTAACAACCACTGAAGGAGCTGAAATGCCTATTTAGGGCTCTGTGCCATAGTTGACGCTAATGTTGGCACCTCGATATGTAAGCGTTAGCGCCAGGATAAGTGTGTTTAACACATGCCACCCGTATTACATTCCTGACGCTACCCCCGTTAGTAATCCGTTTGCGTATCGGTTTTTGTGCTATCTTCCTCGAGCTTACTGTACTTTGCGCAGTCTAAACTTAACGGGCACTACCACCTTGTGTGAGCTAACCCTAGCGTCGGCATGTTTTTGCATACGTGCCAGGTGGACGTTTTATGGAAAACAGCCTGGTAATGAAGGGGTTAAATCAGCGGTCGGCAGCCTTTGCTGTCCAGATGTTTTGGAGCTACATTTCCCTTGAGACTCCTCTAACCTAGTGAGTGGTTGAGCATCACGGGAGGTGTAGTTTCAAAACAGGTTGCGGACCTCTGGGTAAAATGCTATTGACTGACGCATCAACTGATCCAGTTCATACACGGCCTTTGGACAGAGACAGTGGCGTAGCGTGGAGGGGGGCCTCAGGGGTGGTGGCCCCGGGCGCAATTTTCTTAGGAGGCACAAAATTACAAAAGAAACTTGAACCACTAATATTTTCCAGCAGGGATCAGCAAGGTGTCTGCTCACAGACACTGGTGTCCATGAGAGGCCCTTGCACGGGCAGCCGCCAGTTTTACGGGGCTGGCAGTGGCTTAGCACTCAGCGTCCGGAAGGGAGGACCAGGACAGAAAATTCTGTCCTGACTCCTCCTTAACGCTGACATGAGTCACATGAAGCAGCGCAGCATTATCCGACAGAACACCATATACCATGTTTGTCAGCCCCCCTTGAAGCCCTGGGCCATGCCGCTGAACAGGAAGGAGAGAAGAAGGCGCCTGCCCTGCAGCACATTTAAAATCTGGTCTCCACTAAGCCCCCTGGACAGCTCCCCCAGGCCACCAGCAACTCCACGCAGGTAGGTGACACTGTGTGACAGCAGAGCAACGTGACCAACACACAGTGAGGGGGTGCGGGGAGAGGGTGACTGGAGGTTCAGGGAGAGAGTGACTTGGGATACTGGGAGAGCGTGACTGGGGTTACTTGGATAGATATATAGTGTTGAGAGAGAGAGTGACTGGGGGTACTGGGAGAGAGTGACTGGGGTACTGGAAGGGAGAGAGTGACTGGGGGTACTGGGAGAAAGTGTGGGTACTGGGAGAGAGTGACTGGGGTACTGGGAGAGAGTGACTGGGTATAGTGTGAGAGTGGAACTATGCTAGGGTATACTGGGACAGGGTGACTGGTAGCAGTTGTGTAGCATAGGGGGCATGTGTGTTTAATTTTTTTATATCAGTATTTTGTTTATTAGACATGTGCACAGCACAAAATTTCGTTTTGAACTAATGGATTAGTCCTAAAATGCAATTTATTTAGTTGCTAAAGAAATTCGTTTTCAGTTCTTTAGTATGAAAACTAATTTCGTTCATCCGAAAACCAGTGGATACAATTACTATTGTAGTGGCTCCTCAGAGGGCTGAGATTGCTGCTTGTTACAGTATCTCTCACTCTCAGCACAATGTGGGCCATATTACATAGCTGGTGCTAACTTAACCAGAGCTGTTGTAAACTTCCCAGAGCCATTATAGCCTATGGAGGTTTTCAGTTTACAACAGCTCTGGTTAGTTAGCACCAACATTGTAATACTGCCCCGTGTCAGGCAAAGCTGTTACAGTAACTGACTGCTGCTCATCACAGAGCTCAGAGTTTCAGTAAAACTAGTAAATAATATTTTTATATATAAGAGGTTAGAACAATATTATTTCCTTGTTTTACTGAAACTCTGAGCGCTGTTACAGTCAGTTACTGTAACAGCTGAGCCTGATACATTGTACTGAGAGATAATGTAACAAGCAGCCGATCTCAGCGCTCACAGCCACTGGATTTAAAGGGCTAAAAAAAAAGGCTCTTCTCTGTATAATGTTTAGAACATCATCCTATCATCCTGCATTAATTAATACCCCTCTCTGTATAATGTATACAACATCCACCTGCATTAATTAATACCCCTCGCTGTATAATATATAGAACATCCTCCTGAATTAATTAATGTCCCTCTCTGTATAGAACATCCTCCTCAATTTATACCTTTCTCTGTATAATGTATATAACATCCTCCTGCATTAATACCCCTCTCTGTATAATGTATAGAACATCCTCCTGCATTAATTAATGCCCCTCTCTGTATAGAACATCCTACTGCATTGGCATGTGGAGGGTGCAGAACTTCAAATGTTGCGATGTTGCGCTCTTCATTGCTGGTCTCCTTCACTCATCAATGTAATATCACAAAAAGGACTGAAACTAAAATGTAGTGCATTTTATTTTAGTTTCTTTCGTTTTTTGTACTGAGCAGTTTCGTTTCTCTTGAGTCATACGAAAACTAAATTATCCCAAAATTCGGACTAAATCGTTTTAGTACTAAAACGAATGCACATGTCTATTGTTTATATACAAAACATGTGCTTGTGGGGTAAGGGGTCAATACTCTACTGGTAGAAGGGAATCAGGGTGTGTTAACGTGTCCACAGGTTGGGGGGGTGCACAATTCTTTCCTTGCCCCGGGCGCTGACAACCGACGCTACGCCGCTGGACAGAGATATTCTGTTTTTCTCTAACCTGTAAAAATATAGCAAAAGTAATAAGTGTTTCTTGTGCATGTCGGGTTTACAACTCTATGCATGCGTAATAAGCACCGGAAAAGCAATGTAGTTGAAAGGAAAAGTGTGTTGGCATCTTTCAATCAATACTTCCTTTTAAATGCACACCTTGGCCCAAATTCTAGTGTATGATATCTAATAAATGCCTGTTGAGGACTCGACAGGGATCCTAATATCATCTTCATACTCAAATCCTCCACCTCAACCCCTCTAGATCACGGTTTCCCAAACCTGTCCTCAGGACCTGCTGACACGCCAGGTTTGCAGAACAGCACAAGTGATATTATTTGCTTCTCCGTGATTGGCCAGATTCAGTCTGCATTTCCCCAAGGTGATCAGCAAAATCTGGCTTGGTTTGGGAAACACTGCTCTAGATTGTAAGCTCCTCTGAGCAGGGCCCTTTACACCTCTTGGTTCTGGTCCCTGTGTTTGTTTGTAATGTTGTCTCTCTCCATGGGTTATTGTAAAACACTGCGCGAACTGTCGACGCTATATAAATAAAAAAATACCAAGATGCACAAATTTATTTGTGCGCTTCAGCTTCAGTTGCATATCAGCACTTTACAAGGCCAGTTGATACATTAGAATAGAATGGACGATGATCTGATTCAGGGGGTCCCTGTTTCCAAGGGAACTTACAATCTATGAGATTTACAAGTATTTTGTGAGGTATGCGCCTCCATATCGTTAGGTGTCTTGCCCAATGACACTCGCTGGTGGCGTCTGAGTGGGATCGGGTCGTCTTTCCATGATTGCAGATCAGCGACCTGGTGGTTAGGTTGAACCCGCTTCTCGTAAAGTCTAGTAAAGTTGCCCAGTTGTATTGGATGGATGTGCTGAACGGGATTTGACTTGATTATTGATAGCTGGAAAATTCTGCCTCAGCATGACGTGTCTGTAATTTTCTATTCTCTAACTGATAACTATCTCTCTGTGACAAATAACTCATGGTCGACCAGAGAGAAGGAAGTAGCTGGAAATAATGACACAAGACACAAAGGTTTTCCTTTCGCTTCGTTCTCTGTCTATATTTGGTTACTTGGGCTTATATACATTACATGACGTTTAAATGATTTCTTTGGCTTATCCTATAACAGAGGGACACTCCCACAGCATTACCATATCAAAAGTGTAACGTGCAATTAATACAAAGATAAAACATTTTACAGTTACATAAAGAATCAGACCTTAAGAACACTTTAACAAGAAAGAACATATGTTACCTACTGGACCTTTTACTTCCTCTTTTCTAGCCACTTCCCTCTTCTTGGGTGAGCTCAAGACATATACACATTACCGCAAAAACTTGGGCAAGATATATTTCCAAACTGTCAACTTGGTCACAGAATCCTAATCAAAGCAAAGTTCAATTAAAGGCCTAAGTATAAAAATCATGTCATATTTTCATAGCTGTAAGATCGTGATAGGTAAATTCTATCAATTCTCCACGGTCGAATAGTAGAGATGTTACCACTGGTCTCCACAGCTGATATTGTGTGGTCGGCAAGTATGTACCATTAGGTGTCTTGCCCAAGGACACTTGCTGGAGAGGTGCTCTGGCTGGGATTCCAACCTGTGTCTCCACGGTTATAGAGCAGTGATGTTACCTCTACTCCATCCAGCCGGTAATATTTATCAATTTATGCCTCTGAGCTTGTTATTTATTTTACAGGAAGAATAAAATCCAAAGTTTGTACTGAACGTGCGAAGGTGGATTAGCCTGCAGCTAGTGATTAATTACAAGAGAATGAGAGTAATTAAGTGTCCTCTGTTTAACATATTTATTAGCTAGATGTTTACCATAACTTATACAGGAGTAAGGAAAAAAACCACAATAAATGACAGGCGCGCATTCATACAACTAATTAATTCTGCTGAAAAGAAAGGAAAACAAAGAGGCCAAAATACTATTTACCATGGGGGGGGGGCGAAATAAATAAAATCACCCTGGAAATCCTTTTTACTAGAATACATATATAAAAAACAACTATTTACAGTGCTCATAATGTGAGATAACACAGACCCGACGAGGTAATATCTTACCTTTTCTCGTCCACGTTTATGCTGAAGAACGATTTAATGAGACGAGGCGGCGAATCCTTTGAATGATTGGTGTAAAATGAGGCAGTCGTATTTTACCAAAACATGAAAATATACGCTGAAATGAGGACACAGATGCCATAAAAGTGATCAATTTAAAATGACAGCTCCCTTTCAGAGGTTATACGCAGAGAATAATTTACATGCAAAATGGTAGCAGTTAAATTTAAGCAAGGCAACTTTTGAAAGTAACAAAGGGAGGTGGGGTGGCAGAAATGCAGGCGCGCGGCAATATTTCCCTGCCATATTATTTTTTATGGGCTTCAGAAATTTGTAAGACGCAGACATACAAAATTGTCCTTATAGCTCGTGCTTCTATAGGATTCGATGTGGTTTATTTGCATTTGAAAACGCGGCCGTTTGGACGGCTGCTGAAGCTTTGAAGCACCAATATTCCGCCTTTTTATTTCCCTGCCCGCGGTTATTTTCTTCTTGATAGATTACTAATTTAGGGTGAATTCATGCTCTTTAGTGAGTCCCTGTTCATGAATTGCAATCTGGTACGTCTCCCCCCCCACCCCTAGGGGCACAGCACAGTCTGCAGACTGCACTGCTCGACGCCAAATCAGATGATAAATTTTGTTTACTCATTACTGTATTTTAACGAAATCTTGACATTAAAAAATATATTTCATCCGACTGTTCTGTAGACTGTTTGTTTTTGTTCTGAGTTTTCTTTTTTTTGCACATCAAGGCCAAAGACAAGAGGCGCTTTGATAGTAGCTGGGTGAAATATGTGATGGAATTTGTAAGTCTAGTAACAACCTTTATTAATTCAAAATACAGACCTAGTTCAAACAAGAAAAACTCTTTTTTCTACCTTGTGTCTCTCATTGCAAAGAAAAAGAGCTATGTTAGATAATATAAGGGGTTATTCAGAGAGCGACGATCTGGCCCCGAAATGTCACCGTTCGTCAGCTTGTTGGCTTTATCTGGCGGCTGGTCTACGCTGTGATTGGTGGCTCGTCAGCTTTTTCCAGCGGGTTCGGCATGTTTTTTGCTGAGGTTCCAGTGCGTTTTTGGTGGGTGTTCAGCGGGATTGCAGTGGGTTTGTAGCAGGTTTTCCCTGCTTTCCGGGGACCCTGCGGTGAATGCTGAATTCACTGCAGGGTGGGGAACTTTGATTCCCTGAAGTTCAGGGAACGAAAGAGAGCACCAAAATGTCGACGACATTTCGGTGCTCTCTGTATAACCTCCATAGTGCAGTCTGGGTCTAAGGATGAAATGCTGCCCCCCCAAAAAAAAAATAAGCATGCGGCAAGTAAGAGTATCACAGAGTTCCACAGCAATAAAAGTCCTACACACAGCCCATTACTGTGAGTTCTATTGCTGCGGTGATCTTTATCATAGATCTCCGCAGCAATAAAACTCACACTCATACACACGACACATTACTGTATCACAGATCTCCACAGCAAAAAAACTCACAGTAGTGTGTGGTGTGTATGAGTGTATAACAGATCTCCAAAGCAATAAAACTCACAGTAATGTGCGGATTGTATGAGCATATCCAGGGGCGGACTGACAACTAATGGGGCCCCCGGGCAATAGGAGATCATGGGGCCCCTTGTGCCATGCCCACAGTAGGCCATACCCCTACAAAACCCCACCAATACAACGCACAACCCACATGCACATTTTTGTGTTAAAGAATTTATTTCTTCATACAATTTTCTAAATAATTTTAATGAGAAAAGAAAATCCACTAAAGCCCTTCAGCGAATTAGGGGAATCCACAGTGCCTTCTCCAGGCTTACAGACTGCCACTGCTCTGCTAATAAAACTCACAGTAATGTGCAGTGTGATGGGCATATCACAGAGCTGCACAGCAATTAAACACTCATGGAAATGGGCAGTGCGTGCGTATAAGCATACACAGAATCCACAGCAGTAAACCTTCACAGTAATAGGCAGTGCATATGAGTATACACAGGATCCACAGCAATATAACTCAGTCATGGTGGAGGTGTATGGGCAGGCACAGAATTCACAGCAATATAACTCAGGGTTATTCAGAGAGAGGTGAAAACCAGGAGAATGACTGGAGAAGTGAAAATTCTAGGTCAAAATAGCCAAACCAGAAAAATTCTCCCATTTATCTTACTTTCCAAATCGGCTATTTGGTCTAGATTGTTCTCTTCTCCTGCCAGTTCTCCTGGTTTTTACCTTTCTCTGAATAACCCTGACAGTCATGGTTGGGGTGTATGGGCAGGCAGAGAATCCACAGCAATATAACACAGTCATGGTTGGGGTGTGTCATTCTTACTTTGTGGAGTGCAGGCAGCAGATATTGTGGCGATTCTACGAGCAATACCAGCCTTTTGGATGCAGGGCAAAGGGGCAATGCCGGATTGCGACAAGGACACAGGAGCAGAATTTTACTTACGCATTTACACACACAGCCATACGTTCACATACATAACCATATATCCCCTACACCCCGGGGGTATGCAGCAATAAAACTCACAGTAATGTGTGCTGTGTATGAGCGTATCCCAGAGCTCCAGAGCAATAAAACTCACAGTACTATGCAGTATGTATCACAGAATCCACAGCAATAAAACTCCCAGCAATGCAATGTGCGGTGTGCGTGAGCGTATCAGAATCCACAGCAATAAAACTCCCAGCAATGTGCGGTGTGTGTGTGAGCATATCAGAATCCACAACAATAAACATCACAGCAATGTGCACTGTGTGTAAACGCAACAGAGCACGACAGCAATAAACATCACTGTAATGTGCGGTGTGTATAAGCATATCACAGAATCCACAGCAATAAACCTCGCTGTAATGTGCACTGTGTATAATCGTATCACAGAGCACTACAGCAATAAACCTCACAGCAATGTGCACTGTGTACGAGCGTAACAGACATGGACAGACATTTTATTAACCCCCTCCCAGCATATCAATTATCAATGGCAGACTGACACTGTTTATTAACCCCTCCCTCCCCTTCCCAGCATATAAATTATTAATGGCAATCAATTTATTAACCCCTCCTAGCATATAAATTATTAATGGCAATCAATTTATTAACTCCTCCCAGCATATAAATTATTAATGGCAATCAGTTTATTAACCCCTCCCAGTATAAAACTAATTTCCATTAATAATTTATATACTGGGAGGGGTTAATAAACTGATTTCCATTAATAATTTAATTAACCCCTCCCTCCCAGTATATAAATTATTAATGGGAATCAGCTTATTAACCCCTCCCTCCCAGTATATAAATTATTAATGGGAATCAGCTTATTAACCCCTCCCTCCCAGCAATATTAATTATTAATAGCATTATTAACCCCCTCCCCCGGGTCACTCACCGCTGAGCCGGCATACACCGTCACACTTGACAAAAATCTTTGTACTCACAGCAGGGCAGGCTCCTCAGACTTGCTGGCACTGCTGCATGGTCGCACCCTCCTCCTTGTTACCTGACCTCTGCTCTGCCGCTACGTGCCATGCACGCATCACGTGAGGGGGCGGCACCATACAGCTGCGTGGTTAGAGCGTGGAGTGGAGTCTGAGGCAGGCCGCGGGCACACTGCAGCGCCGTGGTGGTTACAGTGTGCGCCGCAGCGGCGGTTACAGAGTGCGCCGCAGCGGCAGGGGCAGGGCCACCCATGTATGAAGGCAGTCAGACACAGGCAAGCGGCAGCTGATTATTCGGGGATCATTCGACAGGACCTGAATACCGGCGGGGCCCACTCATGGTGCCTGGCAAAAACCGGGCCCCTTCCAACCCGTGGACCCTTGGGCAGTGCCTGAGTGCCCGATGGGTCAGTCTGCCCCTGAGCATATCACAGAGCTCCACAGCAATAAAACTCACAGTAATGTGCGGTGTGTATGAGTGTATCACAGAGCTCCACAGCAGTAAAACTCACAGTAATGTGCGGTGTTTATGACCGTAACACAGAGCTGCACAGCAATAAAACTCACAGTAATGTGCGATGTGTATGAGCATATCACATGCTCCACAGCAGTAAAACACAGTAATGTGCGGTGTGTATGAGCAAATCACAGAACTCCACAGAAATAAAACTCCCAGTAATGTGTGGCGTGTATGAGCATATCACCGAGCTCCACAGGAATAAAACTCACAGTAATGTGTGGTGTGCCTTGTTGAGGCCCAAAATGCCACCCCTGGCAAAGTGCTACCTGGAGCCATGGCACTATCCGGCCCCATGGACAGGCCGGCCCTGTGAGTTATATAGCATTAATCATATATAGCATCTACTATGGTTATAAAATCTCATTGTTTTAACTAGATATTTCCATAGCAATTATCTTCCCTTCAGTGTTGAGGTCGCCATTGTTTTGCCAGGGTTCTTGGCATCACAACCATGCTGGGTCCCTCCCGGGGTCTGCAACTGGTGTACACAACTTATATCATTAGAACTTGCATGAAAGTAATTGTCATAGACAATCTCATACAGACTGAGTACCCCTGATCCAGAATTCACAATCCAGGAGAATCCGATGTCCGAGAGTAAGGAGGTTGTGACAGGGGTGCTTTGATCCCTACCTGCTGTAGCACCAGCGTGTACAAACGTTGGACTGAGCTGTGCATCCATTTTTCATGGACATGCTGCTCAGAGTCAACCGGACCCCGCGCAGCATCTCACATGCAGGGTCTGCCAAGAGGCTCCCGGGAAATGGGAAATTCACAATAAATGATTATTATACTTAAAATGAAAACATATACTTAACCCCTTCACTACGTGATCGTGTATACAAGAGCAGCGGTAGCAGACACAACAGCACAAGATCATGTTGACACCATCTGGGGCTGTGCTGAGTGATTTCAAATGAAATTTGTTTGTCGCAAACCAATTTTATTTTATTTTAGTCTCCAGACGGTGCCCCCAAAGTTTTATCCCTGTGGGCATAATGCTAAGACTGGTTAACATCGACTAAGGAATGCCATGCTGTATCGGGCTTCCGTCAGCCGACAAGGAGCCATGAGCTGCAGTTGTAACTGCAGTAACTCCATTTGGCCAGTAGATGATGCTAATTGCCTGCCAAATAGGTTACTACTGCAAGAAATACACCGGGAATATTTCTAAATATGTTGTAGTGCAGGGCTCAAAATTTCCACTCGTCTGCTCACATTTGGCGAGTGGAAATTAAGTGAGGGCGTGGAAATTCACATGCAGGCAGCACGATAAATTATTTTGTGCTGCCTATTCCGGTGGCCTTTTTTTTTTTTTTTTTTTTAGGCTCGGCTGCCGACTGAAGAATCCAAGATTGTCCCTCTGATATTTTTGTAACTTTACTCTGAATAAAATATTTAACAGTGTCATTTCATAAGATAATTTAAGAAGATGTGTTTAGGGGCAGAGTTAAGGGCAGGATCGGGGTTATGTGGGGCAACTTCTGGTGAGTAACTCTGAGGCTGGGGTCAGACGAGTGCAGTAATCACGTCCTTGTTGCCGCACATTAGTACGTCCATGGTAGCAGAGAATCATGATCGATGAAGCCCCACAAACAAAGTACGTCCACACGGAAGTGCGGATGCACAACGGACGCGGCAAATGGACGCAGGTTAGCAAGAACGTAAAACCGGTAGAACGGACGTGCGGAGTGCGCTGCGTCCGCAATGTCCGCATAGCTTTGTGTGTGAGTGATGGAACGTGGTCAGACGGACTGCATTTATATGTCCAGCATGTTTGACGGACAAAATGTTTTTTCATTTTAATATATTTTCCCTCCTACATCCGCCAAAAATAACGTTAGTCACAAAAATGGACTGTGTGGCCACTACTGCGTCTTCTGTCAAAAAATGTGTCCGTACTGCACGGGCGCACAGTCAGTAGATAAAGCTAGGGTCAGACGAGCGCGTTAAGGCCTGGCTAGTAGCTCCGGACTTGACATTTTGAACCTTTGTTGTGGACTTGAAATTTTGAGCCTCTGTTGTATTGTGTATACATAATTAAAAATTATTTAAAAAAATAAATAAAAAAACATGGTTCCTGGCAGTGGATTTTTGGAAAATATCTTGGTAGTGAAGGGGTTAAACACATAAACACTTTATAATGCGTGGGGACCATTGGGAACTCAGTTCCTTCTGTTAAAATAGTGGAGGAGCAGAAATCTTACTTGTTACTGCTCGACTTGAAGACTAACACATTTATAATGTTGCGTCTTCTAGTTCTGCTTTCCAAGCAATGCCAGCTCAGCCGGTCATTGGTTAAGGTCAATAAAAAGAATAGTATTCATTTAACCCCTTCACTGCTGAAGACGTGTGGGGAACATCCTAGGAGTCCCCCGCTGTATGCGGAGGACGCTCCCCACACACGTCTGAGCTGGGAAACCCCTAGCTGCCCGTCATTTCCCAAGAAATCCTATAGTGTAGATATTGGGGATAAAAAAAAAAACACCTATCTCCTGATCGATGGCAGCTAGATGGGTGATATTTTGTACCATTGGAAAGACCAGAACATGGCCTTTCCAATGATATCAAACATGACCATGTTCAAATTAATGAAAAAAAAAAAACATATTAAGTAAAAATAAAAAAAAACGTTCTTTTTGTGTTTTTTTTTATTAATGCAGCAATATTGTTCCCATTTCAATTATAATGTGAACGATGCTGCTGCACTAACACATTTTATTTTTTGGATTTTAAAAATCATGTAATTTCCTGGAAAAAAAAAAGTAACGAGTTCCCATTTCTAATTTTTTTAACAAATATAACCTATAGAATATAACATAACATATTATATAATATAATATAACCGCAAAGGCTCGGATGATAAAATGTGAAAAAAAAAATCACTTTACACTCTGTAGAGGATTGAAAATTGAAATTTTATTGCATTTTGTTTTTACAATATTCAGGCAGGGCATGACACAATACATATAATAATAATATATTAGGAATCTGCCGAAAAAAGGATATATAATATGTAGGGTCGTATAATAAAATGTGACTTCAAAAACGCGTTTAAACATAATGAGCAAAAGCGGTAAAAATTAGCTCAGCACACAGAGGTGAAATGGCACAGCAGTGAAGGGGTTAATGATAATAATGGTTAATAATACCACCAACGCCTAAGGACATTGTTACACACTAACCATGCTACTTACATTCCTCCTGGTTGGGTATTTAATTTTATTATTATTATTTATCACTGCGCCATTAGTATCAAGGGCGTAAATAAACACATCTGTAAACATCCATCTCACCACTATTTTATTTAACTCCTTATTTTGGGGATGTCTGAACAAGTCTCATCACAAGTGACAGATATTAGAAGAAAAATGCAAAATTAAGTTGTCAATCAGGCTTGCTAGTTGCTGGATAATATAGCTCGAGAGACAAGCGATAGCAATGTGTACGTGTTTCCAAAATAGCTTTAACACTGCTGAATCATTCTGAAAATTGATAACAGAACCAATACAGTTTTATTATACTCCGGTGATTAATGGTAAGTTTTTCTGCTCTGACAGACACACTCGCAAACATACCCTGGTATTATATCAACGAGACATGTGCAGAGTCAGTTGTTGTATTAAAACAGGATTGATTGACAATGTCGCGTAATCCGGTAAATCTGCCTGAATATGGAGCAGATTTCTCAAAATGACCACGCGCTGATCTTTCACGCTGTCAAGTCCAGCAGAAGGCTAAGCCAGGCGATGCGAATCTGGAGGAACCACATTTCCCAAGATGCACGTCCATCCATGGCATTTTAAAAAATCGCTTTCAGAAGAGAAAATGCAGAATTCTAAATGTAGTAATTGGAGTTAATACGGATTGTTCAGTTTATGAGTGACTGAATCGATCCTGCTAGCAGTGGCAACTCTAGAAATAATATATAGGGAGGCGGAGACATAAGATACCACAGTCAAAACTGGTGGGGGGGCGCTAATAATTTCCTCCATTAAATCATGACACTGAAAGAAACTAAGGGCCCTATTACATTCTTCGCGCAAAAAACGCATTAACGCGAGGGGAAAAACCCTTTGAGCTGACCGTCAAATTACGACATTCCCGCAAACGATACGCGTTAACGTCTAACGAGTTACCCTGTGCGAGCGAAAGTTCGTGCGCACATCCCATACTTAACATTGTGAGCGCAAATGCGTTCGTGCACTGGTATGCGGATGGTATTACAATCGATACGCAACTTTTTACAAACAACGTTTGCGCACATAATTTTAACGTCTTTGAAAAGCTGGTGGTAACGGCAAATCTGAACGTTCTGGCTGAAACGAAAAACATCAGCACGAAAAGAAAAAATACAGCACAGTATAGTTACACATTCTACACATACCCAAACCATAAAATTGAGAGGTTGTGCGTGTTTTTATTATTGCTGCAGCATATATACACAGATTGATTTTGGCAGGCGCAAACACTGAACGGGAGACAATTGTGGTTCTTAATTCTGATTGCCCACCGATTCATGCGCGCAGCGTTAATTTGTGCGTCTTTTTTACGTGCAATATTTTTTGACTGCTGACAAAATGCGCTCGGATCGTAATACCAGCGTTAATTTACGTGCGTTAACGTTTAACGCTGAGCGCAAAAAAATTTGTGCTCTGCGGACGAATTTGCGCGGAGAATGTAATAGAGCCCTAAATAAGTATATATAAATAAGATTCCATAATCCCAGAGAAATGTGATGCAATGTTTCCTTTTTCTTTTACTAAACTGATACATACTGTAACGGAGCGACTGTACCCTAACTTAGTACCTCCGTCCGAAGGCCTCTCTTCCATGTAACAGTCACCAGAGCAATCTTCCCTAACAGCTCCCTCAAAGCTTTGACCACAGCCGAAAGAATGAGGCTCACCATTCGAAGTCAAAAGCAAAATGCCAGTTTATTCACAGACACACAGATACAGTCAACCCCAACCTCATTTACATACAATCAAGCATCTAGCTGCACAGGAGCTTCAAACAATGGACAATGGGATTTCCTAAGAGAAGGGGGGAGGGAGAAGGCAGAGTGAACAAAAGGAATTTCTTATAGAGAGAACATATGCAATAGAGAGAGCAGGTACTATACAGAGATAGGTTAGATAATTGAGGGTATGTAAGCAAAATACACAACAAGAGACTATACAATACACGTACAAGGGAATAACACACAGACATCAGTACTCTTTTGTTTGCTGGCGGTCCATCAATTTCCCAATAGTCTCTTAAATGGTGGAGGGGCTTCTGTCACAACCATCTTTCAGGAACCACGTAGTACAAGGAATAGGGGGGGAGTAGACCCCCCAAAATGAGTTTGTCGTCACACATACATTTAATATTTTATTCGCCACAGTTCGGTGGTTTTCAATGACGTGCGATTATTGCTTCAGCGACTCCAATTTTCACAAATTACGATGACAATTCGCTAGATAGGGAATTCACCATGTTTTTGGTGAAACGGATTCCCCGAAATGTGTCAAAAAGCAAAAGATTTAAATATGAATATACCCTTTAGATTATAACTTTGATAATAACCCCTAAAATGCCATTAAAGCCTGGAAATACAATAAATATAATACACAGTGTGGCATGTGGTCTACCCATTAACCCCTAAAATGCTATTAATAAAGGGAAAACATGAAATGAATACACTGTGAAGCATGTAGCCTATCCATTAACTCCTAAAATGCCAGTTATCAAGAGAAAATGTGAAATATATACACTATGAAGCATGTAGCCTACCCATTAACCTCTTAAATGCCAGTAATCAAATGAAAATATGAAATGTATACGCTGTGAGGCATATAGCCTACCCATTAACCCCTAAAATGACAGTAATCAAGTGAAAACATTACGGGCCATAGTTGGTGCTAACTTAACCAGAGCTGTTGTTAACTTAAAACCTCCATAGGCTATAATGACTCTGGTAAGTTTACAACAATTCTGGTTAAGTTAGCACCAACTATGTAATATGGCCCTACATGTATACACAGTGAGGCATATAGCCTACACATTAACTTCTAAAATGCCTTTAATCAAGGAAAAAATAAAATGTATACTGTGAGGGATGAAGCCTGCCTATTAACTCTTAATATACAACTAAACAAAGGCAAAAACGAAAATAATACACAATGTAATATATATAGTCTGACCATTAACCCTTTCACTGCTGAGCCATTTCAACCCTGTGAAAAAAGTTACATTTTATTATTTATGATTTGTATTTTACACTGAATATGGTCATGTTGGATATCATTGGAAAGGCCAGACTCTTCCCTTTCCAATGACACCTTGAATGACCACGTACGACGGGGATGGAGATGCAGCAGTCCGAAGAAGTGGGGGAAGCTGGATGCTGATACCTGGTGGGGGGCACACGGGGGGGGGCAAGGAATAACCTAGGGGGGACAGTTGCCCCCCTGGCCCCCTCTATAGACGCCTATGCCTCTGAGTATATACAGACATGTCTAACACT
Source organism: Leptobrachium leishanense (assembly GCA_009667805.1). Taxonomy (NCBI): domain Eukaryota; kingdom Metazoa; phylum Chordata; class Amphibia; order Anura; family Megophryidae; genus Leptobrachium; species Leptobrachium leishanense. The sequence goes on from CM019072.1 coordinate 1,569,845, forward strand.
CTTTCGAGAAATTAAATTTATTGAGCCGAACAAACATTTCAATAGGAAACTAGACAAGTTCTTGCAAGGGTCATTCTAGTGTTACACCTTCAATGATTACGTTAATTAATACATTCTAAAGTCTAGAAAGTATGGTAAAAGAAGCATTTTAGCCACTTAAACCATTTCCTTATTTCCCACCTACAATTTATCCTGTTTATTTAACTTGTGCAGAGCTCGCGCAGTGTCATGTTTCTCTCCATGAAGTAATATGCTCAGGGCCAGATTCAGGTTTTTATCGGCCTGGAGCGCGACAAGAAAACACATTTTATTTTATATAACTGGGCAGATAGATATATATAACTAGGCAGATATATACATGTAATTGCTGCTGTATGAATCTAGCTTGATATCATCAAAAAAATGGGTGTGAAAGTCCCCAGGAAACGAAGCATGCAGTGTTTGGATTGCAGGGCCTCCTGAAGTCTGTCATGAGCCTATTTCAAGCTGTGGGCTTGGAACTCCAGCTCCAATAGCCTCTATGTTATTCCAGCCCTGTTTATGAACTCCAGGAGCCGATACAAGTGGAAACGCCACTGCCATTATCAACAAGCGGCTCACAAGTATTTCTAGCTACAGCGGCTTGGTCGTAATAAAACCGTTACTAGTGAGCCGCAAATGGATATAGGCTCGCACAGGATTTAACCATTTGCAGGCTGTCATTAATGTCTCGGTTTGAATCTGGCTCCTAGAACGCCCCAACATTATTTCTCATGATTGCTGGGGCTATATAATGTAAATATATATATATATATATATATATATATATATATAATATAAAATATAAATGATATTATATAATATAATTTTACATTTTTTTTAAAAAATTCTACAATGATCTAGGACTAGAAACCTTAAAAAAATTTGTTTTTCTTTTTTAATTCCCTGAGTAGCCAGAGCTTTTTAATTGCAGGTATGCAGCTTTAAATGTAAAAAAAAAGCTTACAAATGTGTTTTCAAATTGAGGTTGCGTAAGGTGAAAATTGGGGTTTCCGTCTCTATCTAGGGTGACTCAGTCCAATTAACTTGGGTCTATTTCTCCACCAGAGGGTCAGAGCTATGTAATGAGATAATAAACAGGAGGGGGCTGTGTCGGGATATGACATAGGGTGTTATGGGGGGGTATTCTGGTCCACATATGATGTATTTTTTAACTTTATACAGTGGCGGTTGGGTAGATACAGGTATTCATCATTTATCGAATGCAAGTAAAATATGTCAAGACTATTTTTGCAATAACCTTGAAGTTCTCTCCATGAAATGTTGCAGAGCAGGAAGCCGTTCGGAGACATTTGTAGGGGTAATTTGCATTGATTGTCCTCTCTAAAGGAAATTGTTATATACAACTGATACAGTCAGATCGAGTATGCCGAATCCCCGTCGCTAAGCCTCTCCGAGATGCCAGTCAATGAAAATAGAACACGTTATTATGCTGAACGTATGCAATAGTTTACAAAAAAATCATTAAAAGAGTTTGAAGAGAGCAATCTCATCAGGAAAGACGTTGTTAAATAAATGTAATGGATGCAAAGAATGTAGACTGGAAAATTGAGCTATGTTTCAGGCCAAGTAGTCCCTTCATTTCCAAGCCACCTTGAGAGCACTCTACAGCTCAGCTGTGTCCTGTATAAATAGAGCAGGAATACTCTTTAAAGGTCCATTTCCACCAAAAAACGAAATGTCCTCATTGTGTTTATTTTACGTAAGTTCCCACGGGAATAGGGCCCTCGTTTCCTCCTGTACTGGTTTGTCAAATGTTGTTCAGTCTCAACGTATTGTTACCCTGTCTATATTGTGTCCATTGTTCAGCGCCGCGGAATATGCTGGTGCTATATAAATAAAGAATAATAATAACAATGCTGTTATCTTACATGTGCTTTGTTTTTCTCTTGTACATTTAGTTGAGAAAATATTTTACTCTATATGTGTCACTAGGTGCATCCATTGTGTGATATTTGCTGTAAACTGCCCCCCCCCTACAGTGGGCACTATAACGATCATCAGCTAAAACGGGGACGCTAAGGCTCGTGTCAGACGAACGCAGTGATCACGTCCGTGTTGCCGCACAGTTTAACGTCCGTCGTAGCATAAAATTATGATCAATAGAGACCCACACACGAAGTACGTCCGCACAGAAGTGCGGACGCACAACGCACGTGGCACCGGGAGCAATTTAGGCAAGAACGTCGAACCCCTAGGAAGGACGCACAGAGTGCGCCACATCCGCGTAGCATTGTGTGTGATGGAACGTAGTCAGACGGACTGCATTTTTGACGTCCAGCATTTTTGATGGACAAAATGGGTTTTCATATCATATAAAAAAAAAAAACAGACCGTGTGGGGTCTACAGTATCATCAGTCAGAAAGTACGTCAGTTGTGCACGGACGCATAGTGTACTCAGAATGCGTTCGTCTGACATTAGCCTAAGGAGAAAAACCTGTGCCTGCAGGTTCCTCCTTAGACTAGGGTCAAATGAACGCATTATTCGCAGCGACCGTCAAAAAGTGCGTCCAAACGCATTGACTTATTTTTTCACGGAATGCGCGAAAAACGGTCATACGATGTGCATTTTCGTGCGTGATTTGTTACGGATCCAAACCAGGAAACTTTGGGTGTCTGGACATGATGTTGGCCAGACATGAGCAGCGTCTGACGTCTCCTACTCCTGCACACACGCCGCTATGTGGCCGCAGCGCACTCTGTACGCCAGTACCATCGGTTTTGCGTTCTTGAAAAAATGCGTTAGTTAGCCGCTTGCGTTGCGCAGACGGACTTTCGTGCGGCCGTACTTCATATATTGGCCGTCATTGCCCGTCATTTGCTGCTACTGCGGCCGTGATTAAGTGCGCCTAACCGCACGTTAAAAATGCGTGCGTTAGTCTGACCCCAGCCTTAGCGTCCCCGTTTTAGCGTTATATTACATTGCAGGTGCTAAAACAGCAGCCTGCACCGTAACACGGCGCTAAGCGCCACCACGAGCATCCCCTCCATGGAGTCCATAGGACTCCATTGAGGCTTCCGCTGCCGGACACAAAGACAAAACACAAACAGAAAGCAATAATTAGTAATGTAAAATGTATTTACCTGATGTTGCTTTGTTTTGCTTTAACATCATGGGATGATAATATCAATTAACCCCATTGTGACCAGTCGGTTTTACGAAAGTCTGTCCGAAAGTGCCCTTTGCTGTTTTTACGTTTCTGCGCTGTTTGAGTTTAGGTCTAATTTTCCTCTTACTCGTTTGTGAAACCCACACATATTATATACTGTTTTTATCGCCATTAAATGGACTTTCTAATGATACCGTTATTTCCATCATATCATATAATTTACTATAAAAATATATGAAATATGATGAAAAAAAATGGAAAAAAACCCTCACTTTTTCGAAATGTACCGTATTTTCCCTCTACATAAGACGCACCTAGTTTTTAGAGGAGGAAAACAGGAAAATAAATATTCTGAAATCAAATCGTGTAATAATGGATATTACCCCAGCTCCTCTCATGGATATACTGCCCCAGCTCATGGATACTGCCCACAGCTCATGGATACTGCCCCCAGCTCATGGATACTGCCCCCAGCTCATGGATACTGTCCCCCAGCTCATGGATACTGCCCCCAGTTCATGGATACTGCCCCCAGCTCATGGATACTGTCCCCCAGCTCATGGATACTGACCCCCAGCACATGGATTTGCCCCAGCACATGGATTTGCCCCAGCACATGGATTTACCCCCCAACTTATGGATATGCCCCCCAGCTCATGGATATGCCCCAGCTCATGGATATGCCCCAGCACATGGATTTGTCCCCCCAACTTATGGATATTGCCCCAGCACATGGGTAATGCCCCAGCACATGGATTTGCCCCCCCAACTTATGGATATTGCCCCAGCACATGGGTAATGCCCCAGCACATGGATATGCCCCAGCTCGCTCATGGATGTGCCCCAGCTCGCTCATGGATGTGCCCCAGCAGCTCATGGATATGCCTCAGCTCACCTGTCGCCGCCGCGTTAGGCTCCCTCTGAGCGTGCGTCCGGCAGCAGGAAGCTTGGGCACTCGCCTGGGGGAGCCACGTGACCGCGATCTCGCGAGATCGCGGTCACGTGGCTCCCCCAGGCGAGTGCCCAAGCTTCCTGCCACTGGACGCACGCTCAGAGGGAGCCTAACGCGGCGGCGACAGGTGAGCTGAGGCATCTCATGGGGCATTCGCTCCATAAGACGCACCCACTTTCCCCCCCACTTTTTGGGGGGAGAAAAGTGCGTCTTATGGAGCGAAAAATACGGTAATCCCCAAAATCTACAACCGCCAAAAAAGACCCCGGCTAAATAGTTTAAAAATTTTGTCCTGAGACTAGAAATACCCAATTTTTACATGGTTTTGCTTTTTAACACTTTCACTGCTGAGCCATTTCACCTCAGTGCCCTGAGTTCATTTTGACCGTTTTATGTTCATCATGTTTAAATGTGATTTTGAAGTCCTATTTTATTATACCCCCACCAGACAATTGAGAAAAAAAAAAACACTGGGCTGGGGCCCATAAAAACGTTGGGCAGACTTCAGAGAAGTCATTCCAGTGTGGGAGCCCGGCCAGAGAGGTGAGTATAGGGAGGGAGAGGGGAAAAAGGACCATGACGTACATAGTACGTCCTTGGTCCTTAAGGGGAATTTTCCCCAGGACATACTATGTACGTCAGTGGTCCTTAATGGGGTTAAACCCTAAGAGCTCGATTACATTCTAAACACAAATACGCATGGTAAACGCGTGAATTTGTGCGCCAAGCGTCAAACGTTAACGCTCGTAAATCAACGCTGGAATTAAAATACTCGCGCATTTATTCATCCGTCGAGCAATATGGCGCATTAAACGGACGCGCACAAACACGTGCGCAGCAACGTTGCGCGTAGAAATCAGTGTGCGGATTGTTTTTTTCACACGATTCAGCCAATCAGAATTAAGAACCTTAATTGTCTCACGTTAAGTTTTTGCGCCTGTCAAAGTCAATCTGAGTATATATGCTGCAGCAATAAAAAATGCACACACAACTTCTCAAATTTATTGGTTTGGGTATGAGTAGAATGTGTAACTATACTTTGCTGTATTTTTTTTTTGGGCTGGTGTATTTGGGTTCGACCAGATCCGTCAGATTTGCCTTTAACACCAGCTTTCAGGAGTTGCTAAAGGCTGTGCGTTACAAACTGCGCATAGATTGTAATACCATCCGCGTACCAGCGCACAAACGCATTTGCGCTCACAATGTTAAGTATGGGACGCGCAAAGTACAGTAAGTTCTCGCAGGTTCACCCGTGGTAGACGGATACGCGCGTTTGTTGCGCTGAGATTGTAATACAACGTTCAGCGCAAAGCAGTGGCGACTCTAGGAACAATATTTAGGGGGGGCACAGAAGATACCGCAGTCAAAACTGGGGGGGCACTAATAATTTTAACCACTAAATCATACCACTGAATAAAAGTAAGGGCCCGATCACCTGGTGTGAGCTAAAACACCATCACTAAAGGAAAAATTTAGTGCGAGTCGCTAAAACTTACAGGGTTATTCAGAGAGAGGTGAAAAGCAGGAGAATGACTGGAGAATGGAAAATTCTTGGTCAAAGAATCGGCTATTTTGACCTAGAATTTTCCATTCTCCAGTCATTCTCCTGCTTTTCACCGCTTTCTGAATAACCCTGTTAGTGCCTGACGACCTACTAACAGATCACCTTGACTGCAGTAGTCCATGAACAAGGTCGTTTGGCGCACGCTAGGGAAACTCTAAGACTCAAGTTGAGACCCAGCGCTAATGCGGTTGTGTACAGGATAGAACGTTTTTTCTTTTCCATACCTTACCTATCCCCCGCCCTCACAAGCTTGAATATGAACACATCCAGTGAATAACCTCTCACCCCTGCATTATTAAAATCCTCCACGGTGGCCGTATCATCCATGTTTTGATGCACACATATATTAAGGCTGATGGGCATTGCATGATAAATGCCTCCCAGCAGCATGTAGAATCATTACACTGCATTTAATAGATCCAAAAGGAAGGCCAGGTGAGCGACAACAATTTCCCTGCTGCAGCATATAAACAATACATGTTTCAGGGCAAGACTTATCCATGTGTTCCTTTAAACATGGTCCACACAGTCACCCTAATAATCAACTGCTTACATACTATGAATAGCCCCCAGCATAAAATGTTTAAAATTAGGCAATATATTAGAATTAGGATATATGTGGATAAAGGATACATTTATAATAGAGCCGACTGCAACAGCAGCGACATTGCTGACCATATCCATTACTATGGTGTATGGGGCCAAGAGAACACCTGTGTTGCATTCCTTTCAATTGCCTGTTAATTTTGGACGAGGACCTGTTTTTTCTGTTTTTTTGGAGTTAGCACCAGGGCTGAGCAGTAGGTAAAATGTTGCAATTAGTGCACCTCAAAAAATTTAGTGCTGGCACCAAGTGATCTGTAAAGATATCTAGCACTCCCGGTGTTAAGTATAGGACGCGGAAAGTACAGTAAGCTCGCGGTACAAATCGCTAATAGCGCCGCTAAGTGATTTTTCCCATTTGTAGCGGGAGGCAAACGATCTGTTGGTCAGGCGCTAGACTGAATTAACCTGGCGCTAACGCAAAATCACGCCAACGCAAGGGTTAACTCACACCAGGTAATAGTGCCCTAAATAAGTATATATATAAATAAGATTACAAAACCCCAGAGTAATGTGATGCAATGATGCCTTTTTGTTGTACTAACCTGATACTTAAATTCAATATTTTATTTGCCGCAATTCGGCAGTTTTCGTTGAATGTCTGATAACTGCTTCAGCGACTCCACTTTTAGCAAATTACAGTGACCATTCGCTAAATAGGGAATTCACCTTATTTTCTGCAAAATAAATTCCCCGAAATGTGACGGAAAGCAGAGGATCTACAGATCATTAGACCCTTTAGAATCTAACTTCCATAATAACCCCTAAAATGCCTTAAACCCAGAGAAATGCAATAAAAATAATAAACAATGTGGCATTTAGCTACCCCTTAACCCCTAAAATGCCATTAATCAAGGGAAAACATGAAATGAATACACTGAGGCTTGTAGCCAACCCATTAACCCCTAAAATGCCATTAAATCAAGGAAAAAACAAATATATACTGTGAGGGATGAAGCCTACCCATTAACCCTTAATATACAACTAAACCAAGGCATAAACTAATGTAATACACAATGTAATGTATAGTCTGAACATTAACCATTTCACTGCCGAGCCATTTCAACCCTGTGAAAATGTTTACGTTTAAGTGCACGTTTTTATTTGATGTTTTATGACTTTTACATCACACTGAATATGGTCATGTGGGGAATCATTGGAAAGGCCAGAATCTGCCCTTTCAAATGACTCCTAGTTCATCCATATACGATGCATAGCTACGGAGATACATTGGTCCGAAGACGTGTGGGAAGCTGGATGATGATTTTTGGTGGGGGGGCACATGGGGGGGCAAGGAATAACCTAGGGGGGGCAATTGCCCCCCCTTGCCCCCCTGTAGAGTCGCCTATGGCGCAAAGGGTTTTACCCCTCGCGTTAATGCGTTTTTGCGCGGGTGCAAACGTATGCGCGAATAATGTAATAGGGCCCTAAAACGCTAATTTTCAATATTAAAAACAGGACCAAAAGGCCAAAATATTTGTGTATAACCCAAAGAAGGGAAATTAATGCTATTCTAAACGACCATCAAAACCAGTTCCATTTTCCGTTTAAAAATTGAATTTGCAGACCTTCTATAAATCATCAACTCTAGATTGATGGTCAACTTCCACCAAACAATGGGTTACAAGAGAGACACAACACCAATAAAAATTCAGAATTCTATGTAGAAGACGGCACCAGAACCTAAGTTTAATTTGCATAAAAATATAATATGTTCTCAGGCATTTCATGTATGTTTTTCTTACAAATGTATCGTGCAGGAACATGGAACCGATTTGCTTGTTGTGTCCTCGACACCCAATCAGTGCAGATCACTGCTCGTAGCTTTGTAGCGCTGCTCACGCTGCGTGGCAAGCAGTCACTCAAAGTTGACATTCTCATTTCTCCATATAATAACCCATCTACCGTGACCTTACAAATATACTTATTGTTATCGAGTGCCGGGGTGCAGGCAGAATTAAAGGAACAGCTGACCTCAATCTGCCGTTCCCAATGCTCTGAAGCAGAGGAAAAACTAATGAAAAGGCACGAAAGGTTCAGCCTCATATTTTTAGTGCACATTCCATAAATACTAACTTCATTGGTTCACATCATGTCTAAAATGACATTGTTATTAAAGCAACAGCAAAAGAACCAGTTTGTTTGATCACCAGTTTGAGATATTTTAAATTCAGAGATTCAAAAAGGCTTTGAGCCGCCCTTATGTCACATCATCATATACAAAGATACTAGGGGATGGGGCAGACGTGATGAACTTGCACAGGTGAAGAGATTAACGACAGCAAGATTTATATTTGGAAACAAAAAAACAACTATAGAACATCGGATCTAGGCCTTCTTGGGTTCACTCCGGTTTGAAGGGCTTAGGATGAAAGGGTGGGTTCTCTTTTGAGAGGCAATAGACATTTTTCATCACCTCCTGTTTTAGGAAAACGCCATTTTTGCTTTAGATTAAATTCAGTGACAAAGTGCAAATAAGAGCGATTCCAAGGAATTGGTATATATTTAGTTTAATGAAATTTGAAGAGATACTATTTGTACTAGTAGTATTTGTAGTTTAACTGTCGTTCATTTAGATTACTATTATTATTGGTATATAAATATGGATACTTGTTTAACCCCTTCAAGACAGCCACTGTACCGGTACATCACAGGTTAATATATATATATATATATATATATATATATTTGTTATAAAAGCACTGCATGCAGGGATCAGTACTTTCTCTTTAATTGTACAGTCATAAACTTAGCAGGGTACAGCATAACATCAAATAAACAAAATATAAAACAACCGCCTACTCCTTCATGCGGAGTCTGACTAAACATACAAGATGTCTTGACTGAATATTGGGCAGCTTGCCAATAAATGGAAAAAAGGAAAAGTGCTTCCCTTTTAACCTCAGGGTTTTATTTTGCTTCCTTCCCTGCTGTAGCCAGCAAACAGACTGCACACTCAGAGGGGGATCACCTCTCCTATATGGGCAAGGCAGACTTAATTAGGCATTGGTTTAGGATTAACCCTGTAGGGGGAAAATGGCATTCTCCATACGCCTACTAATGAACCTGTGTTCCACCACCCTGTCCCTAACCACACTCTCACAATATATATATACACTATATTGCCAAAAGTATTTGCTCACCTGCCTTGACTCGCATATGGATAGGTGAGCGAATACTTACATATAAATTAGTGACATTGTGATTAGGGGCAGTGTGGTAGACCACTGGTTCATCAGCAGGCGGATGGAGGACTCCCTTTTTCCCCTATAGGGTTAACCAACAGCCAGTGCATAATTAAGTCTGCCCTGCCCTTTATAGGAGATGTACTTCACTCTGAGAGGGCAGTCTTGTGTGCATGGTGCAGAGTGAAAGGAAGCCTAATCATGAGCCCTGAGGAAGGTACACAATATTTTTGCTTTTATAGATTGGTAAACAGCTTAGCCGTCCACCATGTCAGGAAGATATGCTGCAATGTAAAGTTAGCCTCTTCATCCAGGAGTAGGTGTTTATTTTGTAGTTGTTCGTATTATATCCTGCAATTGCTGCACAATAAAGCAGAAACCATAGCACTGATATTTGTGTCCAGTGGCAAGATCACAAATATATATATATATACTTAATATATACTTAAGGAACAGAACATGGAGATGCAGACCAGAAAGCAAGGAATGCTCTTTTCCAAGTGCTTTCTTTCTTAATGCTTTCGTCTACACGAAAACCTCGAGGGTGTTTATGTACTGATGGTTTTAAACGTATTACCATGACAAAGTAAGTACTCGGTGAACTGTTAATAAATAGGTAATTCAATTGAAAACACTATTTTAAGATATACTGTATTTTCAAAGATAGACAGACCGACAGAATATGGATATTCGTAATTATTTAGATAAAATCTGTTGCACAGACTCTAGATGAGACACATACGATAAACAATAGATTTCCTGTGTTCTCTTGGACAGCCCAGCCTGTGTAATTCAAACGATAAAACATGGAGGATGTGTGTTTAAAATAGACTTTGCAGTCAGATGGATGTGTCGCTTGGTAGTTAAAAACTCAGAAAAGAGCAAAGGATGAATGGTTTAACTTATGTTTGGACAGTGGTAAATGTTGCCTTTGCCATTCATTATTTTATCCCTGCTGGCCTTGATGGCACTTGAAGTCAGAAAATGAAAATAATGTCCTCGTTCTTTATTAGTAATAGTTTAAATAAGCAATGGCAAGTAATATGTAGCGCTGTGTTAAAAATCATCTTGCTGTGGCAGTACCTATTTTTGGCCACAAGATGGAGACTATCGCGATCAGATACTGGACATTGGGACTACAATGCCCGGCATGCTTTGCAAGAAGACAGGAAGTGGGTGGGGACTGGACACTTACATCCTCTGCCTCGTGGAGAAAGTTCCAGAGCGCGCCAGGGAAGCAGAGAAAGCAGACGCACCGAGGAGATCGCGGGAGAATCTAGGCCCAAAGCCTGAGGAGAACTGTTGTTCCGGTTTGGGTCACCTAGCCTGAGGAGAAGGAGACTCGCCAGAGCCCAGACACTGCTGCAGACCGGCGGAATCGAACGGAGAGCAGGCGGTGAGCTGGACAAGCGGCATAAAGTGAGACAACGGATCCGGCCGCTAGTATCCCCAGTAAAAATCCGGAGGAGAGACGTCCTGGGTCAGCGGAGCCTAAAGCCTGCGTCGGATGGGTGAGAGGCCTCCAAGGCTGTTTGTGATTAAAGGTCAAGCTGCTGTTTTCTGTTTAAAGTCCACAGGGCCCCAACTGACTAGTCGAAGACTTTCTTCAAATAAACTCACTGGCCAGTTGAACAGTACCCGGGTACCATACACACATATACACCTTTCACCTCCTGGGACTTAACTTGTGCAGGACTCATTTTCTTTTAGGAATCGGAATAGGGGTTGAAAATAAAGATACGTTCCGAATATATATTTTTCCTCTTTTTCCGTTGCGCGTTTGCCGTAATACGAAGGGATTGTATGTTCGGGGTTTTGCTACGTGTTTTCTTTTTCTGAACTATCGGGAAATTGCATTGCTTTTATGTTCGGTTGCGAATATTTTATTTTCCGAAATACGAAGCCTCGTGTTTCGTTTCTTTTCCGCTACGCGTTTTACCGGGATACGAAAATACTGTAATAATACTTGTGAATACCGTGTTTCAACATCTGCTCAAATATTTTAGTAAACTATATAAATATAAAAAACTCACAACTGTGTTGGAGTATATTTATTCCCTAGTGCGGGGAGACTGACCCGTGGTTCATTTTCAGCGGCTCCTCCGGGAGTGAGCGCTACACGTGGGGGCTCGTCCGGGATCCAGTCTCTGGAAAAACCGCATCTAAAGGGTTAAATATGGATCCAGACACTGTTGCCGAGTGGTGTGGGGAGCACAGTAGTCAGTCAGAATGTTGTATAGTTATGGATATTCCAGCAGACACTTGGGCTGAAGATCAGATTCGCCAGGCCGTGGCCACGCTAGCACCAGATCATCGGGGTTAATACTGGACATTGAAAAAACCCAGATACTTCTCACATGTATGTTCTTCTCGAATGGAGAAAGGGTGTTCCGCCATGTTTTCAGGGCACGAGCGTGAAACTGGCCGAAGAGGTGGAAGTCCAACTAATTAAGCCAAGTACGCCACGTGGCGAATCCGCAAGTGTTTCCGCGCCTAGTCCGTTGGCCATGATAGGGCCTGAATTTATCGTGGCTATTGGAGATCTACTGGCTAAATGTCAGAAAACAAGCCCTCCTCACACTAACTTAACTTCGGTTATCGACGGTTAAGAAATTTTACAGGAAACGTACCAACTCCGGCGGGAGAAGAAACCTTTGAAGAATGGGTGGAACAGGCGATGCAGGCTCTGGATGAGTGGGATGTCCTGAGGCCCAGAAAAAGCAAAGGATCACCGAGAGCTTAAAGGGACCTGCGTCAGAAGCGGTGAGAAACCTAAAACTGAGTAGAAAAGATTGTACTGCTTTGGATTATTTAAACGTTCTTGAAGAAGTTTTTGGGCGAACTGAAAAGGCGGCCGAATTGGTATATCAGTACGAACACACCTATCAGAGAAGAGGTGAAAGGATGACCGAGTACATGAGGCGCCTGGATAAGATTCTACACCAGATACTCCTGAAGAAAGGGGCCGAACCGGCCGAAGTAGATAAGATCCGAATAAAGCAGATCCTGAGGGGCTCTCAACCTCTAGATCCAGTGATGATGCAGCTGAGAAGCAGAGCAGGTAACCAAGAGTTAAAGTACCTGGAACTGATCCGAGTTGTACGAGAGGAAGAGGCTTTACTAGAAGAGAAATCTTTCAGGCGGGGGGAAAGGGCTTATGCACAACCTGTGAGACATAACGACGGCCTGCAACCTGAAAGCGACTCTCTAGATACCTATGGATCTGACGAGGAGAACAAGAACATCTAGTTGTTTTTAAATCTACAGAGAAGGCTGCTAAAGAGTCGAACCTCCCTGAACGGGGTGAATTGTCCAAGACCGTCAAGAAGGTTCAGGAAGCTCAAGTTGAATTGCAGCAAGCGCATGCGGAACTGTGCCAGGTATTGATGAAGGTGACAGAGATGCAGGCAGAAATGCAGAAATTCCTCACAGGTATGCAGACGACGGGAGTTGCTGTGGCGTCTGGTCCAAATCCTTTAACCAAATCTCAACAAGCAACTACGTCTCCGCTCTCTAAGAAGAGATGTTTCGGGTGTGGAGAAATGGGCCATTTCCGCGCACAGTGCAAAGGCCGAAAGCCTGAGAAGGATAGAGTCAAGGGACTGTTGGAAGCTCTGGAGGGACTGTTATCTACCTCACCGGCGGGAAACGCCAGAGGGCACCAGTGAAGGAGCAACCTGAGTGCCCGAGGGTTGAACCTCGCTCCAGAAATCAAGCCAAGGTTAAGAGGGCGAAAAGGCCCAAAGCCGAGCCGACTGTAGAGCCTGCCAGGACTGAAAGAGTCACTCCCTTAGCATCCGGGTCTACGTCATGGGGAAGCAATGCACACCCAAAACCTGCACGGGCCAAGAAAAAGGCCAGGGTACAACAAACTGGGTCTAAGTGTCCGGATACCGCCACCAAGTTTCCCGACCAACTGATAGGTCCTTCTCCTATTGTGCCAATCCAAGTGGAAGGAGTCTACACCAAAGCCCTGTTGGATTCAGGGGCTCAAGTGACATTGATCTACAGAGACTTCTACGAGAAACACTTAAAGCACATTCCTTTGCAAGAATTGAAGGATTTGGAAATATGGGGCATCGGCACTGAGAAACTCCCTTATGACGGGTACTTGCAAGTGAAGTTGGAGATCGGATCTGAAGTCATCGGCAGTCTGGGGGTTGTGATGCATTGGCTATTGTGTGTCCTCGACCCTCGGGTGCGAACAGAAGCTCCCTGATAGTGGGGACGAATACTGACCTAGTGCGGCGTCTCCTGACGCCTATCGTGTTGGAAGAAGGTTCAACTCAAGGAGTACACCCAATGTTACGTCCGGTCTATCAGAGGATGGTCGAAGAACGAAAGGCACCTGCCGAGGTGGGAAGATTGTGGAGATTGGGTGGAACAGAGAAGGTTCTGCAAGCAGGAGAAGTAGCGAGTTTCCGGGCTTCAGTCAAGTTGAATGGATCGCAACCAGGCCCCTATGTGGTGCTGGGAACCGATTTTGATCATGGGAGTGAAACCGGAGTCGAAGTAATTCCTGAAATAATCTCCACTAAAGCTCTGAAGAGAACACGAGGAAGAGTCTCGGTCAGTGTGTGCAACGTGATGGATTTTCCAGTAGTCCTTAAAGCACGAATGCCTATTGGGCAAGTAGAGTCTGCTACACCCCTCTCTACCGATTCAGGAGGGGGAGAGGGTAAAGAGATTCCAGATGAAAGATTCTACCCCAAGGACGCTCCTATTTCACCTGAATGGAAGAAACGTCTTCAGTCTCAAGTTCTAAAGTGGAAGGAATTGTTTTCAAAAGATGAGTTCGATGTGGGCCTAGCTAAGAGTACTGAACACCGCATTCGATTACAAGAAGACAAGCCGTTTCGCGAAAGATCAAGGCGAGTTCCGCTAGGAGACTTAGATGATCTGAGAGAGCAGCTGAACGAGTTACAGAGAACCAAGGTGATTCAAGAGTCCAGGCCCGTATGCATCTCCTATAGTGTTGGTCCGGAAGAAAAATGGTTCTGTCCGCTTATGCATAGACTATCGCACATTGAACCGGAGAACCATCCCCGATCAGTATGCCACTCCTCGGATTGAAGATGCCCTACAGTGTTTGTCTGGAGCAAAGTGGTTTAGTGTACTAGACCTGCGAAGTGGGTATCACCAGATACCAATGCATCCTGAAGACAAGGAGAAAACTGCGTTCATCTGTCCACTGGGGTTCTTTGAATTCAACAGGATGCCTCAAGGCCTTACGGGGGCTCCAGCTACGTTCCAACGGTTGATGGAGAAGACAGTCGGGGATATGAATCTAATCGAAGTATTAGTGTACCTGGATGACATAATTGTGTTTGGGAAGACTCTGGAAGAACATGAGCAACGTTTGGAGAAGGTCTTGAAGAGGCTCCATGAAGAGGGGTTGAAACTGTCTCTGGAGAAATGTCAATTCTGCCTACCATCTGTTACGTATCTGGGACATGTGGTCTCAGCGGAAGGTGTTTCGACAGACCCTCGGAAGTTGGAGGCCGTAGCTTCTTGGCCTAGACCCCGAAACGTCACTGAGCTTAGATCTTTCTTGGGATTCTGTTCATACTATCGAAGATTTGTGGGAGGATTCGCGAAAATAGCCAACCACTGAACAAACTCCTGCAGAAGGAAACCACAGAAGAAGGCTGTAAGGTCTCTGACAAAAACCCGTCAGCTCCGGGGCCAAGGAAAGCTCGAGAGTCTATACAAGGTGAATGGACCAGTCAATGTGAAGGAGCTTTCGTAAAGCTGAAAGAGAGCCTGACCCGAGCTCCTGTTTTGGCCTATGCGGACCCTCACAAGCCGTATGAACTACATGTGGATGCCAGCGAGAAGGTCTGGGAGGAGTCCTATATCAGGAGTATGGTGGGTTGCTGAGGCCTGTGGCGTACGTGAGCCGGAGCCTTGCGCCTTCGGAGAAAAACTATCCTACTCACAAGCTGGAGTTCCTAGCCTTGAAGTGGGCAGTGGTGGACAAGTTGAAAGACTATCTGTATGGAGCTGAGTTCGTGATCAAGACGGATAACAATCCTCTTACCTACATCCTTACTACCGCAAAACTGGACGCAACGGGACATCGGTGGTTGGCCGCTCTGTCAGGGTTTCGGTTCAGCCTGAAGTATCGCCCTGGGGTGAATAATCGAGATGCTGATGCGTTATCGAGAAGACCCTACACTACAGAATGGACTCAGTTGACTCCAGACGGGGTGCAAGCTTTGTGTCAAGGAACAGAGCGTCGGGTCAAAGGAGGGATTGAAGCAGAGGCCATAGGAGTTATGGCTGCGGCTGTTCCTGAGTTCTACTGTAACCCTACGCAGTTAAGGGATGAAAGTTTACCTACCTTTCGAGACAGGACCTGAAAGCAGATCAGGCCAGAGACCCTTTAATTGCCTTGACCATAAAGGCCCTGTCTGCAAACCAGCGAGAGATTTTGTTAACCAACTCCCCGAGTGGAGCCAGATTGGTCTACAAAGAGTGGGAGCGGTTAAAGATGTTGGATGGGGTGGTCTACCGAAGGGGCCCCTCAACCAACTCTGAAGAGATTCAACAGTTATTCCTCCCTACTAAACATAGGGAGAGTGTGCTGCGATCACTACATGATGAGCATGGACATTTGGGTGCAGAGAGAACTTTTAAGCTGGTGCGAGATAGGTTCTATTGGCCTTGTATGAGGGCTGAAGTAGAAAGCTATTGTCATTCCTGTCTGAGGTGTATTCAGAGAAAGACTCTACCGACCCGAACTGCTCCAATGAGCCATCTGCAGAGCCAGGGACCCATGGATTTGGTGTGCATTGACTTCTTGTGCTTAGAGCCGGATGCTAGTGGGCAAGGGAACATTCTAATAGTGACTGATCATTTCTCTCGTTACGCCCAAGCTTTTTCCACGAAAGATCAACGCGCTCCGACTGTAGCCAAGGTGTTGATGGAAAAGTTCTTTGTTCACTACGGACTGCCAAGGAGAGTGCACTCTGATCAGGGTAGAGACTTTGAAAGCAGACTGGTGGGGCAGTTGTTAGAGCTGTTGGGAATCCAAAAGACCCGAACCACACCATATCACCCTCAAGGTGATGCTCAGCCTGAAAGGTTTAATCGCACACTGCTAAAAATGCTGGGGACCTTGTCGAATGTGGAGAAGCAGAGTTGGAGTCGTCACATAGCTACTCTGGTGCATGCATATAACAGTACGGAGAGCGATGCAACTGGATATTCACCTTACCGTCTTATGTTTGGAAGGGAGGCTCGACTGCCGGTTGATTTGGCATTTGGGTTATCCCTAGACCAGACCTCAGTAGCTTCCCATAGAAACTACGTGGATAGACTTCGAAAGAATCTGGCTTCTGCGTTTGAACAGGCCCGCCCGTTTGACCTCGGGAAACAGGGAGCAAAGAAACAAAAGGAACTATGACCTGAAAGTTCGAATACAAGATCTACAACCCGGTGATAGGGTCTTATTGAAGAACTTGGGTGCGGCTGCGAGACACAAGTTGGCGGATAGGTGGAGTTCCCAGGTTTACATTGTCTGCAAACAACTGCCGGGTTTACCAGTGTATCAGATTCGCCCGGATGGAAAGGCTGGGCCTCTTAAGAACTGGCACCGAAACCACTTGTTACCTTTGAGAGAGGCTGTAAGGATGCCGGTTGGGGACGAATTGCCTGGGCCAAATCCGCCTGTTCCATGTTTGCCTCCTGTTACTCGATCTCAACAGACCCGGGTTGCCGAAGAGAGCGAAAGAGACAGTGAAGAAGAGAGTTATTGTCTAGGTTGGATGCGCTCGCCGGAGTCTGAAGAGGTTGTCGTTGTCCCTGAGCGGTGGGAGAGTAACTTGAGGCCTGAAGCTCCAGAATTCTTGTTGGAAGTCCCTGAGGCTGTTGATATCCCTGAGCCTCTTGAATTTCAGTCGGAAGTCCCTGAGGCTGTGGGGATCCCGGTAGCTCCGGAGGCTTATTCAGGTGATTACAGTTCTATGCCTTCACTGGAGGGATCATACTCTGAAGAAACGTCTGCTCCAGTGATAGAAAGAGAAATTGAGACAACGCCTATAGTACTTCCACCTGAAGAGGAACTGATTGAGCCAGAACCAAAACGCTCTGTTCGACCGCCCCAACGACTCACCTACGACTCACCAGGACATAGCACTGAAGAGGCCATCACCACGGTGTGGAGGTTGCCTGAAGTGTCTGCTATGTTAGCTGAGGTAGCCCAAAATATGAGTCAACTTGAGGAAGTGTCATTAACTCACTATATGTATGCTGCTGAACCTGTACATGTTATATAAACTGCATTCAAATGTTGGAAATGTAATGTAATTGTTGTACCTCCTTGGAGAGACCCAAGAGTTCTAGGAGGGGGAGAGTGTAGCGCTGTGTTAAAAATCATCTTGCTGTGGCAGTACCTATTTTTGGCCACAAGATGGAGACTATCGCGATCAGATACTGGACATTGGGACTACAATGCCCGGCATGCTTTGCAAGAAGACAAGAAGTGGGTGGGGACTGGACACTTACATCCTCTGCCTCGTAGAGAAAGTTCCAGAGCGCGCCAGGGAAGCAGAGAAAGCAGACGCACCGAGGAGATCGCGGGAGAATCTAGGCCCAAAGCCTAAGGGAGAACTGTTGTTCCGGTTTGGGTCACCTAGCCTGAGGAGAAGGAGACTCGCCAGAGCCCAGACACTGCTGCAGACCGGCGGAATCGAACGGAGAGCAGGCGGTGAGCTGGACAAGCGGCATAAAGTGAGACAACGGATCCGGCCGCTAGTATCCCCAGTAAAAATCCGGAGGAGAGACGTCCTGGGTCAGCGGAGCCTAAAGCCTGCGTCGGATGGGTGAGAGGCCTCCAAGGCTGTTTGTGATTAAAGGTCAAGCTGCTGTTTTCTGTTTAAAGTCCACAGGGCCCCAACTGACTAGTCGAAGACTTTCTTCAAATAAACTCACTGGCCAGTTGAACAGTACCCGGGTACCATACACACATATACACCTTTCACCTCCTGGGACTTAACTTGTGCAGGACTCATTTTCTTTTAGGAATCGGAATAGGGGTTGAAAATAAAGATACGTTCCGAATATATATTTTTCCTCTTTTTCCGTTGCGCGTTTGCCGTAATACGAAGGGATTGTATGTTCGGGGTTTTGCTACGTGTCCCTTTTTCTGAACTATCGAGAAATTGCATTGCTTTTATGTTCGGTTGCGAATATTTTATTTTCCGAAATACGAAGCCTCGTGTTTCGTTTCTTTTCCGCTACGCGTTTTACCGGGATACGAAAATACTGTAATAATACTTGTGAATACCGTGTTTTAACATCTGCTCAAATATTTTAGTAAACTATATAAATATAAAAAACTCACAACGGTGTTGGAGTATATTTATTCCCTAGTGCGGGGAGACTGACCCGTGGTTCATTTTCAGCGGCTCCTCCGGGAGTGAGCGCTACAAATACATATATGTACAAAGGAGTGAATCCATTCAGTCCCTCTACAGGTATTCTCTCACTCATTGGAGGTCATCATCATTTTCACCCCTTACCCTCCATCTTTCTGTTGAAGACATACATTAGCATGACATTTACTTGAAACATGGGATGCGTAGCGAACACATAAATGTAGGGTAAAAAAAAAAACAACTGTCCATGAAGGCTGTAATTCTAGACAGTAGAAAAAAAAGGAATACATATTTTTCAATTTATCCATTTATACTTTACAGAAAAAATGCTGGGACAAAAGGTTCTAGACACCAGAAGGTGTCCATTATATTGCATAATTTCACACTGGGTCTGCATAATTAGGACATAGGTCAAATGCAGTAAATGTGATAAAGATAGAAGAATAAATAAATGGTCAGATACCCATTCATTACAGATTGCAAAGGGGCAAAGGTTGGTTAGAATTCGCAACCCATCTATATAATCCATTCTTTACCGATTTTCAAACAGCATAGCATTATACTTACATTATATAAAAATAAAGGGCCCTATTACATTCTTCACACAAACGCACGCGCAACGCGCATAAATCAACGCTGGTATTACAATCCTCGCGCATTTTTTCATCCATCAAAAAATAACACGTGTAAAACAGACACACACAAACGCGCGTGCAGCAACGTGGCGCGCAGAAATCAGTGTGCGGACCGGTTTTTTCACGCGATTCAGCCAATCAGAATTAAGAACCACAATTGTCTCACGTTAAGTTTTTGCACCTGTCAAAGTCAATCTGCGCATATATGCTGCAGCAATAAAAAAAACACGGACAACTTCTCAATTTTATTGTTTGGGTATGTGTAGAATGTGTAACTATACTTTGCTGCGTATTTTTTTTTGGGCTGGTGTATTTGGTTTCGGCCAGGTTGATAGAATTTGCCATTAACACCAGCTTTTAGGAGTTGCTAAAATTATGCGCGCAAAGGCTGTGCGTTACAAACTGCGTATAGATTGTAATACCATCCGCGCACCAGCACACAAACGCATTTGCGCTCACAATGTTAAGTATAGGACGCGAAGTACAGTAAGCTCACGCAGCGTTTGCGCAGGTTCACCCGCGGTAGACGTATACGTGCGTTTTTTGCGCTGACATTGTAATACGACGTTCAGCGCAAAGGGTTTTGCCGCTCGCGTTAATGCGTTTTTGTGCACGCGCTGACGTTTGCGTGAAGATTGTATTGGGTCCAAAGTATTTTGAATTTATGTTGAGGTGGGGGGGCATTTCCTTAGCTGTAAGGAGCAAGGCTCAGCATGGAGCCCAATCGCTCTAGATCAGTGTTTCCCAAACCTGTCCTCAGGTCCCCCTAACAGGCCAGGTTTGCAGGATATGTGAAGCACAGCCCATGTGATATAACTTGCTACTCAGTGATTGCAGGATTCAGTCTGCATTTCCCCAAGGTGATCTGCAAAATCTGGCCTGGTTGAGTTTCCCGAGGAGAGGTTTGGGAAACACTGGTCTAGACTGTAAGCTCCTATGAGCAGGGCCCTGTACACCTCTTGTTTCCATCCTATGTCCGTATATATATCTCGTTCCCTTTGGTTATTGTAAAGCGCTGCGGAAACGGTTGGCGCTATATAAATGATGACAATAAAAATAATCACACAATAATACAGAGGTGATAATATGTAGACTCTTTCATCTTAAATGATAGGAAACAGTAATCGCTCTTTTTACTTTATAAATATATCAATAAAAATCACTACCAGATCCCAAACATGGCATCCCATAAGTTACCGGATTGCCGAGCCCTCATAATATTTGCCATGACATACAGTAATTCCCATGGTCCTTTGGAGGTAGAGGACTTGCGGAAGCAGCAGATCTTGCTCGTTTGGTATATTTACTATTATGCCAAATGCAAGGGAACATCTAACAGCTCGTCAGTGAAGACTGGGGGAATGAACAATTCTAAAGTGAATTATATTTATTATCTGTACATTTGCTTGCTATTTGGCTTCCACCAGGTATGGACCAACTGTATTCTTCATCAACAGGCATCGAGTTATGTTGCTGGTAAAGAATGCACTTTAACATAAATGGATTTTAAATGTAATATGTATGTAAATGCTTTCATGCCTGCTGGATATGTATTTTGCGGATGCAGGAGAGTCCCTCATTTCAGATAAAGAGCATTATGGTTCCATGTGTACACTTCATGATAAGAAAAAGTCTCCCTCACCTCGACACTGTAGCTAAAAACATGGAACATACCTATTGTATTTTATTAGGATTTGGGCAGTCCGAATCTTGGGGGTGCTCCATATGAATATAAGTCCATATAGCCAAGGTTTCCTACATACATATGTGTAATACAGGTTCTCATGGATTTTGGCACAAGTTTAATAATGAATCTGGGACAACTATGGGAAGTTAACACATCTTAGCTCTGTGTTGGTTTATTTTTTGTGACATCCTGCTGCATCACTACATTATTATTATACTTTATTTATATAGCGCCAACATATTCTTCAGCGCAGAACAATGTGTAGAATATAGACTGTGTTAGAATACAGGACAGGTGTTACATCCTCAGCCCCTGCTGTGCTTCCTGGGGGGTCTGGGCATGGTTCGATGCCACTGGCTGATCAAGTGCCAGCACCATGTAATGGCCGAGCGGCGTCCAAGGGGGCGAGGCCTGGCGTGGTCACGAGGAGCTGCCGGGTTTAAAACAGGGCACGAGGAGTTGCCTCGTCACCCTGTTCGTGGAGTTCATTCCCGCATTGCTTCCTATTGATTCTCATTGCTGTTCTAGTTGCCGTCGCCGACCCATTCACGTCTACGATTCCTGCTCCTGATTTTGACCTGGCTTGTCTTTGACCATTCTCATGTTACATGCTATAGCGGTTGCTAGTGCTGTGCGTTGTTGGTTTAACCCTATGCAGGCTGCTTGGGATTTTACTCGCCTCTTGGGGATATTCCCATCTTGCTCTGGTGTACCATATACAGCCTTATCGGGGTTCTGCTCCAGGCCCAAGGATCACGATCGTACACGCTTGTACAATCTGCAATAACGAAATACTGCTTGTTTTCCGCTTATGTTCATCTCGCCAAGTGTACCCGGGCTTGTACTTTCCATATGCCATTATGTGTGGCAATAGACCCTGGTCATTTATAACAAGGTACAACATACCCGGTTTGATTTCAAAGAAAATGTTAAGTTGGTCCGGTCGTTGACTGCCCTGCAGTCTGCACAATTCATTAACTGTCGTACTAACTACCTTGGTACACCCACTCCAGTCTTGCAGCTCTCTGTATTGTAGTGTGCTCTAAGTTGTCCGTTGGTCTCGAAACCTTTGGAACTTAGTAGCAGTTCAGTTCTCTTGTCCTACTCCTTGGCTTTGGAGTATAAGTCTGAAAATACTGTTTATTTTGTTACAATTGAGCAGATAATTCTGTCCAATAAGATCTCAACCTCGCTACTCCTGTGTGAGAGCCGCAGTGCCCATTACAACAGGACGGTATTTGACAAACCATCACAGGAAGAAATGAGGGCCTTATTCCCATCGAAACTTACAAACTAGAAGGGGTGAGAAACAGGAGGGGGACTGCAAGGTGAGAGTGATGGACTGGTTGGCGAAGTGAAGTGTATTAGTGAGCTTGGTGGTCGGCTTCCCTGAACAGGAATGTCTTTAGGAAGCGTTTGCATGTCTGACAGCATGAGGGAGTGCGTTCCAGAGGGTGGGAGCTGCGCGGGAGGAGTCCAGCAGTCTGGCATGGAAAGCGGTGATACTGGAAGAAGCTATGCACAATAGTAATTGCGTTAGTAATGTTAGCAATGAACACATTTTTCTTTTGATATTTTCATCCTCACGGTAATGGAAACTTTACTTTTAGCCATAAATAAAAAGGTGTAAATTTTTACGTTTTGGACAATTACCAGGCCGCGTTCATAATGAAATGCAAAGTGAAGTGTAATGCTCAAATGTCAGAATAGCAGTTGTCTAGTAAGGCGGTGTCTGACCTGGCCTCTGCAGCAAATCTTCTCCATGAATGACTGCTGGCACATTAATTAAGCCCTGGGGTTTGAGCAAAAAGAGAGCAGATGTGGGAAAAAAAGGCTCCACAGGAAAGTGGAAAAACAAATGGAATTTTGAATGGTAGAATCGGGAATTTATTCCAAGGATTATAAATAAATAAAAAGAAACAAACAAATCTATAGAAACCATGTGTTATGGAAAGCATGATGGCTAAAGATATTTTGTGGGTTAAGAAACACAAACGACTGATTGGGAAAGGAAAAATGATGATATGAAGCAAACATGATAATGGTAACTGGCGTTTTCTGTTCCTATGGCAGGACTCGGAGACATGTATCTTAATACGTAATCAATAGAGCGGAGACGACTATGGTCTCCTCTACCAACCTCATTGGAAACTGAGAATCTCTCACTATGGTAACAGAGAATGGTACCCAACCACAGACATCCTCTGCTCTCTGGCTGGTGAAGGATGCTCAGCACAACCTATATCTGACCAGCTGGATGAGACGCTGACTGATTAATTGGATGTATCTTAAATAAAAATACCAGTGTATAAGCATGCAGGGCTCAGTAATAATGCTATTCTATTCTTTGCCAAAGGAGGGCATGTTATTTCTTATATTGGGCTTTTTTAATCTATTAGCAGATTTGATAATATCCCCAACAAGTAGAGTCTCATACATTAAAGGGACATTCTAGCAAGCCAATATGGTAAATTGAGCAATTTTAGCAATCAAAACGTCTTATTTTCTACCTACAGAGAGTTAATCAGGGTTATTCAAAGAGAATCGAAAAGTCACTGCACATTCAGTGACTTTTCGTTCTCTTCAATTCGGTGCGATTTGGCAATCCCATTTCGGCGACCCTGCGGTGTATTCAGCAAGCACCACGGGACTGATGTAGTGCAGGGAAAAGCCGCCGCAAACCCAGCGAACACTCACTGCAAAACCCGGCGAACGCACACCGAAACACGCAAAAACATCTGGATTAACCCCGCCGAAGATGCTGGAGAAACACGATCAGGAACCGATCAGAGCGCAGAACAGCCGTCAGAAAAATCTGACACCGCAGACGAAGGAGGTGAAGAAAACAATAAACGGTACGCTTGAATGTTTGAAAAGTGAAACACTGAGAAGTGAAAACTACTGAGTTTTGCTCTCTGAATAGACGAAGCATTGCTTCTCTATGGGGATTCACTGCCCTCGATCAGGCACCATATGTGCAGGCAATTCGCCAGGATTTGGCGATTTGCCTGCTCTCTGTATAGCCGAATGGCCAGGAAAGGTAACCGTACACTGAATTTCAGCGTTCGCTTACCTGTCGGCCCCAATTCGGAGCGCTTTGAATAACTCTGTATGTATTCATTGGCCTTCAGTGAGTCTGCATAGCTCAGGGAAGGAAAGTCTGTGTTGTGTGTGCATAGCTGAAGACTAGTGGGAGGGATATTGAGATCAGATTTCAGAGGGAATGAGGACAGGAAAAGGCAAAGCTATTCACCTTAAAAATTGAAAAAATAAAGCAAAAAGTCATGTAATTCTTTGATAAATCCTTTAAGATTTCACGAGGTTCAGGATGCAGCTTGGTAGAATATAGAATACATTTATGGCACAACCGAAAGTACAGGAATGTACTTTTAACCCTTTCATTAGTAAGTGTCATTTGCTGAAAAATAAAATGATCACATTTATTTGAAATATGGGATGCATACTAGAAGTGTGTACAGCTGAAAAATTTGTTTAGTTTGAAAATAATTTAGTTTTCGTAATTTCGTTTTGTATTCTCATTTTGTTTCGTAATTTCGTTATTAGTTTTGAATTCGATCACTAAAAACAAAAAAAACAATAAATCAAATCCTGCCAATTACTGTTAGATTAGGGTTAAATGTGAGGGTTAAAAGGCAAGCTAGGGTTAAATATTGAGTTGTCTATTGGCCTGTGATGCTGAATACAACAGATTCAGCACCACAGCCAATTGACAGGGATAGGGGTGCTTTGTGAACCAGTAAAACAAAACTGATTTGTTTTCATAATTTAGTTTGTAATTTGGGATCGATTTGAATTTTTTGATTAGTAAAAAAAACCCCACAATAAATCCTGCTCTATTACTGTTAGATTAGGGTTAAACATGAGGGTTAAAAGGCAAGCTAGGGTTAAATTACCGTTTAGCTGCAGTGCGCATAGAGGAATCATTCAATCAATGGTTCTCTTGTGAAACAGTATAACGAATCAATTTCGTTATATACTGTTTTGTTTCGTTTAGTTTCCATTTCAATTCAGATGAAATTAATTTGTTATTTCTGAAGTACTTCCGAAATACGAATTAACGAATTTTCAAACGAATCGAGATTGGTTACGAAACGAATGCACATCTCTAATGCATACTTAACACGTAAATGTAGAATAAAATAGCAGTTTTGCATATAGATTGTATTCTGACATAGCTACCAGAGATGGAGAAATTCTCAGTCTAAAGCCATTTTCCATTTTGGTTATTTGTAAAGTTTGCAGTTCAGATCAATTCAAACCCTAAAGTGTTTTTGAAAGGAGTGTATCGAACGTGAGGAAACCTCTAATGATGTTATAAGAAAAGTCCCTTGTGAAGGTGAAAAGACTGACTACCGGCCATTGTGTATCATACAGAACTGAAAAGCCATGTGTTTTCAACTCCTGGTGAGACGACTAATATGGAGAATAGCCATTTATTGAGTCCAAACAGTGAACTGGCGAGTAGCAGGGGAGATGGGTATTCCATAAAAGCAGGTTGAAAACCCACATCATAAAATATATATATTAGGAAGCTGCACAACACAAGCCATCATTAAAGTAATGGGCTCTGCTGGGACTCAGAACACTACCGGTCCTTTCTTTACCAAAGAAGCACAGTTTGTCTAATAGTTACTGTCATTGTTTGTGAAAAGGCTTTAAGATGTATTCTTCATGAATAGAATGACACCTCACATAAGGCTTGATTTAATTCGGCATCTTTTTCGGCGGCTTTATGGCTATTTTTCAGTTTCTATTCAAATAAGTGCATACCGGCATTCCGATTCGATAAAAATTCAATTTGAAAATCGACACACAGGGCTGTCATTTTTAATGGAAATTTGGGCTTTAGTGATTCAATTCGAATTTATCCGTATGACGATTTCGGAAACAAATATCAAGTGCGCAGGACACCAAGAACAAGGACATTTGTTTGGCTTAGCGTGTAACGTAAGCTTAATGCGTGCAGTTCTGAAGTTCTTTCGAAATGAAATCAAGTGAAATTTATGGCATTCCGCATGGAATGAAATATTAATCAGCGATTGGGTTTAGAATTCTAAAACTGCGTGCAACAGAAAAATCAAAACCTGTGTCATTAGCGGACTGCACATTACATAGGCATGCTAATAGGGAAGCGAAGCGTCCAGCTGTATCTTCATATCGTCACGGAAGGTGGTTAGAGGGAATGATATAATTAGTATCACTAGAGCAACACACTCTGAAATATTCTATGTCGATGCACCGGAAACGGCTCTACGCAAAGTAAAATAGAAAGAAAATTGTATAGCAGTCTATGTTCTGTACTTTTCATTTTAAGAGTGCCCTGTGGTTCTGTGTAACGGCAAATGTAAGTGCTGTGTTTGTTCTTTTAAAAAGATTTATTGATCCGAGCCTTGTCTACAAGCATCTGTTAGGTGCTGTCTGATAATATGGAGCTCAACAAAGGCTTTCATGCATTTAGAATTCTATGAGGTCTCTGTCATAGCGCGACAAATACTGTCAGAACAAGTTTTACAATGGAGGATTCAGCAGACCCCCTTTAAAGATGGGGACCCAAAACTACAAGGGACCCCACTGCTTTGCAACAATTCAACAAATGCAATAAAATAAATGTATACTATTTTTTTTACCTCTGTAACTTTATTAGAGTGTTGAGATGGGGTGTTAAATCATGCCAGACTTTCCACCAAGTGCAGGATGGTGAGGGAACGGGAGATACATACTGTTATATAAAGAGTTATTCAGAGAGCACTGTAATGTCGCCGACATTTCGGTGCTCTCTCGTTCCCCGCAGTTTCCTGCACTTTGGGGAATCAAAGTTCCCCACCCTGCAGTTAATTAAGCATTCACCGCGAGGTCCCCGAAGTGCAACGAAAACCCGCTGAACACCCACCGAAAACTTGTCGAACACTCACCGAAAAGTCGTCAAAAACCATCCGGAACTGCAGCAAAAAACACACCGAACACGTTGGAAAAGCCGACCAGCCACCAGAAAAATCTGACAAGCTGACAAATGGGGTAAAAAAAACAAAAAACAGTGCGATTGAAACTGTCAAAATTGAAAGTGTTTGCAAAAAAAAAATAATACTCAACGAAAATGTCTGTAATTTACATATAAGATCCTGTGAATGATAATAAAAAGGGCTGTGACAGAAAAAAAGAAAAAAACCCTTTAAATAAAAAATAAAAAAGGGAAAAAAAATTTGCGGAACAAATCTCGAAAAATGCCTAAAAGATCCTAAGTAAATGTTCACTGCTGCTGAACAGGCACCGTACTGACTGGCAGTTTGCCAATATTTGGCGAACTGCCTGCTCTCTGAATAGCCAAACGGCCCTAAAATGGGGAAATTCCCTGATCGTTGACATTTTGGGGCCAGATTGGCTCTCTCTGAATAACACCGTGGAGAGCAGCTGTGGTCACCCTGTCTGAGATGGCCCGTTGCAGCAGTTGTTCTCAGAGAGGCAGTCAATGTATCAGTTCTGCATATGAGTGCAGCTCCGTTCCATCGTCCTGCACTGGCGCTACTGAACTTGCGTAAACTGCGATGTGCATTTTCCCCATCCTATTCTATGCAAATTGCACTAAAAGCCGCAGAGACTTCCAGATTCGGAAGTCCCTAACCTGTTAGAGCAGGAGCTGCGTGTGTCAGAGGGGCAAAATGTGAGTAAAATCACTTAAAATAATAAAAAAATACATACATACAAAAAATAATTGGGCAAGGGCTGTCAGCAGCCTCTGCGCAATTCTTTCAAGGCAAAAAAAGGGGGCTCTAGTTTTAATAGAGTATCCCTTCAATTATGCCATGTTAATTAACAATCTGTTAACATTCCAATTTATATGTCAGCAATATTTAAATATCAGGAACCATCTATAATAGGCTTCACCAGAACACAAGAAAAGGATGGAGTCACATATGACTTATTAAATGAAAATAATTTAACATGATCCATAAATTAAGGCAATGCTCTGTGCTATTTTTTCCCTGATGTCTCCATTGGGTTTGTCTGCGAATCAAATTAAATCTCTGAACCTTGCAAAAGGAAAAAAAATAATTTATGGAGCATCTGATGCTTCCATGGTCTAAAGCCAATAATATGCTCCTGCTGCTAGCAGCAGCCTTGGGGCATAAAGATGTCTATATTAACACTTAAAATACCTGTGGATCTCAAAAAGGTAAATGTAAACATCCTCAGATGTTTTAGAATTAGATTTTTAGAATTATCCTTTATTTATATAGCGCCACATATTCCGCAGCGCTTTATAAGATCAGTGTACAAGAATTGATACATTGGAATACTACACATGGATGATACGGCCTGATTCAGGGGGATCCTGTTCCCATGTGAATTTACAATCTATGAAAGGTACAAGTATTTTGTGAGGTACTGTAGGTGCATCCATATCGTTAGGTGTCTTGCCCAAGGACACTTGCTGGTGGCGTCTTCTGAGTGGGATCGGAGTCTGCTTTCCATTACTGCAGAGCAGCGACTTGGTGGTTAGGTTGAACCCGCTTCTCGTAAAGTCGAGACTTGCTTCTCCACAGTTGTATTGGAGGGATGTGCTGAATGGTATTTTGACTTGCGTCTCCACGGTCGAAGGGTAGAGACGTTACAACTGGACTCCACAGCCGATATTGTGTGGGAGGCAAGTATGTACCGTTAGGTGTCTTGCTCAAGGACTCTTACTGGAGAGGTGCTCTGGCCACGATTCGAACCTGGGTCTCCGCGGTTATAGAGCAGTGATGTTACCTCTACTCCATCCAGCCAGTACATTGGGGTTATACACTAAGCATCATTGTTATGTAGAAAGAATGGTGGATTCAGTTTGGTACACTATGATAGATTCATCATCTATGGAAGTTCCACCATGGATCAACATAGTCTTCACTGTTCTTTCCACCATAGTTTCTGTTACCTCTACTCCATCCAGCCAGATCTATAGTTCTACACCAATGTGTGGCCTTCTATCAGGTGCTGTTGCTCCATGAAACAGTACATATGTCAAGGCTATGCAGCATGGCTTGTCACTGTCGCGTATCAGGGAAAGAGCAGCAATCATTTAAGGACCGGTGATGGATTAGTTTTGGCTAATTTTAGTAATGCACATTATATATCTCAGCAGAAAATCCATCATGATTAGTGGTGTTTAATGTATTTTGAGGGAAGATGTCTATTAGAGAGTTAGAAAATTACAAGTTAAGGATGATTGATTTCCATGGGTCTGTTTTGTCGTCCTACCCTTAAAAGTCCTGTCCCTTGAACCTTCTGCAAAAGAAATGATGCCGCCCTTCGTCTCTTCAGCGGCGTGATGCACGTATCATTTTTTTTGAGCTAACGGGAGATCGCCCCTTGATCGGTTATAAACAAGGACACTTTATGGTGATTGATTCTGGTGCCGTTAAGTACATACATCTGTATCCTCTGATTTTTTTTGGATTCGCCTCGCGCTGACGACGTAGACAAATGATATTTGTCTGGGAACTGACAATAATATCCTGATAGATGGAAGCGAATGCTTCCATTAGGAAAAGGAAGCGTTTTGGAGATGGCTCACAGCAGGTCTGTCCCGAAACTATTATTTTCCATTTTCGAGCGATTATGCAAAGCAGTCTTATAAAATAGTTTTGAAGGTTGCTGAAAACTGCACGTGTTTGACGCAGATCGTCGAGGGATGTTAATCACAGTTTATGACTGGTAAAAGAAGAAAATTAAGACTGATTTTTGTGCCATATGACAATGAGCACTAAAACTCAAAATGAAGAGAACACATAAACCACCTTGTGATGTGTGTCGCTTTGGACTTGGACCTGAAGGCATGTTTGTAGGGTGCGGGCCTGATGTTCTATATCATTTTCTTGCCCTCTCTTGTGTGCATGTAATCTGAGTTATGCAAGAATAATGTTATTGTCTATTCTATGGTCCATGTGTATCTGTTAACTGTTGAGAAGATTAGGTCTTCCAGCATACCCGGTCTCAGGAATGTGTTAATATTTGTTTGTGTTTGAGTAGTCTTTGTCAATCTGCCTTGTGAGGCAAACACTGCCCCATTATATGATTACTGTTACAATGGTTTATATAATTACTGCGTAGTCACTGATTGTCAATTTATGTAACTTCTACTCTGTTATCTAATGTATTCTGTCAATCTGATGCGCAGCCTGTAATTACATGACACCATATTGTTTCATGTCTTGACTTGTCTGGTTCACTTGAGGCTGGGGGGGGGGCAGGGCACCTGGGTGTAGTTCTCCATTTGTCTCTAGCCCCACCTGGAACTGTATATATATTCAGTAAAGGTGTTCAGTCTGCTCTGTTCTATTCTGACCCTGAAAACCTCCAGATATACATCTTTCGGTCGTCGGGGGTTGCTGCACCTCTCGTGCAGGGATGACGTCCTTGGCAATCAGCACTGGCCACCATTTCTGGGTGAGAGCAGGCTGATTTGCATATGGAAAATTCATCCCTGTAATGGCACAAGCAAGCTAAAAACCTTGTTTGTGAGACATGAGCGGGCACCCACCATAGAGCAGGCCATTGTGCTGTTGCTCGTTCTCAGGACCCTCACAAACACCCCCCTTGTTATTTCTGGGCTACGCTAACAAGGCTCTCTACGTGTCCCGGTCCTTTAAGCTTCGTCTAAGGACTGGAGAAAGGCACGAAAGTCATGAGGAGAACATACTGGTCCAGCAAGGAAGCGGCATTGACAGATGTGACCTGGTCGGGGTACTGAGAACTGTCACACACTCCTAGGGCTACACTACATAGTAGGTGTTAACGTTAGCCCTGGTAGCCACCGCATATTACAATCCAAACGCTATCGGGTTAAGAAACCCGTTAGTGTTTGGTACCTTGCGCTTTTCAGTGCGAGGTTACTGTACTTTTGTGCTCCGCATACTTAACATGGGGAGCGCAAAGTGTTAATCAGCATTAGGATTACAAAGTCCTAGCGCTGATTAACGTCCGGCTGCGGTTACCAGAACTTTAACCACAGCCTGGACTTGGTGCTAACAGATTCCGCTGCTGCAGAATCCGTTTGCACCAGCCAAAAAACCCCCAAAACAATCCAGATACTCACCTCCCATCCTGCGGCGAGGACCGCGGCTCCATCCGCCTCCTCTGTCCAGCGGGAGCAGGGAGAGACTGTGGAAAAATTCCCCCAGTCTCCCTGTGGATCACTACGCCGACCTGCCGGATCTCACAAGGTGAGATCCGGCAGGTCATGTGACCGGCAGAGGAGAAACTCAATGGAGTCCTATGGACTCAATCGAGTGGATGCACGCGGCGGCACTTATTGCTGACGCGTGCATCCCGGGGCGTAGCGCCCGGTAACAATGCAGGCAGGTTTTTAAGCGCCTGCATTGTAATATCGCGCTAAAATGGGGGTGGAAAGGAGAAACCTGCGGGCACAGTTTTTTCTCCCTAGCGTCCCTGTTTTAGCATGATGAATGTAATGTAGCCCCTTAGTGGCAGAAACCAATGGAATACATGGATGTCCAGTGATTTGATAATTTCCTTTCTAGGTGACCTTTCCAAGTGATGTAGCAGTTGCATGGAGAAGCTGTACCCTGGGCAGTGTGGCCCTTTATACTCCTTCCAATGGAGTACTGTATCTACAGAGAACGTGGGGCTTTTACATTACAACTCAATGCCCATTGTAATAAAAAACAGAACTGTAACAATAACCCATTCAAAATAAATGCAAATCAAAACAGTAATGGCTTACATTCAAACCCCACATATATTGGAAATACATGTCCCATGATTCCCACTCAAGGTTGGGGTGAGAGAGTTAGCTGGTTAGTTCTTCAGCTAACTTTAGGTCTGATTCATTACCAACTGCTCACTTTTGGAAATGATGTAATCAAAATATGTGATGTGCAACTAGCACTTAAATGGAGGATAAAAAAAGTGATTATGCCTAAAGACCTTTATTCTGAGTTGGAAAAAGTAGAATAGTGTACATTTGCTCATTTTAATATCTAGTGTATTTGTTTATCCTTTGCAGGAATATTGCTGTGATGAAAGGTTCTAAACTCCAGACTTTGTTCCCTATCTTGCACAATGTCACACAGGGTCTGCATTATCGGCATACAGACAGAAAAGGCCTTTGTGTCAGATACAGTAAATGGGCTGCAGACAGATCATAAAATGGTGAGATCTCCTGCTTATGGGGGTTTGTAGTGATCATAATGAGATTATTAGCAATGCAATATCTGTATGTGCTGCATAATGCCTGTGTATGGCAATTACAGCAACACCTTGTATCTGTATGTGCTGCAAAATGCCTGTGTATGGCAATTACAGCAACACCTTGTATCTGTATGTGCTGCATAATGCCTGTGTATGGCAATTACAGCGACACCTTGTATCTGTATGTGCTGCATAATGCCTGTGTATGGCAATTACAGCAACACCTTGTATCTGTATGTGCTGCATAATGCCTGTGTATGGCAATTACAGCAACACCTTGTATCTGTATGTGCTGCATAATGCCTGTGTATGGCAATTACAGCAACACCTTGTATCTGTATGTGCTGCATAATGCCTGTGTATGGCAATTACAGCAACACCTTGTATCTGTATGTGCCGCATAATGCCTGTGTATGGCAATTACAACAACACCTTGTATCTGTATGTGCCGCATAATGCCTGTGTATGGCAATTATAACAACACCTTGTATCTGTATGTGCTGCATAATGCCTGTGTATGGCAATTACAGCAACACCTTGTATCTGTATGTGCTGCATAATGCCTGTGTATGGCAATTACAGCAACACCTTGTATCTGTATGTGCCGCATAATGCCTGTGTATGGCAATTATAACAACACCTTGTATCTGTATGTGCCGCATAATGCCTGTGTATGGCAATTATAACAACACCTTGTATCTGTATGTGCTGCATAATGCCTGTGTATGGCAATTACAGCAACACCTTGTATCTGTATGTGCTGCATAATGCCTGTGTATGGCAATTACAGCAACACCTTGTATCTGTATGTGCTGCATAATGCCTGTGTGTGGCAATTACAGCAACACCTTATATCTGTATTGTACAGGGATTTACACTCATTACAACCCCCTGAATGTTATCCCTGTACAGCAGTGAGTGATTCCAGAGCTCTCCCTGTATTCTGCCCTCTCTCTGGCTGCAGGCTGTAATGCAGCAGTAACGTGTGTAGACATTTTGTTACAGTGGGGATGGGAGCTGCTCCTTCTAGATTTTTTATAGTAATACAGGGTAAGAGGAGTGAGGTCTCACACTCAAGGGCAAATTCTAATTTTTCCTTAAAACGGTATGATTTTTGACTGTTTTTTTACTTTTGATTGTATGGCAATGCATATATCTGTACACACCTTTATAGATCATGAAAATTCTGAAAGTCCTATGTGCCTTGTTAACAATCACTGTCCCAAGCTGTTGATTATCGTGACGTCCATATACATATATTACTGTGAGAGATTCAGATAAGAAAACTACAGTTAAAATTGCACACGTCTCGCAACTGTAACAAATGTGGAATTTTGCGAAACAATTTTTCATAGCAACATGTGAAGAGAATTTCTTATCATTTCTCACTAGTTAAAGCAAATTCATAAAGGGCCTCTACATAATTAAATTGACTCCCCCCCCCCTGCCCCGGAGGTGGTTTCCTCCCATCCTCAGGTATGAAACTGAGCAGTGACTCAACTAATTTTTATGAACTGATCAGTGACAAAGATTAAACGCCAGGAGTGTTTATTTGCTCATATTATTAAATCGTCACACTCAGACAGCTCTATTTGTTACTTCCAATGGAGGGGCTAGTAATCAATCACGTAAAGCAACCGTGCTTCGACATGTCTGCCAGCATCCTCCTCCATCCTTCAGATTGTGTTTGCCTTGACAATACATGTTCTTCTCACAGCAGAGACATTCATTGATATGCTTGCAGGCCACCCTGCATTCATAACTATGCCTAACAAAAAGATACAATGCATGGAGGTAACAAAGGGCTGTCCAGCATAAGACTAGTAAGTCGGATTCCAATCACAAGATACGAGAGATACGCAAGCCAAGCACATAAAAGAATAGGAATATTTAATTTTATATCCTATCATTTCAAGGGCAAACATGGGAAATTTGGCAAGATGGAAGTGAACGATACTTCAGGGGTTATACAGAGAGAGCCGATCTGGCACCAAATGTCACGAACAGTGAATTTCCCTGTACGGTGACATTTAGGGGCCATCCGGCTATTCAGAGAGCAGGCAGTTCGCCAAATTTTGGCGAACTGCCAGCAAGTACGGTGCCTGCTCGAAGGCAGCGAAATTCCACATAGAGAAGCAATGGTTAATCTATTCAGACACGAACAGCAGGGAAAAGTTGCCGAAGTGCCCTGCTGTTTGGTGGTTTCATTCGACAGGTTTATTCAGGTGAATCGCATAGGCGTCAATGTTAAAAATATTCCCGCTTTTATGCAATATCTAATAAACCGTTTATTATTTTAATCTGCAGCAAAAAGTCTCTTTATTTATTGATTTTTTTTAGAATCTTTTAGGCATTTTTTGGGTAAATTTGTTTCCTTTTTTTATTTTTTAAAAAGCGTTTTATTTTTTTTTCTGTAACAGACCTTTGTATTATCATTCATAGGACCTTACAGTCAGGTCCAGAAATATTGGGACATTGACACAATTCTAACATCTTTGGCTCTATAAACAACCACAATGGAGTTGGAATGAAACAAACACAATGTGCTTTAACTGCAGACTGTCAGCTTTAATTTGAGGGTATGTACATCCAACTCAGGTGAACGGTGTAGGATTTACAGCAGTTTGCAGATGTGCCTCCCACTTGTTAAGGGACCAAAAGTAATGGCTTCTCAGCTGTTCCATGGCCAGGTGTGTGATATTCCCTCATTACCCCAATTACAATGTGCAGATAAAAAGACCAGAGTTAATTTCAAGTGTGCTACTTGCATTTGGAATCTGTTGCTGTCAACTCTCAAGATGAGATCCAAAGAGCTGTCACTATCAGTGAAGCAAGCCATCATTAGGCTGAAGAAACAAAACAAACCCATCAGAGAGATAGCAAGAACATTAGGCGTGGCCAAAACAACTGTTTGGAACATTCTCAAAAAGAAGGAGCTCAGCAACACCAAAAGACCCGGGAGACCATGGAAAACAACTGTGGTGGATGAATGAAGAATTCTTTCCCTGGTGAAGAAAACACTCTTCACAACAGTAGGCCAGATCAAGAACACTCTCCAGGAGGTAGGTGTATGTGTGTCAAAGTCAACAATCAAGAGAAGACTTCCAATCCAATCACATCTGCAAACTGCTGTAAATCCTACACCGTTCACCTGAGTTGGATGTACATACCCTCAAATTAAAGCTGACAGTCTGCAGTTAAAGCACATTGTGTTTGTTTCATTCCAACTCCATTGTGGTGGTGTATAGAGACAAAGATGTTAGAATTGTGTCAATGTCCCAATATTTCTGGACCTGACTGTATATGTAAATTCCAGGCATTTTTGTTCAGTAATCATTTTTGCAAACAGCGTTTCAATTTTGACACTTTCAAGTGTATTGTTTTTTTGTTTTTTTTTTACCCCGTTCATCAGCTTGTTGGCTTTTTCCAGCAGCTGGTCTGCTTTTTCCGACGTATTCGGTGTGATTTTTGCGGCAGCACCAGCGGGTTTTCGGTGAGTATTCGGTGAGTTTTCGGTGGGTGCTCAGGTGTTCGGCAGCTGTTCAGATGCTTTTCCCTGCACTTTGGGGACCCCGCGGTGAATGTTGAATTCACCGCAGGGTGGGGAACTTTGATTCCCCGAAGCATGTGGAACGAGAGAGCACCGAAATGTCGACGACATTTCAGTGCTTTCTGAATAACCCCTTTAAACCTACCCTGGGTCCTTCACCCATTCAGTCAGCTAGTGGAAAACCATTTACCGTCTGAAATTATCACCCTCTACCCAATAACAGTTCACCCTATTAATGGGCTTCCCTTTTAGTATGTTAAAGGGATGAGTATAGCTCTGCTCATAAATGGAAAGGTTTAATTTAGTATAAGGTCCATAAGCCCTGGACACAATCTGGCCATGACACTAAGAGGTAAATAGACATGGGGCTTAATACAGCAAGTTTACAACTTCTAAGAAGGATTGCAATCATTGAAAGCAATTGCTTTCTTGGCCTTTTGTGTTATGCTGCCAGTGTTAAATTATAAATAACTGCTTAAATAAGTCTATTGCCGTCCTGCACTGAGCTATTGTACATCAAATGTAATTAAAAGAATACAGAGTAACGCAGCAGCATTTCTTCGCATTTGCTAAATAAAGCCCTTACCCAGAGTGATTTACAATTTTCTGATTATACTGTCGATGAGAACCTTAAACATTGTAATCAGATGCAATCAGATAATCACAATTAATATTAACGGCTGAGGACAGGACAAGTTAAGGTCAGGGTGATGGACATGATGATGTCAGATGCGGTGGATAGGGAGAGAATGATGCGATGACACTCTTCAAGGATCTTGTAAGTGGATGCCCATCGAGGGACATGGAAGATCTGACGTTTGCTATCACTGAGTCTCCCTCTCCTGGGCGTTGGACAAAATAGCCACGTCAAAAAGGTCACCGTTATGAAAATGTTACTACTTAAATTTAGAAGCAGTTAAAAAAGTTGCTTTGCTATGAAAAAAAAATGACCCACACGTTATTTTGTCCATACGTATTAGCATAACACTCACGCCGGTTTTCTGACCAGCTGGTGGTGCAAAAAATGCTTGTGTTTGACTTTAGAGTTAGGTTTATCTTTAGGTAAATATGTTCCTCTAAACAATAATATAAAATAATAACATAAAGTGCCACAAGGCCCTGAACCAAGCATTCAAGCAAACTCCATCACAGACTCACCTTCATTCCTTCCCTCTGCGGCCCTGAACCAAGCATTCAAGCAAACTCCATCACAGACTCACCTCCATTCCTTCCCTCTGCGGCCCTGAACCAAGCATTCAAGCAAACTCCATCACAGACTCACCTCCATTCCTTCCCTCTGCGGCCCTGAACCAAGCATTCAAGCAAACTCCATCACAGACTCACCTCCATTCCTTCCCTCTGCGGCCCTGAACCAAGCATTCAAGGTATCCACCATTTCAAAAAGGCGTCCGACATCATACCCCATGCTGCCATAATCTTGCAAATGTATTTTTATGTCTGCATTTATTATTTCCTAACTAGTCTTTTCAAGTATTTTGAATCTCCCTCCATTTCAGATAGAAAAAATCGGTTTGTGTTTCCCTTCTCCTCCCTCCCCCACATGTTTGTTAATTGGTGCTATCTGTGCATGTCACAAACCTCATTATTTCCACAGCAAACTCCATCACAGACTCACCTCCATTCCTTCCCTCTGCAGCCCCAACCCACCCTCCCACCCAGGGCTGGTCCCTAATTTCAGGGATTCTTTCCAGCTGTCTCCACTTCTCTCACTAATTACCCTTACTAAAACCAAATAATCTGGTCCATTTCATGCAATCCCTATGATATTCTACTGGCCACCAGTTTCACCTTCCCTCTGCTCCCATTTGTTTCAGTTACCCTAGTCCCTTAGAGTGTAAGCTCATGGGATGTCTGCCTGAGCTTTTGGTTGAAAGTGATGTATAACCTGGACAGTTATCTGACGACCAGGGTTTTATTTCCTCTTGTATCATGTAAGTCTGCTGTTTGTGCTTCCCCATCATAAAGCGCTATGGAATTTGTTGGCGCTGTATAAGTACTTTTAACTGTAACTTTGTATTTTTGTAACAATTCAATGTTCTTGAACCCAGGACATACTTGAAAGCGAGAGAAATCTCAATGTATCCTTCCTGGTAAAATCCTTTATAAATAAATAAAATAAATAAATAAGGATCGAGAGTTGCCAGATTGGTTATGCTTTCCTGGACATATTTAATTTATTCATGTTGATGGGCAGGGCTTGAAAAATGCCACCCCGCAGCATGAATAATCCAAGTGCTGGATGTAAGAAGTCAAACGGACTCCCAGGCGACCTGACTTGAGTTCCTTCCTACAGTATATGAGTTATACATGTTGCAGCACAGCATTTTTCCATGTTCTCTCCCTCTGCATAAAATAGTAATATGTGTCCAGGAATACATGGCTGATCTGGCATCGTGCACCACCCCATGCCAAGAGACTAGCTTTTGAGCAGCAACTAATGCTGTCCTGTTTTTGTTTTTCCTTATTCCTTATTCCTCTCATTACTCATACTACCCCATCCCTATTTTGAGCTTTGCACATAGGATTCTTTTACTGCTTTGTTTCACTCTGTTTGCCTCCTTTCCTCTACTGTTGCCTCTATATTTTATTAGCTTTTCAATGTCACGGAGTCCCTTGATCCCCACATGCAGACATCGTCTACCTACATTGCCAGTCTTTAGAATAGCCGGATAGCTAAACACAGGACAGCCTCACAGAATAAAGAAAATCAGAACAGCCAAAGTTAGGAATCAGAGCAGATAGTCAGACAAGACCAGGAGTCAGAAGAACCAGAACAGGCAGT
This sequence comes from Leptobrachium leishanense, assembly GCA_009667805.1. NCBI lineage: Eukaryota > Metazoa > Chordata > Amphibia > Anura > Megophryidae > Leptobrachium > Leptobrachium leishanense. The sequence continues at coordinate 1,608,562 of CM019072.1, forward strand.
CAGATAAAGCCAGGAATCAAAATCAGACAGGGTAGCCAGACAAAGCCAGAATTCAGAACCAGAAAGGCTAGTTGGACAAAGCCAGGAATCAGAACCCGAACGGGTAGTCAGACAAAGCCAGGAATCAGAACCAGAATGGGTAGTCGAACACAGCCAGGAATCAGAACCACAAAGGGTAGTCCAACAAAGCCAGGAATCAAAACCAGAAAGGGTAGTCAGACAAAGCCAGAATTCAGAACTAGAAAGGGTAGTCGGACAAAGCCAGGAATCAGAACCAAAAAGGGGAGTTAGACAAAGCCAGGAATCAGAACCAGAAAGGGTAGTCCAACAAAGCCAGGATTCAATACACAATAAATCAAGGAGAGCAAGGGTTAACACCAGAGAGTAGTCAGGAGCAAAACCAGAGTCAATACATGTTATACAAACAGCACAGGCACAAGACCAGGATAAACCACAACAGGGCAATGAGACTCATTCACTGCTTTTATTTTAATCCGGCGGGTGTTGCAACATCATGCCATGCCCTGCCCACATCAATGACCTGCGGCCACGAGTGCCGCCCATATCAGTCATTGGCTGGCTAGCAAGCAGCAAAGACGGCACTGCCCGGCTGCCAACCACCCAGCCATGACATTCAATAAGCTTATCATACAAGAGATAAATAAAATAAAGTTTTATAAAACAGGAAGCACAGCCTTCTAGAAATGTTTGGCAATAATGATTGCTCATTGTGTTAAATTCTGCAGATCTGCAGCCTTCATCTATTCTTTAAAAAAAAAATATATGTAGATACCATTATATATAATATATATATATATATATATATATGTATCTCGGTAATTGTGAGGTACTACTGCGTACTATGAGCAAAGATTACAAACGTCAACGAGCATTTATCAGTCCCTAAAGAAACCCTAACAGCTTGGTGTTCGGAGACCAATATTTGCTCTTCTTGGTTCATAAAAAAACAGGCCAATATTGATTTGCATCCTCCTCTGCAACACTTGGACACTTGTAGACTGAAAACAAGGTATGAAAAATTTGCAAACGTCATCTATACTAACTCAGCTCCATGTCAGAGCAACACGCAGTGAAGCCTCGTCTATTAGAATGGTAAACAGAAAGTTGTTGCTGTGTGTCAGAGATAGCCAATTATATATTTAACAATGGCTGCCCTTCATTTACATAAATCCATAATATTCCCAGTATTCTCCTTCCTATAAATCGTGGCTACGCTGACAGGTGGACAAGCAAACCAGAGTGATGAGCGTGAATATCTCCCGGGGTGGTAATCAACGCTCATTGACGACTAGTTAAGATGTCCTGCCGACGCAACTCCCACATATTTTTGTCAATACTAATCATCTAATTGATTGATCAGCCAGGCTGTGCCTGAGAGACGTTTGTTTTCGTTTCCTCCAAAATCCGCAGCACGTTTCTTTAACCGCTTCATGTAAGGAACGGTTATTGTCGACAAATCGTCTTGATTTTTTTAGAGTTAATAAGTTGACGCATTTGACCCATTTTTGACCAGTCTTCCAATATTGGAGAACATTCGTACTTTATGAAAATTAAAGAGAAGCTTTTACTCAGGCAATGCATGATGGTAAGCAGATAGGATGTAGCACTACCCAGGACCAAGGTCCTCACGGGAGAGAGCACACTGTGTTTATAATAATACCCCTGTGGTTCCAAGACAATGATACTTATCTCAATGTCACAGTTTTCAACGGGCAGCGTCAACCTCTCATCAGCCCAATTTTACAGTTATTCCACTGTTCATGAAACATAAACAGAAATATAACACACAATGGTACAATATTGTTGATTCTATATAGTTGTTGATGATATATATACACTCACAAGACTGGAGTCTAGATTGGCTCGATTTTCAAGCTTGCGGCCACTTGAATGGGGGGGCCTCTCCCACACTACCGACACGGTGTTCCTTAGGACACACTTCAATCTCATAAGATCAATACAGCATCAAACAAAGACAAAAAAAAGAATGCAAATAGCAAAGACCTGTATTCAATAATCGTTAATAAAATAGTGATTATTCGCACATAATCTGAGCCTCTTGATATAAGTGGCTCAGTATGGACGCATGTGACCAATAAGGGCGATCACACCCTCTCTGGCGTTTCCTCTGGTTTCACTGGGATGCTTCCGTGCTGCCAGGTGTAATGAACGCTACTGCTCTCACCCCACGTCAGCATGTTTGGATCCTTATGGACAGATTTCTATGATACAGGGTTTCAAAGCAGTAAAGACTGTAATACCTATAATCCCAAACCAGGGAGGTAATACAACATCCTGAATACCACTCAGTGCCAAATGGTTTCGTGACCAAGAGGTCGCTGAGCGAAAGCACATTAACTCTCTGTAAACAGATACAATGACTTAAGACATGAGCATAACGTGATACAAGAATAGCGTGGCTATAGATATATTTCAGATAGCTGATATCAATGGTCGCGGTACATGAAGCACATATAACAGAGGCAACACCATAATATATTTATTCTCAACCATACAGAGTAGGAACTCACTGTGTTCAGCAGCCTGCAGGGCAGGTCTACAATCAGAGATTGTGATTCTGTATTGCAACTTGGTTATACACAGATTACTTGAAAGATAGTTATATTCAGCAACCTGCAGGGCAGGACTATGATCATAGATTGTGCGATTTGCTTTATCAGACCAGATGCTACACAAGCAACTAGAACTTTTGGTTAAAGCTGCATTCAGAAGGGACATACAACAGATAACTGGAGCACTGACTAGGTCTCTCGAACTTGCGGGCAGACACACAGTCGGACACCTTGCAATTAGGACTCACACCTGACTGATTAGTCAACAGAGACCTTGGGTGAGAGATAGGTTTACCAAACTGGAGTGCAGACCTCGAAACAGCAAAAATGCCGTTAAACATAAACATGAATACTGAATACCGTACAGACAGAACACAAAGGGAATAAGCAAGAGAATCGTTAATAGAAAAGCTGGGTCAAAACGTATACAGGGTCCTTGTACAAGCAGGTTGACAACTATGATTCAATCAGCAAATAATACTAGACAGCAGGCGATGCGGGAACTATACCCCACGTCAGGGCGACGAGCAGATCCTCTCACCCTGCTTTAAAGGCCGGTGGCTACTCGTCATTATGTCAAGCCCCGCCCCCTCAGATGCCGATCTGCCAGCTCTAATGACTGGCACCCAGCCAGCAAGCGATGCAGCCGGGCGCCCTGACCCCCCAGGAAGCGCCGCGGGGGCCGAAGACGTCGCACCAGGGCACCAGGAAAGGGAAAGAAATTCAGAAAAGGCAAAAAAGTATCCTTGTACTACATAAAATAAAATAAAAACATTAAAATGAGTAACAGAGACGCGTTTCGCCTGCTTTACTGCTATCTTCCTCAGTCTGTAGGCCCAGGAGGAGGTAGAGTTGGTGCACATGTAACGGGACCTCATTGGATTTTCTTCTACCACAAGAAATACTGCACTTCAACATGCATCACATATGACCAGGAATCCAGGAGTTTGATTGATTCTGTTCCGTTTGGGATATTGGTTATTCGTAGATTCCTGGTACATGGATGCATTGTTTACAAATACGTTAATGGAGAGCTTTTATGTACATGGACTAGCCAGAGATTAGGCTAGCCAGAAGTGGGAAAACCTCCCAAAATTCTCTGACTGAATGCGGTTGTTTAGCACCTTAGTAAGGTCAGTCGCTGATGAAAGTAACACAAACACAAAAATAATATTTATGAATAAATTTAAACTGTTATAACATAAAATCTGATTCTTTTTTCACTTACAGGCATCTGGTTATTCCCTCTGGATGAAGCAGGGCTAAGAAAAATTAAACTGAATGTGGGGTGAAATCTCAGGCAAGAAGTAACCCTAACCCCATCCCTAACTCTAACCCTATACCTAATGCTAACCCTAGTCTGTAGAGGGGATTATAATGGGGAGAGGGTTGGAGGAGATAAGAAATAAAAAAAAAAATCAAATTTTTTTTAAGTAGCGTTTTTTCCTTTAGCAGACCTTTTTTATTACTATTCAGATGACCTTAGATTTTATTTTCAGGCATTTTCGTCCAGTAGGTTTCTTGCAAGCGCGTTTTAAAAGTGGCAGTGTTGTTTTTTCTTTCTTTACCCCGTTCGGCGGCTTGTCGGCCTTTTCCAGCGGCTGTTCTGCACTCTGTTCAGCGGGTCCTTGGCTTTTTTGGATGCGTTCGGCGGTTTTGCGGCAGATCATCGGGTGCATTCGGTGATTTTTTTCCACCTCATTTTCGGTTGCTGTTTTTTCAGAGTTTTTTTCGGAATGCGTTCGGAGGCTTTTCCCTGCATTTTTGGCAATTTGAGTCCGCGAAGTGCAGGGAACGAAAGAGCATGCTCTTTGAATAGTCCTGCATATGTTTCTGCAGTGATAACAGCCATTGACAGCCATACACTTTACTCTTCCCATGAAGGAGAAATAATAATATATATATACCTGTATATATATATATATATATATAGTAATTGTAGATTTTTTTTCTAGAAATGACTCTGAAGACAGCTGCACATTTCATGCATCAAACAGGAAAATTGCCTGTGTTCACTGTTACAGATAGTAATTTTCTTATTTGTCAGATGTCAGAATACATTCTGGAACGTGATCCCTTCATACAGAGTTAGTAATGGTTTTGAATTCAGAAATTTGACCCACTTGCACTTGTTTTGTATTTGTGTATTTGTGTAGAAAATATTCCATGTCAGTTTAAAAGTCCCGAATCCATTTTTTTGGGAATAAACAATACATTCAGCCCTTTACGTTCTATGTTTCTGATGACAAAGTCGTGTATATGTCTTTTGTATTCCTACCCTGTTCTAGTTGCTACAAATACACTAATTCAGGGATATACTAGTTAGATAAGTCTCATAACGGCTTATTGAAACAGGAAGATATCTGAATGCCAGTAGACAGCATAATATCAACAATGAATATCTTCTGATTTGAGGAGGAGAAGAAGAAACGTGTTGAGCATTTTTCTTGCAAACTTTTCATTGGGATTTTCAGGGCTTTATAGTTATCAAGTGCTAAAAATGTGAGATTTCAGAAACTGTTATAAGGTAAAGAACAAGAGTCTTTAAACATGAAAATAACAAATTGTGTAGACCAGGGATGTCAAAACTCCAGCCCCCCAGATGTTCCTGAACTGCAACTCCCAGAAATCTCTGACTGCATTAGATGGATGGAGAAGCATGGGAGTTGTAGTTCATAGACATCTGCGGGGCCGGAGCTTGGACGTCCCCGGTGTAGACAATATGGACAATAACCTTCAAACACACTGAAATCAGTAGAAATGATAGTAGATTTCCATGTATGGCACCATTATTGTAGATGAAGAATATAAAAAGCTAGAATAAATATTATTGACAAGCTATAAAATGTATACTTAAGAAATATAATATATATATTAAATATGAGTATGAAGACATTAATTATTTAACCATGGAGGATTTAATGCAGTGGTTTCCACTATCCTGTTTTTTTTTTCGCACTCCAGTCTGATAGTACTAGCAGAGAGAGCATGTAAGAAATTTACTTTTTGGGTCTTTGTCCTGTCTGAGAGCATTTTGCACATGCTCTGTCTGTCTCTGTAAAAGGGACCTGCCCCCAGCCACTTAGTTTCCATAAGGACAGATGAGCTAAACGTCCCCTATTTATGCATAATGTTCTCATCGATTCATGGCCGTAAAGAAGACAGCCTGATGCTAAGGAAGCATGAAGGGAGCAATATAGCACCCAAAGAGCCCTAGACACAATGTGAGGAACAATCAGTGAAAAGACAAGGAGGAAATACCACTCTGACTTGGAACGACTGTAAAAAATTTCAATGTTCTTGCACCCAGGACATACTTGAAAACGAGAGAAATCTCAACGTATCCTTCGTGGTAAATACTTTGCAAATAAATAAATAAATAAGTAATTTAAAGGCCTTTAGCACAATTTTGAGTTTTGAGAAGATCATTTGTGAGTTCCGCTTTGACATCTCCCCTACTCTTCATATATAATATAGCCATATAACTGAAATACACCAGCTGATGAAGCGAACTCTCGCGAAACACGTACTGGCTGTATTTTTTATTTATTTTATACAAATTATACAATAAATCTTTTATTTTAAAAATATTTCCTTTCGATCCTGCTTTTTTGCTGTCTGCCCAAAACGGAGGAATCGAGGAGATCCCAAATATCCGGAGGGGTGATCCAGCGCTCCCATTAGAAACCGCTGGCCGCACATACATCTAGTGCCCAAGTTGTAGGCACTTAAAAACGTGAGTGATATTTCAACTATTTATCTCACTTAAACATCTACAGGCTATACTATGTTGATCTATTTTATTCAAGGTAATCACTGCTGAAAGAAGAAAGAATTTCACCTCTAAACATGCCTGTGGAAAGAATTTAGAAGGAAGCGCAGACCCTACCACATCTACTCCATATTCTTCACCATGTACACTATATTGCCAAAAGTATTCGCTCACCCATCAAAATAATCAGAATCAGGTGTTCCAATCACTTCCATGGCCACAGGTATACAAAATCAAGCACCTAGGCATGCAGACTGTTTTTACAAACATTTGTGAAAGAATGGGTCGCTCTCAGGAGCTCAGTGAATTCCAGCGTGGAGCTGTGATAGGATGCCACCTGTGCAACAAATCCAGTCGTGAAATTTCCTCGCTCCTAAATATTCCACAGTCAACTGTCAGCTGTATTCTAAGAACGTGGAAGTGTTTGGGAACGACAGCAACTCAGCCACGAAGTGGTAGGCCACGTAAACTGACGGAGCGGGGTCAGCGGATGCTGAGGCGCATAGTGCGAAGAGGTCGCCAAGTTTCTGCAGAGTCAATCCCTACAGACCTCCAAACTTCATGTGGCCTTCAGATTAGCTCAAGAACAGTGTGCAGAGAGCTTCATGGAATGGGTTTCCATGGCCGAGCAGCTGCATCCAAGCCATACATCACCAAGTGCAATGCAAAGCGTCAGATGCAGTGGTGTAAAGCACGCCGCCACTGGACTCTAGAGCAGTGGAGACGCGTTCTCTGGAGTGACAAATCGCGTTTCTCCATCTGGCAATCTGATGGACGAGTGTGGGTTTGGTGGTTGCCAGGAGAACGGTACTTGTCTGACTGCATTGTGCCAAGTGTAAAGTTTGGTGAAGGGGGGATTATGGTGTGGGGTTGTTTTTCAGGAGCTGGGCTTGGCCCCTTAGTTCCAGTGAAAGGAACTCTGAATGCTTCAGCATACCAAGACATTTTGGACAATTCCATGCTCCCAACTTTGTGGGAACAGTTTGGAGCTGGCCCCTTCCTCTTCCAACATGACTGTGCACCAGTGCACAAAGCAAGGTCCATAAAGACATGGATGACAGACTCTGATGTGGATGAACTTGACTGGCCTGCACAGAGTCCTGACCTCAACCCGATAGAACACCTTTGGGATGAATTAGAGCAGAGACTGAGAGCCAGGCCTTCTCGTCCAACATCAGTGTGTGACCTCACAAATGCGCTTCTGGAAGAATGGTCAAAAATTCCCATAAACACACTCCTAAACCTTGTGGACAGCCTTCCCAGAAGAGCTGAAGCTGTTATAGCTGTAAAGGGTGGACCGATGTCATATTGAACTAAAATGGATTAGGAATGGGATGTCACTTAAGTTCATATGCGAGTCAAGGCAGGTGAGCGAATACTTTTGGCAATATAGTGTATGTTTGTCTCTTTTGCAATGGCACGTTAAGGCTAGGGTCAGACTAACGCATTTTTCGCGTTGTCCGTGAAAAAGTGCGTTCGAACGAATGGACGTATTTTTCCACGAAATACACGATAGCGGTCATACGATGCGCATTTCCGTCTGTGATTTTGTACGGATCATCAATAAAACTCTTTTTGTGTCTGGACGTTATGTTGGCCGGACATTAGCAGCGTCTGACATCTCCTATTCACGCACACACGCCGCTAGCGGACGCAGCACACTCTGTACGTCCGTACTAGCGGTTTGACGTTCTCGAAAAAATGCGTTCGTTTGCCACTTGCGTTGCGCAGCCGCACTTGTGTGCGTCCGTTCTTCGTATGTTGCCCATCATTGGACGTCATTTGCTGCTAGCACGGCCGTGATTTAGTGCTGCTAAACGCACGTTGATACTGCGTTAGTCTGACCCTAGCCTTAGCAGACAGATTTGCCTTTGGAGAAGTTTCACATGATTAAAATATCCTATACCCTTGTCAAAGATCTCTGGTCTGGAATATATTTTTAAACCGTTAATTGGAATTACTACGCACTGACTATGCATATCTATTAAATTGCCCTTACCCTTTTGCAGTGAATACATCACTCTACCAATCGCAGGCGTTTTTTCTTCTTTTGTTTTAGCCCGAAGTTGAATACTAGATTTTTGTGCCAAAATTCTCTCAGGTACAGGAAAATAAAAAAAAAACTTTGACCCATTAATGTGCAGCAGCAACAAAAAGCAGGATACATCTGTCAAACAGTTTCTGCCGGAGGCTTGAACTAGACACCTTTAATTTTAGTCGACAAACCTGACCCAAAAAAAGTGCTCTTCCGAAAAGTGCGCAGCGGAATGTCACATGTCCTGTCACTTCAGAATAAACACAGGAACATGACTTTTATGCATAGATAGGCTCACCTCATACTAATATGCTGCACCAATCACTCTAATCAGTAAGATAATAAATTGATGGTCTCACACCTTTTCCTTAGTATGTATGAACACATTATATCATCCTGTATTTGTATTTATTTATTTATAAAGTATTTTACCAGGAACGATACATTGAGATTTCTCTCGTTTTCCAGTATGTCCTGGGTTCAAGAACATTGAATTGTTACAGTCGTTACAGAAATACAAAGAAATAAAATGCAAAATATTAAAAACAAAACACAAATATACAGATTAACACAGAAAATAAATATGTAGGAAATATAGTCACTATGTTACATGTTTACAGGCGCATTCTGTATATAGTTACTATGTTACATGTTTACAGGTGCATTCTGTATATAGTCACTATGTTACATTTTTACAGGTGCATTCTGTATATAGTCACTGTGTTACATGTTTACAGGTACATTCTGTATATAGTCTATTCGTTACATGTTTACAGGTGCATTCTGTATATAGTCACTGTGTTACATGTTTACAGGTACATTCTGTATATAGTCACTATTTTTACAGGTGCATTCTGTATATAGTCACTGTTTTACATGTTTAGAGGCGCATTCTGTATATAGTCACTGTGTTACATGTTTACAGGTTCATTCTGTATATAGGCACTATGCTACATGTTTACAAGTACATTCTGTATATAGTCACTATGTTAAAGGTTTACAGGTGCATTCCGTATATAGTCAATATGTTACATGTTTACAGGTGCATTCTGTATATAGTCACTGTGTTACATGTTTACAGGTGCATTCTGTATATAGTCACTATGTTACATGTTTACAGGTGCATTCTGTATATAGTCACTGTGACACATGTTTACAGGCGCATTCTGTATATAGTCACTATGTTACATGTTTACAGGTGCATTCTGTATTGAGGTATGTTAATAGGGATCTCTTAACTGGGGGAAGATTTGATGGTGTCTGGGAGGATATTCCATATTTGCGGTGCTCTGTTGAAAAATGAGGATGGAGCCACTTTCTTTTTGTATTGTGGTATTGTAAGTAAGGTGCAGGTCCTGGATCGGAGGTTATAGGATAAGGGAACTGCTGAGGTAAGCAGTCTATTCAGGTAGGGTGGTAGCTTCACAGAAAAGCTCTTAAACACCAGGTTGGAAAGGTGAAGGGTGCATTTGTATTCCGGCGATGGCCAGTTAAGCTCTTTTAACATGTCACAATGGTGGGTCATGTAGTTACATTGTAGCACAAAGCGGCAGAATGAGTTAAACAGTGTAGTAAGTTTATGAAGGTGCGATTGCGGGGCAGTTGCATACACTACATCTCCGTATTCAATATCCGGCATAAGCATTTGTTGTGCAATTTGCTTTACCGCGGGGCTCAGGCAGGATTTGTTTCTGTACAGTGCACCTAGTTTGGGGTAAAGTTTAGATACATGTTGTCTCTAGTTATGTCTAATGGAAAAATGTTTATTTTGTGCAAAATCTTCTAAACATACGTTTTCAGTTAACCCCTTTACAACAGGCAGACGGGTGTTAACACCAGCGAGGCATACAGGTACTCCTCAGGCCATCATTCTCTGCAGCCAACGGCGCAATGCGAGTGCCAGCTGCGGGGATGGGCCATGGCAGCCAATTAGAAACCGCAGGGCATACTTATACGCCTCGCATCTTCAAGGCCCACCTGCTGCATGGACGGCATAAAACGTCCTGCAGCGGAAAAGGGTTAAAAATGTTCAATGGGCGTACACCCTAATGCATCGGGCTGCACGCGCCAGTGTCAACAGCGTTGCAGTTCCGAGAAACACAGGCGCTTCTCAAATCTATAATCCACACGGCAAGAAGAGAAGCTGTACAGTGGAGCTGTATTACAATGCAAGTTCAAGTTTCCTCGATTTTGGCAGTTGAAGGGTTGAAAGAATCATTATCAATAAAAAATGTGCCAGGTCCCAGCAGGCACCATGCCCCTTCCCCGATTCCTAGGACTCACCGGGATCCCAGTGACGTCCTTTGGTGGGGCACGGGGATCTTTGCGCTGTCCTCCCGACCGACGTGTGCAGGCCCTCAAGCCTGGGTGCAGACCTCGGGGTCCTCTCCCATCACGGTGGTGGGATCTCCTCGTGGTTCCAGTGTCTGGGCAAGTCGGCTTGCGTGCGACGGGTCCGAGGGAGGCGTGGCCTCTGCATCCACTCCTGACATGACGTCTGCTGTGACTCTTGGCGTCTCCCCCTCTGTTGCAATGGTGGAGGAGGTGGACTGGAGGAGCAGGGATAGGAGGGTAGGCGTGACTGGCTTAAGACTCCATACAAATTTCCTGAGCACCAGGACAAAAATGCTCACTTGTTTTGTGCCTTTGGGGTAACAAGAGCTCAAGCCACGCTACCAGCCACGCTAACCGATACTTCATTGCCGACTCCTGCTTGCCTTACTGACCATGTACCTTTGCCGCCAGCCCTGATCTCGGAACGACTTGCCCACCCCTATCGGATTAACCCCTGTGTACGTTTGCCTCGATCTTCCAACCTTCCTTATCCGTGAAACCTGACAAAAATCTAATTTGGAGAAAAAAAAAACAACACCGGGAAAAGTTAACATAGACTCAGTAATCTGGGAATAATGTTACCGTTATCAGTCATTATAGTTGTTCTGATTGGTTTGAGTGTTTTGAAAATATTCTTAATCAAAAAGTTTTCTGATTACAGGTCACGCTGCAATGTGGTGCTTTCTCAATAAACAATTTAAAAAATATATACTCTTTATACTCTGTTTTTTTCAGTCCCTCATCTTTCTACAAGTAAATTGAGGTCAGATATCTGAAACAACATGTTTATTTCAACTTTTGCCAGGACGAGTCTCAGTGGCTGCAACTGAGAACTCGCTGGTTTAATATAGTTTTTTATTTTTTTCTCCCTCGATATAATTTCTTTTGATCGGAATGATTTCCTCATTCTGACAGGAAGCTTCAAAGAAGGCCAGAATTTTCAAAACTAAGATTTCCCATTACAGTATTACTATTATCCACCGAACAAAAATGTGCTCGACACTACAAATAAAATAAAATAAATGCAATTAATTAATCCCCCCCCCCACAAATAACTTTATTATAATCCTATCGGCTTGCCTCTATACTTATCCGCGTTACGTTAATGTTGGGCTCCTCGGCAATCATTAGCCTACGGATAATCCTCTCTTCTTTTATTAAGTAATACTTGGGGCGAGAAGAATTAAATATTTTTCAAGCAGATCGAAACTGTCCCTTTCTTATTAATAATATTATTATTTATTATTAATTTAATGAATTTTCTTACAAATAAATCCTACTTAAAGCACGCATATGCATTTAAATGCTATTCTGATTTAATTGGGTAAATGAATACACAGAAGACGTATTATGAGAAAGTAGGGCAGGCTACTTTGCCTTATTGTGTGCAACAAACAATGACTAGTAAGCCTGTTATTTCTGACAAACCATTGTTCGCTCGGCTGCCAGAGCTGCATTTTAATGCTCTGCATCTTACAGGATGCTCCGATAATAAGATTAATTATATTAATAAGATTAAGGCGCGGAAATCCAAACTCTGGAATACGCATTGTACCCGGCGTAAAATACAAAAACCACAATAATAAAATAATTGAAGAAATAATGTAAAAAACTTGTCCTAAGAATATCTGTGTTGCGATTGGACGGATCTTTTAATACGCGCGGGACCCGTGGTGGGTTAATGACAGGAAGCGGTCCTGGGCTGTGAGCGCTATTATCCTTCTTTTTTTTAATTTGAAACCTAAGAAACATTGTATGACTTTCCAACTGAACTTTTGACAGCAGGAACATTGCACCGTAGGCCGTTTAACAATGAAACCTTATTTCTGCGTAAAAGGAAAACGCGTCGCACAAGTAAGAGATATTAATTGGTTATACAGACACGGCCTTCTTTATTTTACCTTGAGGAAAGCACCCTTTGTGCTCCAAGGATTTATAAAGTAGAAGGCGTCACAAGTTCTTCTGAGATAAATGAACGGAGGAAAGTATCCCAGGATTATAAGACGCAGTACTGCAGTTACATATAAATGTAGCCATTCTGTATTAGATTTGATGCGATAAAAGACTAGACGCAATACAACCTAATTAGTCAACTCCAATCTTTTGGTTAAGAATGATCAGGACGATCCAAGCTGGGAAAGCCTCGCTTTAATGTTGGTGTACATTTTGTATCTGTGTGCATTATCTTTGTCATCCCCTGTACTCTCAGATATGGGGCTACTTAAGGGGCTTTTCAGAGACAGTCAATCTGGTCCCGAAATGTCACCGAACAGGGAATTCCTCATACAGTGATATTTTTTGGCCATTCGGCTATTCAGAGAGCAGGCAGTTCGCCTCCTCTGCCTTCTCCGGAACCACATTGCCATGTCAATCCAATTCAGGCCGGATGCCCTTGGCATCACTGCCACAGAAAGCAGCAACTCCCAAGCCCGGACGCAGCACGGCCATGACGTGACGCATGTCGACTCTCGTCAGTGGGTGCTCCTCATCCCCCAGCAGCTGCAGTATAGAATCCATGGCGCCAGGAGACGTCAGCCCTCCATCTCCACGGTCCTTAGCATGGTCCCCATCGGGAGCCGCACACACGAGGCAGATAGCTGGGAAACGTCAGGAGTCATTCGGTAGGCTGCAAAATGCCGCTGACAGCACGCTCCAGCCGGAGACTGGTGCAAGCTGGTGAGTCTCTCTGGTTCGAAGGGGGGAAATACGAGCTCCGGTCTGCACTCTCCCGGTGGCCAGACACGTAGGAGCCTCAGGTAAGGATTCACAACCGATTACGCATCTTTTATCCCTCAATTACAGCAAAAACAATAATTAATTAATTTTTCCATTCTGAAATACCGAATTAAAACGAAAAATAACGAATCGATATGAAATACGAATCACAGTAACATACCGAACGCGCCGCGATGAATTGAAAAACGTAACGAATCTATGCGAAACAAAATAATTTTTTTTGTTGTGCACATGTCTACTACCCAGTGTGACTACTCATTATTATCTGAGTGTTTGCACTGCTCTGAGCTACCTCATCTCTACCTCCTCCAAGGGCTGAATCAGCCCTTTAACCACAGGGGCTTAGCTCAGGTTCTGTGTCTTCAGGACCTTTGGGACCTAGGTCCCACTAGTGGCTCGGAATACACTCCAGCATGTAGAGTCTCTGGCTTGGCTGGACGTTTGCTTACTCGTGATCCTGTGACATGCTCCAGCTTGCAGGAAGCAGCAGCATGTCACATCCTGAGGAATTCAGAAGCACTCAGTGCTGGATTCATATGTAACTAAAGGGTTAAAAAGGGAGGATGGGGTCCAGAGTAGGTCAATGTTTAACTCCCCCTATTCTCCCTCTTCCTATTTTAACCCTGTAGTTTCTCTTCCATATAGCACCTTGCAAAATCCAAGAAACATACAACAGCAGGGTTTGTGAATATTCCATGCGATACACACAGTATCCTTAAGTACAATCTGTTCTTACAAGTTTGCTCTTTTCTTTTGTGCCAAACATGCTGCGATTCACTTTCAGTAATGCGCTCTAGAAAACCGAGGAACGGTTCCCAGTTTGTTTGGCTTCAATTTAATGCCAATGAAACATTTGCATGTCAGGGAAAATCAAAATTAAGTGGAGGCGTTTTATTTCTTTCTCCGACAATGAGTGCTTTTAATGTTACTGCCTCCAACAGCTTGAAATGTATTCAAGTATTTATCACAGAAATTAAAGCACAATTTGTAAAATAGCTGTGGCAAACCCTAATTTATTTGATCAGCTTTAGCGATGAGCTTCATAGGGTAGGTCCGGGACGCTTAACGGCCTCATCTGATTTATTTATTCAGGTATAAGATGAACTAGATACGAGAACGGGAGTCGAGTCACGTCTGACTGTTCCCTTGTCCGTAGATCGTATCTTACGAGCTCTTGTCAGTGCGTCTTGAATAATCTTGTCATTTTTATGACATTTATGCACAAGCAGGTTAGGCTAAGAAAGGAACAGTCGCAAACTTTCGCTCAGCCAACACACATGAGGATGTTTGATGCGTTAAAATAATAATAAAGATTGTAGAAAGTGCCTGCTCCATGCTTGCAGAGTGGGATATAAAGGGCAAAGCGTCTCTGATCTGTCTCTGATCGCTTAGTAAGTGGAAACAGATGCACATAGAGATGCTGAGGCAATGAAATACATCCAAAAATTGGTAGTGTCAGGGACACCTTATACAAGCTACAGAAGATCAAATTTCGCGATGAAATGCAAGATTGGGTGAGCTGAACAAGTGACCCCTTTGTAGCTGCTGTAATATGTGTAAGAGAGATAAGGTTAAATAATTGCATCAGGAGGGAACTGACTTTGACTTACGATTTCAAGAAGAAGAGATTGATGGTTTTGCAAGGGAATAGGCAAGTAGGGGACGTAGGCTCGGAAAACAGGGCTAGCTGAAAACATTGTTACTACAGTAAGGGGAATTTAAGTGTTAAAACAGGTGGGTGGGCAACTGAGGGGTGAAATTTTAATCCCCCCTGACCCTCCCTCTATTTTTTCTCCCATTTTAACCCCAGTGTGACAGGGAGGTGCGGTGAGGACAGTGGCTGGTGAGGCACTGGCTAGTATCAGATATACACAGATATTAACTAACTTCCTGCAGTTTGTGTTTAGCTGTAAATTATCTTTTACTCATTTACTGTACCCACACATATTATATACCATTTTTCTCACCATTAAATGGACTTTCTAAAGATACCATTATTTTCATCATATCCTATACTTTACTATAAAAAAATAGGATAGAAAAACTGTCTTTCCATTCCTGTGCCTGTTATACTCTGTATCCGCCTCTAGAGGGAGCAGAGGGAGCTGCCTGTGCCTATCATACTCTGTATCCACCACTAGAGGGAGCAGAGAGAGCTGCCTGGGCCTTTCATACTCTGTATCCGCCACTAGAGGGAGCAGAGAGAGCTGCCTGGGCCTTTCATACTTTGTATCTGCCTCTAGAGGGAGCAGAGGGAGCTGCATGTGCCCCTTTCTGTCAATAAGAGGCCAGCCTCCAATGCAGGCGGTTTTTAGAATGGCTTGGACCAATGATGCTTTCCCATTGGTCCAAGCTATCCCATTGCTCTGTTAGTGCTTCTATGAGGCTCTGACGAGCAGAGTTCAGGATGTAGGCAGCAGTCATCCATCAAGTCAGTGGCTCTCAATCAGTGCACATTGAGAGACTTTGGCCTGTCAGGAATGTACTACTGTACATTCCTGGCTTTTAGCCCAGAAAGCAAATCCCATTACACTCGTGATGGTGAATCAGCACTTTGGGTCCTCCATAAAGGATGGAAGAGGAGGCAGGTCACTCAACTCAGGTCACTGCAACTGTTCAGTATGCATTGAATGGTCACTGTGTGTAGGACAGGGCTATAACTCCGCGACCCCCCAGATTTTTCTGAACTACATCTCCCACAATTCCCCGGCCATCTATTGCGTTGAAGGATTTCTGGGATTTATAGGCATAAACATTTGGGGGGCTGTGGGTTTGACAGCCCTGGTCTAGAGTGCTCACCATAGAGTTTCTAAAAGTTTGCATGCGCAGAGGAGAAGCTGATCTTTAGGATCAGAGATCGCCAAACTTTATTTATTTATTTATTTATTTTATTTATAAAGGATTTTACCAGGAAGGATACATTGAGATTTCTCTCGTTTTCAGTATGTCCTGGGTTCAAGAACATTGAATTGTTACAGTTACAGAAATACAAAGTAATAAAATGCAAGATATTAAAAAAAAAAAACAACACAAATATACAGATTAACAGAAAATAAATATGTAGGAAATATAGTCACTAGGTTACATGTTTACAGGTGCATTCTGTATTGAGGTATGTTAGTAAGGAGCTCTTGAGTGACTTAAGACTGGGGGAAGATTTGATGGTGTCTGGGAGGTTATTCCATAATTGTGGTGCTCTGTAGGAAAATGAGGACCGAGCCACTGTCTTTTTGTATTGTGGTATTGCAAGTAAGGTACTGGTCCTGGATCGGAGGTTATAGGATGAGGGAGCTACTGGGGGAAGAAATCTATTCAGGTAGGGTGGCAGCTTCCCAGAAAAGCTCTTAAACACCAGGCTGGAAAGGTGAAGGGTGCGTTTAGACTCCAGCGATGGCCAGTTTAGCTCTTTTAACATGTCACAATGGTGGGTCATGTAGTTACATTGTAATGCGAAGCGGCAGAATGAGTTATACAATGTAGTAAGTTTCTGGAGGTGTGTTTGCGGGGCAGCTCCATACACTACATCTCCGTAATCAATAGCTGGCATAAGCATTTGTTGTACAGTCTGCTTTCTTACCGCGGGACTCAGGCAGGATTTGTTTCTGTACAGGGCACCTAGTTTGGGGTAAAGCTTAGATGAGAGTTTTTCGATGTGGGGGCCAAAAGATAGATTTGGGTCTAACCACATACCTAGATATTTGAGAGAAGTGACTGTGGTCAGTGTGCCATTTGATTTTGTCCCAACACATAGATGGGGATTTTGCAATTTGTGTAGTTTAGGTGCTGTTCCAAAGAGCATCGTTACAGTTTTGTCAGTATTTAAAAAAAGTTTGTCCCTTTAACAGCCAAACGGCAAGTCATTGGTGACCGAAAAGGCTCGCCTCCCCTGCTTCATCTGACTGCACATCAAAAAAATTATAATTAAAATTATATTTTAAATCTTATTTAAAAATATGAACTATTTCATTGATCCTTACAGTCCAGAATGAAACATTATTTATAAACATCTCTGATTTAAACAGCACTTTGGCAGCATTAACATTCCGGCGGCAGATAATGAAAGGGGCGTCAGTTTACCCCCAATAGCCATAAACGTCAAAGTAATGATATTAATTAAAATTATCCTTTGAACAGGAGTGGATAAGCTTAAAATGTACCCGAACCTTAGTTATTCCAACAATGGCAAAATATCATATTGCTGTGCTTCAATAGCCATCAAATAAAGGAAAAAAAACCATAAAAGCTTAGAATAATTCACCGCATTTAACATTATGTTACTCGTGTAAGAGTACGCCTGCTCATTGTGCTTTTGTTCATGTTTTGAATCACACTGCTGAACACAGAAACCTGCGGTGACAAGTAACAACCTGCAAGGATAATGCATTCTCGCGTGATATTACTGGATACCCATTCCTTTTATGATATTCAGGAAAGATGGCAGACGCCTCAAAGCTGCCTACATGCTCAGAGAAGAAGAACACCAAGAAAAACCTAGAATTTACATTTTTGTCCTCAAAATATAGACACAAATATATGCGTACAGAAATTTTGAAAGCAGGGAGCGCTCTGAGGACTTTAGGGGTTATTCAGAGACATTTCGGTGCTCTTTCGTTCTCCGCAGTTCCCTGCACTTCGGGGAATCTAAGTTCCCCAATCTGCGGCGAATTCAGCATTAACGCAGTGTCCCCAGAGTGTAGGGAAAATCCACCACTGACCTGATGAACACTCACCTAACACTCACAGAAAACTCAGAAACCACGCCGAACACGCTGGAAAAAGCCGCCGAGCCACCGATCACAGCGCAGAGCAGCTGCCGGAAAAAGCCGACAAGCGGACGAACAGGGTAAAAAACCGAAAAACAGTACGCTTGAAAGTATTGAAATTGAAACGCTGTTTGCAAAAAAACTACTGAACGAAAATGCCTGGAATTTACATATAAGATCCAATGAATGATAATAAAAAGGTCTGTAACAGAAAAATGAAGAAGCGATTTAAAAAAAGTTGCAGAAAAATCCCGAAAAATGCCTAAAAGATCCTACAAAATATATAGATGAAGAAACTTTTTATTGCAGATTCAAATAATAAACGGTTTATTAGATATACAGGGTTATTCAAAGAGCTCTTAAATTGTGGCCGAAAGGTAACCGAACAGTGAAATTCAGCGTTCGGTTACCTTTCTTGGCCATTCGGCTATGCAGAGAGCAGGCAGTTCGCCAAATGTTGGCGAATTGCCTGCACATACGGTGCCTGTTTGAGGGCAGTGAAATCCCCATAGAGAAGCAATGCTTCGTCTATTCAGAGAACAAAAACCAGCAGTGAAAAGTTGCCGAATTGCTCTGCTGTTCGGTGGTTTAATTCGGCAGATTTATTCAGGCGAATCCCATAGGCTTCAATGTTAAAAATATTCCCGTTTTAATTCAATATCTAATAAACCGTTTATTATAATATTCTGCAGTAAAAAGTATTTTTATTTATAGATTTTTTTAGCATCTCTTAGGCATTTTTCAGGATTTTTTTGCTAAATTTTCTTTCTGTTTTTATTTTAAATCGTTTTTTCTTTAACAGCCCTTTTTATTATCATTCATTGGAATGATTATATGTAAATTTCAGACATTTTCGTTTTGTAGCTTTTTGCAAACAGCGTTTCACTTTTCAAACATTCAAGGGTACTCTTTTTTTTTCACCTCATTCGTCTGCGGTGTCGGCTTTTTCCGCTGGCTGCTCTGCGCTGTGATCACTGGCTGCTCGGTTTTCTCCGCTTGTTCGGCGGGGTTAATCCAGATGTTTTTTGCGGGTTTCGGTGTGCATTCGCGGAGTTTTGAAGTGAGTGTTCTTCGGGTTTGTGACGGCGTTTCCCTGCACTACGACAGCCCTTTGGTGCTTGCTGAATACACCGCAGGGTCGCCGAAAAAACCGCACCGGATTGAAGAGATATCAGAAAGTCACCGAATGTGCAGTGACTTTTTAATTCTCTTTGAATAACCCTGATAGAATTAAAACGGGAATATTTTTAACGTTGAAGTCTATGGGATTCACCTGAATAAACCTGCCGAATGAAACAACCGAACAGCAGGGAACTTCGGCAACTTTTCTCTGCTGTTTGGTATCTGAGAATAGATTAACCATTGCTTCTCTATGGAGGATTTTACTGCCGTCAAACAGGCACCGTATTTGCAGGGGGTTCGCCAAAATTTGACGAACTGCCTGCTCTCTGAATAGCCGAATGGCCCCGAAATGTCACCGTACGGGGAAATTTACTGTTCGTGCCTTTTCGGGGCCAGATCATTCCTCTCTGAATAACCTTGATTATAACACTTAAGTTTAAAAAAAAATATACTTTTATGGAATTAGAATGGTGGCTAAGATGTCACTCAAGACATGTCAAGAACATCTTGAGTATGATGATGCGCACCTCCCAGCCAGGTGATATAATGTAGCAGAGGGTGAGCATTCTGCTGCCTTGTTGCCCTCTCCTTCAACACTCCCCAATTCTTGATAGCTTGTCCCGCCAACTGTCTCTACCCGCACCAACAACACAGAAACGACTGTAAAATACAGGCATGACCACTGCAATAAAACACTGTTAGTAAAATAGTTAGGGCTTATTTATATCTTCATAAATGAGGCGTCTTTTTATTCTTGTGGATGTATCTGTATTTTATACGTCTTTGCCCAAACCCCCGGCTCTTTTCTTGCGGATGAGTGATCCACCTGGCAGCCATATCTTCGAGACACCAGTATAATCAATTAGCACACTTTACATGCATTAGGTTAAATAAACTTCCTTGATATTGCTTGGCTAAATTAACCCCTTAGGGACCAATGGCATAACTGTTACATCATAAATGCATTGAGTTTAAAGACCGTTGGTCCTTAAGGGGTTTAAAAAAAAACAACATAATACGCTATGGAGGCGTTTGAAAAAAGAAATGACAGATCTACAATGCTGCCAATAATGTTTGGTGTTTTGTAAATAATGTCATTGGTAACATTGTATTTCAAGACTACTGTGTTTCCGTGGTTTCCCAATGAACTCCTTCACTCCTGTCAAACAGTTTATATGCATTGCTCACATCTTGAATTCAAACACAGCATATAGTAAGTGCTTATACACAAAGGCACGCTCAGGCTTGTTAAGTCATTTTCCCCTCACTGATTATCAAAGAAAGAGGATTTATTTATCTGCTCGGAAGCGTTGCGTTGCTTCTATAGGTTTGTTTACACGATCAAACGGGATCGCTCGTATGATAAAGATTAAAAGTGGCTAATTGGGTATATCCCGGCATCAGTAGTCTGTGGATTCATATAGAAGGACAATAAAGGGGTTATTCAGAGAGCACTGACGAACGGGGTAAAAAAAAAAACAATACCTTGAAAGTGTCAAAATTGAGACGCAAAAAAAACTACTGAACGAAAATGCCTGGAATTTACATATAAGATGCTATGAATGATAATAAAAAAGGTCTGTTGCAGAAAACAGAAAACAGAAAAAATGGTTAAAAAAAAAATAATAATAGTCGAAAAGAAAATTGCCCATAAAATTCAGAAAAATGCCTAAAAAAATCCTAAAAAGCAATAAATAAAGAGACTTTTTACTGCAGAGTAAAATAATAAACGGTTTATTAGATATTGAATGATAACACCGAACAGCAGGGCATTTCGGCAACTCTTCTCTGCTGTTCGGTGTCTCTGAATAGATTAACCATTGCTTCTCTATGGGGGATTACACTGCCGTCGAAAAGGCACCGTACTGGCTGGAAGTTTACCAAAATTTGCCAAACTGCCTGCTCTCTGAATAGCCGAATGGCCACGAAATGTTGCCGTATGGGGAAATTCACTGATCGGTGACATTTTGGGGCCAGATCGTCTCTCTCTGATTAACCCCTAAAGTAATTTTAGAAATAATAAAAAAAAGATTAACAAAATGCAATATTAACCCTCAAATCTTACAAGGGTAATATGATGTCCCATGGAAGTCAACCGTGCAAAGAATTACGTGCAAACTGCATGAGTAGGAAGGATATAGATATTCATCTTGTTCCTCGACCTGTGCAGATAAGTGCCAAGTCATCACACTCACGCTCTGATACAATCAGATGTGTTACAATGTGAAGGTTCTGTATGTAAGAAGAGTAATGATGGCTTGCTGGGGCCACGGAAAATACACAATTAGAGATAAAAGGATGGATAAAGAGATAGAGAGATAGACACCCTGGACTGGAGGTTAAGGCAAACATTAGGTGATGTTGTAAAGAGAAGGTGCTGTGCCAAACTAGGTTACCTGTAACCTAGTTGTTGTTGTTGTTAGTTACGACGTTGTGTCCGACCCATCGCGACCCCATGGACAATGTTCCTCCAGGCCTTCCTGTCCTCTACCATCTTCAGGAGTCCATTTAAGCTCACGCCTACTGCTTCAGTGATTCCATCCAGCCACCTCATTCTCTGTCGTCCCCTTCTCCTTTTGCCCTCAATCTTTTCCAACATTCGGCTCTTCTCTAGTGAGTCCTTCCTTCTTATTAGGTGACCAAAATATAGTAGTTTCGCCTTCAGGATTTGGCCTTCTAAAGAGCAGTCAGAGTTGATCTCCTCTAGGACTGACCGGTTTGATCACCTTGCAGTCCAAGGGACTCGCAGGAGTCTTCTCCAGCACCATGGATCAAAGGCTTCAATTCTTTGGTCCTCAGCCTTTCTTATGGTCCAAATTTCACACCCATACATTGCACCTGGGAAAACCATAGCCTTGACTACACAAAGCTGCTTTTTAGTATGCTAGTTTTTGGTTACCTTGCCTCTAGTGCACAATTGCACAGGGAGAATCAGCATCGTAGCTGTCCGTGGTGCTGAAAGGTTCAGCCCTGGCAATAACCCAGATCTACCTGTTTCTACACAATAATAAATCAGTCAAGCTCATATGTCTGAAGGCCAGCATGAAGCCTGTATCTGACCTAAAGTGGCCAAAAAATTACAGGAAACTTTAACATGTCAAGTGAAGACAACAGTAAGGGGCCCTATTACAATCTTCGCGCATATGTTTGCGCCCGCACAAAAATGCATTAAAGCGAGGGGCAAGACCCTTTGCGCCGAACGTCATATTACAATGTCAGCGCAACAAACGCGCGTATACGTCTACCGCGGGTGAACCTGCGCGAACCCTGCGCAAGCTTACTGTACTTTGCGCGTCCTATACTTAACATTGTGAGTGCAAACACGTTTGTGCGCTGGTACGCGGATGGTATTACAATCTATGCACAGTTTGTAACGCACAGCCTTTGCGCGCATAATTTTAGCAACTCCTAAAAGCTGGTGCTAATGGCAATTTCTATCAACGTGGCCGAAACCAAATACACCAGCCCAAAAAAAACCCGCAGCAAAGTATAGTTACACATTCTACACATACCCAAACCAATAAATTTGAGAAGTTGTGTGTGTTTTTTTTTATTGATGCAGCATATATGCGCAAATTGACTTTGACAGGCGTAAAAACTTAACGTGAGACAATTGTGGGTCTTAATTCTGATTGGCTGAATCGCGTGGAAGAAACAGTCCGCACACTGATTTCTGCGCGCAACGTTGCTGCGCGCGCGTTTTTGTATGACTGTTTTACGCGCGTTATCTTTTGACGGATGAAAAAATGCGCGAGGATTGTAATACCAGCGTTGATTTACGCGCGTTAACGTTTAACGCTTCACGCAAAAGTTCATGCGTTGCGCATGCTTTTTTGCGTGAAGAATGTAATAGGGCCCTAAGTAGGGTAGAAGACGGAGAACTGCATTGAGGAAACCAAACAGTCGCTCCCACCTGCAGCTTCAGTGCAGATAATAGCAGACCTTCAAGAAGGAGAAATGCGCTTTGGTGCAAAAGTTTTATAAAACAGATGCAGCAGTCATTGTCATACTGTGATCAATCCTTTAACGTGGGCATAATGATGCCGTGGTAACATGGAATGAATGCAGGAGCAGCTTAAAGTGCTGCAAAGTAAGTAGCACATTACACAAACACACTGTAGCAAACAAGGACTTTCCAAATTGTAAATACTTTTTCTAGTAAAAATACCTTTTTCTTTTGGATAAACAATAATTCAGATTGAAAATATTTCACTATAGGGGTTATTCAGAGAGCACTTGAATTTCGGTGCTCTCTCGTTCGCCGCACTTCGGGGAATCAAATTCCCCGACCCTGCAATTAATTCAGCATTGACCACAGGGTCCCCAAAGTGCAGGGGAAAATCCTCTGCCCGTATCCGAAAATCTGCCGCATCGAATAGAGAAACTGACGCAAAACCGCCGAAAAAAGCCAACCACCTGCCGGAAAACCACCCAAAAAACCCAACCACAGCCAAAAATCCGCCACACCGAACAGAAAAAACGCTGCGAAACCCCCAGCAAAATACACTGCCCACATCTGAAAAAATCCGACCACCTGCCGCAAAACCACCGAAAAAACCTGAACACGTCCAAAAAAAGCCAACGATACACCGAACACAGCACCGACCAGCCGCCGGAAAAAGCCGACGAATGAGGTAAAACCCCACCCAAAAAACCACACGATGATTGAAAGTTTCAAAATTTGAACCACTGTTCCTATGGTGCCCCTTAAAATAAGCATTAACCTCTCTCCGTTATAGCAAGACACACTTGGTTAGTTGTCTTTTTTCCCCCTTCTGGTTCCAGGTATTTGAAGAACTAAGTTTATTTCATTTCTTTTAATGCAAAACGATAAAACAGACGGCTGGTAGGTGGTAGTGTTAGGCAAAGGATATGAAGCCCAGATGGCACAAAACTTCCGTTTTGAATATTGATGAATCTTGTATAATCTAGGCACAATTAATGAAAACGATAAACTCAGAAAAAATATGACTGGTTCAGAGTATGGATTCTTTTCTTTTTTGATACCTTTGTTTGACTGGCTATTTTGGAAGATAGAAACAGAAAAACAAATTAAACGTGCAGTAAAGGTACTTTTTACCTAAGTGTCACGTTTCCACTTTCTAGCCAGGCCCCCTGGTGGTGAGAGCGATCCGGGCCAGCTCTTGTATTGTCTGGGCTAGCCAGTCTCCACCCAGTCCAAGATCTCTGCCCCTGGACTTCCATGTGGCTGATCTGGCCTGAGGTCACATGGTCTGCCCAGTTCCCATAAATACTAATAGCAGTGCTATAGCTCCTGGCTACTGCGTGAATCATTGTTTCCTGTGATTCTGCTGTTGCTGTTTAGGTTCTTTGTTACTCTGTGTATGATATTAGCTTGGTTTTGACTATTCTCTTGTCTGTTCCCTGTACTCTGTATTATTGATATCCTGTGTAACGACCTCTGCTTGTCTGACCTGCTCTCCTGGCTCTTGATCCCTGGAATACACAGTACCCTGGAGTTTAGACCAGTGGTTCACAACCACGGTCCTCAAGTACTTCCAACAGGTCAGGTTTTCCGGATATCCAAAGCACAGCACAGGTGATATGATTTGCTGATCAGTGATTGCAAGATTCAGTCTGCATTTCCCCAAGGTGATACTGCACACCTGGCCTGTTGGGGGTACTTGAGGAACACGGTTGGGAACCACTGGTTTAAACCCTCTTGCATTCCTATTATATGTTCCTTGTGTCCTGTTCTCTTGTCTCTCTGTATTTACCCAGCAGCATTATATTATATCAGTCAGTGTCAGAGGCCATTGCAAGGACCTCATCCAAGTTCAGGGCTCCCTGTGTTGCTGTTAGGCATATTGTCTTGTTGTCTTATTTTAACCCCTGTTGTTCTTTCATTTATTCCTTGTACCCTGTACCCTGTCTAGCATTAGAAGACTGGTATAAGGACCTTGCCCCAGATTAGGGTTTCTTCGCGTGTGTGTGTGCTATTGTGGTGTTCCAGTTCTGTCATTCGTGTCCAGTATCTGTGTTATATTCTGTGTGCCGTGTTCTGCATCAATGCTGCCAGCAACAAACCTGCCTCAAGGGCGTAACACCCAGTATAAAGGGCCCACCTTGGCTCACGTCGGGTGCCCCTGTGACACTAATGCCATGAGTTTCTTGTCGGTATAGAAAAAAATGATACAGCAAGGTCTTCACAAAATCCCATCTCTTACCTAGCCATTTTTACACATGAATAATAGATGCGTTCGCAAGGTCATTAGCAAAGCACGTAAATAACATTCAGATGTATCACGTAACGAGCGTTCTTAAATGACTGGCATACTATACAACTGCAGCAGGTTTCAGTTACAATGTATCAACCAATGCAAATAATACGCCATCAAAGGAATGTTTTGACTCAAACACCTAAAGAAGAAGCGAAAATAGATATGGTTTTCAGTACGTGAAAGAACTTCTGTTCATTACAGGATTGATTTCTAAGAAGGATTGTAGCTTATGATTACAATAATACCCACAGGGTGATTTAAGAACATAATTATTTAAGCATTTGCTGTTAAGCAAGCTGGAGAAACTACTTGTGAAAGCGGAGATGAGTTGATTGAGTTCAGCATTATGATTGACCCTATGTATATCTAGCATCAAAAATGTATTTAAGGCACTAAACACTACTTTAAAGCTCCGACATAGCTGGAGAGCAGTCAGAGCACCTCATAGGGATAACCAAAACAGACAATGTGGCGAAATGACAAAGGAAATTCATAAAACCCATTTTCCTGCCAAATTGTAGGGGAAAAAAAATCTATAGTTTATAGCTTTTTCCCCCAGCTTTGAAGTATTAATTCATATTTAACCCGTCAGTACCACGTGGTTTTGCATACAAATCACTGGCAGGACCCAGTGGTTTTAAGGAAAACCACTTTCCATTATCCACACTGTAAATATATAGAGAGGCGTCAGGAAAAGAATGTGGAGTTCCTAGTGGCGCAGTAATTTAAATATACTCCTTTGTGATGTAACTCAATTAGTGTCAAGGCTAGTTGTGTGTACCATACATATTACAGTATATAGTACAAAGTGCAAATGCAGATCACAGAGGGTATAAAGTGCTAGTGCAACGGTCTGAGCATGCAATAAGAAAAAAATGCAAATGCAACAGTGCAAAATAGTGCAAAATAAATGCGATATAACAAGGCTATTAAAAACGAGGTTGAGGGTTATAATGACTGATAGAGTCCATAAAATAGGGACTGTCTGCCAATGTTCAATACATATTAAGAGGTCAAAAGTCTTTGCTGATGATGATTAGTCCGGTTCCTAAGTGGATGGGTGATGCAGCAAAAGTGCTCAAGAATAGTGTCAAATGTAACGGGCCTGTTTGGACGTATCCGTTCCTCTAATAGTCTTGATGGGCTCCGCAGCAGGAGATATAGGTGGAAAAAAAGAGGAGATGATAGTGTGATACTGTCTATATGTTAAACGCAATGAATTAAAAATTGCACACTTACAGGATCCAGAGCCTTTTGAATCCAGGCTCTGGAGTGGAGCGCCTTGTGCCTAACTATAGGGTGGTCACTGCCCTTCTTTACACGGTCTTCTTATTCTACCTCAGGTAGGGGACACAAGAGCAGAAAATAGACAGAGCTCTCATAGCATAATACCAGCCTTATACTCGTGTGTTAAGAAAGAGAAGAATCACACTCACCAATTCAGGAGCCTTAATGGTCCAGGCTCAACTGTTACACATGTGGTGCTCCTTAGCGGTGAGCTCCTGAACCTCTTTAGCTGCTTACTCTGCGTCCGGATCGTGATTCGTTAGATGTCTGTGGTACTAATATTAACCTTATCAGGATTCAAAGGGTCAATAGGACACCTAATCCGGGGCTGATCGATGCAGTAAAATTAATCACCAGGTGTCTCTGCTGACTACTTCCACAGTCAGTAAGCCATATTTTATAGGTGGATGACTCCCTCTGCTGGCCAAAAAGTGCTACTACATGTATATTACAGCTTGGGCTCCGTGTTTCCTTGTTGGGAAACCTTGACGTGTTAAATTTTTCATAATTTTCAATACATTGACTGTCATGGCCGACATGTTGAAACTTAAATGGGTCGGGGTCTGAAGCCCATTTGCAATAAATGCAATTCCTTGGCATTGCTTCACAATAAGCCCGGATAGAATATACTCGCTCTTGGGGCACCTGCAGTTGCTTCTGAAGAGCGAGTACAATGGTAGTGAAGGGTCTAATAAAAATCTGTTAACTTTGCAGACATTTTTAGTATTGAATAACACCCATACATTTGAAATTCTTCATTCTGTAGAAGTGACAGAATGAGAGGCATCTCCTCTAGAGTGTAAGCTCCTCTGAGCAGGGCTTCTACACCGCTTGTCTCTATTTGCACAGTTTGTTTATTCTGTTAGGTTAATTCCCCACTCCTTATTGTAAAGCGCTGCAGAAACTGTTGGAAACTGGTCTCTGTTGTTAAAGCACTTAAACAAGTGTGTGACATTGGGCTAAATTTAATAAAAACTATCTTGAGGAGAGAGCCGCGTCTCCAGAGAGAATGCAGAGGAAATGAAATTCATCATGACATCTTACTTGTTTGTTACGTAAAATTTTCAAGTGAATGGGAATATTTTCTAAAACCACCTATCTATTGCCAGACAGGACTAGACTGGTACCGAGCAAGTACCTGGTGGGCCTCGTGAGGAGCTGAGACGTCACTCTTTAATGTAAATCCAGTAAGCTGAACTCTCTCTCATCTCTCTCCCTCTGCGCCCTGCAACAAGCATCACGCTTACTCACACAGACTGAGCTCCATCGCTCTCTCTCTGTGCCCTACAACAAGCATCACGCTTACTCACACAGACTGAGCTCCATCACTCTCCCTCTGCGCCCTGCAACAAGCATCACGCTTACTCACACAGACTGAGCTCCATCGCTCTCTCTCTGTGCCCTACAACAAGCATCGCGCTTACTCACACAGACTGAGCTCCATCACTCTCCCTCTGAGCCCTGCAACAAGCATCGCGCTTACTCACACAGACTGAGCTCCATCACTCTCTCTCTGCGCCCTACAACAAGCATCGCGCTTACTCACACAGACTGAGCTCCATCACTCTCTCTCTGCGCCCTACAACAAGCATCACGCTTACTCACGCAGACTGAACTCCATTGCTCTCTCTCTGCGCCCTGAAACAAGCAATGAGCTTACTCACACAGACTGAACTCCATCGCTCTCCCTCTGTACCCTGCAACAAGCATTACACTTACTCGCACCGACTGAACTC
The DNA here is from genome assembly GCA_009667805.1 of Leptobrachium leishanense. Classification (NCBI taxonomy): domain Eukaryota; kingdom Metazoa; phylum Chordata; class Amphibia; order Anura; family Megophryidae; genus Leptobrachium; species Leptobrachium leishanense. The sequence continues at coordinate 1,637,183 of CM019072.1, forward strand.
CATCACTGTCCCTCTGCGCCCTGCAACAAACATTGAGCTTACTCACACAGACTGAACTCCATCGCTCTCCCTCTGTACCCTGCAACAAGCATTACACTTACTCGCACAGACTGAACTCCATCACTGTCCCTCTGCGCCCTGAAACAAGCAATGAGCTTACTCACACAGACTGAACTCCATCGCTCTCCCTCTGTACCCTGCAACAAGCATTACACTTACTCGCACAGACTGAACTCCATCACTGTCCCTCTGCGCCCTGCAACAAACATTGAGCTTACTCACACAGACTGAGCTTTGTCGCTCTCCCTCTGCGCCCTGCAAAAAGCATTGCGCTTACTCACACAGACTGAACTCTGTCTCTCCCCCTCTGCTGTTCCAACCCGCCCACCCAGGCTCGGTCCCTAATTTCAGCTCCACTTTCCAGCTGTCTCCACTTCTATCTCTAATTGCTCTTACTCAGCCCAAGCTTCTGGTCCTTCCCATGCAATTCCCTACAATATACTTCTGGCCACCAGTTTCACATTCCCTCTGCTCCCATTTGTTTCAGTTACCCCCATCCCTTAGATTGTAAGCTCATGGGATGTCTGCCTGAGCACTTGGTTTAATGTGCTGTATTACCTGGACAGTTATCCTAAGGGCAGGGTTGACTTTCCTCTTCTATCATGCACGTCTCCTGTTGGTGCTTCCCCATTGTTAAGTGCTACAGAATCTGTTGGCGCTGTATAGGTACCTGTAACTGTAGCTGTAACATGAAGAAAGTCTGCCCATTCCTTGTCTACTTTGTACAGATTGAACTTGACAATATCTAAATGTACAGAAACTAAACAGGAATTTTCCAAGAACATGAACCGAATAAACTTTTGCGGAAATAAATTGTGATAATCATTTAGTTTGAGACGATACTGTATGCGTCACTAAAGCAGATGAAAGATGTCCTCAAATTCACTTCACAAATACCCCCAAATTGTTCTAGACACCATCTCTATGATACTTTAATAGGTTTTGTGCCCAAAGGGATTTAACTACTTGTTTTTTTGTTCTTATCAAAATAGAGGACCACTGTCCATCATTGCTATAACACTTTCCGAAATACAGATGTCAGTGATAAATTACAATTAACCTTCTTTATGAGGGTTGGCATTAAATAAATAGAGCTTTATGAAAACAAAATAATAACAGACAGTGTTATGTCCATCTAATGGTTTGATCTTAGGTGTGTGGAAATTTTTCTGTCAATCTAGACTGCAGAGATATTTGTTATACAAAAATAAAGACATTTTCAAAATCAAAGGTTAAGCACTTTTAGTACAAAAGACTGATAACGTGGTTCACTAACAGGGTTATTCAAAGAGCTCCGAATTGCTTGAGAAAGGCATTCGCTGGGTTTTGCGGTTGGTTTTCGTCAGGTTTGCGGCAGCTTTTCCCTGCAATTCGGTGACCCTGTGGTGCTTGCTGAATACACCGCAGGGTCACCGAAATGGGATTGGCAAAACAAACCGAATTGAAGAGAACGAAAAGTCACCGAACGTGCTGTGACTTTTCGAATCTCTTTGAATTACCCTGAAAGAATATATATATGGAGTGCTCTTTCTTGGTGTTTTGTATTTAATGTCTTATAACAACCCGCTTAGTTTTGAGGTTGAGTGCAACCTTCTGTTGTTTTGTATTATATTTATATATATATATATATATATATAAATTATATATATATATATATATATATATATATATTTTCACCTTTACATTCCTATCAATGAAACATATGCAAAGAGTTGCCAGTAAGGTTACAGTTATCGATAAATAATATGGTATTTTGATATTTTTGCTTTTGCAGCATTGTGAAGACAATAAAAAAATGATGTTAATTATTCACTAACCTCCATATTGGCCCTGAATGGCACCGAACGGTTCGGTGCAATTTTGGGCCAATTCTTCTATTCAGTAAGCTTTCACTTCGCCAAATACTGGTGAATCGACAGCAAAATACAGTGCAATTCGGCTCAATTTGGTGGAAATTACCCCATAGAAGACTATCGTGTGAACGTAACACTATGCTGCGACGGATGCCGGGAGGCATGTCAGTACAGACGTGCATAGTGCGCTCGTCTGACACCAGCCTTGCCATCTCCATGTTAGCTTCAAGAATAGAATTTAGCCCCCTTCTCCTCCAGGCTGAGCCACTGATTGTCCATCATCAGCAAGAAACCAAATTAATCCTAAGACTGACCCAGAAATTCCCATTAATGGCCCTGGTTCTCTATTTATCACATTGACACAAGTCGTAATATGTAACAAGACACATATTATACAACGTGACAAGGAATTACTATTATTATATGTAATCTCAATTAAATAAATGGGTAATTTGGCATCAGTAAGGGAACACAAGGGTTTTTTTCATACGGTTATGTTTTTATTGCACAAAACTAATCAAATGATTTGCTTGGGAAAAAAAAAAGCCTGTGTCACTCGACTAGTCACTTTTTATTGAAGAAAGAGAGAATGTGTGAAAAATATGTTATTTCCTGCTAGAATAATTCCCCCTTTAGAGATGTAGAAAGCGCTCTGCAGAATGCCGCTGTCATTTGGCAACGGAGAGACGAACTTGCAGAGTTTCAGTCGAAACGAGTCGATTGCAAGCAATTTGTCGCGTGTGCCAATTAATGGCAGCCAGCTTGGAAACGACATGCTAGTTATATGGCCAAATACAGAACTGATTAAATAACAATTTAATCTGTTTAAGAAAACCCCACATAACACAAAGACTGCAGTCAAACGCAGGCATGAAACGAGCAAACAAAACTAGCAATCATCCTGCACGCCATAAAACAAAGTGTATGCAATTTGCGTGAGCTTCTTTGGAGACAATTTTGGCTTGCAGGCCCAACGCGATGTTTATATAAACAGATGTACTAAAATACGATCATAAACAAGGACGGGCAACGCAACAAACTCACATCCTTTATATGAAGCACCTACGGGGGTTATTCACTTAACAATGCACAGGTCGAGAATTGCAAGTTTTAGATCAAACAGGATTATTCAAAGAGCTGGCAAAAGGTAACCGAACGCTCAGCGTTCGGTTACCTTTCCTGGCCATTCGGCTATCCAGAGAGCAGGCAGTTTGCCAAATGTTGGCGAATTGCCTGCACATACGGTGCCTGTTCGGTGCCTGTTCGACGGCAGTGAAATCCCCATAGAGAAGCAATGCTTCGTCTATTCAGAGAACAAAAACCAGAATTGAAAGGTGCCCGAAATGTCCTGACATTCGGTGACTTCATTCGGCAGGTTTATTCAGGCGAATCCCATAGGCTTCAATGTTAAAAATATTCCTGTTTTAATTCAATATCTAATAAAACTTTATTATAATATTCTGCAGTAAAAAGTCTTTTATTTATAGATTTTTTTAGGATCTTTTAAGCATTTTATCGGGATTTTTTGCAAAAAAAAATTTCCAATTTTTTTTAAAACGTCTGTTCTTTTTTCTGTAACAGCCCTTTTTATTATCATTCACTGGATCTTATATGTAAATTTCAGACATTTGCGCTCAGTAGTTTGTTTGCAAACAGCGTTTCAATTTTCAAACATTCAAGCGTACTGTTTTTTCAGCAAACTTTTTTGGCAAAAAAATCTCCAAAAATTCTTAAAATATCCTAAAAAATGTAAAACTAAAGAGACTTTTTACTGCAGAATATTATATTGAACGGTTTATTAGATATTGAATTAAAATGGGAATATTTTTAACATTGAAGCCTATGGGATTCGCCTGAATAAACCTGCCGAATTAAACCACCGAATGGCAGGGCAATTCGGCAACTTTTCACTGCTGGTTTGTGCTCTCTGAATAGACGAAGCATTGCTTCTCTATGGGGATTCACTGCCCTCGAACAGGCACCGAACAGGTGATAATGATAATTCCAGACATTTTCATCCAGTAGTTTTTTTGCAAACAGCGTTTCAAATTTTCAACGTTTCAATCATTTGTCTTGTTTTGATTTTTTTACCCCGTTCGTCAACTTTATCCGGCAGCTGGTTTGGACGTGTTCAGCGGGCTTGCAGCGGATCGTTGGGTGCGTTCGACTTTTTTCTCTGAGGATTTTTTGGGTTGCTCCAATTTTTTTCCAGCTGGTTTGCGGCGGTTTTTCCGATCCATGCGGCGGTTTTGCGGCGGCTTTACCCTGCACTTCGGGGACCCTGCGGCGAAGTGCAAGGAACGAGAGAGCACCGAAATGTTGGTGACATCTGAGAGAGTCTAACAGATCTATTCACTAAAAGGTGAAACTCCGGAGAATTGACAGGAGAAGAGAACAATCTAGACCAAATAGCAGATTTGGAAAGTGACCTGGATTTTTCACTTCTCCAGTCAATTCTCCTGAGTTTCACCTTTATTGAATAGACCTGTAAATCACCACTCAAAGGACATGAATATTTATTAACAATTTATCAAATATCTTTCTGACCATAATAGTTCATAAAAAAATAAAATAAGGGGGAGACAGAGGATAAGGCCTGGTCTTAGAGGATGTGGAGTCTGTGAATTAAATCCAGGGCTCAGATTTACAGTCAGTTCTGATACCAATCTGAAATGAGCAATTTGTTTTCAACAGACCAGCCATCAACGTGGTGTAGCTACTTGTCAGAGAATCAGGCGTGGATAAAATAGCTTGGAAGTTTGCTAGTCACCCCAATCTACTAAAAAGATTGCCTGTCATTTAATTCTGTGTGTGTTCGGAGCCAGGCCGCTCGCAGCATTTTGACCCTTTCCTGGCTCATTATGTAAGTGAGACTTCCACTTACACCCCCGTCTGACTCAGTATTTGGGGTTAACGTTCCTCTTGCTATTCTATTTAAAGTGTACGGTTACAAAGGAGCAGCTGCGGATTGGAGAAGCACAAAGGTGCAATAACAGCATCTTTAATTCTAGTTCATATGTCATCAAAAAGGACTTTGAGGGACATCTCCAACAAAAAAGGGAAAAAATAAATCCCCTAGAAGATCACCCTATAGAACAGAATGGCTTAAAAATTAGTTTATTTTCTCCGCTTTTATGCCGACTTAAAGGGATTTCACATGTTTCTGCAGGACCCATTTCAGGTGACAGGTCAAATGAACCAAATAGTCAAAGGGATGAGAGAGGGATGTCCACTCACCCCCCTATTCATCCATTTGAGCCACAATCTTCTCCATGACTCCCGGCAGATAAAGCTACCAGGGGCTAATTCATTGTATTGATTCTTCTTATGTTCTTGTGCAATAAATGGGAGATTGCACAAAAGATGTGACATCAGCAGGATCTTCTACACATGAGAAAAAAACATAAATCTATCCCCCCCCCACCAATGCTCTGCAATTAATACATGTATGACAGGTTTAGGTTGGTTGAAGGGACCTAAGTATAGACATAAATATGTGTACATATATAGACAGCTATATAGATATGTGTTAGATACATAATAGGCAGATATGTGTTTGATAAACAGATGGATACTAGGCAGATATGAGATAGAAGGATAGATAGATATTGATGGATGGATAGATATGATGGAGATAGATAAATATGGATAGGATAGATGGATATAATAGGGGATAGATAGATAGATAGATAGATAGATAGATAGATAGATAGATAGATAGATAGATAGATAGATAGATAGATAGATAGATAGATAGATAGATAGGTGAGATATGATATGGGATAAATAGATAGAGTGGCAAGAAAAAGTATGTGAACCCTTTGGGATTACGTGGAGTTTTGCATGAATTGGTCATAAAATGTGCTCTGATCTTCATCCAAGTCACAACAATTTGAAAAACACAGTCTGCTTAAAATAATACAACACAAACATTATAGGTTTACATGTGTTTATTGAACAGAACATGTAAACATTCACAGTGCAGGGTGGAGAAAGTATGTGAACCCCTAGCCTAATGACTTCTCCAAGAGCTAATTGGAGCCAGGAGTGAGCCAACCTTGAGTCCAATCAGTGTGATATTATTGGATGTGTTGCTGAAAGCTGTCCTGCCCTTTAAAAACACACACCCATTTTGGGTTTACTGGTTTCAAGAAGCACTGCCTGATGTGAACCATGCCTCGCAGAAAAGAGCTCTCAGTAGACCTACGATCAAGAATTGTTGACTTGCATGAAGCTGGAAAGGATTACAAAAGTATCTCCAAAAGCTTTGATGTTCATGTGTCCACGGTAAGACAGACGGTCTACAAATGGAGAAAGTTCAGCACTGTTGCTACTCTCCCTAGGCATGGTCGTCCTGTAAAGATGACTGCAAGAGCACAGAGCAGAATGCTTAATGAGGTAAAGAAGAATCCTAGAGTGTCAGCTAAAGACTTACAGAAATCTCTGGCACATGCTAACATTTTTGTTGACACATCTACAATAAGGAAAACATTAAACAAGAATGGAGCACATGGGAGGACACCACAGAGGAAGCCATTGCTGTCCATAAAGAATATTGCAGCACGTTTGAAGTTTGCAAAAGAGCACCTGGATGTTCCACAGCACTACTGGCAAAATATTCTGTGGACAGATGAAACCAAAATTGAGTTGTTTGGAAAAAACACACAACACTATGTGTGGAGAATAAAAGGCACAGCACACCAACATCAAAACCTCATCCCCACTGTATAACATGGCGGAGGGAGCATCATGGTTTGGGGCTGCTTTGCTGCCTCAGGGCCTGGACGGATTGTTGTCATTGAAGGAAAAATGAATTCCAGAGTTTATCAAGACATTTTGCAGGAAAAAGTAAGACCATCTGTCCGCCAACTGAAGCTCCACAGAGGATGGGTGATGCAACAGGACAATGACCCTAAGCATACAAGTAATTCAACAAAAGAATGGCTTCAACAAAACAAAATACGCCTTCTAATCTGGAGTGGCCCAGTCAGAGTCCTGACCTCAACCCGATTGAAATGCTGTGACATGACCTTAAGAGAGCGATTCACACCAGACATCCCAAGAAAATTGCTACACTGAAACAGTTTTGTGAAGAGGAGTGGTCCAAAATTACTCCAGATCATTGTGCAGGTCTGATCTGCAACTACAGGAAACGTTTGGTTGAGGTTACTGCTGCCAAAGGAGGGTCAACCAGTTATTAAGTCCAAAGGTTCACATACTTTTTCCACCCTGCACTGTGATTGTTTACATGTTCTGTTCAATAAAAACATGAAAACATATAATGTTTGTGTTGTATTATTTTAAGCAGACTGTGTTTTTCAAAATGTTGTGACTTAGATGAAGATCAGAGCACATTTTTGACCAATTCATGCAAAACTCCACGTAATCCCAAAGAGTTCACATACTTTTTCTTGCCACTGTAGATAGATATGGATAGGATAGATGGATATAATAGGGGATATATAGATAGATATAATAGGGGATATATAGATAGATAGATAGATATGGATAGAATAGATGGATATAATAGGGGATAGATAGATGATAGATATGATATGGGATAGATAGATATGATATGAGATAGGTAAGATATGATATGGGATAGATAGATATGAGATAGATAGATAAGATATGATATGGGATAGATATATACATAGATAGATGAGATATGATATGCGATAGATAGATAAGATATGATATGGGATAGATAGGTAGGTAGGTATGGATAGGATAAATATGATATGGGATAGATAGATAGATATGGATAGGATAGATAGATATGATATGATATGAGATAGATAAGATATGATATGATATGGGATAGATAGATATGATAGGGGATAGATAGATATCATATGATAGGGGATAGATAGATATGATAGGGGATAGATAGATATGATAGGAGATAGATAGATAAGATATGATATGGGATAGATATATACATAGATAGATGAGATATGATATGCGATAGATAGATAAGATATGATATGGATAGATAGGTAGGTAGGTATGGATAGGATAAATATGATATGGGATAGATGATAGATATGGATAGGATAGATAGATATGATATGATATGAGATAGATAAGATATGATATGATATGGGATAGATAGATATGATAGGGGATAGATAGATATCATATGATAGGGGATAGATAGATATGATAGGGGATAGATAGATATGATAGGAGATAGATAGATAAGATATGATATGGGATAGATATATACATAGATAGATGAGATATGATATGCGATAGATAGATAAGATATGATATGGGATAGATAGATATGGATAGGATAGATAGATATGATATGATATGAGATAGATAAGATATCATATGATAGGGGATAGATAGATATGATAGGGGATAGATAGATATCATATGATAGGGGATAGATAGATATGATAGGGGATAGATAGATATGATATGATATGGGATAGATATGATATGATATGGGATAGATAGAAATGGTAGGGGATAGATAGAGATATAGATAGATAGATAAGATATGATAGATATGGGATAGATATGATAGATATGTGGAAGTACTCTGGGATGTACTCTTCTTTTTTTAAGAAAAAAACACACAAAATTATGTAATATGAGCATCTTAATAAAGTCATGGTGGAGCCAAAATATCAATACACATTACACAAACTATTGCAAAAAATTTTGAAATAGAAAACCTGGGACTATGTCCATTTATTCTTTATATATGGTATTACTAGCTAAAATACCCGACGCTGCCCGGTTTTTTATTTTTTCATTAGCTTTATTTATTGCGTTTTTTTTTAAGAAATACTTTAAGGTAGCTTTAAATTTTTTCGAATGGCTACATAACAAAGACGTGAAAATTTTATTATAATTTATTTGCATGTATTTTTTTATTTAAACTTTTTTCTATATTATTATAAATGAAATAAGACAATTTTTTTTTCTTAAAAAAACTCCTTTAAAGTATAACTGCTCATCATCAGAAGAACATCTATGGAGGAAAAGTTTAATGATAATAAAGTACATGTTCATTGTAAGGCTTGTTTAGAAACTAAATTTTGTGTTTTTCTAGTTGGAGTAAATATAAACAACTGGTTTGTGTACCCACTGTAGGACAGGTAACATATAATTAGCCGTGGGAGAAACATGGAGATTCCAACTTGATACCAGTGCACTAGATTGACTGGCCCTGTGCCTTATTAATCGTTATATATTAGATTTAATTTATTTTTTGTGGATCTCACTTTAATTTATCTCACATATGCCTCCCAAACACTTTTTTGTAGCCATTGATAAGAGTTCTAAATAATAAAGTTTATAGAATGGATTTAAATTTGAATACAGATACAGGGCTTAAATATCTGTTTATATCTCTTGTGTTTGGAACTCGCCTGCTTTGTTCTCTTCTGCTACCATAGCAACAAAAACAGTTAGGCGGTTATACGCATTCACTAAGAGTTCTAACTGATAAAGTTTACAGGATAGTTTTACATTTTTAATACAGATACAGGGCTTAGATATGTGTTTATATCTCTTGTATTTGGAACTCTCAAGCTTTGTTCTTTTCTGCTACCATAGCAACAAAAATAGTTGGCCGAGATTTGACAAAAACATACAAACAAGCGTTGACTTTTATATATATTAGATTGTCCAACAGCACTCAGGTGAGGGCACCAAGAACAGGCAATGGCTGCGGCATTAGAGGCCTGCCCTTCAGTGTATATCTGCGAAGGTCCGAAGAGGGGTTAACTGAAACTTAGGCCTGTTCAATACCTCAGCCGCTGCAAGTGCTAAGTTAGCAACTTGCCGTTGAACGCCGTTCAACCGCTCAGCGCTCAGCAGTGCTAACCTAGCACTTGCAGCGACCCGAGGAGATGCTGAGTGAGACGTTTTAAAGATGGCCGCCGCCATGAAGCAAGTAACAATGCCATACAGCAAGATGGCCGCCGCCTCGAAGCAAGTAATAATTCCGTACAGCAATGTTAATTTTGAGGTTTTTGTTCACCAAAGCACAAAATATTTATTTATTATTTACCCCTGCACATAGACATATATTACAGTTCAATTTATATATTGTTTCAGAAGTAAACATACCGTTTATTCATTAAAAACTATCATTTTGTGGTGTGTGCGTACAAAACGGAATTGTGCTGACTGCTTCTCTTTATTATATTTTGTCCGAGTGATCCGAAAAACAATCTCAATTTTTCATTAAGAAATCGTCGGCCATTTTGGATTCAAAATTCACATCCAAAGGGTTCAACGACACTGCTGCAGCAAACTGAATTGCTGCGCTGCAGCAATTCAGCAGCTGCTGAGGTATTGAACAGGCCTCCGGTCTAGGCAGAAACAAACTCAGTGCTTCATTGCCCAGTCTAGTCTAGTTTCTTGGACTGACACTTTGATCAACACTGCTGTACCAACTCAGATGTGACCATACAGTTTGAAAAGACATCATTGTACTCCTCTAACACTACTGTATGATATAAAAAAAATAGTAATAAAAATATATCTTAGGAACCAAATCATCGACTACGTACTGTGCATATTGACTAGTTAGAAAAATTAATTGTTTTTAAAAATGAAGACTGAATGAAATTATTTTTCTTTTAAAAAAATGTAGTGTCTGCTAGCTTTTCTTTATTGCTGGTTTATATGAATGAAGGCTTGAGCGTTGAGGCATGGAGAGTTTTTGGTGGTAGAAAGAGATTTTCTCTATGGAATGAAAAGTGCTAATATATACAGCAACCAGGGAGGCAGCGCTCTTGCTGTGTCAATCATAACAGGCTTCTAAGGGAAACAAACACAACAAACCATTACACTGATCAAACATGTCAATTTAAAGATTTTTGACAGACGTTTAACCATCTAACTATAGGCTAGTAAATGACGAATATTTAGTTCACAAAGTATAGACATATCATTTTATATAACACAGGGTGTCCATAAAGTCTCTTTACAATTTCAAAAAGTTATTCCAAAAGGCAAATGAAAAGACAGATAAGGGAAAATTATTACAAAATGAGACGTATATATATTTAAGGTTCTTTTGCCTCATTTAATACACCTCTATATGGGCTCCATTAGTTGCACGAAGCTCATCAAGACGGTGCTGGATTTCTTGCCATGTTGGCTGTAGCATCCCATCATCAATGGTGGCAATGGTATCAGTGAGCCTCTGCTTTAGATGAATGTGTGGTGTGGGATCATGTGCAATCGAATCATTGGTCCTTTTTTCGTCGGCGAGACATCGATTACTGCAAATGTTTACCTTGACCTTTTGACTGAATACGTGGAACCACAACTACATGACCTTCAAGCAACCATCATTTTCCAGCAAGATGCTGCACCACCTCATTGGGGACTGCATGTTCGTGGCTTCCTAAATGAAACATTTCCAGAGTGGTGGATTGGAAGGGGTGACCCAATTCCCTGGCCACCTCGTTCACCAGATATCACTCCCTCCACTTCTTTCTATGGGGTTATGTTAAAGATATGGTGTATGGAACAAAGGTACAAAGGGACATCACTAATCCAAAGCAGAGGATCACTGATACCATTGCCACCATTGATGAGGGGAAGCTACAGCCAACATGGCAAGAAATCCAGTACCATCTTGATGTGCTTCGTGCAACTAATGGCGCCCATATAGAGGTGTATTAAGTGAGGGAAAAAACCCTTAAATATATACGTCTCATTTTGTAATAATTTTCTCTTATCTGTCTTTTCATTTGCCTTTGTAATACATTTTTAAAATTGTAAAGAGTCTTTATGGACACCCTATATATATATATATATATATATATAAAGATATCACAGATAATTAGAATTTCAGATTATCATAATCTGGGTTTTTATAGAAATTCTGCATTTTTCCTCTCACGATATAACGCCAGTCAAACCAAGCTCTGCAGATCTCCAGAGTATCCAGGGAGCAATTAATAAGATTTTCACGATCATTATTTTCTAATACATGATGGATGTGGAGATGAGAGCGGATGTGTTGAAAGTTAAACGACAATCTGACATTTCTAACAATAAAAAACCTCTGCATTGTATAGAGATCAATACGGAGCATTGTGCAGAGCAGGATGCCAGTCATTCTCGGTGGCCGTAAACAATGTTTTATTTTTATTGCACTCCAGCTCTGGGTACTCACACCTATGTCCGCAACAATATCCGGACAAAACTACTAAAATGGGTAAAAAAATAGAGAACCGGAGTCCGGCAGTACAGTGTCTACGTGGCATAATATTTAATGTATTATGTTACACAAAGTATAGCTATACATTCCAACAATTTAGATTAACTACAGGGGGATACTTTGTAATAATTTTAATGATGCACAGCAGCATTAACCCCTTCACTGTCAAGTGATTTTACAAAAAAACATTGCCAGGAACCATTGGCTTTTTGAAAAATCTTTTTTAATTAATTATACAGTAAGAAATATTTGGGAATATTTCCAGTGTATTCCTTACTGTAATAACCTATTTGGCAGGCAGATGGCGCCATCTACTAGCTATATGGTGTTACAGCAATTTGAGCTACAGATCGTGTTCCCCTGCATTGGCTGCTGAAAGCCTGTTATGTCAGGGCATTCTTCAGCCGATTTTAAACAGTTTTAGCACCTCAGGCATTATGCCCACAGGGCTAAATCTTTGGGGACACCTTCTGCAGCCCAAACCAAAAGCAAATCAAACTTAGTTTGAAATTAGTTTCCAGGAAACGAATTTCATTTGCTTTTGACCTTCAGAGCTGCAGATCGAGATAACTCTATATCGGGACCTAATGGTGCCTTCAAAGTCCTGGTTTATCTCAATCTCGGTAGTGAAGGTGTTAAGAAAAAACCCCATCTGGCATAACAAGCTAGCAAGGTTTTGTTGTTTGTGTGTCTTTCTTACTTTGTACTTATTTTGTACAGTTTTCCTACCTTGACCCCTTCTGACAGTGTCTTACAGAAGCTTTATTTCTGCATAAAAATGATGAATCATAAATGTTTTGCGTTTATTCCAAGATAATATAATATATATTACATTTTTATGGAAAACTGAACATTATTCAGTCCCTTGCTTTCCCCCTTCCCATGTCACACCCATCCACTTTTATTCCATGTATGCCAGTGTATACAATGGATAACAGACAGGTTCACACTTAACACTACCCTGAGGATGCAGATATGGGACAGGGATTCTGCAAGCAGATTGCTGGAACAGAGAGTAAATACTGTGAATAGTTCAAAGGACGGACAAACAAATTACAAATGAATTTGCCTATGCCACCATCCTTCATATGGAGAGAATCCAAGTGACAAACTCTTGTAAATTATGTTGTTATTTCGCTAATATATATTTCAGTGTAGTTATATGGTACGGACAGTAGATTTGTCTCATGCACAAATAGGACGCTGACAAAACTGGTGGAGCAGCCCTAAAAAAGGAAAAGGGTGATCATGCTATCTAATTTTTAATGTGAAAGAGTATCCACAGAGGGTCCCTCGGACAATTCCATAGGTACCATTCTACATTCTAGAACATAAAAGGTGGAGATTTTATCTGGGATGTGTCATCTAGCATTCGTAACATAATCATTGTCTATTCCACCACTCTCACCCCATGGTTGTTCTGTATTCGAGTCTCCCCGGTGAGTCCATGCCTGGATGGCTCTGAGCCCATAGAGCGGTCAGGACAGGATATTATAATATTAACCCCTTCACTGCTGAGCCATTTCACGTCTTAAAAAAAATACTTTTTCTTTTTGTTATTATTTTTATTATTTTTTTCTTTACTTTAAACATGGTCATGTTTGGAATCATTGGAAAGGCCATGCTCTGGCCTTTCTAATGATACCAAATATGACCCTGCTAGCTGCCAACAGTCGGGAGATATCGCGGTTCAAATGAACCCCCTATCTTTCCTTAGGAGTCAATGAGGACGTTCCCCACACGTCCTCAGCAGTGAAAGGGTTAACCCCAAAATTCTAAAGATCAAAGTCGGTGAAAAAGTAACATTTTCAGTACCTTGTCTCCCTTGGTTTAGTGACTCATGGTAACAAAAATAGTTAGCTGGGCCAGTTATGGGACATGATCATGGAGCTCCAATAGCCCTAATGTAAATCTAACTGCCCTATGCTATCATTGAGAGCCTTGCTTAATCCTGCCCAATGTAAACATGTGAGGTCTGTGTGCTGCACACAACTGCTTTTAAATTATTATCGCAACAAGCACTGACCCATGCACTTGTTGTTTGACAGTTATGTATGAAGAAGGGGAGACGTGAAGGTTTGACAGCGAGTGCACAGCAGACTGTGACGAGTGCGTTAACAACATGGCCCTAGCAGTCCAGTGCGGGGTGACTGACATCACCTTGCCAGCAGGAAGGGGAAAGCATTCAAGCTATATGTTTCCAAATAAGCAGAATGGTAATCATTTAAAATAATGTCAGATCATACATTATAGTAGATTGTAATCGAAGGTCACTAGGACCTTAAAAATGGACCCGCAGCATATATGTAGAACAGTGTAATAGGGAACAAATAATAAATGAAATAAAGGTAAAAATTGTATTAACACTGTAGTGACTAACTAATAAAAAGGTACCCAACCCCCACCCTCCAAAAAGAACAATCAGGGTTATTCAAAGAGCACTGAAATTCCACCAGAATTCTGGTGCTCTTTCGTTCCCCTCACTTCGCGGAGTCAAATTCGCCGACCCTGTGATGAAACCGCTGACTACGAAACCGCCAAATCAAACAGAAAAACCACTGGAAAAACACTGAAAAGAACATCAGATAGATCCGATAAACCTCCAAACAAAGGCCTAAAGCACCCGATGATCCGCTGCAAACCGCCGAACGCATCTGGAAAAAGCCGACGATTTGCCGACCAGCCGTCGGAAAAAGCCAAACTTTTTATGCGTGAAAATAATATATCAGGTCTTACGAATAATAATAAAATGGCCTGTTACAGAAAAAAAAATGCTATTTGAAAAAAATTGGAAAAAGTTATTTCGCTGAAAAAATCCCCAAAAATGCCTAAAAAAATCCAAATAAATAAATAAAGAGAATTTTTGTTGCAAGTGAAAAGAATAAACAGTTGAATAATCAATTGATAGAAACGGGAATATTTTTTACATTGAAACCTATGGGATTCGCCTGAATAAACCTGCCGAATGAAACTACCGAACAGAAGAGCATTTCACTGACATTTCTTTGCTGTTCGGCGTCTCTGAATAGATTAACCATTGCTTCTCTATGGGGGATTTCACTGCTGTCGAACAGCAACGTATTTTGCTGGCAATTAAGCAATATTTGACATACAGCCTTCTTTGTAAATAGCCGAATGACTCCACAATTGCCCCGTTTTGGGAAATTCACTGTTGGGTGCAATTTCCGAGCCAAATCAGCTCTCTCTTAATATCTATACTATAAAAGAGTAAGGCTTGGCGTGTCCGTCGCCAAGCCTCCTCTGCGCATGTGCATGGTGTGGGCGTGCTGCGGAGGTTGGGTGTGCACGCAGCCAACCGCCGCAGCACGCCCACAGGGTGCTGTGGAGGTTGGATGCGCGCGCAGCCGGGTGCGCGCGCGCCACCCGCCGCAGCACGCCCAAAGCGTGTTACGGAGGTTGGATGCGCGCGCAGCCAAGTGCGCGCGTTCCACCCGCCGCAGCTCCACCAAAGCGTGTTGCTGAGGTTGGATGTGCGCCCAGCCGAGTGCGCACGCAGCCACCCGCAGCAGCACGCCCACTGCGTGCTTGGGCCGTTGGATGCGCGCGGCATCGGGTGCGCACGCAGCCAAGCCAACCGCCGCATCCAGAAATAACTTGAGGCGCGCAAAATTGCCTCAGAGAAAACAGAGCGGGGTTAGCGGGGAGCGGAGAGCGGAGCGGAGAGCGGAGCGGGGAGCGGAGAGCGGAGCGGAGAGCGGAGCGGGGAGCGGAGAGCGGAGCGGAGAGGGGAGCGGGGAGCGGAGAGCGGAGCGGGGAGCGGGGAGGGGAGCGCAGAGTGGAGCGCAGAGTGGAGCGGGGAGCACAGAGTGGAGCGGAGTGGAGCGGGGAGCGGGGAGCGGAGAGCGGAGCGGGCAGCGGAGAGGGGAGCGGAGCGGGGGAGCGGGGGGAGCGGGGAGCGGAGCGGGGAGCGGAGCGGGGAGCGGAGCGTGGAGCGGAGCAGTACAAGAGCAGAGCACACTTATCAATAGACTGCCCTCTGGGCAGGCTTTCCACCTAGTATATATATAGTAATAGAAATGTAAACATTGGGTATTTCATTCTACATGGTACCTCAGGAATGGTAAGAATATTTCAGGATCCTACAAGCTGTTTATTGAAGGCCAGGAACAACTCAGGTGGAGGGCCCTTGAGTTGCCCCTGATGCCAGCACGTGAGGAGTTTTTTCAGGCTGGGTGCAGTTTGAGCGGGAAGTAGAGTAGGCGGGGCCTAGGGCGCTGTTAAAATGAGCATGCGCGGTGTCTCTTCGTGTCTTTTTTCCTGAGGTAATCTGGAGAGCAGCATCCCCATTCACCCTCCCTTTTTTGTTATTACAGGTGTTAGTTATCAAAGGTATGAGCTCTGTGATACGCTCATACACACCGCACATTACTGTGAGTTTTATTGCTGTGGAGCTCTGTGATACGTTCATACACTGCACATTACTGGAAGGTTTATTGAAGTGAGCTCTGTAATTTGCAGTGTGTATAAATACATCAATAAGGTAGACGTATCTTATAAACCTGAATTGTTCCTGGTGAGGGTATAAATAAAACCCACCAGTCTCTCTCATGGCTGAGAAGCCGCATGAGGACATGTGGTTGCTTAGAAAGCAGCTTTTGGTTTCATTAGGTAGGACTCGCCTGACCCAGAGGTGTCGTGAAGATGTGGCAGGTGAGTTTACACTTTAATGTCCATTCAAATAAACCAAAACCTCTGTGTTTTGTTTTGCATGGAGCTACAGGGGTGAGCGCAAATGACAACTTATTTTCTTGCTATGTTTTAGAGATTATTATGCATCTCAATGCTGATTGGCATGGCATGGTACGGATGGGGGGGGGGCACCAAAACGCACCTTCGCCTGAGTAGACAAAAATGCTTGCACCGGCCCTGCATTAACGTTAGCTGCGGTGTCTACCGCATATTACAATCCAAACTCAAACGGGTTAAGTAACCCGTTTGCGTTTGGTACCTTGCGCTTTTCAGCGCGAGGTCACTGTACTTTGCGCTCCCTACACTTAACATGGGAGCGCAAAGTGTTAATCAGCGTTAGGATTACAAAGTCTTAACGCTGATTAACGTCCGGCTCTGGTTAGCGGAAAGTTAACCAGAGCCAGGACTTGGTGTTAACGGATTCCGCTTCTGCAGAATCCATTAACACCAGCCTAAAAAAAAAACAGAATGCTATACTCACCTCCTGACCCGCGGCGAGGACTGCGGCTCCATCCGCCTCCTCCATCTGGCGGGAGCAGGGAAAGACTGGGGGAAAAAGTCCCCCCAGTCTCTCCCTGCGTATCACTACGCCGACCAGCCGGATCTCGCGAGGCTGGTCATGTGACCGGCAGGGGGAAACTCAATGGACTCCATCGAGTGGATGCTCGCGGCTGAGCTCAGCGCAGTAGCGCCCGCAAACAATGCATGCAGCAATTTCTGCGCCTGCATTGTAATCCAGCGTTAAAACTGTTTTAACCCCTTCACTTCACGTCTTAAATAATAAAACTATTTTTTTTTTAATTATTATTTATTTTTATTATTTTTTTTCTTTACTTTAAACCTGGTCATGTTTGATATCCTTGGAAAGGCCATGCTCAACAGTCGGGCGATATCGGGGGTTCAAAGGAACCCCCTATCTTTCCTTAGGAGTCAATGAGGACGTTCCCCCACACGTCCTCAGCAGTGAAAGGGTTAACCCCTTGCGCCCGCTTTCTAACGCTAGAATTGTAATGTGGCCCCTATTTAGGCATTTAGCCTCCAACTATGCAAACCCCATTAAGAGGATGAAAGGTGTGGAAGTTCCCTCCAACTGCTTAAAGGAAGCAGGTTGGTAATAAAGGGGGAGGTAGGAAAGAAATAACAATGAGGATCAAAGCAGGTATTTATATAGTATAATGAGACCCACCAGGATAATCTCCAAAAATAATGCTTGTTCATTCAGCTGTAATTACATGTAAATAAAAATGTTTCCATTCAAGTATAGTGTGTTTGTTATCACTATAGCAATAGATATGAGCCCAAAAAAAGAAAGTGTTTTGTTCCAAGGGGAAGATAATATGTGTTACACTGCAGCTCAGCACAAAATATTTCGATGAGGAAGGCAGTTACACGGAAACACCGGTTGAAAGTTAAAGATGATGTTTATACAGCCTGTTCTGATATATATATAAATTTACACTGACTGTCCAAAAAAAAGGCTCCCCCTGGATTTAACTAAGCGAATAGGTGTGAGCCTTCCATTGGATAATTACTGCAGTGAATATGTTCATCCAGCAAAAAATGAGGTCATGTGACTCCCTGAATATACTGGATGAGCAGGTTTTTCCATCAATGTTTTTTTTTCTCCCCTGATGGCACAGCGGGCATATTCCAAGATTGCAATGCCAGGATTCATCGGGCTCAGATTGCGCAAGAGTGGTTCAAGGAGCATGAGACATCATTTTCACACATGGATTGGCCACCGCACAGTCCAGACCTTAACCCCATTGAGGTTAATCTTTGGGATAATGTGCTGGAGAAGACTTTACGCAGCGCCGCGACTCTCCCATCATCAATACGAGATCATGGCCACAAATTAATGTCACTCTGGACGCGAATAAATGCTGTGACATGCATGCTGTAATCAAAGCAAAATGTGGTCCAACCAAATATTGGAGAGTATGACTTTTTTTTTTTACCAGGTAGCGTGTATATATATATATATATACACACAACAAAACACCGCTATTTTCCCATCGCTGCAAACAGGCTTATAAACAAGGCAACAAATTGCAGATAACAAACCAGCGAACAGCCAGGATAGTATGTAAAAAAAAGCAAGGTTATTGACGTCTGGCAGATTAGAAATAGCACAATGCGGATGGAAGACTGATGTGGGATTTATAAGTGTTGGATAGGGCCGCCACAAAAATATTCCGCTAGCTCTCGCCGACCCCAAACATCATCGCAAAAGGTTAAAGCAGGAGAAAGCTATATTTCTGGCGCTGGGTTCTAAAACCTCAAAAGTCTCTAAGTACAAATAAAAAGGTGCAAGGAGTCATTGAAGATCAGGAGTGCGGTCAGGATTGAACAAAAATCAATCAGGAGATGTAAGACTGAGTCTTTCTTGTGCCATAATGATTAACCCTCCAGCATTTTGAAATAAGATAAAAGCTCATATCGCACCGTGGCACCTTCTGATGTGGCTACTGACCTTTTGAAAACAAAACAAAAAATAGAGTGGAAATCCTTTATGTTGCAAAAGGTACGAGACCGGCTATCAAGGACTCATCCTTGAAAACATATTTTGTTTTGTTTTTTGTTTCACATTTTCCTTTATTTTGGATCTCTTGTGTTTTACAGAAGGAGATATAACAAAAAGAACATGCTTCAAGGACATCCAATAAATAAGAATGACACAATGTGAATGTTACGCCGGATGATAATTCTCGAATGGAAATAGAAGGAAGTTTAAATCTAGATTGTATCTTTAAGACATATTGAGTAAGAAATGTGTGCATACCTGCTCTGTTCTTCCTCCAATTTCTGTGCACTGGGCAGATTTACTGGATCACACAGTCTGGAAATTTGCTGATTTTGTATCAACTGCCTTTCGGGTGATAGCTTTCCTCCTTGAAGGAAACGAATGGAAGTCTGCTTGAGTACAGGTGATTCTGTTAAATCCGTATTGCTTTGATGATCCTCTGGAAAGAGAGATTAAAATGGGGGTTATCTCCATATTAATCTGTTTCTAATTATTGTGTTATGTTTGTATATATACTTCTGTCTCTGTATGTATGTTTGTTTATATATGTCTGTCTGTACCTGTCTGTCTATATATGTCTCTCTACATGTGTTTTTCTAATCAATCTGTCACCACGTACCTGCTAGATATATAGGGCCCTATTACATACTTAACGCTTAATGTTAGGGCTCAGCTGTGTGAGCGTTAGCTTAAGTGACCCTAGTCCGGGTGGACCATGCATATATGCTCACTTTAATAAAATTTCTTAAAGTATTTCAATGCAAAACTTTGGAGGAATGAGACAATCTTGGTAACCTCATCTATTCCTATGGATTCCAATATCATCTCTATGCTGACATCACCCAAATCCACCTCTCCTCTCCCGATCTCTCTCCTCCTGTGTTGGACCATGTTACTGCCTATCGAATGGATGACTTCCAATTTCCTATAGCTCAAACTCTAAAACAGAATTTCGTATCTTCCCTCTGTCTAAAGCCAACATTGCTGTGCCCACTTCCCTTCAGGATAATGTTGCCACCATTACTTCTACCTTTCAGGCTTGTTGCCTTGGTGTCCTCTTAGATTCTGATCTCTGCTTCACTCCTCACGTTCAGTCACTAACCAAATCTTGCTACTTCCACCTAAAAAACATAACACGTGTCCGCCCTTTTTTAATCAGGACTTTACTAAAATGCTCATCCAAGCTCTAATTATCTCCCGCCTTGACTACTGTAACCCCCTTCTCACTGGCGTTAAGAGATCCCAGATTCTCCCTCTGCAGTCTGTAATGAACGCCTGTACCGGGCTTATCCACCTGACCTCCCTCACCCTCACACCTCTCGCCCCTTTGTCAATCTCTACACTGGCTCCATGTTTACTTTAAAGTCCAATTCAAAATACTGGTGGTCACATACAAAGCTCTGCATAACCGTTGCCCCTGCCTACATCTCCTCTCTTCTTAGCAGGTATATCCCATCTCCTGTTATCGTCTCCTCGTACCCGCACTCCTGACTCTCGCCTTCAGGACTTCTCCTGAGCTGCCCCCTTTTTATGGAACTCCTTCACCCGTAACATTAGACTCTCACAGTCTCCAGTCCTTCAAGAAGTCTCTGAAAACATATTACTTTAGAGAAGCCTATTGGCTCACTCCTTGGTTCTCCCCACTGTCCATTTCTTGCTCCATCTTCCATCCTCATAGCCTACATGCACCCCCGCTACTTCATCTACTCTGCTATTTACCCTCACCTAGTGTCTTACTCTCTCCTCTTAGATTGTAAGCTCTCAAGCAGGGTCCTCTCTCCTGTTGTTCTGTGTGTTTAACTTCTATGTATATTTGTTATTCTGTTTCACCCATTGTACAACGCTAAAGAATTTATTAGCCTTCATGATTACTTGCAACTGTAGCAGCGGTGGGGTCAGCGCAGACTAGAGGAAAGTACAGAGTATAATTCAAAGTCAGAACACATATTGAATGCATGTAAACACTAACATATGCAAAGTCCTGTTCTAACACTGTATCTGGACCTTTTCTCACACCACGCACACATAGACATGTTTATTCTCTCACATTCACACATTAAACATGTCATGTTCTCACAGCAGCACAAATTCACACAGCACAGCATTACGTTACCCACAAAGCCATGCTTTCACACAGTGCACAAATACAATCAGACTCTATAACGCCACACACAGAAGTACTTTCACATTACACACACAGCCATGCTCTCAGAAAACACACAAAAATACACGCAGGGTTATTCAGAGAAAGGTGAAACTCTGGAGAACTTTTGGAAAAGTCAATATTCTAGGTCAAAATAGCAGATTTGGAAAGTGAGATAAATGGGAGAATTTTTCTGGTCTATTTTGACCTAGAATTTACTCTTCTTCTCCAAAAGTTCTCCAGAGTTTCACCTTTCTCTGAATAACCCTGATAGTCTTACCTTGCACCCTGGGAAAAAGGCGGATTGCCAAAACGTTGGGGTACCTGGTCTCCGTGGGGAGCACGTTACTATATACACATGGTGATTGATTGAGGTTTGAATCCATTGGGATGTTACTTATGTAGGTAAGGCTAAGGTCAGACGAAAGCATTTTTAACGTGCGTTTAACCGCACGAAATCACGGCCGTGCTAGCAGTAAATGACGTCCAATGCCGGGTAACATACGAAGAACGGCCGCACGAAAGTTCGTCCGCGCAACGCAAGTGGCAAACGAACGCATTTTTTCTAGAACGTCAAACCGCTACTACTGACGTACAGAGTGCGCTGCGTCCGCTAGAGGCGTGTGTGCGTGATTGGGAGACGTCAGACGCTGCTAATGTCCGGCCAACATAACGTCCAGACACAAAAAGGGATTTATTGATGATCCGTACAAAATCACGGATGAAAATGCGCATTGTATGACCGCTATCGCGTATTCCGTGAAAAAATACGTCCATTCGTTCGAACGCACTTTTTCACGGACAACGCGAAAAATGCGTTAGTCTGACCCTAGCCTTATGGTTTATTAGTGTGGCTTCACTTGACCATTTGCTTGATAAGGTAAATACTGGTAGATATTGTAACATTATCAAATCATTCATTGTACATTAAGGGCTCTATTACATTCCCAACGCAAATCTTAACGCGTGCGCAAAAATGCATTAACGCGAGGGGCAAAACCCTTTGCGCTGAACGTCGTATTACAACGTCCGCGCAAAAAATGCACCTTAACGTCTAACGCGGGTGGACCTGCGTGAACCCTTTGCGAGCGTACCGTACTGCGTGCGTCCTATACTTAGCATTGTGAGCGCAAAAGCGTTTGTGCACTGGACGCGGATGGTATTACAATCTATACGCAAATTTTAACGGACAACGTTTGCGCGCATAATTTTAACATCTTTGAAAAGCTGGTGGTAACGGCAAATCTGAATGTCCTGGACGAACCCAAATACACCAGCCCCAAAAAAATACGCAGTAATGTATAGTTACACATTCTACACATACCCAAACAATAAAATATAGAAGATGTGCGTGTTTTTATTATTGCTGCAGCATATATAAGCAGATTGATTTTGGCAGGCGCAAAAACCTAACGGGAGACAATTGTGGTTCTTAATTCTGATTGGCTGAATCGCGTAAAAAAACAGTCCGTATACCGATTTCTGCACGCAACGTTACTGCGCGTGCGTTTTTGCGCGTCTTTTTTTACGTGCGTTATTTTTTGACGGATGAAAAAATGCACGCGGATTGTAATACCAGCGTTAATCTATACGCGTTACCGTTTAACGCTTCGCGCACAAATTAACGCGTTGCGCGAGCTTTTTTGCGCAAAGAATGTAATAGAGCCCTAAGGCTAGGGTCAGGCGAGCGCAGTATTAACGTGCATTTAGCCGCACTTAATCAAGGCCGTGCTAGCAGCAAATGACGTCTAATGCCAGGCAGCATACGAAGAACGGCCGCACAAAAGTGCGGCCGCTCAATGCAAGTGGCAAACGAACGCATTTTTTCGAGAACGTCAAACCGCTAGTACTGACGTAAAGAGTGCGCTGCGTCCGCATAGCGGCGTGTGTGCGTGATTAGGCCGGGTGCACACGGGACGTTTTCTTTAACGCACATTACGTGTTAAAGAAAACCAGCATCGCACTCAACACCCGCCACCCCCCTTGCGCGATCTTCCATAGGAGGATAGCGGAGCCCTGTCGACGCACATCTTAGCTCATCGACAGTGATGATGCGCTAGGATTCACGTCGACGGGGCTCCGCTATCCTCCTATGGAAGATCACGCAAGGGGGGATGGGCGGGCGTCGAGTGCGACGCTGGTTTTCTTTAATGCACGTAATGTGCGTTAAAGAAAACGTCCCGTGTGCACTCGGCCTTAGGAGCAGTGGTGTATTTAGGTTTTGTGCTGCCCTAGGCCTGACTAAACACGTGCACTCCCTAATTTAAATTTGACCCACCCCTTCCTGTCAAGGGCACACCTCTTCCTGGTTAATCCCCACCCTTCCTCTTTAAGCTCCACCTTTTCCTCTTAAAGCTCCGCCTTTTCCTCTCTTTATATTAAAAGTGGATACCAAGTGCCTACTTGTATATTTTGTATACCATTTCAAATGTATCTATTGAGATAAATAAAATTATGAAATGTTTAAATTCAAGCATTTTTACAAAGAACAGCCACGCATGTCAAGTAAACGGGATCACAGCCGCTCTAATTGGATGAACAATAAAATCCACAGAAACGTGCACTGCATATGAGCGTATCACAGAGCTGCACAGCAATAAAACCCACAGACATGGGCACTGTGTATGAGCATATCAGAGCTGCACAGCAAGAAAACCCACAGAAATAGGCACTGTGTATGAGCGTATCCCAGAACTCCAGGGCAATAAAACTCACAGTAATATGAAGTGTGTATAACAGAATCCACAGCAATAAAACTCCCAGCAATGCAATGTGTGGTGTGTATGAGTGCATCAGAATTCACAGCAATAAAACTCACAGCAATGCAATGTGTGGTGTGTGTCAGCGTATCAGAATCCACAGCAATAAAACTCCCAGCAATGCAATGTGTGGTGTGTATGAGTGCATCAGAATCCACTGCAGTAAAACTCCCAGCAAACCGAGTGTATATGAGCACACAGCAATTCTGCTGTGGAGCCATCTTGTCAGCAGTGGGGTGCCACTGCCAGAGGGTGCACTGTAGCTTTGATTCCCTTCCCGGTGGGTGTTCAGTCCAGAATAGAGTCTGTGTTAACGAAAGGGCGGGCAGCTGCGCGCGTGCGTTTCACGTGGTTCAGCCAGTCATGTGGTACTGAGACTCAGAGAAATGGCAGTGAAATGCCCTGATGTTCAGTGGTTTCAATCAGCAGGTTTATTAAGGCGAACCCCATAGGTTTCAATGTTAAAAATATTCCCGTTTTTATGCAATATCTAATAAATCATTTATTATTTTAATCTGCAGTAAAAAGTCTTTACTTATTGATATTTTTTTAGTACCTTTTAGTCATTTTTCAGATTTTTTTGGGCAAAATCCCCCCTTTTTTTTAATAGCAGTTTTTCTTTTTTCTGTAACAGAACTTTTTATTATCAATCATAGGATCATATATGTAAATTCCAGACATTTTCGTTCAGTAGTTCTTTTGAAAACAGCAGGCCACGGGTTTGCGGTGGCAGCATTCAGCGGCCGACTCCATGCACTTTGGGGACCCTGCGGTGAATGGTGAATTCACTGCAGGGTGGGGAAATTTTATTCTCCTAAGTGCAGGGAACTACAGAACACCAAAAGGTTGGCGTCATTTCGGTGCTCTGTGAGTAACCTATTTAGTGGTGAGGTTTTTTGCTGCCCCCTGGAAAGTGAAATTGAAAGTGTAAATTAGTGAAATCTCAATGTATCCTTCCTGGTAAAATACTTTGCAAAAGTAAAAAAAAAAAAAAACAAATATTTTTTTTGGGGGTGGGGCCACCCAGTGCGGGCCGCCGCCCCCTGGAAAGTGCCGCCCTAGGCCAAAATACACCAGTGCTTAGGAGATGTCAGACGCTGCTAATGTCCGGCCAACATAACGTCCAGACGCAAAAAGTGTTTTATTGATGATCCGTACAAAATCACGGACGAAAATGCGCATCGTATGACTGCTATCGCGTATTCCGTGAAAAAAAAAACGTCCATTCGTTCGAACGCACTTTTTAACGGACAACGCAAAAAATGCGTTCATCTGACCCAAGCCTAAGTTTGTAACCAGTTTATGGGGAACATTGCTCCCTTGTTTGTGACCATTTGCTGTTTTGCCCTTTGTTTTGTGAGATGTATAATGAGAACAAATATACGGACATACTCTGGTTATGATTGATTTAATAATTGCCTATCGATAGGCTTGGAGGTTTTATTTTATGTATTTTTGTACGAATTAACATTATATAATTAAAGTTAATTTTATATTTATACATACATATAAGGGTGTACGTCTCTGTCTTTTGTTATAGCTCATCGTGTACCTTCACACACAGTCTAGCTCTCACATGACTGGTTACCCTGTGATACCCTTTTTAACTGTAACCATTTCACCCTGCTGTCATGTTTACTGTACTGAAGTAACCAGACAACAAGGGAAAACCCTTATATACGGTATGTCCTTGTAACGCTCGGGTTATACAAACTAAAGGGAAGTAGAAGGTTATGGGAAGACAAGAGGTGAATAATAAGCCTAGGTTGGGAATACAGAGGTCAGCATACATGGTAGAACACACCAGGAGTTGAGGCATTACGTTGATTATACACAATCTGGTCGTGATGAACACAGTGAACGCTCTCGGGCGAAATTACCATGACAGGGCATCAAACAAAGTGTGAAGTGAATCTATATAGGTTTATCTACTTTCTGATAGGGTGGCATCGCTAATCTTGCACCAAAATGTTCCTGGAGGACGTCGATGCGACAACGCCTCGGATGTAGGCGCCCGAGGATGAATCTGAACTGACTCAGGAGGAGTGAGCAACATCGGTATCAATTTGGGCACAAACAGGAGAGGACACAAGCAGCACATCATCAAAGTGTGAGGTGGAGGCAACAGAATGAAGCCAACTGCCAATAGGTGTGCGTTGATTTGCGGCACCCAATCACTAAGAATGACACATACACACCGATTCAAGTGCGTAAGGCATAGACACATCTTTATGGTGACAATCACAAAACATAATCTTGTCTTTAAGCGATTTAATTAGGAAGGAGACATCACTCGATTCCAAACTGCCAGCCCCCATCACATCGTGGAATCCGTGGACAGTTGCGATATACAGTTGTGTTCAAAATTATTCAACCCCCCAATGCTGTAAAGGGTTTTAGGGAATTTAGTGTACATTTGTAATTGTATTCAGAATGAAATCCTACAAGGACTTTTTAAAGAACCATATGCAACTAAAATGACATCAATTGGTTTTGTAATACAGTAGTAAATGTTTCTTTTGTGAATTCTTCTTTGACACAATTATTCAACCCCTTAAAGACTACCACTCTGAAGAACAGAGGTTCATTCAAGTGTTTTCAATCAGGTATTGAAAACACCTGTGGATGTCACGGAGCAGCAATAAAGCATAATAAGCACCAATTAGGCAGCTTTAAAATGACTGTGATACTCAGCTCCTTCTAGACATTTACTGGTGTGGTTACAAACATGGTGAAGTCAAGAGAATGGTCCAGGAAGACAAGAGAAGAGGTGATTACTCTTCACAGGAAGGGCAATGGCTATAAGAAGATTGCAAAGATGTTAAACATACCAAGAGAGACCATAGGAAGCATCATTCGCAAATTCAAGGCAAAGGGCACTGTTGAAACACTACCTGGTCGTGGCAGAAAGAAGATGCTGACTTCGACTGCTGTGCGCTACCTGAAGCGTAGAGTGGAGAAAAGTCCCTGTGTGACTGCTGAGGAATTGAGAAAAGATTTGTCAGATGTGGGTACTGAAGTTTCAGCTCAGACAATACGGCGCACACTGCGTAATGAAGGCCTCCACGCCAGAACTCCCAGGCGCACCCCCTTGCTGTCTCCAAAGAATAAGAAGAGTCGACTGCAGTATGTCAAAAGTCATGTGGACAAACCACAGAAATTTTGGGATAGTGTTCTGTGGACTGATGAAACAAAATTAGAACTGTTTGGGCCCATGGATCAACGCTATGTTTGGAGGAGGAAGAACAAGGCCTATGAAGAAAAGAACACCTTGCCTACTGTGAAGCATGGCGGGGGGTCAATCATGCTTTGGGGCTGTTTTGCTTCTGCAGGTACAGGGAAGCTTCAGCGTGTGCAAGGTACCATGAATTCTCTTCAGTACCAGGAGATATTGGATGACAATGTGATGCAGTCCGTCACAAACCTGAGGCTTGGGAGACGTTGGACCTTTCAACAGGACAATGATCCCAAGCATACCTCCAAGTCCACTAGAGCATGGTTGCAGATTAAAGGCTGGAACATTTTGGAGTGGCCATCGCAGTCACCTGACTTAAATCCGATTGAGAACCTCTGGTGGGACTTAAAGA
The DNA here is from genome assembly GCA_009667805.1 of Leptobrachium leishanense. NCBI lineage: Eukaryota > Metazoa > Chordata > Amphibia > Anura > Megophryidae > Leptobrachium > Leptobrachium leishanense. Next base: position 1,665,020 of record CM019072.1, read on the forward strand.
AAGCAGTTGCAGTGCGCAAGCCTAAGAATGTGACTGAACTGGAGGCTTTTGCCTATGACGAATGGGCGAAGATACCCGTAGATCGCTGCAAGACACTTGTGTCAAGCTATGCTTCACGTTTAAAAGCTGTTATAACTGTAAAAGGATGTTGTACTAAGTACTAAGATTGAATGTCACTTGGGGGTTGAATAAAACTGATAATGATGTGAGCACAGAAAAGACATTTGTGGTTATTTCATTATAAATGTTATGTTATATTTGTCTGACCTACACGTGCCTCTTTGATTTAATTGTAAGCAAGATGACTGAATGATCAAAATCAATGTCAAACTGGCCAAAACACTCAATTTCAGTGGGGGTTGAATAATTTTGAACACAACTGTATTCATAACAACCGTGAGCTAATGCCATTTTCGATACTGTTAACTGGAGCATGTCTTCTTAGGACCCCACAAAGACTCCATGGAGGGTCGTGCTTCCGGGCCATGTGACCTGCACGATCTTGCTCTCGCGAGTGAGTGATCGCGGAGTGAGATTGGGGGCTATTTGTCCCCAGTCTCACTCTGTTTCTGGCTGCCAGAAGCTGGGGATCGGGCCATCTTTCGCACCGCAGGATGAGAGGTATCAGATTTTTTGGGGGGCATTCAAGCTAGTGCTGATTGGTTCTGCAGAAGCGCAATCAGTTAGCACCAGCTTGGAGCTGAAGCTAACATTTCAGTTGTCTAATTAGTGCTAATTTGCAATCCCAGCGCTAATTACTCTGAGCTCCCCTTGTTAAGTATAGGAAGAGCAAAGTACAGTAAAATCGCACTAGAAAGGGCTATTACTGATGCGCTAACAGATTTTTTAACCCTTTACTGTTCGGGATCTGATCTGGGCGTCCAGCGCAAACCTCTTTTAACCTACATATATGTGAGCACTAGCACTAACGTTAAGGAGGTGATAGAGCCCTTAATGTGGGACTGTTGTTGGTGTATGTTTTGTGTCGGACAGTAAACCTTTCAGCTTGTATGCCAAGAAAGGCCTTGATTTATATAGATATACTCTGTTACATACACTTGCTTGTCAATACACACTCCCGATGAATCATGTGGCGGCACTTCAATATGTAAAGCATGTAGAGGGGTTAAGGGGTTTAGATGTTGCTCTACAAATTGCTGCCTGATTGAACACTTTTTTCAGTGTGATATGATTGTCAGGGTGGGATGCAATATCACAGGAAAAGATGGCCCCCTGGGGTTTTTCATACACTACAGTCTATGGGGTTTACAAAGAACGCAGCTTAAACAAAAGGCATCAATAGACCCGTAATTCTAGGAGTATAAACAACAAAAAAAAATAATGATATAACAGTTGTACCCGAGAAAAAGAAAAACACAAATACTCTGATAACAGCTCTTTGTAGTGTTGGCGTGCAGGAGAGCATCTCTAGATGCCTATTACATTGATCCTTGGTGATTGGAAAAGCATCACCTGTTGAGAGTAATCTCGATTCACGCTGGGACATGCAGATGGGTGGATCAGAATGTGATGTAAGCAGCGTGAATCCATGGATCCATCCTAACAGGAATCAACAGTACAAACCGGCGGCGGTGATAAGTCACGGAGAAGGCTCTCCTTGTCACACATAAAGAACATAATATTAATTAAGCATCATATCGTGACACCACCTTGGCATCTTACGCATTGTGACAGACCATACACATTCATTAATGGCCACATATACTTATTGGGCTCTATTACATTCTTCACGCAAACGTTAACGCGTTCGCAAAAACGTATTAACACGAGGGGCAAAACTCTTTGCGCTGAACTTCGTATTACAATGTCCTCAAAAAAAAATGCGTGCTAACATCTACCGCGGGTGAACCTGCGCGAACGCTGCGCGAGCGTACCGTACTGCACGCGTCCTATACTTTATCATTGTGGCGCAAATGCGTTTGTGCGCTGGTACGCGGATGGTATTACAATCTATGCGCAAAATTTAATGGACAACGTTTGCGCGCATAATTTTAACGTCTTTGAAAAGCTGGCGGTAACTGCAAATCTGAACGTCCTGGCCGAACCCAAAGACACCAGCACGAAAAATAAAATACAGCAACGTATAGTTACACATTCTACACATACCCAAACAATAAAATGGAGAAGTTGTGAGTGTTTTTTTTTTTATATGCGCAGATTGACTTTGACAGGCGCAAAAACTTAACGTGAGACAATTAGGGTTCTTAATTCTGATTGGCTGAATCGCGTGAAAAAACAGTCTGCACACCGATTTCTGCGTGGAACGTTAATGCGCGCTCGTTTTTGCGCATCTTTTTTATTAGCGTTATTTTTTGACGGATGAAATAATGCGCGAGGATTGTAATACCAGCGTTAATTTATGCGCGTTAACGTTTAACACTTCACGCAAAAATTCCCACATTTACCTTGCATTTTTGCGTGAAGAATGTAATAGAGCCCATTGTCACTTCTTTCCTCCGGGAGATAGATATATCTCTTCCAGAGAAAGCCCTGTTAACTTTTTCATTCTTTTACAGAATACTTCAGCAAGTAGATTCTGTGCAACAATTTTGGCTGGGGTTAGAAAACGTAACCCTATGGGAAATAAGAACACGGCAGCTGAAAAACAACCTGTCCAGGTGTTCACCTTACAAGACTCCTTATACCCTTCTTGACTGACCCATTTCATAGGGGTTATTCAGAGATCATCGACATTTCGGTGCTCTCTCGTTCCCTACACTTTGGGGAATCAACGTTCCCCATCCTGTGGTGAATTCAGCATTCATCGCAGGGTCCCCGGAGAGCAGGGAAAACTCGCCGCACACCGACTGCAAACCTGCGGCATGCACGCCAAACACCTGCCAAAAACCCGCCGGAACCCCCGCAAAAAACACGCCGACCACTTCAGAAAAAGCTGACGAGCCGCCGATCACAGCACAGACCAACCGCCGGTAAGGCTAGGGTCAAACGAAAGCATTTTTACACGCGAACGTAAAAAAAGTGCGTCCGAACGAATTGACGTATTTTTTCACGGAGTGCGCGAAAACGGTCATACGATGCGCATTTTTCGTGTGTGATCGTCGATAAAACTCTTTTTGCGTCTGGACGTTATGTTGGCTGGACATTAGCAGTGTCTGACGTTCTCCTAATCACGCACACACGCCGCTATGCCGCAGCTGCGCACTCTGTACGTCCATACCAGCGGTTCGGCTGTTCTCGAAAAAAATGCCGTTTTCCACTTGCGTTGCGCGGCCGGACTTTCGTGCGGACCATACTCGTATTATTGGCCATCATTGCCCGTCATTTGCTGCTAGTGCGGCCGTAATTATTGTGCGCCAGAACGCACGTTAAAACTGCGCTGGTCTGACCCCAGCCTAAAAGCTGACAAGCTGATGAACGGTTAAAAAAAAAACAAGAAAAACAATACGCTTTTAGGCTAGGGTCAGACGAACGCATTTTTCGCGTCGCCCGTGAAAAAGTGCGTTCGAACGAATGGACGTATTTTTTCACGGAATACGCGATAGCGGTCATACTATGCGCCTTTTCGTCCGTGATTTTGTACGGATCATCAATAAAACACTTTTTGCGTCTGGACGTTATGTTGGCTGGACATTAGCAGCGTCTGACGTCTCCTAATCACGCACACACGCCTCTAGCGGACGCAGCGCACTCTGTACGTCAGTACTAGCGGTATCACGTTCTCGAAATAATGCTTTTGTTTGCCGCTTGCGTTGCGCAGCCGCACTTTCGTGCGGCCGTACTTCGTGTATTGCTCGTCATTGGCCGTCATTTGCTGCTACTACGGCCGTGATAAAGTGCGGCTGCACGCGCGTTCGCACTGCGTTCGTTTGACCCTAGCCGAAAGTGTCAAAATTGTAAACGTTGTTTGCAAAAAAACTACTGAATGAAAATGCCTGGAATTTACATATAATATCCTATGAATGTTAATAAAAGGGTCTGTTACAGAGAAAAGATAAAGCGCTTTTAAAAAAAAAGAAGAAAAATGCCTAAAAGATCCTAAAAAAACAATAAATAAAGAGACTTTTTGCTGCATATTAAACTAAAAAACGGTTTATTAGATATTGGATAAAAATGGAAATATTTTTAACATTGAAGCCTATGGGATTCGCCTGAATTAACCTGCTGAGTGAAAACACCGAACAGCAGTGCACTTCAGCAACTTTTCACTGCTGTTTGTTGTCTGTGAATAGATTAACCATTGCTTCTCTATGGGGGGATTTAACTGCCGTCTAAGGCTAGGGTCAGACTAGCGCAGTTTTAACGTGCGTTTAGCCGCACGAAATCACGGCCGTACTAGCAGCAAATGACGTCCAATGCCGGGGAACATACGACGAACGGCCGCACGAAAGTTCGTCCGCGCAACGCAAGTGGCCAACGAACGCATTTTTTCGAGAACGTCAAACCGCTACTACTGACGTACAGAGTGCGCTGCGGCCGCATAGCGGCGTGTGTGCGTGATTAGGAGACGTCAGACGCTGCTAATGTCCGGCCAACATAACGTCCAGACTCAAAAAGTGTTTTATTGATGATCCGTACAAAATCACGGACGAAAAGGCGCATCGTATGACCGCTATCGCGTATTCCAGGGGGAAAATACGTACGTTCGTTCGACCGAACTTTTTCACGGACGACGTGAAAAATGCGTTCGTCTGACCCTAGCCTTAGGCTGGGGTCAGACGAGCGCAGTGTTAACGTCCGTGTTGCCGCACATAAGTACGTCCGTGATAGCATACAATTGTGTTAAATGGAGCCCCACACACGAAGTACGTCCGCACAGAAGTGCGGGGGCTGACGGACGCTGCAAACGGACGCAGGTTAGGCAAGAACGTAATACTGCTAGAACGGACGTGCAGAGTGCGCCACGTCCACAACGTCTGCATAGCTTTGTGTGTGAGTGATGGAGCATGGTCAGACGGACTGCATTTATACGTCCAGCATTTTTGACGGACAGAATGTTTTTTCATTGTAATTTATTTTTCCCTCCTACATCCGTCAAAAAAATAACTTCAGTGAAAAAACGGACTGTGTGACCACTACTGCGTCATCCGTACTGACGATGTCCGTACTGCACGCACGTACAGTACGTAGAAATCACGCTCGTCTGACCCTAGCCTTACAGGCACTGTACTTGCAGGCATTTCGTCAATATTTGGTGAACAGCCTGCTCTCTGAATAGCCGAATGGCCCCCGAAATGTCACTGTGCTGGGAAATTCCCTGTTCGGTGACATTTCGGGGCCCGATAAGCTCCCTCTGAATAACCCCTACAGTTTCCATCATTTATTGTGACATAGCATTATTTTTTTTAGCAGTTTTGCTTTGTGTCAGTTCCCGGGTAATAATTTTCTGTTTTCTCATTTGGTGCCACACATATATATAGAAATATTTTTTTAAAAGTTGGAGCTTTCTTTTGGTACCTATATATACAGTATCTCACAGAAGAGTGTACACCCCTTCACATTTTTGTAAATATTTTATTATATTCTTTCTGGGGAGCTACAGTTCATTGAGGGAACCAGGAATGCCAACATGTAACGTGACATACTGAACCAGAGCATGATCCCCCTCTCTTCGGAGACTGGGCCGCAGGGGAGTATTCCAACATGATAACGACCCCAAACACACCTCCAAGACGATCGCTAAAGAAACTGACGGTAAAGGTGATGGACTGGCCAAGCATGTCTCCAGACCTAAACCCTATAGAGCATCTGTGGGGCATCCTCTAACATCCACCAGCTCTGGGATGTCATCATGGAGGAGTGGAAGAGGACTCCAGTGGCAACCTGTGAAGCTCTGGTGAACTTACCCCATGCCCAAGAGGTTTAAGGCAGTGCTGGAAAATAATGGCGGCCACACAAAATATAGACACTTTGGGACCCAATTTGGACATTTTCTCTTAGGGGTGTACTCCTAATCAGCTCAATCTGAGTGGCAGCTTTCTTGGTGGGTGAAATCTCCCTGCTGGTAGGGCTGAATTAGCCCTCCGTGTCACCCACGTGGAGGAAGGCAGGAGGGGTAGGACACTTAGGACACCTAGAATACCGCTTTTAAGCTTGTAAAATATATATTTAGATCCTGTAATAGCAGTCTCTGACCCCAAGATGAAAAAGCACATGTAAGAAAAAAAATAGAGCTATATCAAACATTCAACCGTAGACATACCTGAATGCATTTTGAGCCAAAAGACGTGGTTATGTCAGGGAACAGCTCTATTACAAGAGGCGCAATAGCCCATTAAATGTAATATGGTTATCAAGCTACTTTTATTCCCTGCCTATTCTTCCCACTGATAACAGTAGTAGCGCCTATAGAAAATATAGAATAGGTAGATTAACCAATAACTGCACAGAAAGTCCATAGCAGCTCCAGGTGCAAACCAAGGTGAGCAGTATACGTTGCGCAAGGTGTTGCTGTAATTACTAAGCCTCACTCAGTCGCGCAGCATTACTCAATTCGGCCCAAGGCCTTTCATTTGAGGTTCGTTTTGCGACTCGCCGGTCTTCTTGCATACAGTTGTTATATATTACAATTAATGAACACACGCCAAGTCCTCTTTGTGAAAACACTGCGTATTATTTTATACTTGAAGGTAAAAATGTTAGCGTAACACATTGATTATATTGAACGTGTTTATACAACTCCTCTCGACACCTTTTCTGCCTCTGACGGTGTATTGTCTCAGCTTTCACATCACCTCTCGATAGAAATGCATTAAGATGGGAAAGGCCAGACTATCTACCTCCGTTCACAGACGGGAGAAGAAGAGAAAAATAAAAAGGTGCAAAAAGGACTTTTTATTTTCCCTCAATCCCAAATCTTAATTTTTAAATCGAATGTGGAATAAAAAAAATTAAAGAAACATTAATGCCAGAAAATATAAACACAACAACAAATGGAGTAACCCATTAAATGCCTTCTGAGAGGATTCCCACCATGAGACATTAACAACAGGCTTTTACCCTACAGAACTTTTTGAAGCCACTGGAGTGTACACTAGTGGCCAAAATTGTGGATGCACCTTCTGATTTTGTCAGTTTCGTTAGGCTTGTGCACCGATTTTTTTTTCTGTTCGATTCGATTCGATTTTTCGGATGTTTATACTTTTCGATTCGGCTCGTTTCGACCGATTTCTGTTTCGATTCGGTTCGGCTCGACTCGTTTTTCGTGTACATTTTTTTTCGGAATATCGACCATTTTTCGTATTTTCGTGTCACTTAGCTCGTTTTTTGTATCGACTTTTCGTGATTTCGGAAATTTTCGTTTCTTCGGAACGTCTGTTCTCCTCGTTTCAAAGCAATAAATTTCGATTTGACACATTTCAAGTCCATTCGAAAATTCCGAAAATATTTCGTTTCGGCTCGGAAAACTTTTCGGATCTGCCGTTTTCGGATCTAAAAATTTTCGGAAAATCGTCCGCATACGAAAACACGAATCGGGAAATTTCGTGAAAATTCCGAAATTCCGAAACCCGAAACGCACATCCCTAGTTTTGGTTGACAAGAAAATTCCTCTGCTTCCATGGCCTGGAAATAGCCCTGACTTGCATCCTATCGAAAATCTGTGGTCAAGATTGAAACGCATGGTCTCGAGCAAGAATTCAAGCACCAAGCGAGGACTCATTGAGGCTATAATTAATTCCTGACATCATTTGTTCACAGAAGAGGATGTCAAAAGACTTGTAGGGTCAATGCCTACAAGGTGTCAAGCAGTAGTTAAGGCCAAAGGCTATCCAACACGTTATTGAAAAGACATTGTTACAAACTTGAAATTATAATTTTTATGCTATATAATATTCAAGATGCATTATGGGACATTTCCAGCCAAAATTGAACTTAAAGATTTTTTTGTTGCTAAGGCATTCATTTACTATATTACATTTTACTTGTGCTGGGTCATTTTTAGAGATTTCTATATAAAGAGGACTTCAAATTGCAAAACTTTGTAAAGATGTAAGGTGTATCCACAATTTTGGCCGCCAGTGTAACATGGCTATTATAACCGATTTAGGATTGGACCAACACACACAGGGTAATTCAAAGAGATTCGAAAGTCACCGCACAATCGGTGACTTTTCGTTCTGTTCAATTCGGTTCCTTTTGCCGATCCCATTTCGGTGACCCTGCGGTGTATTCAGTAAGCACCACAGGGTCCCCGAATTGAAGGGCAAAGCTGCAGCAAACCCGACGAAAACGAACCGCAAAACCCACCGAATGCACGCCGAAAACCCCCAAAAACATCTGGATAAACCCGTCGAAAAACCCGAGCAGGAGCCGATCACACGCAGCGAAGCAGCTGAGACCGCAGACGAGGCAGTGAATAAATTAGCAAAACAGTTTGTGTGAATGTTTGAAAATGAAACGCTGTTTGCAAAGAAACTACTGAACGAGAATGTCTGAAATTTACATATGAGATCCAGGGAATGATAATAAAGAGGGCGGTTACAGAAAAAATAAGTAAACTTAAAAAAAAAATTTTAAAAAAAAATCTGACTTTAAAAAAAAATAAATCTGAAAAATGCTTAAAAAAATCTATAAATAAAGAGACTCTTTACTGCAGAATTTTATAATGAACAGTTTATTAGATATTGGATTAAAATGGGAATATTTTTAACATTGAAGCCTATGGGATTCTCCTGAATTAACTGGCCGAATTAAACCACCGAATGGCAGGGCACTTTGGGAACTTTTCACTGCTGGTTTGTGTTCTCCGAATAGCCGAAGCAGTGCTTTTTTAGGGGGATTTCACTGCCCTCGAACAGGCACCGAACAGGCAACGTATGTGCAGGCAATTCGACAGGATTTGGTGAATTGCCTGCTCTCTGGATAGCCGAATGGCCAGGAAAGGTAACCGAACGCTGAATTTCAGCGTTCGGTTACCTTTCTCAAGCAATTCGGATCTCTTTGAATAACCCTGACAGTGCTGCCTGAGACCAAGCAGACCAACACACTGTGCTGCCTGAGACCAAGCAGAAAATGCTGCCGTGGCCACCCGACGGATCACTCATCAAAACACTGGACGCAGGACCTGAAAATGTAAGTTACTGCCAGGGCCAGTGCAATGACCTTTTGGCATATATGCCTATGCCACTGGCCAGTGGAAATCCATTACATGGTTAAGGGAGGAAAAACTGTGGAGACTGTAGAGTGTAGTGTAGATGCCTTTAATGTGCCAGTCATGCAGAACTTGGTGACGTGTACTGGAGAAAGAGTCACGATTTGAACTGAAACATTGCATCACTTCAATAAACCAGATTCTCTTTTATTTTGATGGTGTGACCGGCTTTCCAACTTTGGCAGGTCTGAGATGGGATGGGAGGGTGGGTTTACGATAGGCAGAGGTGTGCTCATAATGCGATTTGTGTGACTGGCAGCATCCATACCACATAAGGCATGTCATCCCGCCATGCACCCCAGGTGGGCAGACTACATGAGTGAACAGCCAATCAGGACTGCACATACATGGTCGCTGCATTGGCACTCGTGTATGGACTCAAAATGCCCTGATTTTAACTACTTTAGCAGAGGCACTCACTATGCATTCTCCCTTAATCCTTCAGAAAACCAAGTAGGGTTTTCAAGTGATTATGAAGCGTATAGGAAAATCATGTGTCAGTCAGACGAGGAACTCGTGTGAGTAACCTGCCCACATCTTAAATGCATAGGACCATATTACAATCTTCACGCTAAAACGGGGATGCTAAGGAGGAAACCCTGCAGCAATAAGCCATTTTGTTTATTTATTTTTTAGGATTTCTTATGCATTTTTCCGGAATTTTTGGGTTAGAATTTAGGTTTCCTAACTTATTTTAAAGAAACTTGGCTTTTTTCCAGTATAGGTTTCAACGTTAAAAAAAATTGCGTTTTTATTAAATATTTCTTAAACCATTTATTATTTTCACTTGCAGCAATAAGCCATTTTATTTATTTATTCGGATTTTTTTGGGGCTTTTTTGGGTTGATTTTAAGATTTCATAATTTATTTTAAATGTAATAACAAGGTGTGTTTTTTTCTTTGCTGAACACAAGCAGCTGTATTATTTTCTTACAGTCCGTCTGCATTCAGCAATGAATTGGATACATTGTGTCAGGACCATGGACAGCTCCGAGCGAGCCTTAGCCATGGTCCTGAGAGTGAAACATACAGGGTTATTCAAAGAGATTCGAAAAGTCACCGCACGTTCGGTGACTTTTCGTTCTCTTCAATTCGGTTTGTTTTGTCGATCCCATTTCGGTGACCCTGCGGTGTATTCAGCAACCACCACAGGGTCCCCGAATTGCAGGGAAAAGCTGCCGCAAACCTGCCGAAAACTAACCGCAAAACCCACCGAATGCATGCCGAAAACCCTCAAAAACATCTGGATTAACCTGCCGAAAACTACAGAAAAATCCGAACAGGAGCCGATCGCAGCCTTCGACACCGCAGAAGAGGCAGTGAATAAATTAGGAAAACAGTTTGTATGAATGATTGAAAAGTGAAACGCTGTTTGCAAAGAAACTACTGAGCGAAAATGTCTGAAATTTGCATATGAGGTCCAGGGAATGATAATAAAAAGAGCTGTTACAGAAAAAATAAGTAAACTTCAAAAAAGTTAAAAAAAAAAATCCGAAAAATGCTTAAAATATCCTAAAAAAATCTATAAATAAAGAGACTCTTTACTGCAGAATTTTATGATGAACGGTTTATTAGATATTGAATTAAAACAGGAATATTTTTAACATTGAAGCCTATGGGATTCTCCTGAATAAATTTGCTGAATTAAACCACCGAATGACAGGGCATTTCGGGAACCTTTCACTGCTGGTTTGTGTTCTCTGAATAGCCGAAGCAGTGCTTTTTGATGGGGATTTCACTGCCCTCGAACAGGGACCGAACAGGCACCGTATGTGCAGGCAATTCGCCATGATTTGGCAAATTGCCTGCTCTCTGGATAGCCGAATGGCCAAGAAAGGTAACCGAACACTGAGTTTCAGCGTTCGGTTACCTTTCTCAAGCAATTCGGATCTCTTTGAATAACCCTGATAGTTATATGTGTGGTTATAGCGAATCAAAATTTCGTATCGATCAGAAAATTCAGACGGCTGATATTTCGCTTTCGGAAATGCCCCTGAAATACGAAAATGGTGATTTTCATCCAAATTTGGAACAAAACGAATTGCGCATCTCTATAACTCATCTCCATCCCTCTCCTGCTAGGCATCCCCCGATCTCCCTTAGAAAAACAGTATATAAAAATATCTGAGCCGCCACGTTTAAAATAGTGCATACATTATCGACATAATGCCTGAAACGTCTGAGTTTTCCCTTTAAATCGAAGCAACAGCAAAGAATTTTTTAGATCTAACAAATTTTAGATACATCCCTGTGTCAGATCCGTCACCTTTATTGAACATTTGGAATAAATACCATCTTACCTACGACACGGATTACAGTGACACCAGACCCAGCTGTCATTACATTATATTTCTCTCTCTCCTGGACTCCATCTCACTGATAGACTCGTCAGTCTTCTTCTTTTCAATGTAGTTTCAATGATAAAAATCAATATTTTTCATTAAAACACAGTTTTGGTCAGAAACTCTAACACTCGGGTCATTGGAGAAGTTTTTTTTTTCTTTTACTTTAAACCTCTTCCAAGTATTCCTTTCAGTAACACGAACGAACGGCAACACTGTAGCGCTTTACTGCTGCAATTATTCCGCTGAGATCAGGAGAGGAAAAAGTGATAACTAAGTTGCATTGTCTTAGACAAATGTTAATATTAAAATCTTGATTAATCGTAAATTAAAGCCGAATTGCAGCTGCAATAAAAAAAAAAAAAACAGTCACGCTATCCATATTACAAGATAATTAATTGTGTTTACAGCTAATAAATAACGAGACGATTTGACAAACAAAACTCTCACACAAGTGTCTCTGTTTTCTGCTTCTTTCCCAGCGGAAATGATCTCAGTCCCTCTCCTCCTTAACACTGAAAACAATGGCAGAAATTCCCACCCCCTGCTGAAACTATTAAATTTAAGGATCACAGCTGATGTCTCTCTGAATAAATAAATGAATAAATAGGATAAACTCCTATATAGGTAGAAAATAAGAAGTTTCAGTTGCTAAAATGCTTCTTTTACCACGCAGGTTTTACTAAAGTGCACCTGTTATTCCCAACAGTTGCTGAGCTCATTTAACAGGTAATCACTTGTTATAGAGCATTTTTTTTTGTTTTTTGTAAATGCATATTTTCAAATTTGGAGTAAATTTGGAACAAATTTGGAGTAATTCTCCATCAAAGTCCTGCATGAAAGCTCTCCGCTTACCCCTTTCACCCGATAAAGTGAAGTTACTGTTGAGGGCCAATAGTGGCCCGATTCCAACCGATGCATCGACAGGGAGACGGTAAGAGAAACAATCTGCTGATGGTCCTGGTTACTGCAGAGTGGCGGAGGAGATCAAAAGCTGAAGGGAGATCCGGTGCTCCCAATAATATCGCCGGCCGCGAGAACATCTGGTGTCTGACTGAGACACCCAAAAATGTGAATGTACCCCTTCCACTTTTTATATCCATTTTTTGCTTTTACATACTACACCATGGTACCCCTATGTTTTATTTGAGGTACGCTTGAACAAAAAGCAAAGGAGGCTAAGTGGACAAGGGGACCCCCATTGAAGGAAGCGCTGATCCCACCACACACTTTCCACCTGTTTAATAATACCTCTCCCCTTTTGTGCTACTCCATTCCGCCCACATTTTGCCACTTCCTTGTTATTCACACACCTCATTGTGCCATTGCATGGCAAACACCGGCATCACGCCGGAGCATCATTCACAGCACACCGCTATGTTAAGGCACAGTGGTTAAAAATCATGATCGAGAAGAATCATAACATGCTGGTTAATATAATATCAAATAGAATTAGACATCGCTGACCCTTTAACTCTTGCAGTACAGAATCAAAGCACTGACTCGTTGAATATTACCGTTTCACTTCAACGGCAAGATCAAGCCTGGTCATCTTTCTTCGGCTGCTACATTTCATTTTATGTTTCCTACTTGAAATACGGAATATGTTTCCTCCCCAGACTCCAAAGCAGATACTTATAAAAATTAAAATCAAATTAATTTGTCTACATTAATCTCAGTAATGACTGTCTAGAAGGCACTGAGCTGCACATTCAGAATGCACTTTACATATTATTAAGGACAGAAAGGAGCACCAAACATCCTGCTCGTCCTCCGCTCATGACAAATGTTTAGCGGGGAAGTAAAGTACAGTCTGACAAAACAGATACTCGTTAGCATAAAACATGTCAAATAAATGGTTCCTTCTATATTTAGTCTGTGGGTTTGCCAGCTTTACGGCCTCTAGTAGCTGTGTATTAATCGCGTCACGGATGAACGTTATCCAGGAGGCAGACACAACGATGTGAATAGCAATCTTTAAACGGAATTCCAATATCTTTTGCAATAATATCTTAACAAAACACAGTCTATGAGGGTTTGTTTTGTCTTTTCTCAAAACGACAATATGTTTATTGTATTATAAATTTAAAGGGCCAAAAAAATTCATTGTCCTCACTGTGTTACTTTTATGTTGTTCATCTTCCATGTGTTTTGTTTTTCTATTGTATGATAAGATAAGAAAATATTCTCCTCTATATGTGTCACTGGGTGCATCCATTGTGTGATGTTTTGTGTTGCAATTCCCCCCCCTGTATCTTTCCATCACTTGCTCCTCACTGTGTGGCTTTGGCCATAGAATAGAGTGAATGGGTCAGTCACCGACTCACATCATTGTATTGTGTGGGATGTATTCAAAGGACATCACCAGCGGGTAGATAAGACAAAGAGCTTAATAGATGTCTAATCTCATTCAGCCTCCAGCTCTTATCTCAGGTAGCTTGGAGAACAATAGCCTCCTGCCGCCTTATCTAAACATTCCCTCCTCCACCTCATTAACTGTTAAATACAGTAGTTTAACCCTTTCGCTGCTGAGGCATTTCCCACCTCTGTGCTGAGGTCATTTTTACCGATTTTGCTCATCATGTTTAAACGTGTTTTGAAGGCTTATTTTAGTATATGAGAGAGAGAAGGAGGATTCGGTGGAGGCGCTCGTAACTAGATATATAATGTAAGTATGTATTGGTGCAGCCAACTAGAGAGTAGCACAGGCTCTCAAAGTGAATGTGCGGATAGAATCAGAAAAAGAATAGGGTATCTAGTGGCGCAGTAATTCAGCTAATATCTTATGCGGTACCTCAAGGGCTGATAATATGTGTTATACAGTTCAACAGCATATGGTACAAAGTGCAATTGTGAATCACAGTGATCTGTGTATTTAAACACAATTTAAAGTGCAATTGTAGCAGTTGGAACAAAGTGCAAATGCAACAGAAAAGTAAATAAAGTGCAAGTGCAACACTGATGGCGATACAATGAGGATCTGGCTATAGTGCCCAGTTTAGTTCTTATAAGAGTTTTCAATCGATATTCGAGAGAGTCTATGATGTTGATATTCCGGATCCTAAGTGGATGGGTGATGCATCAAAAGTGCTCAGGATTAATGTCAATATTACCCCTTCTACAAACGTAGCAGGCTTGCTCTGTTCTTCTAGTGGTCTTGATGAAGCTCCACCGCAGAAGATGCGAATAGGGGAATAAAGAAGGGGGAAATAATAGTGCACTATTATTTCCCCCTTCTTTATTCCCCTATTCGCATCTTCTGCGGTGGAGCTTCATCAAGACCACTAGAAGAACAGAGCAAGCCTGCTACGTTTGTGGAAGGGGTAATATTGACATTAATCCTGAGCACTTTTGATGCATCACCCATCCACTTAGGATCCGGAATATCAACATCATAGACTCTCTCGAATATCGATTGAAAACTCTTATAAGAACTAAACTGGGCACTATAGCCAGATCCTCATTGTATCGCCATCAGTGTTGCACTTGCACTTTATTTACTTTTCTGTTGCATTTGCACTTTGTTCCAACTGCTACAATTGCACTTTAAATTGTGTTTAAATACACAGATCACTGTGATTCACAATTGCACTTTGTACCATATGCTGTTGAACTGTATAACACATATTATCAGCCCTTGAGGTACCGCATAAGATATTAGCTGAATTACTGCGCCACTAGATACCTTATTCTTTTTCTGATTTTAGTATATGACCCAGACATATTATATATCGTTCTTTCCGTCAGACTCGGCAGATTCATAATATGTCATTATTATATGTAGACGTCATGACCTGTCTGTATATTATAACAAAAAATGCAATAAAATATGAATTTTCAATAATTTACAACGTGTAAAGTGTTTTTTTTCCCACATTTTAACATGCGAGCAATTGCGGTTATATTTTGTATGGGGTGCGCTTGTTAAAAAAATTAGAGATGGGTCTCGTTACATTTTTTTTTGGGGAAAATTACGCGATTTTTAACAAACGCACCGCATACAAAAATCGTTAGTGCAGCATCATTGTTCACATTATAATTGAAATGGGAACAATATTGCTGCAATAACGAACCAAAAAAAGAAAAAAAACGTGTTTATTTTTTTTTATAATTCGTTTTTTAAATATATATATATATATATATTTTTAAAAAAAACTTTTTTCATACTCATGTTTGGTATTGTTGGAACGGCCATGCTCTGGCCGATCCAACAATACCAAACATTAACCCCTAACTGCCACGGATCGGGAGATAGGGGGTTCATTGGAACCCCCTATCGCCACCATTGGTGGCAGTTAGGGGTTAACTCCAGGACTGGCGTCATCATGCTATGCACGATGACGCCAGTCCTCAGGGGGCATTCCCGGAAGCTTGGCCGACATCCAAGATGTCGGCCAGCTCCGGGAAAGGATCACGAACCGGCGCTTTTTGGCGCCGATTCGTGATCCGGCCCCCATGGGGTTAATGCCAGGTACCATTTGGAAGGGCAGGCTGTGCCCTTCCAAACGGTGCCTAGGTTAACCCCCTGCACGCCGCCGATCGGGAGGGAGAGAGGTCCGAAGGACCCCCCCTCCCTTTCAGGCGCCTCCTCCGCACATGCGGGGGGGCGCCTGAATTAGGTGTCATCGCGCCCTCGCGATGACACCTAATTACTCCGGCGGCAGTTCCGGGTGCTGGGCTGACATCGAGGATGTCAGCCCGCACCGGGGGGGCCAGCGATCGGCCGGAACCCGGCCGAACGCTGGCCCCAAAGGGAGGACGCGCTCAGCGCGTCCTCCGCAAGGAACGATACTGCGGGTGGACGCTCTGAGCGCATCCTCCGCAGTGAAGTGGTTAAATAAACAATAGCTGTAAATTAGAGCTGTTGCACAGATTTTGGTAAATGTTGCATCATGGGAAAAGTCCACAAAACAGAAACAGGAGGTAAGATACCCTACTTTATTTTTCCTTTTTACATGCAATTACTTCAAACAAAGAAAAAAAAACAACCGCAGTTGTTTTATAATGTGTTTTATAAGGTGTTTTATAATGTGTTTTTATTTGTAATGCACAAGTAATCTAGTAACAGTTTATGTAAATTGTAGTGTCCCTTTAATATGGAATTTAGAAGAAGCCAGTTGAAGGCTGTTGAAATGAGGTGTCAGGGATAGTTGAAGGGATGTGGAACTAGTGCGCAAAGATCACCCCTTTACAGCTGCTTAAAGAGTCAAATCACAATGCAGTTTTACAGTTTTACAGCCAATATTTACTGAATTGCCAGCTTTCTGAATAGACGAACTGCCACGAAATTGAACCGTACAGTGAAATTTACTGTTTCGGTGCAATTCTATTGCAAGTTCGGCTCTTTTTGAATTACCCTTGTTATGGTAAAGGTGCAGCATGAAGCTGTGCCCCAGGGCTCTGGTCGCAAAGACAACTTCAGGGCCCACCTTGCATTCCAGGCAGCGGTCGGGTCGAGGGGGAATGTGCAGCAACGCAGTTCCTCCTCTATTTTTACAGAGGAAAAAAAAAATGAGGGAGAAATAAGGTGCAAAAACAAAGAACTATAAAAAAAAGGGGGCTAAGGAGACGGCAAAGGCCATAACGTGAGTGTATTTTTATGCTACGTATGAGATAATTGTAATTGCTGTTTAGGGGACAGTAATCTTGGTGACTTCCTGCACTAACTTTATTTAGAACTTGACCCCTTGATTCCATGGTAGCATCGTGAATGACAACTGTATACGATAGTAGCGATATGACATCAAATGCTCCCTGGGCTCTCAGTCAGCAGGCCACCAAGGAGAGCAGTGGGTGTTTTAAACACTATCTGTACCCACAGAATGCAGAGACAATCCACTCTCCCACTAGACACCAGGGACGATGATGAAGACCCCCCAGACTCCTCTCCCAATCTACCATATGAAGAGCAGCAGGGTAATTCAGAAGGATAATAATTCACCTGTCAAATGTGTGTACCAATTGTGTCTGTATGAATGAATGTGTACCTGCGAGTGGCTGGTTATAAATGTTTGCATATGGGATCGAGCGCCTAGTTAGGTTACACGTGTACATGTGTGGTGTGCGTCTACTTAGGTGTTACGTACTGGTAATTATTTATATGTACTGTACATGTCACGGGCGGCCTGACCACGGAGCAGTTTGGAGCAACCGCTTCAAGCGGCAAATTCTGGGGAGCGGCATATTCTTGCCGTCGAGTCTCTGCACTATTTATCTTATCAGCATCGACATCTCTTGGAGGCCGGCGCAGTGACCACCGACAGCTCCCACACACATGCGGCAAGGAGTGGGAGAGCGGCGGCCGGCGGGAGATGAATTAAGGCACATGTGGGCGGACCGGATCTCATTCTGTAGCAGAGCAGCAAAAAATTACAAAAATAATTAAACAAAATAAAAAAATCCTTTACTTGCCTCCAGTGCAATGTGGCAGAGGGCAGCGCAATCCACTGCCTCACCCGACTGCAAGCAGAAAAACATTAAAAAAACAAATAGTTCCCATTGTCCAGCTGCGACCCCGCATACATGAGCTCTCACTGGGTCATGCGTCTCTCCATGGAGTCCCATGGACTCCAAGAGATGGTATCAGTGGAGGCGCACGGTCCGGGCCGCTGCCGAATCTCTGCAGCTCCTGTCTATTATTACTTGAGCCATTAATACAGTGTCTCGGACAGAACATAACCGTTAATGGTGAAGGTGCTAATGGATAACTGCTCCAGCACAGTTTTTACTTTTCCAAGTCACTATTAAAGGCCATGAGAGTGGACGTTCCTTCCACTCTGACGCCCGTCTGGCTCAGCGCTGCAAGGCTCAATCCTCCTATGGAGGATCGTGATCGGCAGCCCCATCAATGCGCATCGCAGCTCTTCGATGGGGAGGCTTGTAGCACATCCGCTGAAGTGCGCGTAATTCGTGCGCACTACAGCGTGTGGCCGGCCCCGTCGAAGTGTCACAACGCTGCGCCGGATGCCGGGAGGCACGTCAGTACGGGCGCACGTAGTGCGCTCATCTGACCCCAGCCTTAATAACAATAACGCAATACAAAAAATCATGGCTGCCGCTCGACGAGTCGGCTTGTAGTACGTATATTTATAGTCTTACCGTTTTGCAACTCGTCTGAGAAAGCTCTTTATGCAAGGCGGTACATGGCTTTTCTTAATTAGAGTGTGTACCCCGTGGGGAGCTGGCAATTCCATCCCCTGGAGAGACAGGTACACAAGCTCTCACGTAGGAAGCCGAGGCAAGGCGTAGAGGTGATAAATGCCACGACTGAGGCAAACACAACACTTGCAAATAAAGTCATTTTATTCAACCTTTATTACATATTCCCCTAAAGAGATATTGTCCTATATATTATTTTTTTTTAAAGTGACAAAATTAAATGAAAAGGGCATTACAAACCCCCACACATGTAATGTATGATTCATGAGGGAGAGAATGTGCTGGTGGGAAACGGCATTTCGAGTTTTAGTTTGGTTACACAAACACATAAATTTGTGCATGTGCATGTATGTTATATATATATATATATATACTGTATATTAGTCATGAGGAAGCGTATGCTAAAGACTCCTCCTGTATTCTGCATTAGAAAGAGCTGAAAAGACGGTGAACTACTTACCAAATGATGGGCTGTGGCGGTGCCCTGGCCTGATATCTGTATTCAAAGATACTGTAGCAGCCGTCACCTGGAGTATTAAAAATATAGAGCAAGTGTTATTATCGGGCTCACAGCGAATGTAACAGACCAACACCCCACATTTTAAATGAACCGAAATAAGACATTCAGATTTTAGGGCCTGGGTCAGCAACGTTTGGTTCTTCAGATGTTTTGGAACTACATCTCCCATGATGCTCAGCCACTCATTAGGCTGACTGCGCATCAAGGGAAATGTGTTTCTAAAACCAATGCAGCGTCAGGGTTGCTGACCCTTATTTTAGGGAATGGCGCTGGAGACGGGACCAGTCACGTTTTAGGTGACATTACAACCTATTTAGGTCTAAGTAAAGACCTTAAAAATGTCAGAACAAAAGCAAAGTGATTTCTAAAAACATTTATTATGATTCAGAGACCGATTCCAGGGAATTTTATTGCTTTGAGGCTTTTAAACACCCCTATTATAAATATCTGTGTTGACCACAGATATTCACCGTACGGTGCAATTTCGGGCCAATTCGTCTGTTCAGAAAGCAGTCAATTCACCAAACACTGGCGAATTGACAGCGAAATACGGTGCGGTTCGCCGCATTTCGTTGGTCTTCGGCGGCAACAAAATTGTCCCATAGAAAAGTAATGGTTAATCTATACAAAGAATGCCGAACTGCGCCGAAGTGTCAGTGAAATGCCCAGATTTTCGGTGTTTCAGTTCGACAGGTTTAAACAGACGAATTCCATAGGTTGCAATGTAAAAATGTAATATCATTTTTATTTTATTTTTAAAAAACTTTTACTTTTATTCTTTTCAATTTCAGCAAAAAGCCTTTTTATTTTTTTAGAACACCCTTTTGTATTTCTTCTTTTAAAGAAATTTTTGTTTCCCAAATTTTTTATAAGGCGTTTTTTTTATTCCATAACAGACCTTTTAATTATTTTTTCAAAGGACCTTTTTTATTATTTAGACATATTTAAATACATTTTTCTTGGTTTTTACACCTATTAGGAGAATAGTAGAATTCCGTTTGGATTTTTTTTTTTGCAGTTTGGCAGAATTCGGCAACTCCATCTTTGACGTACTACTGTGACCATTCACTAAATAGTGTATTCACCGTACTGTCGGAGAAATGGAATTGCTGAAGTGCGCCGAATGAAAAGCACTGAAATTTCGCTGCTTAGTGAATAGACCCTATGGACTTGAGCAAGACTCGTGTATTGAGCCAAAACGCTGTCAGGGTTATCCAAAGAGATTCGAAAAGTCACCGCACGTTCGGTGACTTTTCGTTCTCTTCAATTCGGTTCCTTTTGCCGATTGCATTTCGGTGACCCTGCGGTGTATTCAGCAAACAGCACAGGGTCCCCGAATTGCAGGGAAAAGCTGCCGAAAACCTGACGAACACTAACCGAATGCACGCTGAAAACAAGCAAAAACATCTGGATTAACCTTCGAAAAAGCCGAACAGGAGCCGAACAGGAGCCGAACAGGAGCCGAATCACACAGAGCCGAAGCAGCTGTGACGTAGAGGAGGCAGTGAATAAATTAGAAAAACCATCTGTATGAATCTGGGAAAATGAAACGCTGTTTGCAAAGAAACTACTGAGCGAAAATGTCTGAAATTTTCACAGGAGGTCCAGGGAATGATAATAAAGAGGGCTGTTACAAAAAAAATAAGTTAATTGAAAAAAAAAAAAAAAAAATCGGACTTTTTAAAAAAAAAAAAAAAAATCTGAAAAATGCTTAAAGTATCCTAAAAAATCTATAAATAAAGAGACTTTTTGCTGCAGAATTTTATAATGAACGGTTTATTAGATATTGAATTAAAACAGGAATATTTTTAACATTGAAGCCTATGGGATTCTCCTGAATAAACCTGCCGAATTAAACCACCGAATGGCAGGGCATTAGGGGAACCTTTCACTGCTGGTTTGTGTTCTCTGAATAGCCGAAGCAGTGCTTCTCTATGGGGATTTCACTGCCCTCGAACAGGGACCGAACAGGCACCGTATGTGCAGGCAATTCGCCAGGATTTGGCGAATTGCCTGCTCTCTGGATAGCCGAATGGCCAGGAAAGGTAACCGAACGCTGATTTTCAGCATTCGGTTACCTTTCTCAAGCAATTCGGATCTCTTTGGATAACCCTGCGTATCTCCTTACTCCTACTAAAGCAGCTTCATCAAATCCTCCAGTGTGACCGTTATCCTTTTTCCTCTTACACATGGAAACCTATGAGGTAAGCAATGGGTATTTATTAGCACAGTCCAATATATTCTGCATTTTCTTATACCAGATGCCGACAGATAGCAGAGCTTTCCTTTATCACTAAGGAAAGACATATCTCACCACTTTAACATGAACCTGTCAAGGTAAAGGCCCACAAGCCATAACAATGGGAAAATACACCGGTTCTAACAGGGTTATCCAAAGAGATCCGAATTGCTTGAGAAAGGTAACCGAACGCTGAAAATCAGCGTTCGGTTACCTTTCCTGGCCATTCGGCTATCCAGAGAGCAGGCAATTCGCCAAATCCTGGCGAATTGCCTGCACATACGGTGCCTGTTCGGTGCCTGTTCGAGGGCAGTGAAATCCCCATAGAGAAGCACTGCTTCGGCTATTCAGAGAACACAAACCAGCAGTGAAAGGTTCCCCTAATGCCCTGCCATTCGGTGGTTTCATTCGGCAAATTTATTCAGGAGAATCCATAGGCTTCAATGTTAAAAATATTCCTGTTTTAATTCAATATCTAATAAACCGTTCATTATAAAATTCTGCAGCAAAAAGTCTCTTTATTTATAGATTTTTTAGGATAGTTTAAGCATTTTTCTGATTTTTTTTTTTTTTTATTAAAAGTCCGATTTTTTTTTATTTATTTTTTTAGTTTACTTATTTTTTTTGTAACAGCCCTCTTTATTATCATTCCCTGGACCTCCTGTGAAAATTTCAGACATTTTCGCTCAGTGGTTTCTTTGCAAACAGCGTTTCTTTTTCCCAGATTCATACAAATGTTTTTTCTAATTTATTCACTGCCTCCTCTACGTCACAGCTGCTTCGGCTCTGTGTGATTCGGCTCCTTTTCGGCTCCTGTTCGGCTCCTGTTCGGCTCCTGTTCGTCTTTTTCAAAGGTTAATCCAGCAGGGTTATCCAAAGAGATTCGAAAAGTCACCGCACGTTCGGTGACTTTTCGTTCTCTTCAATTCGGTTCTTTTGCCGATTGCATTTCGGTGACCCTGCGGTGTATTCAGCAAAGAGCACAGGGTCCCCGAATTGCAGGGAAAAGCTGCCGCAAACCTGACGAAAACTAACCGAATGCACTATGAAAACAAGCAAAAACATCTGGATTAACCTTCGAAGAGGAGCCGAACATGAGCCGAACAGGAGCCGAATCACACAGAGCCGAAGCAGCTGTGACGTAGAGGAGGCAGTGAATAAATTAGAAAAACCATTTGTATGAATCTGGGAAAAAGAAACGCTGTTTGCAAAGAAACTACTGAGCGAAAATGTCTGAAATTTTCACAGGAGGTCCAGTGAATGATAATAAAGAGGGCTGTTACAAAAAAAAAAAACAAACTGAAAAAAAAAAAAAAAAAAAATCGGACTTTTAATTTTTTTTTAAAAAATTCAGAAAAATGCTTAAAGTATCCTAAAAAATCTATAAATAAAGAGACTTTTTGCTGCAGAATTTTATAATGAACAGTTTTTTAGATATTGAATTAAAACAGGAATATTTTTAACATTGAAGTCTATGGGATTCTCCTGAATTAACTTGCCGAATTAAACCACCGAATGGCAGGACATTAGGGGAACCTTTCACTGCTGGTTTGTGTTCTCTGAATAGCCGAAGCAGTGCTTTTTCATGGGGATTTCACTGCCCTCGAACAGGGACCGAACAGGCACCGTATGTTCAGGCAATTCGACAGGATTTGGCGAATTGCCTGCTCTCTGGATAGCCGAATGGCCAGGAAAGGTAACCGAACCCTGATTTTCAGCGTTCGGTTACCTTTCTCAAGCAATTCGAATCTCTTTGGATAACCCTGCAGATGTTTTTGCTTGTTTTCAGCGTGCATTCGGTTAGTGTTCGGTGGGTTTACGGCAGCTTTTCCCTGCAATTCGGGGACCCTGTGGTACTTGCTGAATACACCGCAGGGTCACCGAAATGCAATCGGCAAAAGGAACCGAATTGAAGAGAACGAAAAGTCACCGAACGTGAACGTCCCTGATACTTTTTTTGTTATTGTGACTGCAAGTATCCAGAGTGACTGACCCCTGTACTGGGTATATACTGACTGCGCCTCCTGTGCTTGGTATATACAGAGTAACTGACCCCTGTACTGGGTATATACTGACTGCGCCTCCTGTGCTTGGTATATACAGAGTGACTGACCCCTGTACTGGGTATATACTGACCCCTGTACTGGGTATATACTGACTGACCCCTCCTGTGCTTGGTATATACAGAGTAACTGACCCCTGTACTGGGTATATACTGACTGACCCCTGTACTGGGTATATACTGATTGCGCCTCCTGTGCTTGGTATATACAGAGTGACTGACCCCTGTACTGGGTATATACTGACTGACCCCTGTACTGGGTATATACTGACTGCGCCTCCTGTGCTTGGTATATACAGAGTGACTGACCCCTGTACTGGGTATATACTGACTCACTGACCCCTGTACTGGGTATATACTGACTGACCCCTCCTGTGCTTGGTATATACAGAGTGACTGACCCCTGTACTGAGTATATACTGACTGACCCCTGTACTGGGTATATACTGACTGACCCCTGTACTGGGTATATACTGACTGCGCCTCCTGTGCTTGGTATATATACAGAGTGACTGACCCCTGTACTGGGTATATACTGACTGACCCCTGTACTGGGTATATACTGACTGCGCCTCCTGTGCTTGGTATATACTGACTCACTGACCCCTGTACTGGGTATATACTGACTGACCCCTCCTGTGCTTGGTATATACAGAGTGACTGACCCCTGTACTGGGTATATACTGACTGACCCCTCCTGTGCTTGGTATATACAGAGTAACTGACCCCTGTACTGGGTATATACTGACTGCGCCTCCTGTGCTTGGTATATACAGAGTGACTGACCCCTGTACTGGGTATATACTGACCCCTGTACTGGGTATATACTGACTGACCCCTCCTGTGCTTGGTATATACAGAGTAA
This sequence comes from Leptobrachium leishanense, assembly GCA_009667805.1. NCBI lineage: Eukaryota > Metazoa > Chordata > Amphibia > Anura > Megophryidae > Leptobrachium > Leptobrachium leishanense. Next base: position 1,689,336 of record CM019072.1, read on the forward strand.
CTGACCCCTGTACTGGGTATATACTGACTGACCCCTGTACTGGGTATATACTGACTGCGCCTCCTGTGCTTGGTATATACAGAGTGACTGACCCCTGTACTGGGTATATACTGACTGACCCCTGTACTGGGTATATACTGACTGCGCCTCCTGTGCTTGGTATATACAGAGTGACTGACCCCTGTACTGGGTATATACTGACTCACTGACCCCTGTACTGGGTATATACTGACTGACCCCTCCTGTGCTTGGTATATACAGAGTGACTGACCCCTGTACTGAGTATATACTGACTGACCCCTGTACTGGGTATATACTGACTGACCCCTGTACTGGGTATATACTGACTGCGCCTCCTGTGCTTGGTATATACAGAGTGACTGACCCCTGTACTGGGTATATACTGACTGACCCCTGTACTGGGTATATACTGACTGCGCCTCCTGTGCTTGGTATATACTGACTCACTGACCCCTGTACTGGGTATATACTGACTGACCCCTCCTGTGCTTGGTATATACAGAGTGACTGACCCCTGTACTGGGTATATACTGACTGACCCCTCCTGTGCTTGGTATATACAGAGTGACTGACCCCTGTACTGAGTATATACTGACTGACCCCTGTACTGGGTATATACTGACTGACCCCTGTACTGGGTATATACTGACTGCGCCTCCTGTGCTTGGTATATACAGAGTGACTGACCCCTGTACTGGGTATATACTGACTGACCCCTGTACTGGGTATATACTGACTGACCCCTGTACTGGGTATATACTGACTGCGCCTCCTGTGCTTGGTATATACTGACTCACTGACCCCTGTACTGGGTATATACTGACTGACCCCTCCTGTGCTTGGTATATACAGAGTGACTGACCCCTGTACTGGGTATATACTGACTGACCCCTGTACTTGGTATATACAGAGTGATTGACCCCTGTACTGGGTATATACTGACTGACCCCTGTACTGGGTATATACTGATTGACTGACTGACTGGCCCCTGTATATACTGACTGACTGACTGACCCCTTTACTGGGTATATACTGACTGACTGACTGACCCCTGTACTGGGTATATACTGACTGACTGACCCCTGTACTGGGTATATACTGACTGACTGACCCCTGTACTGGTTATATACTGACTGACTGACCCCTGTACTGGGTATATACTGACTGACTGACCCCTGTACTGGTTATATACTGACTGACTGACCCCTGTACTGGTTATATACTGACTGACTGACCCCTGCACTGGGTATATACTGAGTAAGTGACTGACCCCTGTATGGTTATATACTGACTGACCCTTGTACGGTTATATACTGACTGACCCTTTGTACGGGTATATAATGACTGGCTGACCCTTGTACGGTTATATATTGACTGATCCCTGGTTGGGTATATACTGACTGACCCCTGTATAGGTATATACTGACTGACTGACCAATGTACGGGTATATACTGACTGACTAACCCCTATAGTGATATATACTGACTGACCCTTGTAGGGGTATATACTGACTAACTGACCTCTGTAATGATATATGCTGACTGACCCCTGTACGGGTATATACTGACTGACTGACCCCTGTACGGGTATATATTAGCTGACCTTGTACTGGTATATAGTGAGTGTATATATATATATATATATCAGTAGAGGGGTATACTGCTGCCTCTTTTCTGTCTGCAGCCTTTCTATCATGCCTCAGGGTTATGAAGAATGTGATTTATGAGGGGGACACGCCCTGTCTCCCTGGAGACTCTCGGTGGACGAGGCTACCTAATTACACCTCAGGAATGGGCGGGGATTAAGTTCTGGAGGGTTCCACAAACCAGGAGAGATTTATGGGCAATCCTGCAGCCTGCTGCCATTACTTCATTACAGTGTCTGACTGGATTAATCATTGGTCCTCCTGTGTGACTGATGGATGGTCCTCCATTTTATTAACCTCAGATTAGGGACACTCTCCTGATTTATTTATGAATCCTTTCATATTGAGGGGGGGCCCCTCTTGTCATTATTAATCCTCTAAATTCGGGGTGGGTCTCCCTCCTTGTCATTATAAACCCTGTCAGTTTGTGGTGGTCCCTCGTCATTATAAACCCTGTCAGTTTGTGGTGGTCCCTCGTCATTATAAGCCCTGTCAGTGTAGAGGGGCTCATCTGGATCATCGTAAATGCCAACACTAAACAAACAGCGATTAATAGTGGATAACCCTCATTGTCTAAGGCAGAATGTGATATTTAAATGGGTATCTAAATGTATATTTAAATTTATTTATTTTATATATAAAGGATTTTACCAGGAAGGATACATTGAGATTTCTCTCGTTTTCAAGTTTTAACACATTATAAAGCACATGCTGCTGTTTTTTTCCTTTGTCTGAAATAATTGTGTGTAAAAAGGAAAATTAGATTTAGTTTATTTTATCTCCTGTTTCCTTTTTGTGGATTTTTCCCATCATGCAACATTTACCAAAATCTGTGCACGATTTTTTTTTTTACTTTACTGCTGTCTTTTAGCTTATACAGTATTTAACAGTTAATGAGGAGGAGGATAGCCTTTTTAGATAAGGCTGCAGGAGGTTTATTGTTCTCGTTAGTATAGTGGTAAGTATCCCTGCCTGTCACGCGGGAGACCGGGGTTCGATTCCCCGACGGGGAGGCATGATTTTGTACCGGCTGAGTGGAGTAGAGGTAACATCACTGCTCTGCGTGGAGAGAGCCTGTGGAGACATGAGTTTGATTCCAGCAAGAGCACCTCTCCAGTAAGTGTCCTTGGGCAAGACACCTAACGCTACATACTCGCCACCCAGGACATACTTGAAAACGAGAGAAATCTCAATATATCCTTCCTGGTAAAATACTTTCTCAAAAAAAAAAAAAGAGCTGGTGGCTGAATGAGATAAAACAGGGAGATTAAAAGACTTCTAATCCTGGTGATGTCCTTTGAATACATCCCACACAATACAATGATGTGAGTCGGTGACTGACCCATTCACTCCATTCTATGACCAAAGCCACAGAGTGAGGAGCAAGTGATGAAAAGATACTGTAGGGGGCAGTTTACAACACAAAGTATCACACAATGGATGCTCCCAGTGACACATATAGAGGAAATATAACACAATGGATGCTCCCAGTGACACATATAGAGGAAATATAACACAATGGATGCTCCCAGTGACACATATAGAGGAAATATAACACAATGGATGCTCCCAGTGACACATATAGAGGAAATATAACAATGGATGCACCCAGTGACACATATAACACAATGGATGCACCCAGTGACACATATAGAGGAAATATAACAGAATGGATGCTCCCAGTGACACATATAGAGGAAATATAACAATGGATGCTCCCAGTGACACATATAGAGGAAATATAACAATGGATGCACCCAGTGACACATATAACACAATGGATGCACCCAGTGACACATATAGAGGAAATATAACAGAATGGATCCGCCCAGTGACACATATAGAGGAAATATAACACAATGGATGCACCCAGTGACACATATAGAGGAAAATATCACACAACGGATGCATCCAGTGACACATATAACACAATGGATGCACCCAGTGACACATATAGAGGAAAATATCACACAACGGATGCATCCAGTGACACATATAACACAATGGATGCATCCAGTGACACATATAACACAATGGATGCACCCAGTGACACATATAGAGGAAAATATCACACAACGGATGCATCCAGTGACACATATAACACAATGGATGCACCCAGTGACACATATAGAGGAAATATAACACAATGGATGCACCCAGTGACACATATACAGGAAATATAACACAATGGATGCACCCAGTGACACATATAGAGGAAATATAACACAATGGATGCACCCAGTGACACATATACAGGAAATATAACACAATGGATGCACCCAGTGACACATATAGAGGAAATATCACACAATGGATGCACCCAGTGACACATATAGAGGAAAATATCACACAACGGATGCATCCAGTGACACATATAGAGGAAAATATCACACAATGGATGCACCCAGTGACACATATACAGGGTTATCCAAAGAGATTCGAATTGCTTGAGAAAGGTAACCGAATGCTGAAAATCAGCGTTCGGTTACCTTTCCTGGCCATTCGGCTATCCAGAGAGCAGGCAATTCGCCAAATCCTGTCGAATTGCCTGCACATACGGTGACTGTTCGGTCCCTGTTCGAGGGCAGTGAAATCCCCATGAAAAAGCACTGCTTCGGCTATTCAGAGAACACAAACCAGCAGTGAAAGGTTCCCCTAATGCCCTGTCATTCGGTGGTTTAATTCGGCAAGTTAATTCAGGAGAATCCCATAGACTTCAATGTTAAAAATATTCCTGTTTTAATTCAATATCTAATAAACCGTTCATTATAAAATTCTGCAGCAAAAAGTCTCTTTATTTATAGATTTTTTAGGATACTTTAAGCATTTTTCTGAATTTTTTTTTTTTTTATTAAAAGTCCGATTTTTTTTTTTTTTTTTTTCAGTTTACTTATTTTTTTGTAACAGCCCTCTTTATTATCATTCCCTGGACCTCCTGTGAAAATTTCACACATTTTCGCTCAGTAGTTTCTTTGCAAACAGCGTTTCATTTTCCCAGATTCATACAAATGGTTTTTCTAATTTATTCACTGCCTCCTCTACAGCTGCTTCGGCTCTGTGTGATTCGGCTCATGTTCGGCTCCTGTTCGGCTCCTGTTCCTCTTTTTCAAAGGTTAATCCAGATGTTTTTGCTTGTTTTCAGCGTGCATTCGGTTAGTTTTCGGTGGGTTTACGGCAGCTTTTCCCTGCAATTCGGGGACCCTGTGGTGCTTGCTGAATACACCGCAGGGTCACCGAAATGCAATCGGCAAAAGGAACCGAATTGAAGAGAACGAAAAGTCACCGAACGTGCGGTGACTTTTCGAATCTCTTTGGATAACCCTGATAGAGGAAAATATCACACAATGGATGCACCCAGTGACACATATAGAGGAAAATATCACACAACGGATGCATCCAGTGACACATAGAGGAAAATATCACACAATGGATGCACCCAGTGACACATATAGAGGAAAATATTTTCTTAACTAAACAAACAAGAGAAAAACAAAACACATGTAAGATAATCTGTATATTTGTGTTGTTAATATCTTACGTTGTATTACTTTGTATTTCTGTAACACTTCAATGTTCTTGAACCCAGGACATACTTGAAAACGAGAGGAATCTCAATGTATCCTTCCTGGTAAAATCCTTTATAAATAAATAAATAAATATCAGCAACATCAAATAAACACAATAAGGAGATTTCATTTTTTGGTGGTACCGGCCCTTTAAAAGTACAGCGTCTGTATTTACTAACAGTGAAAGCATCTGTCAGTGCAACAAGCTGTCAATAAAGAAACTTCACGGTGAACTGTTTAAAAAGGTAAAACTGTACCATGCAGCTAAAAGCTTTGAAATGCCTATACGAGTCAGCAGTCAGGGGGGCTGAATAGAGGAGTGGGAGACAGGTCTGGAAACTGAGATTCAGATGAGTTCCAGGCCCACCACAGACAGAGCTGAACCACAAGCTGGAGATGTGCGACTGAGTGAGAATCTCCTTATTTCATTGGTGCTTTTATTCTTTTACAGATAAGGAAACGTCATTTACTTTTAGGCCTCGTAACACGTTTAAAGCACTTTGCTTTCTCCGTCCTCTGAATCTTTCATGAAATTTTCTCTCCCAAGGTAATGATGAGCTCGATATTTCATCGAAACATGCACAGAAGGCCACCCGAGGATGACAGCGATCTGTCAACCGACGAAGATCCGCTTTTCCGACAAGATCTCGGTGACGAAAGTAGAGTAAACGTAAGTAAGAGTCTTTCATTTTATTCTGGTTTTAAATTTATTTCTCTTGCTCCACGCAGCACCCCTCCCCGACGTTTCGTTTAGCCATTAGTCATCTGAACAGATTCCAGATGTTCAGTGTGATTTTTTTTTATTGATTTTTTTTATTTCGGGGGGGGGGGGAGAGGAGAAGAAGAAGAAAAAAAAAAAACGACACTACGGCATCATCTGAACAAGTCCTGTTAAAATGATGTCTGGAAATAGCAGGCTGCGAATCCACTCAATAAGCAGATGCATCAGTAACTCTGTAAAGTGAATTAGCAGAGATCAAGATAATTCCGTTTGACAGAAAAGGTCTATGAATAGCCTTAACCTTGTCGTTTTTTCCTCAAAATGTAATCTACAATAAACTAATTGTTGGTATATGTCACGAAAAGCCACCGGTCGAAGGGCACTGCTCAGCCATTCGGGCCTGGAGTTAAAAACCTTGCTCGTAAAGACATTTTAACTTTTTCCTCTTATATGTTTTACCAAAAAGGTAGTTACTGTTGATTTGTATACAGTATATTCACTCAATGTATAAGACGTGAGGGTTACCAGCTAGATCTATATATTAATCTTCTATTGTTCACCACAGGGGTCTCAAGCATCGCATTCCACCCCCTAATGTTGATTGCCTACAAATCCCAGAATTCTTTGGATGCAGTAAGTGGACAGAGAATCATGGGAGTTGTAGTTCAGAAACATCTGGAGGGTCAGAGCTTGTGATCCCTGGTTTACCACGTATGTATTATACCATATACAACACACGCAACTTAAATGTAACTTTAAAGATATTAAAACACTTTACTTGGGTAAAATAATAGGGATTTAGTTACAAGACGTGGCTAAATATTGCAAAAAGTCTACCACAATGGCAATGTAGCATGTCCAATTAACCTAACCTAATGACTGCCATCTTTAAAGTTACATTTAAGTGAAGGCGCACTGCTTATGATTTATTGTAATAACCCCTTCAGTACTGATATCGAGATATCTCGGGCTTCAAAGGCACCAACTGGTACCCCGATATCTCGATATGCTGACCTGCAGCCCTAAATGAAATGAAATTAGTTTGCTGCAATCAAATTCCATTAGCTTTTGGGTTGCAGAAGTTGCCCCCAATGTTTTAGCTATGTGGACATAATGCCTAAAGAGCTAAAACTACAAAATCAGCTGCTGAAAGCTCCGAAATATCGGCTTTCAGCAGCCGATGCAGGGAGAAAAAAGACATAGACCTGCTGCTCAAACCTCTGTAACTCAATTTGTTAGTAGATGGTGCCATCTAGTGGCCAAATAGGTTATTTACAGTAATAACTATTTATTAATGTATAATTAATTAAAAATGATTTTACAAAACAAAAAACACAGGTTTCTGACGTTTTTTTTTTAAATCACTTGGTATGGTAGTGAAGGGGTTAAAAACATCCCGTAGCACCCTTGTGGTAAAACACATATATATATATATATATCTGTATTACAGTAGGAGCATGTTTTTAGGGATTTTCTTGGTTTTCTGAGGTTATGGAGGGAATCTTAATTTATGACTGCATCACTCAAGTTTATTGCGTGATGGATGCTTATGTCCACTATATATATATATATATATATATATATAATGTGGACATAAGCATCCATCACGCAATCAACTTGAGTGATGCATATATATATATATATATATATATAGATTATATAGGCCGTGTTAGTCCAGATGCCAAAATCACAAGTATAGCAGTACGTAGCGTTACCTTTTTTGTTGGACTAATGTTACATTTAAAAGACAAGAGAGGAATCCTCTCGAAAGCTGGTCTTTTAAATGTAATGTTAGTGCATTTAAAAAAAAGGTATCTGCGCACTGCTATACTTGTAATTTTTATATTTATATATATATATATATATATATAAACATGTGTAACCCCCCCCATATGAATTATAGCTACATGTTGCATCCCGTCCATGCTATGTGACAGTAGCCTGTGAAGCTGGGTTCTTGCACCATAGATAAAATCAGACCTATAGATCGGACAAGAAATACTATATAGCATTGAGGAATATTGAAGGTGAAGCAAAACTTATCATTTTGAATCCTATAACCAGTAAAATAGGTTCTCCCACATCTGTCCCAGCAGCAGGCAGCTTTATCACTTGCAATGAACCGATGTCATCCACTCGTCAGATCCTAGAAATCAGAGAGCAGGCAGTACGCCAACTTTTGGCGAATTGCCTGCACGTATGGTGCCTGTTCGAAGGCAGTGAATTCCCCCATAGAGAAGCAATGGTTAATCTATTCAGTGACACCGAACAGCAGAAAAAAGTTGCCGAAGTGCCCTGCTGTTCGGTGTTTTCATTCGGCAGGTTTATTCAGACGAATCCCATAGGCTTTAATGTTAAAAATATTCCCATTTTAATCCAATATCTATTAAACCGTTTATTATTTTATTCTGCAGCAAAAAGTCTCTTTATTTACTGATTTTTAGGATCTTTTAGGCATTTTCAGGATTTTTTGGGCAATTTCATTTTCAGTTTTTTTATTTTTAAAAGCGTTTGTTCTTTTTTCTGTAACAGCCCTTTTTATTATCATTCATTGGATCTTATATGTAAATTCCAGACATTTTCGTTCAGTAGTTTTCTTGCAAACAGCGGTTCAATTTTGACACTTTCAATCGTATTGTTTTTTTTTTATTACCCCGTTCGTCAGCTTGTCGGCTTTCTCCGGCAGCTGGTCTGCGCTGTGACCATCGGCTTTTTCCGACGTGTTCGGCGTGTTTTTTGCGGCGGTTTTCGGTGGGTTTTCAGCGGGTGTTTGGTGGGTTTTCCCTACACTCCGGGGACACTGCGGTGAATGCTGAAGTGCAGGGAAACAAGAGCGCACCCAAATGTCGGCGACATTTCGGTGCTCTCTGAATAACCCCCCTAATGTTAAATGTGACATTCTATTCACTTTGGTTCAGTCCACTATTTTTCATCAGGATAATCACAGCTAGAACATATGTTTTTACTATATACTGTAATTCAGGGGTTTTTACGACTCGCAAAGGACTTTTGTGTTTGCATGTACATAGGTCAGACCTTCGACTATAACATCTAACAATACAGTCAGGTTTACATACCAACTAAAACACACCACGTACTTAACAGGTGTCACCCCAAAGATCAAACTCTTGCTCACTGCTACAGAAAATCTTTGATTCTTTACTGATGATATAAAACCCAGAGCAAACAACATAATTCATCAACTAAACACCCTTTTTTTTTCTTTCATGGCATATAGGTGTATATGTCATATGATTTGAATGACTTATGACAAATCTTGTAATATGAAATGAAATAAATTTCCATGTAAATGCAAGTCTCAGGCACTGACACATTCCCACAGGCAATAAACATTAAGCAGTCACTTATGTTTCTAAATTCCGATTAAGGTAAACGTACATTACAGATTTGTTGTTTCCTTAGGGAAATATAGGCTTTATGACATATATAAATTCATAAAAGTTAATAGAACACACAAAATAAACCATTCAAGATACACTGTTACCACTTTAAAAGCAAAATAAAAAGACGGTAAAAGCATGTCTGGTGCGTTTTAAACACCTTCAAATGAGTTGACCCATTATTTTAATTATCCTGCGTTTTTAAACGTGCATTTTGTTCTTCGTATATAAAGTAAATATGTGTACTTCACTGACTGGAGAAGGCTTTTGCTGTTTTATTCAGTAACTGTTTCACAAAGAGTCTAATACAGACTGTAAAATGTTTTTAATAATTCACAAAAAAAACATTACAACGACTCATTATTCCTGGGGAAAAAATTTCATTTTTGGAACCGTGAAGGATTTTTATTTCTTGTTTTCTTTGCAAGATTCCATATTGCTTCGAGGTTTGTTTTGAGCCTTATTTTCAATTAACAGTAGGGGGGTTTGATTAAAAGGTTGGACTTGAATGAAATGGTTTTAATTAAAGGAACATAACAACATAGAATATGTCGGCAGACAAGAACCTTTGGGCCCATCTACTCTGCCCAATTCTATGCATACTTTCCCTGGATTTCTCTTTTATTTAGGATAGCCTTATGCCTATCCCATGCCTGCTTAAACGCAATTACTGGTTTAGCCTCTACCACTTCTACTGGAAGGCTGTTCCATGTATCCACCACCCTCTCAGTAAAATAATGCTTCCTGATGTTACTTTTAAACCTTTGCCCCTCTAATCTAAGACTATGTCCTCTTGTTTTGCTACTTTGTTTCCTTTTAAATATACTCCCTTCCTCTACCTTGTGGATTCCCTTTACGTATTTAAATGTTTCTATCATATCTCCTCTGTCTCGTCTTTTTTCCAAGCTATATATGTTAAGATCATTAACCCTTTCCTGCTAACTTTTCTCCTTCAAGCCATACCACATTTTAGTAGCCCTTCTCTGAACTCTCTCAAAGGTATCTATATCCTTCTGGAGATACGGTCTCCAGTACTGCACTCCAAGTAAGGTCTCACCAGTGCTCTGTAAAGGTATTTGTTAGTATTACCAAAATACTGTATAGGCCATAGGTCCGACTCTTCCTTACATGGTTACTAACTGGGAGTTCTGGATATTTTTCAAAAAGTTTGTACAGTTTAGGTCACGGAAGCCAAATGGAGCATTACTATTAGATGAAGGAGAAAGAAGATTGACACTTTACAGTCTGTGTAAACGTTAGATGTGACAAACATCAGTCATTTTTTTTTTTATCTTATAGAACATTATAAAAATTCCTTGTTTAGTGAATGACCCTGTAAGATTTAGTTCAAGAGAGTGCTGCGCATCAGTACCAATAAATGGTTATCACCAGCAATCAAAGAGTCACTGTCAATCACTTCTGGTGGTATGCCGACAGAGCGAGTGACAGCTGTGATAGGCATCTTTCAGCTCTGCCCTCAGAGGCGGAGCATGGTGGTGCACGGCGCGTACAGTCTGCGATATCTCAACAAGGGATGAACTAGCGCATTGATGCTTATGGTCTGAAAGGTCCATCACCCTGAGACCCTGTCAATTAATGGGAAGCAAATGATCAACACTGTGTGACCCCAGTGAAAAATGTAAAAGGACTTCTTATACAATGGTTATAATACGGTTCCACATCACAAGTATTTGAAGTACTTTATAGGCTGACTTGAACGAGAAAGGACAAGAGTCAATATTGTACACTGAATTTAAATTTGAAAAAAGCTAAAACCACTGACCAAATGTGGCAGAAATATGTGATATATTGTGAAGGAGCACTTATATATCAGTAGCTCATAGAAGCCATAGTGCTGATCCTTATAAATGTCATTAAATCATTGGTCATGATGTTTTATCCATGGATCATACCAGTAAAAGTTGTTGTCTATACTGAGCATTGAGCGTCAGACGACATAATTTGAACCATCCTACCAGTAAGTCACTGCCTTGCTCCCCCTGCTGGCTGCTACCCAGTAAATGCTGACGTGCTGGCAATGGAGTCGGCACATCACCACGTTCCTTACATTGGGGTGGTGTTAGAGGAACCACGTGCATGGACATCGCCACTGAGTTGAGGTAAGTATACATGTGTAACGTGGATGCTCCCTGCTCACGTGCAGAATGCTCCCCTCGCTGTCAGTATCTCGCAGGAGTATTGCTTCTGGCCCAGTGAAACACAGGAGATTCTTGCAGGTTGAAAACCAAACTGAAACTGAGTTCATTTACATTTTACAACTGGTTAAAACACTCACAGGGAAGGTACAGAAACAATGGAAAAATGCCCACTATTCAAACAAAGGGTTAAAAGTGGTACAGCGATCTGGTTTAAGTTCATTGCTGGGAGTCTGGGGGAGGGGTAATGGAAGCATGTGAAAACAAAGGAATCCATTACTCACAAAGGAAAAGAACAACACAGCAAATACAGTTAGACCACAGGAGACTCCACAATAAGTACATACTGTACATAAGGGAATATTAATATAACACAGACATCAGGAAATAAGGCACAGAAAACACAAACACCCTACATCTAACATTGTAGATACAGGGTGACTTTAACAAAGAAAAGGGCAGGAAAACAATATGAAACATCAGGCCCGCACCTCCCAAATACATTTCTAGGCCCATGTACCCCAAATCCAAAGTGACGCACGTCACAACATGTAATGCCGCATTATATAATAGAATAATGTTTCTGATCTGATATTTTTCACTGGATGTGATATCTTTGGGAGAGGCACGCAGTTTGCGTACCATCTTGTGTAATCTTCCTCTTACCCCTTTCCGAACTGCACATGACAATTGGGAACAAAATGCATTATGCATGATTATAATCACGTAATGGGCTGAGACATTAATAATACTTATTTATGGAGCAGGTGTCTTCATATTATGCATAACGGATCCTTTCAAATAATTATTTTGTCACATTTTCAGTGATTTCTATCCTATTTGAAATCAATCCAAAGCATTTCATGCAAAGCCATAGGAGGGCATAGAGAAAATCGACTGGAGTATGTCTATTAAAATAAGTAGTTGATGGCAATTCTTTAGGGAGGATATTTTGGGAATAATTTAATGCAAATATTCAAAGTAATGTAGGCATATGAGAATATGAAATAAATGTCATCTAGACCTAGAAATGACACTTTTATGGCACTAACAATCAGGCCTTGACTGATCATTTGCCCGGTGGGCCATTAGCTGTTAGGCTCCACCCACTTCCTGCCAAGTAGTCCCACCTTCACCTGCCTCATGCCATACATGTAGCCCCCCAACTCCAGCTGGCTGTGTATGGGCGGGATCTTCTTCCCCAAAAAACAGTCATACATTTGATGAAGGGTAAAACACTAAGTTTTATTATAATACCCAGAAAACATTAATTCATAGCAATGTTCCATGTAACTCGGGGACCCGGAATTTAACCTGAAACAGTAAAGAAAGGGAACATGTTACCAGCATGTCGCGATGACGTCATTACAGTGGGGGGGGGTCTATAAAAGTGGCGTCTGACTTCTAGGAAGTCAGAACGTCGCGGGACCCCGGACCGGAGAGGTGAGTATCTCTCTGGCTCCCGCTGGGCGGAAGAAGTAGGGGAATGACCTCCGCATACAGCGGGAGTCAATGAGGACGTTCCCCACACGTCACCCACAGGGAAAGGGTTAAACACCAGGTTGGAAAGGTGAAGGGTGCGTCTAGATTCCAGCGAAGGCCAGTTTAGCTCTTTTAACATGTCACAATGGTGGGTCGTGTAGTTATATTGTAGCACAAAGCAGCAGAATGAGTTAAACAATGTAGTAAGTTTATGAAGGTGTGTTTGCGGGGCAGCTGCATACACTACATCTCCGTATTCAATAGCCTGGCATAAGCATTTGTTGTACTTTACCTGTAGACTGGGGGGGAAGATTTGATGGCGGGCAGCTCTATACGGCCCTTGCTGTAAATAATCAAGTAGGGTATTTATTGCCAGTGTAATGTCCTGAAAACTGTACGCTATTTTTCTTGAGAGCCTTTGTTGCTGGTCTAACGTGTCGTTGTTTTGACATCAGGTGATAAGGAACATCAATACATATGCAAGAACGAAGACTTTGGCCCAGGGTTTCCTTGACATGGCTCTCTTCACTGCCAACGCGTCACAAATGAAACATCTTCTGCAGCAGGGATCAGACACACAGTTCTACTACTTCTTATTCTCTCTGCTGGTATGTACCGTATGTACCCCATTCCATGCGTAGCGGGAATCGATCATCATATTACATGTCGCGTTCATGGAAAAGGCAATCCCAGTTAATAATGACCCTATTCATTTATTATGCACATGAAATGTCTTCTTAGCAAGTTAAATAAGCATTTGTTCAATGATGACATCATTTAAATGTACTAGAATAGGAGATGACCGCACAGTTAGGTATGAATTAGAGGTGAGCACAGGTGAAAATTTTGTTTTGTTTAGTTTCATTTGAAAATAATTTTGTCAGAAACAGAATTCGTTTGAATACTGATTCATTTTGTAATTTCGTTTGTAATATGGTATCAATTCGAAATCGATTTGGATCACTAAAAAAACAAACAATAAATCAAATCCTCCTCAATTACTGTTACATTAGGGTTAAACATAAGGGTTAAAAGGCAAGCAAGGGTTAAATATCGAGCTCTCTATTGGCCTCTGGTGCTGAATACAGCAGATTCCACTAGATTGTAAGCTCCTTTGAGCAGGGCCTTCTACACCTCTTGTTTCCATCATATGTCCGTTTATCTCGTTCACTTTGGTTATTGTAAAGCTGTAATGCAGCAGAAATCTATTTGAACTTTTGTCACAGTGAGGATTAGGGCTGCTGTTTGCAACTGGTTTTATGTTTCTCCAGGATGCTTGGAGAAACATAAAACAAAGGATTTCGAATCTCTACAGGGGACACACTAAGCCTGCTTTAAAAAGGTGTGAAAACCGGTTGTTATATGCTAATGAGTGCTTTTCAATGCATTACAATGCAAAATTAGGAAACCTCGATTCGGGTGTGAAGGGGTTAAAGCTCGGGCAACAAAAATTTACACTGTAAAAGTAATTTAAATTTGTCATTTTTTCAGTTAAGCAGTTTTTTGTATTTACGTTTAAGAGGCTATAGTTGTCCAGTCTCAAACCCACACGATAGAGCAGTTTTTGAAGGCTGCTTTGATCACGTGTAAGTACAGATAAATATTGAATACGCTGAATTCGTTGGGTTCAGCGGGAGGGAGAGAATTCATTTTTCACAGGGTACCGATAATTAAAGTATTTCAGTGGGTGGCAATGATACAGCTGAATTATTTTGTACATTTTCCTCTCATAAGCCCCAAAAAGACCAATGATTTTTCAATCAGTTTTCAAATGCTACGTGTGCGCAAGGATACATTATTTTAACCCTTTACGCTCGCTCTTTGAACTCGCTGCTTTGCCGTTGCTCGTTCGGTTGATTTTGTGTAACGCTGCACGGAATTGTAGCACAACAAATACAGTTAAAAAAAATAAACATTGTTCAGGATAACAATGTTCTTCGCGGTTGGCATGTGCTTGCACGCCTCGTGGCTTTTGTTTTTATTGTGTAACATGACTTCACGTAGCATTAACGGAGCATCATTTGTAGGAAGAAAGGTTGTTGTATGCTTCTATAGAAGGAGGAAAGGGTTCTGGAATTCTATAGCATTCATTGTACAGAATACTGCTGTACACTGTGAAGTTTAGGCACCAGATATAAATGTATAACGAACAGTTAATGAGGATTTTAGGGAAGTCTTTATTTCAAATAACATTCAACCATAGGACCTTAAACAGATTCACGTCCGTTTCTTACACTGTGTGAATCTTACCCCTCTTTGGCCTCTGTACGTAAACTCAATGTCACCACCAGTCACAAGTGGTCTCTCAGCCGATCAGCCCCCAAAATATATATTTGACACGTCAAAACAGTGTCCTCCGGATATTTTGTAACTATATCTCCCATGATGCTCAGCCACTCATTCGGTTGGCAGAGAGTCATGGGGAATGTAGTTCCAAGACATCGAGAGGGTCAAGGTTGCTGACCCCTCACCCCTGCATTAAAAACAACTTCTGGCACATTTAACCATCCAGACGTAATGATGCATTTCTGCCACGTGGCACGTAGCTTACGTGTTAATGTGGAGCTGTTATGGACTCATTAATATTTTATTAAATGGTAACTCTGTAAATTCCTTTATACCACTTTGTTTTCTTAGCTAAAACGGCTGATAAATACATGCTTTTTTTTTTAAAGCAAACAAATATCTCTACCTATCTACCAATATTTTTGGCTGTAGAATAGCCAGAATAATTGCCCTAAAATCACTTCAAGAATAGCCACAATAATGGCCCTAACATAACTTCAAGAATAGCCACAATAATGGCCCTAAAATAACTTCAAGAATAGCCACAATAATTGCCCTAAAATCACTTCAAGAATAGCCACAATAATGACCCTAACATAACTTCAAGAATAGCCAGCATAATTGCCCTAAAATAACTTGTATGGGCCCTAATATGGGCCCTAAAATAACTTCAAGAGTAGCCACAATAACAGCCCTAAAAATATCTTCAAGAATAGCAACAACATGGGCCCTGAAAGAACTTCAAGAATAGCCACAATAATGGCCCTAACATAACTTCAAGAATAGCCACAATAATTTCCCTAAAATAACTTTAAGAATAGCCACAGTAATAGCCCTAAAATAATGTCAGCAATAGCCACCATAATGACCCTAAAATAATGTCAGCAATAGCCACAATAATGGCCCTAAAATAATGTCAGCAATAGCCACCATAATGACCCTAAAATAATGCCAGCAATAGCCACAATAATGGCCCTAAAATAATGTCAGCAATAGCCACCATAATGACCCTAAAATAATGTCAGCAATAGCCACAATAATGGCCCTAAAATAATGTCAGCAATAGCCACAATAGTTGCCCTAACATAACTTCAAGAATAGCCACAATAATGGCCATAAAAGAACTTCAAGAATAGTCACAATAATGGCCCTAACATAACTTCAATAATAGCTAGAATAATGGCCCTAAAATAACTTATATGGGCCCTAAAATAACTTCAAGAGTAGCCACAATAACAGCCCTAAAAATATCTTCAAGAATAGCAACAACATGGGCCTGAAAGAACTTCAAGAATAGCCACAATAATGGCCCTAACATAACTTCAAGAATAGCCACAATAATTTCCCTAAAATAACTTTAAGAATAGCCACAGTAATAGCCCTAAAATAATGTCAGCAATAGCCACCATAATGACCCTAAAATAATGTCAGCAATAGCCACAATAATGGCCCTAAAATAATGTCAGCAATAGCCACCATAATGACCCTAAAATAATGCCAGCAATAGCCACAATAATGGCCCTAAAATAATGTCAGCAATAGCCACCATAATGACCCTAAAATAATGTCAGCAATAGCCACAATAATGGCCCTAAAATAATGTCAGCAATAGCCACAATAGTTGCCCTAACATAACTTCAAGAATAGCCACAATAATGGCCATAAAAGAACTTCAAGAATAGTCACAATAATGGCCCTAACATAACTTCAATAATAGCTAGAATAATGGCCCTAAAATAACTTATATGGGCCCTAAAATAACTTCAAGAGTAGCCACAATAACAGCCCTAAAAATATCTTCAAGAATAGCAACAACATGGGCCCTGAAAAAACTTCAAGAATAGCCACAATAATGGCCCTAACATAACTTCAAGAGTAGCCAGAAGAAAGGCCCTAAAATAACTTCAAGAATAGCCACAGTAATGGCCCTAAAATAGCTTCACTTATACAGGTTGAGCACCCCCTTTCCAGAATTCTTGGGACCCCGAGCATTCCAGATTTTGGAGTCTTCTGGTTTTCAGGATCCAAAGTTTCTGGGGAAATGGCAGTGGACCCTCGATACCATGGCTGCTGAAGCTCCAGCGTGTATACACACTGGGAGATGCTGCGCAGCCCTTTTTGCAAGGGACATGCTGCACAGAGCCTGCATGTCTCCCGCTGAATAGCCACAGTAATGGCCCTAAAATAATGTCAGCAATAGCCACAATAATGGCCCTAAAACAATGTCAGCAATAGCCACAATAATGGCCCTAAAATAATGTCAGCAATAGCCACAATAATGGCCCTAAAATAATGTCAGCAATAGCCACAATAATTGCCCTAATATAACTTCAAGAATAGCAACAATATGGCCCTTAAATAACTTCAAGAATAACCACAATAATGGCCATAAAAGAACTTCAAGAATAGTCAGAAGAATGGCCCTAAAATAACTTCAATAATAGCCAGAATAATTGCCCTTAAATAACTTCAAGAATAGCCAGAATAATTGCCCTAAAATAACTTCAAGAATAGCCACAATAATGTCCCTAACATAACTTCAAGAATAGCCACAATAATGGCCCTAAAATAACTTCAAGAATAGCCACAATAATGTCCCTAACATAACTTCAAGAATAGCCAGAATAATTGCCCTAAAATAACTTCAAGAATAGCCACAATAATGGCCCTAACATAACTTCAAGAATAGCCAGAATAATTGCCCTAAAATAACTTATATGGGCCCTAATATGGGCCGTAATATAACTTCAAGAGTAGCCACAATAACAGCCCTAAAATAACTTCAAGAATAGCAACAATATGGGCCCTGAAAGAACTTCAAGAATAGCCACAATAATGGCCCTAACATAACTTCAAGAATAGCCAGAAGAAAGGCCCTAAAATAACTTCAAAAATAGCCACAGTAATGGCCCTAAAATAGCTTCACTTATACAGGTTGAGCACCCCCTTTCCAGAATTCTTGGGACCCCGAGCATTCCAGATTTTGGAGTCTTCTGGTTTTCAGGATCCAAAGTTGGAGAGGTTTCTGGGGACATGGCAGTGGACCCTCGATACCGTGGCTGCTGAAGCTCCAGCGTGTATACACACTGGGAGATGCTGCGCAGCACTTTTTGCAAGGGACATGCTGCACAGAGCCTGCATGTCTCCCGCTGACTCTGTGCAGCATGTCACACACTGGAACTGCACCGCGTACCCCTGAAATAAAAGCAAGTAAAGCATCAAAGACCCCTTTATGTTACATACAATTAAAACTAGCAAGCATAAAGGAAATATAAGTAATAATAGTTTGCCATCTGTTGCACGCAGTCATCCAGATTCTTGCAGATAGGTGTGGGCTATAGAGCCCCAGCCTCCTCGAATGGATATTTTCCTGGTAGTTATGCCCGGTAGTGATCAGCTGGTATGTTACTGTAATATAATGCTTTGTGCCTTTTCGACTTTCCACTGGCAGTGATGGCGGCTCCCATCATGCTTATATAGATACATTGAGAAGCTTGACCTCTGATGGAAAGCAGGAGAAGCCTCTGTATTGTGTCTCTCTTGCACTCAGAGTTCTCTAATGTCTCTAGTCATCGGAAAGCCGTCTGCTCGGACCACAGTGCCAGAGATTAAAGTGACATTTGGTTTTGCTCGGCATTTGACACAATGTTCCGTAGAATTTAAGTCCTTATCAAGTGAGCTAAAAGGTGTTTCGAGTTATAACCGGTTCATTTTAAAAATACGTTTAGTTCTTAAGATTTAAAAACCTTCTACAAACGCTATGTTTCCCAAAGATATCAAATATAATTCATCTTAAATATGTATCACTACTTTCCCATGTCCAAGTGATTATCTTTATTGCCAAATTAATCCAAACGGCTTTATTTTGCCGTACGACACATGTATATATCCGTCATGTCAACAAATGCTTGAATTAAATCCGGGAATATATCGCGGCATAAAAAAAATGACAAGGGTTATTGTGAAGGGTTTTAAATCGCTTGCAGTTCATTCTGTAATTAGACAATGGTTGATTGCCATTTTTACACATGTATTCATAATGCTGAACTAATTATAAAGGCTTAGTGGAAAGACACAAGTACATTTAAATAATCTAGCCATTGTTCCCCACGGGCATGAATTAGCAACAAAATATTTCTGCATTCTTTAAATGTGACTATCCATGCACATACAGAATGCATAATTGTGTGTGCTAGCTAAACACCGATGTAAATCATGATAAACGACAGAATTCCTCGGAGTGCATGCTACATTTGCCAGTACAAAATTGCCTTTACACCATAATCAGTATCTCGCCTAGCAATTTTACAAGATGCCGCTCTCATACGGGGACGCGGAATGAGAGAAATCTGTCACCCAAATTCCATACGAGAAATTCAAATATCGTTCCAGGAAATTCACTGTGAACGATCTGTACCTATTCAACTTATTTTAAGAATGTTTTCAGTCAGCACCAGCCAGAACCTCCACAAAACAATCAGATACTTTCTTCCTATCCCACTGCGAGGACCGCGGCTTCAACCGCCTCCTCTGTCCGCTGGGAGCAGGGAGAGACTGGGGGGAAAAAATCCCCCAGTCTCCCTCTGCGGATCACCACACCGACCTGTCGGATCTCGCGAGGCAAAATCCGGCAGTTCATGTAACCTGCAGCGTCTGCCTCAATGGAGTCCTATGGATTCCATCGAGGGGATGCATGCGGCGGCACTTAGCACTACTACGCGCATCCCGAGGCTTAGTGCTGCATTACAATACAGGCAACTTTTTAAGCGCCTGCATCGTAATATCACGCTAAAATGGGGACGCAAAGGAGAAACCTGCAGGCGCAGAATGTAATGTGGCCCTATAGATATATAATTTTTTCATTATTATTATTATCATTTTATTCAATACCTTACCGTACTGTTACAAAACATAAATGTTTTCTTTATCTTGGTTACTGATCAAAGCTTTGCAGCTCCCTCGTCGATTTTCCACAATTCACATTTGCTAAATAACTGTAAACTGTCCAAAAACATCTACAAAATGAGAAGTATGTTCCTACCTAGAATCCAAGATTCTGGCTGAAATCTTATTTCCCCATAAGAAAATGAAAACACAATGTGGTACAAACAGCTCGGAAAAAATGTACTAACCAGAAGCTGTAACGTTGGAAGTCTCTGCTTAGAGATCCTGCAGGAAAGTAGACGACCGAATCATGTCTTCATAAAAAAGGAGGAGGGCGAATCACTGTAATGCACATCTTCCAGTAGTGATATATATGCGTGCTGCAGTCAAATAGGCCTTTACATCCACAAGAGTAAAAAGATAAAGAGAAGAACATTAAGAACATTAAGAGAAAAGAGACTCTGTAAAGTGTTGTAAATGATAAGTGGCTCTTAGTCATAAAAATGAATCCGTAGAGCATTTTTCTTTCATTCTCAGCCATTCTTTACTGCATTTACAATCCAGACTATTCATATTATGTTTTAAATGCGTAGAGCCCGAGCCAAAATCACTATATATATATATATATATATATATATATATATATATATAATTTTGGCTTTCATATTCTAAAAGCTTGGGCCCTATTACACATTTATTATATACTATGAATATTCTGGAGACTATATATATATAATATATATATATATAGATAGATAGATAGATAGATAGATAGATATATTATAATATGATTTTGGCTTGGGCTCTACAAATTTAAAACATATTATGAACAGTGAATAGTCAGTATTTACTGCATTTACAATCGAGACAAAACTGGCACAATGCCCTTTGGAACAGCAATTACAACCTTCCAATCTATGCATCAGGACAAAATCAAATGACACGCCGACCAAAGTCCATTCTCTCAAATATCTAGGTATGTGGTTAGACCCAAATCTATCCCTTGGCCCCCCACATCGAAAAGTTCTCATCTAAACTCTAGGTGCCCTGTACAGAAACAAATCATGCCTGAGCCCTGATTGTACAACAAATGCTTATGCCGGCTTTTGAATACGGAGATGTAGTGTATGCAGCCGCCCCGCAAACACACCTTCATAAACTTACTACATTGTATAGACAAACTATAAATAGGTATGAGCGCAAACAATACAATATAAAATATAACAGCACAGAGTTTGGAATATGTATCACTGTACATCAACCACACACAAGTACCCTCTATCCCAGGTATATCAAAGTTCATTTAAAGTTCTCCCACTGATGGAGTGCTACTTGGTCTTTTCAATGTTCTTTTAGATTGGCTGGCCTCAAAGAAAGCACAAAGATATAGGGCTACATTACAATCTTCACACAAATGTTAACGCTCACTTGCGTGGTGTTTACCGCATGTTACAATCCAAAAGCAAATGGGTTAAGTAACCTGTTTGCGTTTGGTACCTTGAGTTTTTCAGCACGAGGTTACTGTACTTAACACGGGGAGCACAAAGTGTTAATCAGCGTTAGGATTACAATCTACTAGCGCTGATTAAAGTCTGGCTGTGGTTAGCGGAAAGTTAACCACAGCCAGGACTTGGTGTTAACGGATTCCGCTTCTGCAGAATCCGTTAACACCAGCCTCACACTCACCCTCTGTCCCGCGGCGAGGACCGCCTCCTCTTTCCGGCGGGAGCAGGGAAAGACTGAGGGAAAAAGTCCCCCCCCCCAGTCTCTCCCTGCATATTACTACGCCGACCAGCTGGATCTCGCGAGGCGAGATACGGCTGGTCATGTGACCGGCAGGGGGGAACTCAATGGAGTTCTATGGACTCCATCGAGTGCATGCTCGCGGCTGTGCTCACCGCTGCTGCGAGCATCCCTGATTTTAACGCACTGTAACAATGCGGGCAGTTTTTTCTCCCTTGCACCCAAGTTTTAACACTAACATTATAATTTGGCCCATATAGTGCAAAACTGTTAAACACACGTGGTTAAGAGGCTAAGTCTGACAGGATCTAGTCTTAGCACTTTTTGATCCGTACAGACGATCCCCCCTTCTTGTTCTTTATTTTCCCTCCTATTCTTGGAATCTTCTGCCATAGGAGGGTTATATCCCTCAAAGATACAGAGAGAATTCTAAGTGTAGACCGCCTGGATCTTAATAAGGGGTGCGCTTGCGGAGTACAGAAAAGTGGATTACTCACATGTTAAAGTGCCTCTCCCGGCACTTGTCAGCAGACAGCGAGTGATTTGAGAGCGCACTGGACCTCTAAACAGCTACAGCAACCTCTTCAATTAGTTCCATGGACAAGATCTTCATTTTAAAAAATTTATTCATAAGAATTAGACATATAATAAATATAAAATGTACCCCTTGTTAAGATCCAGGCTGTCTGCACTAAGAATTCTCTCCGTATCTTTGAGGGATATAACCCTCCTATGGGAGAAGATTCCAAAAATAGGAGGGAAGATAAAGAACAAGAAGGGGAGATCGCTTGTATGGAACCAAAAGTGCTAAGATTTGAGCCTGTCAGACTTAGGCTCTTAACCACGTGAGTGGGATTTTCCTTTAATTCTGTGAAACCATATGTGTAACAGTTTTACTACATTGTATAACTCATTCTGACGCTTTGTGCTACAATGTAACTACATGACCCACCATTGTGACATGTTAAAAAAGGTAAACTGGCTGTCGCTGGAATCTAGATGCATCCTTCACCTTTCCAACCTGGTGTTTAAGGGCTTTTCTGGGAAGCTACCACCCTACCTGAATAGACTGCTTCCCCCAGCAGTTCCCTCCTCCACCTATAACCTCCGATCCAGGATCCGCACCTTACTTACAATACCACAATACAAAAGAAAGTGTCTCGATCCTCATTTTCCTACAGAGCACCGTAATTATGGAATAACCTCCAAAACGCCATCAATTCTTCCCCCCAGTATAAAGTCACTTAAGAGATCCCTATTAATATACCTCGATACAGAATGCACCTGTAAACATGTAACATAGTGACTATATACAGAATGCGCCTGTAAACATCTAACATAGTGACTATATACAGAATGCACCTGTAAACATGTAACATAGTGACTATATACAGAATGCACCTGTAAACATGTAACATAGTGACTATATACAGAATGCACCTGTAAACATGTAACACAGTGACTACATACAGAATGCGCCTGTAAACATGTAACACAGTGACTATATATAGAATGCACCTGTAAACATGTAACACAGTGACTATATACAGAATGCACCTGTAAACATCTAACATAGTGACTATATACAGAATGCACCTGTAAACATCTAACATAGTGACTATATACAGAATGCACCTGTAAACATGTAACATAGTGACTATATACAGAATGCACCTGTA
Source organism: Leptobrachium leishanense (assembly GCA_009667805.1). Taxonomy (NCBI): domain Eukaryota; kingdom Metazoa; phylum Chordata; class Amphibia; order Anura; family Megophryidae; genus Leptobrachium; species Leptobrachium leishanense. The sequence continues at coordinate 1,712,921 of CM019072.1, forward strand.
AACATGTAACATACAGGGTTATTCAAAGAGATCCGAAAAGTCACCGCACGTTCGGTGACTTTTCGTTCTCTTCAATTCGGTGCAAATCGGCTTTCCCATTTCGGCGACCCTGCGGTGTATTCAGCAAGCACCACAGGGCTGTCAAAGTGCAGGGAAAAGCTGCAGAAAAGCTGCCGAAAACCCGGAGAATGCACGCTGAAAACCCGCAAAAACATCTGGATTAACCCGTCGCAGACGCCGGAAAAACCCGAGCAGTTGCCGATCACACGCAGCGCAGCCTCCGGAAAAAGCCAACACTGCAGACGAGTGAAGTGAATAAATTAGGAAAACAGTTTGCATGAATGATTGAAAAGTGAAACGCTGTTTGCAAAGAAACTACTGAGCAAAAATGTCTGAAATTTGCATATGAGGTCCAGGGAATGATAATAAAAAGGGCTGTTACAGAGAAAAGAGGTAAACTTAAAAAAATTTTTAAAAAAAATCGGACTTTCCAAACAAACAGAAAAATGCTTAAAATATCCTAAAAAATCTATAAATAAAGAGACTCTTTACTGCAGAATTTTATAATAAACGGTTTATTAGATATTGAATTAAAACGGGAATATTTTTAACATTGAAGCCTATGGGATTCGCCTGAATAAACCTGTCGAATGAAACCACCGAATGACAGGGCAATTCGGGAACCTTTCACTGCTGTTTTGTGTTCTCTGAATAGCTGAAGCAGTGCTTTTTTATGGGGATTTCACTGCCCTCGAACAGGCACCGAACAGGCACCGAATGTGCAGGCAATTCGCCAGGATTTAGCGTATTGCCTGCTCTCTGAATAGCCGAATGATTTTCAGCGTTCGGTTACCTTTCTCCAACCATTCGGATCTCATTGAATAACCCTGATAGTGACTATATACAGAATGCACCTGTAAACATGTAACACAGTGACTATATACAGAATGCACCTGTAACCATGTAACACAGTGACTATATACAGAATGCACCTGTAAACATGTAACATAGTGACTATATACAGAATGCACTTGTAAACATGTAACATAGTGACTATATACAGAATGCACCTGTAAACATGTAACACAGTGACTATATACAGAATGCACCTGTAAACATGTAACATAGTGACTATATACAGAATGCACCTGTAAACATGTAACATAGTGACTATATACAGAATGAACCTGTAAACATGTAACACAGTGACTATATACAGAATGCACCTGTAAACATGTAACATAGTGACTATATACAGAATGCACCTGTAAACATGTAACACAGTGACTATATACAGAATGCACCTGTTAACATGTAACATAGTGACTATATACAGAATGCACCTGTAAACATGTAACACAGTGACTATATACAGAATGCACCTGTAAACATGTAGCACAGTTACTATATACAGAATGCACCTGTAAACATGTAACATAGTGACTATATACAGAATGCAACTGTAAACATGTAACACAGTGACTATATACAGAATGCACCTGTAAACATGTAACATAGTGACTATATACAGAATGCACCTGTAAACATGTAGCACAGTTACTATATACAGAATGCACCTGTAAACATGTAACATAGTGACTATATACAGAATGCACCTGTAAACATGTAGCACAGTTACTATATACAGAATGCACCTGTAAACATGTAACATAGTGACTATATAAAGAATGCAACTGTAAACATGTAACACAGTGACTATATACAGAATGCACCTGTAAACATGTAACATAGTGACTATATACAGAATGCACCTGTAAACATGTAACATAGTGACTATATACAGAATGCACCTGTAAACATGTAACACAGTGACTATATACAGAATGCACCTGTAAACATGTAGCACAGTGACTATATTTCCTACATATTTATTTTCTGTGTTAATATGTATGTTTGTGTTTTGTTTTTAATATCTTGCATTTTATTACTTTGCATTTCTGTAACGACTGTAACAATTCAATTGCCTTGAACCCAGGACACATTTGAAAATGAGAGAAATCTCAATGTATCCCTCCTGGTAAAATACTTTAGAAATAATGTCTGAGAGTGAAAGAAAAATGTTCTATGGATTAATTTTTATAATATATATATATATATATTATTTTTTAATTTATTTATTTATATATATTATTAAACAAAACAAACAAAAGCACACACAGAGGGTAGAGTTGTCTATAGATGTGCTCCTCAATGGGATTTGAATATCCCATAGATATCACTGCAGTATACATCATTGATCTTATGCACACATATATTATCATACATTAAGCTGAGTCAATAGCGGGGTGACAGATGGGAATTATAATAAATAATGTTTTTAAAAAGCTAAACATGGATATAATTTTACGAATGAAAGCGATAAATGTCAAACCTATTGTGCATAAATCATGTTTAAAAGTAAAACATCTCCCGAACGTACACAATAATAAATGAAATGACCAGTTTTTAAGTCTTGTTTCCACTTGAATGGCAGAATTACGTATCATATTTCAGTTTATAATTAAAAGCTCTATATGGCAAAGCCACACTCTGGAAAGTGTTTTCACATAATCGTAATTCCATGTGTAAAAATGTTTCAAAGTGAAAATGATCATCACCTTATTATCAGTGGTGTAGGTGTAGTGATGTGTTTAAGCTCCATGCGTACATTTTACTAATCTAATTGCTAATTGATTTATCAGTTCCTCATGGTGTTACTTTTTAACATATACGTGTCGGATTTAGTTGCTTCTCACTAATGAGAATTCTGAGTTTACAAGCAAGTTTAAGCCCTGCGGCTTACAGGGACCCTCCAAGTATTATAAAGATGTATAGTCAGAGCCAACCTGTGGCTGTGTGGCAAAGATCTAGTAACCCCATACACACAACGTATTAAACCCCCTTATCCAGGCACTGCACCAGTCCTTAATGTGACTGGGTTTGTCAATTATGGGAGAACTGTGAGGTAGGCCCGATTACCAGTCCTTAATGTGACTGGGTTTGTCAATGATGGAAGGGAGAACTGAGAGCTAGGCTCGATTACCAGTCCTTAATGTGGCTGGGTTTGGCAATGATGGAAGGGAGAACTGCGTGCGAGGCCTGTCTACCAGTCCTTAATGTGGCTGGGTTTGGCAATGATGGAAGATAGAACTGGGAGCAAGATCTGGTTACCAGTCCTTAATGTGACTGGGTTTGGCAATGATGGAAGGTAGAACTGGGAGCAAGATCTGGTTACCAGTCCTTAATGTGACTGGGTTTGGCAATGATGGAAGGTAGAACTGGGAGCAAGATCTGGTTACCAGTCCTTAATGTGGCTGGGTTTGGCAATGATGGAAGGTAGAACTGGGAGCAAGATCTGGTTACCAGTCCTTAATGTGACTGGGTTTGGCAATGATGGAAGAAAGAACTGCAAGCGAGGCCTGATTACCAGTCTTTAAAGTGGCTTATAAAGTGCCAGAGCTCTGGATTCCCAAAGGAGGGAGAAGCAACAGAACATTCCTGAGGGAAAATCGAAGTCAGGAGCAAGCCAAGCCAAGAAATCAGATCGAGTAGTCTAGACAACCTTGACTTATGTTTGACTACCCTGATATCGCCAGTCCTAAACCTCAGCTTGCAAATGTTGTTATTGTGTGTCTTTGTTCCCACAATCCCTGGGGTGTTCCTGACTATCCATATAATGGTGCTGTTTACCTGGTCATTCTAAGGACCGGTTGTAATTTAAGGTTCTATCTGAATCCTCCTATTCATCTGCCTGTTGGGTCGTACTGAGGCCGTGACAATGGCGAAGACGTTACTGAACCATATGTCCCATGATTCTCCGCAAGCTTTAAATACCCTGTATTATTAAACCTGCACCCCTTCCCTGTCACCCCATTCCTTAAACCTTTAAATATGTTCCTGGTCCCCTCTTGGTCGCTACATCCTTAAATGCCTGTCCCAACTCTGCAAAACCTGTCTGGTTCCCCTCTGCTTGTCCTGCTCCCCTAAACCTATTTCCCCTCAATCTGTCCCTTCTCCCATCAGCCTGTCCCTTTTCCCCTGTAGTGCTGTCCTGTTTTATCCCGAAAGGTTCACGCTTCCTCTTAGATTGTAAGCTCTGGAGTAGGGACCTCTCTCCTAATGTTCTGTGCGTCTAACTTGTATGTATATTTGTTATTCTGTCTCACCCATTGTACAGCGCTATGGACGTGTTAGCATTTTATAAATACTTGTAAGTGTAAGTATGACTAAGCATCATGGAACACGTAGTTCAAAAGCGTCTGAGGTTCTGTTTCGCCATCACTGGGCTAGGCTATGGTACAAAGAGACACTTGTCCGTTTGTTTGAACATGAGCTCTTAGGGTTGTAGGGGTCTATAAAAATTCACCGAAGAAGATGGAGCGAGCTCGTTGCTTCCCTAATGAACATATTGCTATATCTATAAATACATGCACTTGTTCAATCATCTTCATGTCTGTAAGAGGAAACAGACGTCCAGAAAAATCCTACATATAATCTAGAAAAAAAAAATAATAAAAGGAAATGCCTGAGTAAATATTTTACATCTCGGAGTGGGAATGCGGTGGACTTGTCAGATTAACACAAAGCTACCGTGTCGTGTCTATAAAAATAAATGCCCACTTTCTTTCTGACTTTTCTGTCCTTTGAGAGAATATATTCAGTGAGCCGAGACGAGCCCCCCCCCCCGCTGCCCCAAGTTCTACGTTGAAGAATTTTTTACTTATGTAAAGTTCCAAATTATTCGTACATTTTCAGATCCAGTTAATATTTTTTTCCCATTCGCTGGCGGAATTAAACTGAATGTTATGACATGAAAGGACAGACAGATCACAGCTAAACGCAGCTGCGAGACAGGGACATTAATTTTTATGTAAAGTATATATATACGCTCTCCTTCACAATGTCTTTTTTTTTTTTCCTCCTCGTCTTTACTTTGCAGAAATGTGTAGAGACAAGAAAATTAGTCACATACACTAAATCAATGTGGCAGCACAGCTCTGAATACGTATGGCTTAAAGACTAAATAGCACGAGGGAAAAACAAATGATACCATAAAGTATTAACGCATGACAGGGGATGGGCTGCCATCTGTTATTAGAGACTGCGCTACATATTAAATTTGACAGAGGGAAATCAAGTATCCGAGGCAGTTACTGAATACATTCCAAATTGTTCCTTAGCTCCGGCTTCTGGGAGAGGCAGAGCAAGGGGCCGTGAAACAGAGATTTTGGGGTATCTCATGGTATTCACCCTGCGGTTCCTTAATATCCCTCGTAATGTGTGTTCTCTGCTAACCATAACAGATTGCAGAGTGTGATGTATCGGCTTGCAGTCAATTTTGTATCTTTTGATGCAGTACCGGCTGGATGGAGTAGTCCCAGCTGGGTGGAGTAGTACCAGCTGGGTGGAGTAGTACCGGCTAGGTGGAGTAGTACTGGTTGGGTGGAGTAGTAACGGCTGGATGGAATAGAGGTTACATCACTGCTATATGCCTGGGGAGACACGGGTTCAAATCCTAGCCAGAGCACCTCTCCAGTAAGTGTCCTTGGGCAAGACACCTAAAGGTACACACTCGCCACCCAGGACATACTGGAAAACGAGAGAAATCTCAGTGTATCCTTCCTGGTAAAATACTTTTAAAAAATAAGTAAAAAAATAAATTTCCGCTTCAAGGTCCTAGATACAACCCACTTCAGAAGGCTCTACCCATCATGGTTTCTCAGCATGTACACCCGATTTATGCCAGCTGAGTCTAATACCAGAGGATAATATAAAGCCGAGCACGATATGGACAGGTTAGACTTCTAGCAGCAGATCATGTCACTGGCAGGCACGCCGCGGAAATGTGATGCTGAGGGCAGGGATTGCTTATATCAAGGGTCATCAGCCTTGGACCCTCCAGATGTTTTGGAACTACATTACCCCTTATGAGGCTCTGCTGACACATTTAGTAGAAAAAAATGATGCCATCTGCGCTTGTTTCTATACAATTCCATGTGCAACAAAACACTATCAGAGGTTTTAGTTTGCTTTAATGGCCATTGAAATGTAAGCTCACTCGTCCCATCAAGGCACCTCTTTGTAGAGTGAGTCCTAACCAATGTAGCAAAAGCTTCTCTTCTTAGAAACGAGCGCAGATGACATCATTTTTTTCTTCTTGTTATGTTTTATACATGAACTGGGCTGTTACTTCTATAGTGCAGGAGGGGTGGGGTCGCGCCTATTCCCCGAAGGGTTGGCTGCAACCACCAAATGCATCCAGCCCAACAACATGTGTAGAACATAACAAAGAAAAAAATGTCATCTGCGCTTACTCCAATTATATATCAAAAAAATACAAACGTATTCTTGGGGAGCGCAGAAAGAAGTAAATAAATGGAGGTTCTTGCACAGACCAGGTTGCAGAGAATGGGATGGATCCAATATTTACACTATAGTAAAAGAAAAAAGACAATCGTGCAATACTGCATGTACATGAATATAAACAGGTAGAAGGTTGGAAAGGGCCACTCACAAACGGGGAACCAATAGGTTCATGTAGGGCGCAGGTAAGCTTCTATGGGGGGCTTCTCCCATCAGATGATTCTTGATATATACAGATGATGTTATACTCCAGGTTACACGGATGTAGTACCCTCAAAGAGAGATGTATATGGCGTAATACCGTTAACACATATGTGTATATATATCCTGAGTTAGTTCTACTCACGTGCTGCTGAGCCTCCCAGCGGATGGCTCAGTAATCAGGCAGAGGACCTCTTTCACCATGGGGGGTCCTACCCTTTGGTCGGTGGCAATGCGTTCGGTCTACTGGAGGAAGTCGGTTGTTTCCAAAATTAAAAGGTTGACTCCCAAATAAAATTAAAAGGGGATTTATTGTTAAAAACAAGAATAACAAATGAAGACAAATATAAAAAATGAGGACAAATATAAAATGACAAGGGGTAAAATAAACAAAAATATAAACAAAAGCCAAACCAAATAAAAGATCTGAAAATCCAAAAGTAAATAAATAAAATCCAAAAGTAAATAAAATAGAATCCGAGACGCGTTTCCCTCGCTAATCTGCGAGTTTCATCAGTCTTTGGGATCAAAACAAAGACACGGAGCGGAGTCTTGCTGCAGGGATGACCTGGCTGGAAGTACATTGAAACATACATAGTGCAGGAGGGGTGGGGTCGCGCCTATTCCCCGAAGGGTTGACTGCAACCACCAAATGCACCAAATGGTTTGCTATGTAGCAGCCTGTGGTTTCATTTTGGTTAGGACTCGTCCTTTTAGAGGTGCCTTGACACTGGCAGGCGAGCTAGTCTTATAATGGCCATTGATAAGAAACCAAACCTCTAATTGTGTTTAGTTTCACATGGTATAATTGGAGTAAGCGCAGATGACATTTTTTTCTTTGTTATGTTCTACACATGTTGTTGGGCTGGATGCATTTGGTGGTTGCAGCCAACCCTTAGGGGAATAGGCGCGACCCCACCCCTCCTGCACTATGTATGTTTCAATGTACTTCCAGCCAGGTCATCCCTGCAGCAAGACTCCGCTCCGTGTCTTTGTTTTGATCCCAAAGTGGATTTTGTTTCTGGGGGAGCATAAATAAAGGCCCACCAGTCTACTTCATGTTTGACAAGCAGCATGAGCAGGTATGGTTTGCTATGTAGCAGCCTGTGGTTTCATTTTGGTTAGGACTCGCCCTTTTAGAGGTGCCTTGATGCTGGCGGGCGAGCTAGTCTTATAATGGCCATTGATAAGAAACCAAACCTCTATTTGTGTTTAGTTTCACACGGTATAATTGGAGTAAGCGCAGATGACATTTTTTTCTTTGGGCTGTTACTTCTGGCTTTTGCAGCCGCTCTGGTGAGTACAGGCGTGATGCCATTTTTTCTGTATCTATGACACATTGAGTAGCTGAGCATCACGGGAGGTGTGCTTCCAAAACATCTGGAGGGCCGGTCCATGCAGCTAGGTAAGTGATGCTGAATATGGAGATAATTTACATTGTACGGTACATCATATCAGAGGTAAGTGATGCTGAGGACAAGGACAGCCTTGTTATATGGCAACGGTTCCATAAGCTACCCCTAATAGGTCCTAAACTCCCCCTAATAGGCCAAATTTTAAGGATTCTGTGGGGGAAATGGAAATGCAGACTGGATCCTGCAATCACTGAGCAGCAAATCATATCACCTGTGCTGTACTTCACATATCCTGCAAACCTGGCCTGTTAGGGGGACCTGAGGACCAGTTACAGTTACAAGTACTTATACAGTGCCAAAAGATTCCGTAGCGCTTTACACTGGGGAAGCACATACAGGTGACATAATAAATAATAAGACATAAGGAACAGACGGCCCTGCCCGTAGGATTATTGTCCTGCAAATGCAGCACTTTATACGAGTGCTCAGCCAGACATCCCGTGAGCTTACAATCTAAAGGACTGAGGTAAGTGAAACAAAAGGGAGCAGGGGGAGTGTGGAGATAAGTCCCAGCGAGAGTATAGCAGACACTGCATAATGATAGACCAAGAGCTTGGGCATGATGAGGTTAAACCGAATGAGGATTGCAGCAGCTGAGAAAAGGAGGCTATATATATAGGATGGGGGCTGGGTGGGAGGGTGGATGGGGACGACAGCAGAGGGGAAAAATGGTGGTGGAGAGTTTGGATCCACATTTATATGGAGCAGGAATAGTTTACATTATACGCTACATTATATCATAAGTAGGTATATGATGCTGAGGGAAGGGGTAGTTTGCATTGTATAGTACAGGTTGAGCACCTCTGAACTGGAATTCCAAAGCACAGAGAGATTCCAAAACTGAGTGCTCTGTTGGCCTTCCATTGGTTCCGGCCAATCCAGCCAGCCAGACCACCTCACTGGCAGTGGCATTGGGTGTCGCTCTCCCTCTATTCTTCTGTACTCCCGACTTAAGTATGGGTCACGGTGCTGCTAGTATTGGGTAACTGCCCCAGTCTGCTCCTTCCACCACAGATGGCTAGACTCCGAGGTCGATTGGTTGTTCAGAACTAGAGACGGTGTCATATCTGGCCCTCTTTCTAAATGCATCCGTATGTTTCAGAGCTGAGTGTAGATGTATAAGCAAGCTGCGGATCATTAAAACTCCCAGCAACGAGTCTCTGACCAACAATACTCCATCTTATAAAATGTTCCATATAAATAAGATGCTTTGATCTCATTCTAAACTGCATTTTTATTAACATAAATGGGCCTGATTAGTCGTGACATCTAAAAATGTCGGGAAAAGCAGAGACTCCAGCGCAGCCCGAAATGTTGGGAGTTGTGGAGATAACTGTTTTGTGGTATCTGATTATAACACAGGTGAATTATGGCTCTCGGGGGGTTATGAGACATTTTGGAACCTGATTGTATCGCAGGTTGACCAATGACATGTCCCCCATGACTGTTTTGTCTGGTTTAGCCTCGCTCCTTCAACTGAAGAGAATTTCTTTCGTTTCCTTCATTCCTCATGTTGTAGGAAGCGTATTAAAACGACTGTTCGGGAAGAAATGTACTGATCGCTGTGACTTTTTTTTTTCTTATTATGTTTTATACATGGAGCAGGCTGGAAACTTCTGGTTCAAACAGCCGTCCTGTAGAGAATAGGCGCAAACCCATTATTTTCTGCACTTATATATATTTTGTTGTATCCCCAGCCAGGTCATTATTGCTGCTGCCTCTTTCCGTGTTTTCTTTTTAATCCCACGGTGGAATTTTTCCTGGCGAGGGTATAAGTATAAACCCACCAGTCTCGCTCATGACAGATAAGCAGCATGAGGACATGTAGTTGTTTAGAAAGCAGCTCTTGGTCTCATTAGGTGGGACTCATCTGACCAGAGGTGCTGTGACGTGGCGGGTGGGTGTATACTTTAATGGCCATTCAAGTAAACCAAAACCTCTAATTGTGCTTTGTTTTGCATGCAGCTACAGGGGAGAGCGCAAATTATATAATTTTTCTTGTAGAAGTATCTCTGTTTTGTGGTATCTGATTATAACACAGGTGAATTATGGCTCTTGGGGGGTTATGAGACATTTTGGAACCTGATTGTATCGCAGGTTGACCAATGACATGTCCCCCATGACTGTTTTGTCTGGTTTAGCCTCGCTCCTTCAACTGAAGAGAATTTCTTTTGTTTCCTTCATTCCTCGTGTAGTAGGAAGCGTATTAAATTGGCTGTTCGGGAAGAAAAGTACTGATGACTGTGAATAAACTGTACATGATGCAAGTTGAGGCAGAAACTGATGATTGCTTGTCTGTTATTATTCCCCGCAGTGGAACTGAGACATGATCCGATGATGATCTCTCTCTGGCGAGAGGTCTGTCTCTACTTAATCTACCTTTTAAACTTTCTGATGGGAAATGGGTTTTCTCCAGACCGGCGCACAGGAGCCAGCGATGGGATACAATAAAAGCTAAAATGATATTTTCCATATTGATTGTACGTGTAAAAAGGAGACAATTACCGGGCTGTTTGCAAAACACAGGGACGTCGTCTTAAGCATCCCTCCTATCGTTTACCCCACTTCTGCCGCCGCGACGCGGAGACAGTCTGGGTTACGGATACTCACATGCGGATTTACAATCTATCGTATCTTTACGTCTGCGTTCATTAAGAAGAAATAGATAAGAAATCAAATTGCGTAGAGTAAGCCCCAAGCTCCTGCCTTAAATCAACGTCCCAACGATTATTTTTTTTTATCTAAATGAAACCTCCCTCATTTTTTTTATCCCTTAATGATGGCGAAGATTTAGCATTCCAGTTTGGTAACATTATAACATGATTTTTATGGCAATAAAATGGCAATTTATCTCCAGGAGGTTTTTTTGGCAGCCGTTAAAGAATGAAAGGGTCCCATGTTATAATTCTTCGCAAAACTGAGTAACAGATTTTAATGTCCCATCCAGAGTCATTACGGAGTGTAAGTATAATATTTACTGTCATTAATGCAGGTCTATTTATTGCTAATTACATTAGCACCGTGCCAGTGTGCCCTTTTTAATTTCACTGAGATTTCTAAAGTATGCCGGGATAATTGATTTTGTTGTAAACTAGCGCAATAAAATACTTTTTTTTATATCATAAAGATTAAAAAAAAAAACTCATCATTTGATATTGAGGACTCGAGGTCTTAACGTTTTGTCTTTTCAATGAATAATATTACAATAAGGGATCGCAGAATTTTGGCATTTGCTCCCTATAAACCGAGCAAATTGCTGGCGAGGTCATTTAAAACGGGTTAAACCTTCTGTCAAATCCAGTAAATGTGCTGCAGACAGATAATAAAATGGTGAGATCTCCTGCAAATAAGGGTTTGTAGTGATCATAATGAGATTATTAGCAATGCAATATCTGTATGTGCTGCATAATGCCTGTGTATGGCAATTACAGCAACACCTTGTATCTGTATGTGCTGCATAATGCCTGTGTATGGCAATTACAGCAACACCTTGTATCTGTATGTGCTGCATAATACCTGTGTATGGCGATTACAGCAACACCTTGTATCTGTATGTGCCGCATAATGCCTGTGTATGGCAATTACAGCAACACCTTGTATCTGTATGTGCTGCATAAAACCTGTGTATGGCAATTACAGCAACACCTTGTATCTGTATGTGCTGCATAATGCCTGTGTATGGCAATTACAGCAACACCTTGTATCTGTATGTGCTGCATAATGCCTGTGTGTGGCAATTACAGCAACACCTTGTATCTGTATGTGCTGCATAATACCTGTGTATGGCGATTACAGCAACACCTTGTATGTGCTGCATAATGCCTGTGTATGGCAATTACAGCAACACCTTGTATCTGTATGTGCTGCATAATGCCTGTGTATGGCAATTACAGCAACACCTTGTATCTGTATGTGCTGCATAATGCCTGTGTATGGCAATTACAGCAACAACTTGTATCTGTATGTGCTCAATAATGCCTGTGTATGGAAATTACAGCAACACCTTGTATCTGTATGTGCTGCATAATGCCTGTGTATGGCAAATTAAAGCAACACCTTGTATCTGTACTGTACAGGGATTGTCACTCATTATAACCCCCTGAATCTTAGCCCTGTACAACAGCGACTGACCCCACAGCTCTCCCTGTATTCTGCCCTTTCCCTGGCTGCTGTAATGCTGCAGTAAAGTTTGCTTTTTGTTACAGTGAGGTTGGGGGACTTCTCCTTGTAGCTTCTTTACAGTAATATGAAGTGATCGGAGTAAGATGATACCCAAACTCAGGAAGAATTCAAAATGCTTGATGTCCCAAGCATTTTGGATGCAGGATGCTCAACTTGTAATTCCCAATGAAAAGACTGCCTTCCATGCCTATCCTGCACTTATGATAGACAGACCAGTAAACCATACAGCTTCACTTGTTGGGTTGTCAGTGTCACACAGAAAGGGGGCCTGTCAATGACTGGTCTACTTTAAAGTGTTGTGGTTTTTGGAGCAACTCCCTTCAGTGTGAGCTGCTGTGAGCCTTGGGTGTAATATAGACAGCAGTCAGTCAACTGGTTTATTCCCTAACCAGATACCTGCCAGCAGACTGATGATCCACATCACTTGGTGCAGGGATGTCCAAACTCCGACCCTCCAGATGTCCCTGAAGTACAACTCCCATGCTTCTCCATCCATCCAATGCAGTCAGAGATTTCTGGGAACTGTAGTTCAGGAACATCTGGGGGGCTGGAGTTTGGACACCCCTGGCTTAGTGGATGGCCTTGAGCGACCATAGTCTTTGTGGGTCCCTGGGCAAAGAGTGTTATTTGGGCCCTCTAACCAAACTTCTGCAAGGGCTGTCCCTCTGTTATCATACAGGGTTATTCACAGAGCGCAATTTCGGTGCTTTTTCGTTCCCGCACTTCGGAGAATCAAATTCCCCGACCCTGCGGTGAATTCAGCATTCACCGCAGGGTCCTTGAAGCTCAGGGAAATGCAACCAACCGCATCAGAAAAACTGCTGCAAAACCGCCGATTCAAACGCAAAAACAGCCGCAAAACCGCCGAAAAAAAGCTGAACACATCCGGAATAAAAAACAACAAAACCCTGAACGCATCCGAAAATTCCAACGATCCGCCGCAAAACATCCGAAACAAACCATGAACAGAGAGCTGAACAGCCTCTGGAAAAAAAACGACAAGTTGAAGAACGTGATAAAGAAAGAAAAAAAGAAACGATTGAAAGCGTCATATTTGAAACGCCGTTTGCAAAAAAACTATTGGACGAAAATGTCTGGAATTTACATACAAGCTCCTATGAATAATAATTAAAAGGTCTGGTACAGAAAAAATAAACGCTATTTAAAAAAAAAAATTGAAAATATTTTTTGCTGAAAAAGATCTCGAAAAATGCCTAAAACATCCTAAAGAAATAGAGAGATGTTTTTGCTGCAGATTGAAAGAACAAACGGTTTAATAGATATACAGGGTTATTCAAAGAGATTTTAAATGTCGCTGCACGTTCAGTGACCTTTCGTTCCCGCATTTCGGGGCGATTCGGCAATTCTAGTGTACCGACTGCAGTGTATTCAGCAAGCACCGCAGGGCCCCATGTAGTGCAGGGAAACCCGCCGAACACTCGACGAACACTAGCTGAAAACCCGCAGAAACCGTCGCAAAAATCCCGTCGAACACACCGGAAAAACCCGCCGAGCCGCCGATCACAGCGCAGAGCAGCTGCCGGAAAAACCCTACAAGCAGACGAACATGGTAAAAAAAAACAGTCCGCTTGAAAGTTTCAAAAATTGAAACGCTGTTTGCATAAAACCTACTGAATGAAAATGCCTGGAATTTACATATTAGATCCATTGAATGATAATAAAAAGGGCTGTAATACAGAAAAAAAAAATACGCTTTACAATAAACCGGAAACAAATTTCCGAAAAAATCCCGAAAAATGCCTAAAAGATCCTAAAAAAATCTGTAAATAAATAGACTTTTACTGCAGAATAAAATAATAAATGGTTTATTAGATATTGAATTAAAACGGGAATATTTTTAACATTGAGGTCTATGGGATTTGTCTGAATAAACCTGGCGAATGAAACCACTGAACAGCAGGGCACTTCGGAAACTTATCACTGCTGTTCGGTGTCTGTGAATAGATTGCTTCTCTATGAGGGATTTCACTGCTGTCGAACAACACCGTACGTGCAGGCAATTTCAGTGTCCGGTTACAATTCGGTTCTCTCTGAATAACCCCTATTGAATAGAAACGAATATAAATAAAATAGATTAAATAAAAACGACATAAGAAAACTAATGAAACCCCAGCTAGAGTCACAGATAACTCCATAGATAAAAGCAGCTATAAAAATGCAAAAATGCTGATCTACAGAATTTATGGCGCTCTGTTGAATCTGCCGTAATGAAGCCTGTTTGCTCTCGAAAAGGTAAAACTATTATTTTTTTGCATTTTTATTAAATATGCATCCATAACATATTCACTGTTGATTAATCCGTTATTAGTCTAGAGGTTATTAGCAACTGCGCTCTGATTCCAGATTAAATTAGAATATTTCGCCGTAGCACTAGGCGCTCTTCGGAAGAGATGGGTGTACGAGCCCTTTCAGTGTTACCAAGTGAGAAAGATGAAACCAGACAAGACAATTAGAGCAGAGATACTGCCATAAACATGTAAGTGTTATTAATTATAATTACTATGTAGCACAGAGGCTTCAGCGGCACATTGTTTATACAATGGAGGCTCCTTTGTGTTCCGTATGCTGCGCCGGTGAAATGTCCTAAAAATAATACCATGCGGGCTCTTGTAATTATAAGCACACCTTGAGCTAAAGCGGAGCCTTTTCAAACATTTTATACATTAAAAACCTGGAAAAAAATGCAATTAAGCCTTCAGCAGCGCTATCTAATGAAGTATAAGACCAAAATAAACTGTATTATTTCCTCTTTTTCCAACCTGAGTAAATGCTAATGACATGTTTATTGGGGGAATGTGTAATGGAATTAAGAAGAAACCTGACCTGTTCTTAGAAAAGAGCCCACAGAACAGAACAGGAAACGCATCACAGGAAACAAGTGCCATAGAGATGTATCATAGAGTTGCATATAAACTAAACATAACACTCATAACAGACCTTGCAGGGGTTAATGCCACAGTTACATGCCTGTTTACAGATATATTGGGGAAATAAGAAGTGCGGACACCAGGACATCCCCACCTAATGGCCCTCAGCCACATTTTTCCAGTAAATGAAAAACAAGTGGACATCTCCTGTTGAGATTGAGAGGGAGAGACCCCCCCCATCCCTTTTCAACACAAAGGGGGTTATTCAGAGAGCACAGAAATGTCACTGACATCTCGGTGCTCTCTCATTCCCCGCACTTACCTGCACTTTTGGGAATTCAAGGCTCCCCACCCTGCAGTGAATTCAGCATTCACCACATTTTTATTGGACTAACGTTACATTTAAAAGACAAGCTTTAGAGAGTCTCCTCTCTTCTTCGGGTCTGGAAGCTATACTGAGCGAAATCATAGTATTGAACCACAGAGAGCTAAACAGAAGAAGGGGTGGTCATAAATACAATTACTGGAATCATATGGTCAAGGAAGGTAAACAGAGAATTGATCATAGGCCCCAAGACAGATAAGCATCTAAGCATCACCATGAGCATATGGTGATAGGGACTGATAGGAAAGAGTAAATGACCCAACTGGAAAAAGGAAAACAAAAAGGTGAAAAAAAACAGGTAAAGTGCTGAATGTTACATGACATTATGATAGTGGGTTAAAAAGCCAGAATCTACATTAAGTCCTTCTTTTATGGTGTAAAAATATGTAATCATTTTCATTTCAAAAGTTCAACATTCACGATGGTCTTTAAAATTTCCTTTGAGGATTCTAATCCTGAGGTTTTGGATGGCGTGGCCTTTTAGATTGAAGTGATGTGCCACCCGGGTACAATATCAGGGTAATTCAAAGAGATTCGAAAAGTCACCGCACGTCCGGTGACTTTTCGTTCTCTTCAATTCGGTGCAAATCGGGTTTCCCATTTCGGCCACCCTGCGGTGTATTCAGCAAGCACCACAAGGCTGTCGAAGTGCAGGGAAAAGCTGCCGAAAACCCGGCGAAAACCTGGCGAAAAAACCCGGCGAATCCACACCGAAAACCCCACAAAAACATCCGGATTAACCTGTCAAAGACACCGGAAAAACCCGAGCAGGAGCCGATCACACGCAGAGAAGCCGCCGGAAAAAGCCGACACCGCAGACGAAGGAGGTGAATAAATTAGCAAAACAGTTTGCTTGAATGTTTGAAAAGTGAAACGCTGTTTGCAAAGAAACTACTGAGCGAAAATGTCTGAAATTTACATATAAGATCCAATGATAATGATAATAAGAAGGGCTGTTACAGAAAAAATAAGTAAAGATTAAAAAACCTCAATTTTTTTTAAAAAAATCCAGAAAAATGCTTAAAATATCCTAAAAAATCTATAAATAAAGAGACACTTTACTGCAGAATTTTATAATGAACGGTTTATTAGATATTGATTTAAAACCGGAATATTTTTAACATTGACGTCTATGGGATTCGCCTGAATAAACCTGCCGCATGAAACCACCAAATGGCAGAGCATTTCGGGAACCTTTCACTGCTGGTTTGTGCTCTCTGAATAGCCGAAGCAGTGCTTTGTCATGGGGATTTCACTGCCCTCGAACAGGCACCGAACAGGCACCGTATGTGCAGGCAATTCGCCAGGATTTGGCGAATTGCCTGCTCTCTGGATAGCCGAATAGCCAGGAAAGGTAACCGAACGCTGATTTTCAGCGTTCGGTTACATTTCTCCAGCCATTCGGATCTCTTTGAATAACCCTGTATGTATTTTCCTGAGGGTTCTTGATGGAGTGTCTGTGCAGATTCATCGTGAGATTCAGTTTAAGGCCAGTTTCACGAATATAGCAGCCCTTTTTACAGGCCGTGCACTGGATCATGTATAATTTTCGACAGTTCTAGCCACCATCAGAAACTAATCATTAATTATTTCAGTACTAGTTCCTGTATGTGACCTTTAAAGGTTTATTTTTAATCATAGAACGTATCCTCAGTAATAGACTGTAAACATATACAGTAATCGCATTCAGAGGGTTGGCCGGGATTTCATAAATAGTTTATAGGTGTTTATTAACTCCGTAACAGAAATGATATTAAACGTAGCTGATGGAATACTGGTGGCATTTGGTGAAAAATCAAACACAATTATTAAAAAAACAAGAAAGGCTGAACTTCTATCAAACACTCGATGAAATTAGATGTGGGTATTAATTTCCAGTGTCTAACCTTCCATCAAATAAAATACTTTCTGCTTGTGAAATCTCAATCCTGCTCCTTAAAGGAACGTGGGTGGATTGCACAGAAAAGCAGATAAAATCCTGACATAAAAAGCCGTAAAGTGAAGCATAGTAAACAACAAGGTGCATTAAATGTGATAATATTTTCCCTTGCAATAGTCTTCATTTTCTTTCACCTTGTAATAGAAAATTATGTTTGTTTGACTTGTTTGCCGCATAAAATTAATGGGGCACTCCAGGCAAACAACTGTGGGAAAATTAAGTACTTATTGTGACATGCGGCACTTTGAACTTGGGGCACATAGTCTTGGCAATACATTTGGGAGGTGCAGGCCTCGTGATCTATATTATTTTACTGCCCTCTCTTGTTTTTCAGTCACCCTGTGCCTGTAGAGTGGGTGCAGGGTGTTTGTGTAATGTATGAATAATGTTATTGTCTATCTGTTGATATCTGCTGTATATTTGTGTATTTTTGCTAATCTGCTTTATCAGGCAAACACTGCCCCATTATCTGCTGTTTTAGACTGTAATCTTGTTAACCACTAACACCTGTCATTGTCAAGTCTTGTTTAGGAATGTTGAGCAAATGTTTATCTGTCCTAGTCTAATTATGTCCCAAATTCCGTGAAGCAGAAGGAGCAGTAACATCAGAAACCATCACAATATTTTCTAGGGGAGGTTTTGTATATGTAAATAACCCATGTTTGACAGTATAACTATCGGTGCCTGTCCCCAATAAAACCAGTTCCATTTTGACCCTGAAAACCACCAGATCTACAGCCTCGTCTTATATCTGGGGGATGCTAGCCAGGCTCTTCACGTGTCCCAGGTCCTTAAGCTTCGTCTAAAGACTAGAGGAAGGCACAAGACTCTGCCGGGAGAACACGGTGGTCCGGCAAGGAAGCAGCATTGACAGATGTGACCTGGTTGGGGTACTGAGATCTATTACACTTATTAACTCTTGTTGACCCCCCACGTCATGTTATGCCTATAGTGTTAACCCTTTCACTGGCAAGGCTGATTATACTCAATCCACAAAGCACTTCCTGGTCACCTGATACCGGGTATAGTCGATACGGAGTTCCACAGGAGCAACGCAAAGGAATCCCATTTATTGCAAATGAAGTCCATTTGCATTTGGGCTTCAGAACATGCCCCTAAAGTTTAAACACCCTGGGCCTGATGCCCAAGCTGCTAACACTTTTGAAAACCAGCCGGAGATATGTCTTTCTGACATCTCTCCAGGTGATCCTGCAAAGAGACCAGAACTGCAGTAACTCCTTTTGGTCAGCAGATGGCGTCATCTTCCTGCCAAATAGAACAAACCAGGCGGAGAGCACAACAACTCATACATTTAGAAATTTCAACAGTAGCTCGTACATTTAAAGACTTTTTAGCAATTTTTAACCCTTTAGAGATTCTAACAAGTCTTAACCCTTCAAAGATTTTAATACAATTTAAGCATTTAAAGATTTATAGCAGATTTTTAACCCTAAGGTCCTGCAAAATAAGATATTACAGTAAGGAGTGCATTAGGAATATCCCCAAATATTTTTTATTGTTTAATTAATTATGATTTTAAAATAATAATAAACTCGGGTTCCTGACAGCGGTTTTCATGAAAATCCCTTGGTAGTGAAGAGGTTAAAATGCACTTTTTTGTCCTCCATGTTTTTTTCCTTTTTTTTTCTGCTAAACAAGTCATATTAAATATTATTTGTATAAAGCCGACCCTGCAGCACTGGTGCTTTGTTAGGATCCCGTGCAGTGATTGCGATGACTATTAAGTGTCTTTTAAAATTTTGTTTTTAAAATCTATTTTCAAGCAGCGAGTGTCAAAAGAAAATTATCACTGAAACGTTCAATTAAACATTCGAGAAACGAGGCATGGAAACCGACGACAATGAAATATGTGTCGAGATAGAGGGGTTAGCAGATGGAACGGCTTTTAGTGTACGTTTTGTTTTACTAACTCCGCTGCTTCTGTATTTAATTTTATTTCAAATGCTGTTAATAAAGAACATACAAAACGTTCTACACGCTACAGGTCCATTATCAAAGTCCTGCGATTTGTGGTGAGCACAAAGTTACAGTTACAAGCATTTATAAAGCGCCAACAAGTTCTGTAGCACTGTACAATGGGAGAGACAGAATAAGAAATATACACACAGAACAGAAGAAGAGAGGACCCTGCTCAAGAGCTTACAATCTAAGAGGAGAGGGTGATACACTAGGTGAGAGTGAGTAGAGAGCATGAAGTATTGGGGTTCTTGTGGGCTATGTGGGAAGATGGAGCAGGAAATGAACCAATGGGGGATTATGGAGTGAGCCGATAGGCTTCTCTAAAGTAATGTGTTTTCAGAGACTTCTTGAAGGACTGGAGAGACGGGGAGAGTCTGATGTTGCGGGGGAGGGAGTTCCAGAGAAAGGGGGCAGCTCGGGAGAAGTCCCGAAGGCGAGAGTTGGGGGAGCAGGTACGAGGAACCGATAGCGTCAGATCATTGGCAGAGCGAAGTGGTCAGGACGGGATGTACCTGCTAATAAGAGAGGAGATGTAGGCAGGTTATGGAGAGCTTTGTACGTGGGGACTAGTATTTTAAAGTGGACTCTAAAGGAAACAGGGAGCCATTGTAAAGATTGACAAAGGGGAGAAGTGTGAGAGGTGCGGGAGGTGAGGTGTATGAGTCTTGCACAGGCGTTCAGTACAGACTGCAGAAGGAGAATCTGGGATCTTTTAAGCCCAGAGAGAAGGAGGTTACAGTAGTCAAGGCGGGAGATAATAAGAGCTTGGATGAGCATTTTATTCGAGTCCTGATTAAGAAAGGGACGGATGTGTGCAAGCTCAGCCTTTACACGTATAAACATTTGTCTTTCTACAGAAATGCTGATGAATTCTTGTTTGCTTTTTCAGTGTGTTTCGGTAATCCTGCAACTTATAGTGGCGGCTCTGCTCATCTACAAAGGGTCCAAGAACATTGAGTGCGATGATCCTGAGCGCAGACTCTCCGACAGGTACGCAGAACAGTGGGTGATGGGATGGGGAGGATGTGTGGCATAGGGAGATTTGTTGAAATTATGATTCTCCTGTGCAATTCGCACCTCGGTAACATATCGATCGGTTCAGGTGCTAGAAGAAAATGTTATATTACATGTACTTTTTCACATGCAATTACCACACTTTTTATTACTTCTTAGTATTCGCATGCTGTTATTTTTAGCTGAAAAAAATAACTTTTGATACATACTGAAATAAAGATAAGCATTGCACGGCGTAACGGTGCCATATTTAATTTGCATAAAGTATTTTAATGTCAATAAAAAAGGTGAATATAAGACAGAAATAAGATATATATATATATATATATATATATATATATAAAATATCTGTGATTGAGAGAGAGAACCTAAATCAAGAGTCGGAGAAGATCAAGATAAATTATTACTAGATATAATTATGTATATAGAAATACCTTCTGATAATATAAAATAAAAATCATCTACAGCTTCCAAATTTGTTTAACGAGGTCATTACGATATGTTTATGTCTTACCACATTGAAATATACCGATCGTACTCCTCCTGAGGCAGAAACCTGGAATAACGCTGCACCCAGCCGTCATACTAACACAATGCCCCCTCACACAGATACCTCTTCCTTCTCCAATCCACCTGAACCTAAGCCCACAATCAAGCTATCCATGGGAATTCACTTCATGGTATTGTGACCCACCCTGACACCTTTAACAATTCATACAGTGATGCACCCTTACTAGGAAGCCTACTCACACTGATCCTATACCGCCTCACACAGTGACTCACACTGATCATATACCGCCTCACACAGTGACTCATCCTGATCCTATATCGCCTCACACAGTGACGCACACTGAACCTATATCGCCTCACACAGTGACTCATCCTGATCCTATATCGCCTCACACAGTGATGCACACTGATCCTATACCGCCTCACACAGTGACGCACACTGAACCTATACCGCCTCACACAGTGACTCACACTGATCCTATACCGCCTCACACAGTGACTCATCCTGATCCTATATCGCCTCACACAGTGATGCACACTGATCCTATACCGCCTCACACAGTGACGCACACTGAACCTATACCGCCTCACACAGTGACGCACACTGATCCTATACCGCCTCACACAGTGACTCATCCTGATCCTATATCGCCTCACACAGTGATGCACACTGATCCTATACCGCCTCACACAGTGACGCACACTGAACCTATACCGCCTCACACAGTGACGCACACTGATCCTATACCGCCTCACACAGTGACTCATCCTGATCCTATACCGCCTCACACAGTGACGCACACTGATCCTATACCGCCTCACACAGTGACTCATCCTGATCCTATACCGCCTCACACAGTGACGCACACTGATCCTATACCGCCTCACACAGTGACGCACACTGATCCTATACCGCCTCACACAATGACTCACCCTGATTCTATACCGCCTCACACAATGACTCACCCTGATTCTATATCGCCTCACACAGTGACTCACCCTGATTCTATACCGCCTCACACAGTGACTCACCCTGATATATACCGCCTCGCACAGTGACTCACCCTGTTCCTATACTGCCTCACACAATGACTCACCCTGATCTTATACCGCCTCACATAGTGACTCACCCTGATCCTATACTGCCTCACACAATGACTCACCCTGATTCTATACCGCCTCACACAGTGACTCACCCTGTTCCTATACCGCCTCACACAATGACTCACCCGATTCTATACCGCCTCACACAGTGACTCACCCTGATTCTATACCGCCTCACACAGTGACTCACCTTGATCCTATAATGCCTCACATAGTGACTCACCCTGATCCTATACCGCCTCACACAATGACTCACCCTGATTCTATACCGCCTCACACAGTGACTCACCCTGATCTTATCCCGCCTCACACAGTGACTCACCTTGATCCTATACCGCCTCACACAGTGACTCACCCTGATTCTATACCGCCTCGCACAGTGACTCACCCTGTTCCTATACTGCCTCACACAATGACTCACCCTAAATCTTATACCGCCTCACATAGTGACTCACCCTGATCCTATACTGCCTCACACAGTGACTCACCCTGTTCCTATACCGCCTCACACAATGACTCACCCTGATTCTATACCGCCTCACACAATGACTCACCCTGATTCTATACCGCCTCACACAGTGACTCACCCTGATTCTATACCGCCTCACACAGTGACTCACCCTGATTATATACCGCCTCGCACAGTGACTCACCCTGTTCCTATACTGCCTCACACAATGACTCACCCTGATCTTATACCGCCTCACATAGTGACTCACCCTGATCCTATACTGCCTCACACAGTGACTCACCCTGTTCCTATACCACCTCACACAATGACTCACCCTGATTCTATACCGCCTCACACAGTGACTCACCCTGATTCTATACCGCCTCACACAGTGACTCACCTTGATCCTATAATGCCTCACATAGTGACTCACCCTGATCCTATACTGCCTCACACAGTGACTCACCCTGTTCCTATACCGCCTCACACAATGGATCTATTTCTACACATGACTCACCTGATTCTTATACCGCCTCACACAGTGACTCACCCTGATTCTATACCGTCTCACACAGTGACTCACCCTGATTCTATACCGTCTCACACAGTGACTCACCCTGATTATATACCGTCTCACACAGTGACTCACCCTGATCCTATACCGCCTCACACAGCGACTCATCCTGATCCTATACCGCCTCACACAATGACTCCCCCTGATCCTATACCGCCTCACACAGTGACTCACCCTGATCCTATACTGCCTCACACAGTGACTCACCCTGTTCCTATACCACCTCACACAATGACTCACCCTGATTCTATACCGCCTCATACAGTGACTCACCCTGATCCTATACCGCCTCACACAGTGACTCACCTTGATCCTATAATGCCTCACATAGTGACTCACCCTGATCCTATACCGCCTCACACAGCGACTCATCCTGATCCTATACCGCCTCACACAATGACTCCCCCTGATCCTATACTGCCTCACACAGTGACTTCCACTGATCCTATACATTCCTTCATGGATATACAGTACCTCATAAAATCCATTTTGGTAATACTCTAGTAATTGAATATATTTTGTCTGTTTTAATATCTGAGCATCAATCTATAGATCATTACAAGTGGAATGGTATTTATCCTCATAAACCTCATTGCCAGTTTGTACAATTTCCACGAAAAGTCTATACTGAGGTCACCGTCCTTTCGGGAATAATTCTAACAATGCAGGGGATTGTTGTCTTGATGTATCGGTCAAATTTCACTTGTGTTTGACATGTGCATCATTTTAACATACCACCGCTGTCATAGAAAAAGCACACAGCCCCCTGTCGTATGAACCTTTTAGCTAATAGATCTTCAGAATATGTAACAAGCGTGATTGGCAGGTCTTTTGTATTAAACGAGTGCTAAATATAGCCCTTTTTTCCTCTGTTCTGATTATATCATACTCAGCGCTGGCATTGTATGGATTTCCTTTTGATCTTGGCACGGTGTGTTTACATGGTAGGATTTTTCCTCTTTTCTCTAAATAACGCATGAATATAATGTTATGTAAGCTTAGCAAAACACTCAGAGAAATGCTGATCAGAAAATCAAGTGCAGTCATTGATGTGGATAAGAGATTAATCAGCATGTGCACTTGAGACTTAATTCCCACATTATTCTGTAAGGACCAGGTCTGGCGGAGGCTCCTCAACCTACTGCTGGTTATTGAGGACTTGAATGTACAACAATCAGGACCCCAGAATTTTCTGTAGAAGGCAGGACCCTTTATTTTTTGAATTTATTATATATTCTAAATGTGTCATATTCGTAATAAATTAAAAACGACTAGTAGAACTACCAAGTTGTGTCCGTTTTATATTGGCATTCTTATCCTCTGGGTTTTGTTTGATCCATAACTAGCACATTACTCGGGCACAGATTTCGGTGAGTCGCATCTTCGAATTCCACTGGATCTGCAAATAAATTGGGGAAGGTTGGCCCTCGTATGTATCACTTTACACATTAACATGTTCAAGAGGTTTTTTTGTATTAGAATTTTTTTATGAGTGTGCCCTTGAAAAAGTCTTATTTATAGACGAAACGCGTTGGGCTTTTTTATATGAGTGTAATAGTAATAAGTCCTCATTTTATGCTACCACTTACCTGCTCTGTTCTACGTAGTCCTGGTATGCTTTTTCCATTAGTGCTCCACATTATTGCACTAGTTTTAGCTATTCTTGTCATTTCAGGAGTTTTGCTTCCCTGTCAATCAACATTTTAACGAGTTGGAATGGCAATTTGTAACCTGAATGGCTGTGGCATTATGATATGATGTTATACTTATAACTCCTCCTCCTCCATCATTCATTCACACATCAGCATGCACATGAGTAGTGTAGGGGGCTTGTTCAAAGACACAGGCACCTATTGCTCTAGGATGGAACCCTACCTAGGCAGAATATAAAATGGAAAGGCGGTGCACTGTGACATAGATGGAATTGGATATTGAGAATAAATGGTATATATCATATATAATATATGAGATCAGATTGAATATGTGAGATAAAGATTACCCAAAGAGATCAATTGGAAAATTAGGCTTAGGGTTGTGTTACTGTTGGGGTTACAGTTACATTTTCTGCATGTATTAGGGTTGGGTTACTGTTAGGGTTACATTTACTTTTTCTGCATGTATTAGGGTTAGGGTTGGGTTACTGTTAGGGTTATATTTACTTTTTCTGCATGTATTAGGGTTAGGGTTGGGTTACTGTTAGGGTTACATTTACTTTTTCTGCATGTATTAGGGTTAGGGTTTGGTTACTGTTGGGGTTCCAGTTACCTTTTCTGCATGTATTGTGGTTAGGGTTGGTTACTGTTGGGGTTCCAGTTACTTTTTCTGCATGCATTAGGGTTAGGGTTGGGTTACAGTTACTTTTTCTGCATGTATTAGGGTAAGGGTTGGGTTACTGTTAGGGTTACAGTTACTTTTTCTGCATGTATTAGGGTAAGGGTTGGATTACTGTTAGGGATACAGTTACTTTTTCTTCATATATTAGGGATAGGGTTAGGGATACAGTTACGTTTTCTGCATGCGTTAGGGTTGGCTTACAGTTACTTTTTCTGTATGTATTATGGTTAGGGTTGGGTTACTGTTAGGGTTCCAGTTATTTTTTCTGCATGTATTAGGGTTAGGGTTTGGTTACTGTTGGGGTTCCAGTTACCTTTTCTGCATGTATTGTGGTTAGGGTTGGTTACTGTTGGGTGGCCAGTTTAGGGCATGTCATGTGTAGGGTTAGGGTTGGGTTACAGTTGCTTTTTCTGCATGTACTAGGGTTAGGGTTAGGTTACAGTTACTATTTCTGCATGTATTAGGGTTAGGGTTGGGTTCCAGCTACCATTTCTGCATGTATTAGAGTTAGGGGTGGGATCCAGTTATTTTTTCTGCTTGTATTAGGGTTAGGGTTTGGATTACAGTTAGAGATACATTTACTTTTTTTGCATATATTAGGGTTAGGTTTATGTTAGGGTTACTGTTACTTTTTCTGCATGTATTAGGGTAAGGGTTGGGTTACTGTTAGGGATACAGTTACTTTTTCTGCATGCATTAGGGTTAGGGTTGGGTTACAGTTACTTTTTCTGCATGTATTAGGCTTAGGGTTGGATTACTGTTAGGGATACAGTTACTTTTTCTGCATGCATTAGGGTTAGGGTTGGGTTACAGTTACTTTTTCTGCATGTATTAGGGTTAGGGTTGGGTTACTGTTAGGGTTACAGTTACTTTTTCTGCATGTATTAGGGTAAGGGTTGGGTTACTGTTAGGGATACAGTTACTTTTTCTTCATATATTAGGGATAGGGTTAGGGATACAGTTACTTTTTCTGCATGCATTAGGGTTAGGGTTGGGTTACAGTTACTTTTTCTGCATGTATTAGGCTTAGGGTTGGATTACTGTTAGGGATACAGTTACTTTTTCTGCATTCATTAGGGTTAGGGTTGGCTTACAGTTACTTTTTCTGTATGTATTATGGTTAGGGTTGGGTTACTGTTAGGGTTACAGTTACTTTTTCTGCATGCCGGCTGGGTGGAGTAGAGGTAACATCACTGCTCTGCGTGGAGAGAGACTGTGGAGACACAGGTTCGCTCCCGGGAAAAGCACCTCTCCAGTAAGTGTCCTTGTGCAAGACGCCTAACGGTACATACTCACCACCCAGGACATACTTGAAAAAGAGAGGAATCTCAATGTATCCTTCCTGGTACAATCCTTTCTCAAAAAATAAATAAAAAAATTATTGGGGTTAGGGTTGGGTTACTGTTAGGGTTAGTTACTTTTTCTGCATGTATTGGGGTTAGGGTTGGGTTACAGTTAGGGATATAGTTACTTTTTCTGCATGTATTAGGGTTAGAGTTGGGTTACTGTTAGGGTTACAGTTACTTTTTCTGCATGTATTGTTGTTAGGGTTGGGTTACAGTTAGGGATACAGTTACTTTTTCTGCATGTATTGGTGTTAGGGTTGGGTTACATTTAGGGATACAGTTACTTTTTCTGCATGTATTGTTGTTAGGGTTGGGTTACAGTTAGGGATACAGTTACTTTTTCTGCATGTATTGATGTTAGGGTTGGGTTACATTTAGGGATACAGTTACTTTTTCTGCATGTATTGATGTTAGGGTTGGGTTACAGTTAGGGATACAGTTACTTTTTCTGCATGTATTGTTGTTAGGGTTGGGTTACAGTTAGGGATACAGTTACTTTTTCTGCATGTATTGTTGTTAGGGTCGGGTTACAGTTAGGGATACAGTTACTTTTTCTGCATGTATTGATGTTAGGGTCGGGTTACAGTTAGGGATACAGTTACTTTTTCTGCATGTATTGGTGTTAGGGTTGGGTTACATTTAGGGATACAGTTACTTTTTCTGCATGTATTGGTGTTAGGGTTGGGTTACAGTTAGGGATACAGTTACTTTTTCTGCATGTATTAGGCTTAGGGTTGGATTACTGTTAGGGATACAGTTACTTTTTCTTCATATATTAGGGATAGGGTTAGGGATACAGTTACTTTTTCTTCATATATTAGGGATAGGGTTAGGGATACAGTTACTTTTTCTGCATTCATTAGGGTTAGGGTTGGCTTACAGTTACTTTTTCTGTATGTATTATGGTTAGGGTTGGGTTACTGTTAGGGTTACAGTTACTTTTTCTGCATGCCGGCTGGGTGGAGTAGAGGTAACATCACTGCTCTGCGTGGAGAGAGACTGTGGAGACACAGGTTCGCTCCCGGGAAAAGCACCTCTCCAGTAAGTGTCCTTGTGCAAGACGCCTAACGGTACATTCTCACCACCCAGGACATACTTAAAAAAGAGAGGAATCTCAATGTATCCTTCCTGGTACATCCTTTCTCAAAAAATAAATAAAAAAATTATTGGGGTTAGGGTGGGTTACTGTTAGGGTTAGTTACTTTTTCTGCATGTATTGGGGTTAGGGTTGGGTTACAGTTAGGGATATAGTTACTTTTTCTGCATGTATTAGGGCTAGAGTTGGGTTACTGTTAGGGTTACAGTTACTTTTTCTGCATGTATTGTTGTTAGGGTTGGGTTACAGTTAGGGATACAGTTACTTTTTCTGCATGTATTGTTGTTAGGGTCGGGTTACAGTTAGGGATACAGTTACTTTTTCTGCATGTATTGGTGTTAGGGTCGGGTTACAGTTAGGGATACAGTTACTTTTTCTGCATGTATTGGTGTTAGGGTTGGGTTACAGTTAGGGATACAGTTACTTTTTCTGCATGTATTGGTGTTAGGGTTGGGTTACAGTTAGGATACAGTTACTTTTTCTGCATGTATTAGGCTTAGGGTTGGATTACTGTTAGGGATACAGTTACTTTTTCTTCATATATTAGGGATAGGGTTAGGGATACAGTTACTTTTTCTTCATATATTAGGGATAGGGTTAGGGATACAGTTACTTTTCTGCATTCATTAGGGTTAGGGTTGGCTTACAGTTACTTTTTCTGTATGTATTATGGTTAGGGTTGGGTTACTGTTAGGGTTACAGTTACTTTTTCTGCATGCCGGCTGGGTGGAGAGTAGAGGTAACATCACTGCTCTGCGTGGAGAGAGACTGTGGAGACACAGGTTCGCTCCCGGAAAAGCACCTCTCCAGTAAGTCTGTCCTTGTGCAAGACGCCTAACGGTACATTCTCACCACCCAGGACATACTTAAAAAAGAGAGGAATCTCAATGTATCCTTCCTGGTACAATCCTTTCTCAAAAAATAAATAAAAAAATTATTGGGGTTAGGGTTGGGTTACTGTTAGGGTTAGTTACTTTTTCTGCATGTATTGGGGTTAGGGTTGGGTTACAGTTAGGGATATAGTTACTTTTTCTGCATGTATTAGGGCTAGAGTTGGGTTACTGTTAGGGTTACAGTTACTTTTTCTGCATGTATTGTTGTTAGGGTTGGGTTACAGTTAGGGATACAGTTACTTTTCTACATGTATTGTTGTTAGGGTCGGGTTACAGTTAGGGATACAGTTACTTTTTCTGCATGTATTGGTGTTAGGGTTGGGTTACAGTTAGGGATACAGTTACTTTTTCTGCATGTATTGGTGTTAGGGTTGGGTTACAGTTAGGGATACAGTTACTTTTTCTGCATGTATTGTTGTTAGGGTTGGGTTACAGTTAGGGATACAGTTACTTTTTCTGCATGTATTGATGTTAGGGTCGGGTTACATTTAGGGATACAGTTACTTTTTCTGCATGTATTGTTGTTAGGGTTGGGTTACAGTTAGGGATACAGTTACTTTTTCTGCATGTATTGATGTTAGGGTCGGGTTACATTTAGGGATACAGTTACTTTTTCTGCATGTATTGATGTTAGGGTCGGGTTACATTTAGGGATACAGTTACTTTTTCTGCATGTATTGGTGTTAGGGTCGGGTTACAGTTAGGGATACAGTTACTTTTTCTGCATGTATTGTTGTTAGGGTTGGGTTACAGTTAGGGATACAGTTACTTTTTCTGCATGTATTAGGGTTAGAGTTGGGTTACTGTTAGGGTTACAGTTACTTTTTCTGCATGTATTGTTGTTAGGGTTGGGTTACAGTTAGGGATACAGTTACTTTTTCTGCATGTATTGTTGTTAGGGTTGGGTTACATTTAGGGATACAGTTACTTTTTCTGCATGTATTGGTGTTAGGGTCGGGTTACAGTTAGGGATACAGTTACTTTTTCTGCATGTATTGGTGTTAGGGTTGGGTTACAGTTAGGGATACAGTTACTTTTTCTGCATGTATTGGTGTTAGGGTCGGGTTACAGTTAGGGATACAGTTACTTTTTCTGCATGTATTGGTGTTAGGGTCGGGTTACATTTAGGGATACAGTTACTTTTTCTGCATGTATTGGTGTTAGGGTTGGGTTACAGTTAGGGATACAGTTACTTTTTCTGCATGTATTAGCGTTAGAGTTGGGTTACTGTTAGGGATACAGTCAGGATTGTACAAAAGGGGGCATTTTTTTCAGTTAGCAAAACGATTCTGAATTGATCTGAAAAATTTTGGATCGATTTAAAAACATTTGATTGTTTTTGTTCGTTTTTTAGCGATTCTAAAATTTCATGTTCTCCTGAAATGTGCATACCTATTAGCATGGATGTGGGATGAACTAGGACATGTGTGGGATGGGAAGTGGCAATAATTACGTAGTATACTTTGGTGGAAATGTGATAAGTACAAAGTGTGGGCTGCGAGACAATATCTATATAAACAACAAGGAAGTAGAATTAAAGGTACAGTGACTTCATAGATATATGTATTTACTAGCAATCTGATTGACACAAAACCCCCACAGATTTAACGTCAGCCAGGCCTTTTTACAGAAAAGCTTTACTTTAAGTATATTTTCATTAGGCCGTCCTGCGTAACTTCCGTTAGAGGCTTGAAACCACTGCTTTAACATTTCCAGTGATGTCTACATGTAGACGACCGATGCTACATGAAATATGCATAGACAAGAAGAAACTAATGGATAGCCCGTTGCTTTAAAATGCAGTCTTCCTGGAAGAATAGAAGTAACAGGTCAGTCCTGTAACTTTTACATACTAAATATCCACTTATGGTAAACCATTACAGTCTTTACATTTTTAAAGATCGGCCAGGATTGTTCGCCTAATAAAAAAAGACATGGAGACGGAACTGCAGACGTATCCGGATAAACTCACAGCAAATATTCTGAACAGTCTTGGCTTTTTCAGGAAGAAAAACGTGAAAAACTCTTGTCAGGTTTTCCTCTCTTACCAGCTAATTAGTAAATACTGTTTTAAGTAAACAATAGAGTCAGCGAAATCTCGTCTTCTTTTACTATCCGTATCTGGAAGTGACACCAAGATATAAAAGCTACTATTTATTACCGTACGCATTAACCGTTTTAAGACATATTGACCTAATTAATGTTCTCTAAGCCGTCTTATTTCATCAGCGAAACCAAGTGATTATAGTTTTATTTTTCCCCCTTTTTTTTTAATTATTATTATTCCCTCTAATATGATTTAAATCGCCATGATTTCTGCTAATAAGAAAGAGCTGTGATTTGGTTTTCACATTTCTTCCCAGCATGGTGCTAATAAGAGCACAGACTGACACATCCAGCATTCTCCTTTCACCTCCTGTGGTTACAAGTTGCAAAATGATAAATAAATAAATAAAATGGTACTGAACAAGGTAATTATGAAACTTTTTTTCCTTTTGGTTTTCACACTGAAAATATCTGGCCTCGAAATGTCACCCAACAGTGAATTTCCCTGTACGGTGGGTGACATTTCGGGGCAATTTGGCTATTCGGCGAGCAGGCAGTCGCCAAATTTTGGCGAATTGCCAGCAAAATACAGGGCCTGTTCGACGGCAGTGAAATCCCCCATAGAGAAACAATGGTTAATCTATTCACAGACACCGAACAGCAGAGAAATGTCAGCGAAATGCCCTGCTGTTTGGTGTTTTCATTCAGCAGGTTTATTATATTAAGGCGAATCCCATAGCTTTCAATTTTAAAAATATTCCCGTTTCTATGCAATACCTAATAAACAGTTTATTATTTTAATCTGCAGCAAAAAGTCTCTTTATTTATTTTTTCGGCAATTTTTTTTTTAAAATAGCATCTTTTTTTTTTAAAAAGACCTTTTACTATTATTCATAGGACCTTATAGTTAATTCCACACATTTTCGTCCTGTAGATTTTTTTGGCAAACAACTTTTAAATTTTGACGTTTTCAATCGTTTAGTATTTTTTTTTTCCCCCTTCGTCGGCTTGTCGGCTTTTTCCGGCTGCTTGTTGATGCTGTGTTCGGCGGATCGTCGGCTTTTTCCAGACGCGTTTGGCACATTTGTGACAGCTTATTTGATCCGATCTGATAATGTATCGGATCGGATCCGATAAGCCGATGGGTTCGTCAAAATAATCCGATAATTTCAGCGGTTTTGCATCGTTTTTTAAATTGTCGATTTTGCGGCAACTTTTCCCCACACTTTGGGGACCCTGCGATGATTGCTGAATTCACAGCATTGTCAGGAAATTTAATTCCCCGAAGTGTGTGGGAACAAGAGAGCACCAAACTGTGGGTGACATTTCGGTGCTCTCTGTATAACCCCTATAATGTTTTTTCTATGCATACAATTACCAAATGCTTTGCAGATATTTAAAGTGCACATCCCATGGCTACAGGAAGCTGAGCTCATTTGAGAAGAATTACATATTTACAGTATATATGTGTGTTAGGTTATAACAGATAAAAAGAACACTCTCAAACAAGTAGCATGCCAGCAGGGTGAGGGACAGCTTTGAGTGGAGAGCCATCCTACTGGATAAATCTGAATCAATATATCTGATATTTCCATTGAAAAGTATAGTCAGAAGAGGCAATATTCGATCTGAATTTTTATTGGAGTTGATACTCTGATAAAGCTAAATTTGAATCTCCCAAGCCAAAAAATGGCCAAAGAGCAGCCAAGAGAGAATTGGATTTTGGCAATCAGGTCAAATTAAATTGAGCCTCATGCAGAGGCGTAGCAAGGTCATGAGGCACCCGGGGCAAGTCCCCCCCCTAGCACCCCCCCCCATGTGTTAGATTAAATAATGCATAGTAACTCATTATTCTGTCACTTTTGAATTTTTGAATTTGTTCAAAGTGTGGGAAGTGAGAAGGTGAATTACTGCAGTGACATTGTTTGCGAATAATGCCACTGCCCCAGAACAGAGGGAAAAAAGAAGTTTTGCAACTGTTTGTTTTTTTCCTGTTTAAACCTGTTTTGCCTGTTTAAACCTGTCAATCTGAAACACAGAAAAAAAAATGGGCATTTCGCCAATATTTCGGTGATGTTCGGCGTTCTGTGAATAGATTAACCATTACTTATCTATGGGACAATTTCACTGCCGCCGAAGATCACCGAATTGTGGCAAACTGCACCATATTTCGCCTGCAATTTGCCAATATTTAGTGAATTGACAGCTTTTTGAAAAGAACTACTAAAGATCTAAACCAGCTAGTAGCAGATGATGGATTGTCCACATCACCAGACACAACATCCAGGGAGAGCTGGAAAATTCATTTTGTTTCGCTTTAAATTAATTTTGTTTTGCTTTGTTTACTATTTTGTTTCGTAACTTTGTTTTGTTTCGTTTGCTATCGAGTTAAGATCAATTCGATAGATGATATCGATTCGAATTTTGTTTCATAAAGTCGTTTGCTGTAGTACTTGTATGTATTGTTGGTTAACATCAATTTGATAATTGATATTTCAATTTGACAGTTGATATGTTACTTCGATAGTTAATATCGATTCGAATTTCGGATCACTAACTAAAACCCTAATTAATCAAATTTTGCTGTTAAAAGGCAAGCTAGGGTTAAATGTTGAGCTATCCATTGCCCTGTGGTGCTGATGCTGACAACAGATTCAGCACCAGAGGCCAATGGACAAGTACAGGGGTGCTTTGTGTAACAGTTGATGTAGTACTTGACTTGTATGTATTGTAAGTTAAGATCAAGTTGATAGTTTATATATCAATTCGATAGTTGATATCGATTCAAATTAAATTCGTTATATACCGTTTCCATTTCAATTAGAATCAAATCAATTTGTTATTTCAGAAGTACTTCCGAAATGCGAATTAGCGAAATTCGTTACAAATTTTAATTTGTTATGAAACGAATTCACACCTCTAGTTGATATGGTCACCCTAGACAAAGGCCCACAGCTGGTGGAATCGTAGCAGGGATACCTATGGCATAGTGGAGATTTCTGTGTTTCACTGACCAGTGAAACGGGAAAATGCACCAGGGACCTTGTTATGATCTGTCAACTGGTCCAGATGTCACCACGTGACGTCCATTAGTCTCAGCCGCCAGGAAGCTCTTCCAGACCTCTTTGATATTTGCAGAGATACCTTTGAGGTTTTGCCCATGACTTATGCCAACGAGAGTCTACGTGGAAAGTCTTTCAAGGCTCTTTTTTTAATATATATATATATGTATACATGTGCTTGAAAAAACTGTGTAAATTAATCACATACTAGTAGAAGGTTCCATGATTAATTCATTATCGATAGCCCTGCTGCATATCAATGCCACGACTGCCAGGAATGCTTTCCATGTAAAGTCCCTCAGGATACATTCGCATGTCACGCTGATCTATGGAGCCCTGGTATACGTGCCCAGTAAATATATAATGGCACATCAAGCTCAAAATGCACGGCAGACGGAGCCAGGTATAGGAATTTTGTTGCAGTGAGACAGCTCTCTGTTTCATGCGACCACCTCTTGTCTTCTCGTTGCTGTTTTGTGTTACTTTACACGCCGTCTGCTTGGCCTCTTTTATTGTCGACCCTAGCTGTTCATCTCGTTAAACAGTTTGGATAACGCACAGCAAAAACTTTTGGCTGAGTCACAATTCCCTGCGATCCGAGCAGCGGCTTTGATGTGATTTGACGTACAATTTTCCCCGTATTGGAATCTTAATACTTGGTTAGATTTCCTGGTCAACAGGATGCAGCAACACCACAATTACCTATATATAGAAAAATCTAATTACAGCCTCATTAACCAATTATCCATGCCAGCAGCCAATTAAACTATCAATCAGACAGCCATTTGTGACAAGACTAATGAGCTGACTGACAACAATATAGTCATCTCATGCTCGTAAGACCGCATTGCACAGCACCTGGCTATTTTTAGGAAAGTCAAACTAATTTGTGCGAGAGTTTCCGTCTGTGCGAGATTAAGAGATTAATCTTTGGTTCGCTTGTAACGTTATGATATTAGAGGTGTGTATGAGCGACACAGGGATTTCTTCTTTTAACTGACAGACATTACTATGTCTAACTTATTCACGCAGCTAAATCATGCTAGAAAAACGTGCCGAAACATGCACAGCCAGAATCCACCACTAGGGGAAGAAGTGGCGCTGTATGATATTAAAAGGTGTCTGCTAGGGCTGCTAATTTAGATAGCTATTAGGTATCTATAGGTGTGATTGGCCACCGTCATACACATATAAAAGGAGCGTCTTCTACTGTTGCCAAAAAAAGTAAATACCTATACAAATGGAGTCAACGTACATATATATCACTTGATCTAGTGATCTAGTACACTGTTTCCAAACCCTGTCCTCAAGTTCTCCTAACGAGCCAGGTTTGCAGGATATCTAAAGCACAGCACAGGTGATTGCAGGATTCAGTCTGCATTTCCCAAAAGTAACACCTAAAATCTCACCTGTTAGGAGTACATACGGACTAGGGTTAGGAACCACAGCCATATGATATAAACTATCCCTACCCTCAGCATCACTTACCTATCTGTGATATAATGTGCCATAAAATGTAAGCTATCTCTGTCCTTCAAAACATTTACCTACCTATCATAAACTGTGATATCCTGTATTATATATTGGTGGTTCCCAACCCTTGTCCTCAGGACCCCCTAACAGGCCAGGCTTGATTTTCTTGATGGTACATTGCCCTTGAGGAAGTCTGGTTCTCCAGACGAAATGCGTCAGGCTTTATATGCTTACAGCTGTTTTATTTTATTTTATTTGTATGCGGAATAAATTTTTACATTTTTGGTATCCTGCGATGGCCTTCTGTGATTGGGAAACTACTAAAGATCTAAACCAGCTAGTAGCAGATGACGGATTGTCCACATCACCAGACACAACATCCAGGGAGAGCTGGAAAATTCATTTTGTTTCGCTTTAAATTAATTTTGTTTTGCTTTGTTTACTATTTTGTTTTGTTTCGTTTGCTATCAAGTTAAGATCAATTCGATAGATGATATCGATTCGAATTTTGTTTCATAAAGTCGTTTGCTGTAGTACTTGTATGTATTGTTGGTTAAGATCAATTTGATAATATTTCAATTTGACAGTTGATATGTCACTTCGATAGTTAATATCGATTCGAATTTCGGATCACTAACTAAAACCCTAATTAATCAAATTTTGCTGTTAAAAGGCAAGCTAGGGTTAAATGTTGAGCTATCCATTGCCCTGTGGTGCTGATGCTGACAACAGATTCAGCACCAGAGGCCAATGGACAAGTACAGGGGTGCTTTGTGTAACAGTTGATGTAGTACTTGACTTGTATGTATTGTAAGTTAAGATCAAGTTGATAGTTTATATATCAATTCGATAGTTGATATCGATTCAAATTAAATTCGTTATATACCGTTTCCATTTCAATTAGAATCAAATCAATTTGTTATTTCAGAAGTACTTCCGAAATGCGAATTAGCAAAATTCGTTACAAATTTTAATTTGTTATGAAACGAATGCACACCTCTAGTTGATATGGTCACCCTAGACAAAGGCCCACAGCTGGTGGAATCGTAGCAGGGATACCTATGGCATAGTGGAGATTTCTGTCTTTTACTCTTCTACTGGAGCTACAGAATCCATTTTTACCATCTTGGCTTTGTTCCTGGGTGGTGACCTCTGCTCTGCACCCTGGCATATTACCGTGACCGGATATGTAACTATCCGCACTCTCACTTCTTTCAGCTGTTACTGGCTAAAATCATGAGCGCTTGGAGGAAGAGCGATTGTGTGTTAATGTATTTTATTAATCTGATATTGCAGCCCTAAATGTGTCTTTTTATACAAATATACAAATGATTTGTACGTACAAAAATGCTGCAGTCATAATGTACAACTCCCCAGCCAATCACAAATATTGGCCGGATAGCAAGAAAAAAAATGCTAACGGCTCAGAAAAAAGAAAAAGGAACAAAAATCCATAAACATAAAATTGTGTGAACTTACACAGAACACAATTGATACTTTGATGCAGAACACATTATTATTGCCAATATTACAGCAAAATATTCCACTAAAACACGGAGCTGATTTACTTGCTCTGCTAACGGTAACTTTTAAATTGAAAAATCTTTAAATCACTATTTTCCTATGTACAGCACGCAGTGTTACTGTTTGGGGGAAGTAATTGGCAGCTAATTATAACAGACTAGTTTGGCACAAAGAAAGTGAGGATGGGCCTGCTCATAGAAGTTCGAATTTTATTTTGGCTCTTTTTATAGGATAAAATAGACAGACAGACACAGGTGGATGGATACATAGAGTCAGATAGGTGGAAGCGGAGATGTTTCGAGAGAGCTATGTCCATAGATACAGATACATAGAGATAGGCCCATAGAGATAGACAGGCCCATAGAGATAGACAGGCCCATAGAGATAGACAGGCCCATAGTGATAGACAAGCCCATAGAGATAGACAGGCCCATAGAGATAGACAGGCCCGTAGAGATAGACAGGTCCATAGAGATAGATAGGCCCATAGTGATAGACAGGCCCGTAGAGATAGACAGGTCCATAGAGATAGATAGGCCCATAGTGATAGACAGGTCCATAGAGATAGACAGGCCCATAGAGATAGACAGGCCCATAGTGATAGACAGGCCCATAGTGATAGACAAGCCCATAGAGATAGACAGGCCCGTAGAGATAGACAGGCCCGTAGAGATAGACAGGCCCGTAGAGATAGACAGGCCCGTAGAGATAGACGGGCCCGTAGAGGTAGACAGGTCCATAGAGATAGACAGGCCCATAGAGATAGACAGGCCCATAGTGATAGACAGGCCCATAGTGATAGACAAGCCCATAGAGATAGACAGGCCCGTAGAGATAGACAGGCCCGTAGAGATAGACAGGTCCGTAGAGATAGATAGGCCCATAGTGATAGGTCCATAGAGATAGATAGGTCCATAGTG
Source organism: Leptobrachium leishanense (assembly GCA_009667805.1). NCBI lineage: Eukaryota > Metazoa > Chordata > Amphibia > Anura > Megophryidae > Leptobrachium > Leptobrachium leishanense. Next base: position 1,750,621 of record CM019072.1, read on the forward strand.
ATAGACAGGTCCATAGAGATAGATAGGTCCATAGTGATAGACAGGTCCATAGAGATAGATAGGTACAGATAGACAGGTCCATAGAGATAGATAGGTACAGAAGGATAGGTCTATAGAGATAGATTGATAGGTCCATAAAGATAGATGCAGATGGATAGGTCCATGTATAAAGATAGATAGATAGACAGACAGGCCCATAGAGCTAGATAGGTACAGAATGGATAGGTCTATAAGGACAGATACAGATGACTTAGTCCATAGAGATAGATAGATAGATAGATAGATAGGTCCATAGAGATAGATAGGTAAAGATAGATAATTCCATAGAGATAGATACAGATAGATAGGTCCCTTGAGATAGACAATCCTTAGATCCAAGGGTCAAGTTGTGCAAAAACTTGTGGGAACACCATTCCCTCTTTTATTTTTGTAGGACGATCGAACTTCCACTTCTGTCTTACACTCTGTATTTAGGTGATAATTCATATATTTTCTTAAGTCACAATAAAAATTAAGATATTTATTATGATTATCATAATTATTACACCAAACACAGATCACTTTTGTCTGTGTTTTTGTGTCGCTGGAACTCAACAACCCGGGATGCTCTGAATACTGGATTTTACAGATCTCATGCTTGGGCCGTGTACTGCAGATCGCGAGGCAGGATCTTGTGTGCATTGCTGGTTTCAATCCTTTGATGGTTAAATTCCTAAAACGCCAATCTCCAAATGTTGGACTCAATTTATACAATCTGACGCCACCTCTTTAGTATGGTGGCCTCTCTACTAAGTGAAAAGAGAAACTGCTGAGATCAAGGCAAAGATCCGAGCATACAACCTACTTTCCGAAGAGCAAGTCTCTGACTTGTTGCTGCTGTGCATTGCTCTTCAATCTCTGCTCTCTTGCTTACTATAGTCTTACCATCATTGGCTGCCACCCCAGTCAGTCAGTCCAAGCATCAACACCATGGGGGATCAGTCACAGAGTTACCGCTTGCCTTCTGTGAAGCAATGCCTGCTGACTGGTGCTATGGCAGTGATCTGCGCTTAATGGACACACACTGCTCTTTGTAATATCTCATCAAGCGGTTAAATATGGCATTGCTCTATATTATTATACTTTACTTTATTTATATAGTGCCAGCATATTCCACAGCGCTAATCAATGGGCACAGTATAGACAGGGTTACAATACATTGAGACTCAACAACAATTTGACAAACCAGTACAGGAGGAAACGAGGGCCCTAATCCCATGGGAACTCATAATCTAGAAGGGTTGGGGGTGGAAACAGGAGGAGGGGACTGCAAGGTGAGAGTGATGGGCTGGTTGAGGCAGTGGGGTGTATTAATGAGTCAGGTGGTAGGCTTGCCTGAATAGGATTGTCTCAAGGCAGCGTTTGAAGGAAGGGAAACTGGGGGAGAGTCTGACCATACGAGGGAGAGTGTTCCAGAGGATGGGGGATGCACGTGAGAAATCCTGCAGACTATCCTGATATGATCTAACACGAGGCTCAAAATTTCCATTTTCCCTCTCGCCTAAAGACGCCTATGGAGATGGATAATCTAAGCAGGGCTAGTGGAAATCTGTTCCTTTCCAACTGTGGAATTTGTCGTTGACCACTTAGGACCGGAAGTGGCAAGTACCTTTTAGGAATTAAAGTTTTGAACCTCGATCTAACAAATCAGTGGCTTGATGGGATTTCCCAGAGAAAGCAGGATAATATAGAATAGATTCAATTTACTTCCACAGCAAAGCCAAGTCTAAGTATGTAATGTCATCACACCTGCTGTTTGAAGGGAGAGAAGGGTCTTTTCCTTACCATCTACCCACAGTTCCTTTTAATATGCTTTCCTCCTAAGAGTATTCGGCACCAGCTACAGAATAAAGTCCTCCCCATGTCAGGTCTCACCAGGCTGGAGTGGAAGAACCTTAAACATTCAAGGCATTGGGTTCTTGAAGACTGTGAATGACTGTCGGTAATGGATTGCGTTTGCTTTTAATTTTTTTATTTAGTACGGGATGTTTTCCTTGGGTATGTCATGCACTTAGGGCTTCGAAAAGCTCCCTCTGGGGACAGTGTTAATTATGGCAAATTATAGCACATTGTAGGAAAAAATAACTGGTTGACGAACTTAAAGAAACAATCTATACACACCATTAGCACATTAATCTACTTACCTGATCATTATGGACGGTTTCCCCCCATTCTGGTTGTACCTGGCTGCTCTTCAAGACAGTGGTCTTCCTTTTGCCCTGAAGGCTGTCAGTCAGCCACCTCTAGACAGCCTTCCAGATATTGCACCTAAAAGCAATTGTTCACATAGGGCTACATAACATTGTCCGCGCTAAAACGGGGACGCAAAGGAGAAAAACCTGCGCCTGCAGGTTTCTCCTTTGTGGCCTCGTTTTAGCTCAGAATTACAATGCAGGCGCTAGAAAAGCTGCCTGCATTGGTAACAGGCGCTAAGCCCCGGGATGCGTGCGGTGGCGCTAAGCGCCGCCGCGCGCATCCTCTCCATGGAGTCCTTAGGACTCCATTGAGGCAGACCCTGGCAGTCACATGACTGGTCAGCATAGTGATCCGCAGGGGGAGACTGGGACACTTTTCCCCCCAGTCTCTCCCTGCTCCCGCCGGATGGAGGAGGCGGACGGAGCCACGTTCCTCACTGCGGGATAATAGGTGAGTATCTGAATTTTTTTGGGGGGGGGTTTCTGCTGGTGCTGACGGATTCTGCACCAGCGGAATCTGTTATCACCAAGTCCGGGCTGTGGTTAACCTTTTGCTAACCGCAGCCGGACGTTAATCAACGTTAGGACTTTGTAATCCTAACGCTGATTAACACTTTCCGCTCCCCATGTTAAGTATAGGGAGCGCAAAGTACAGTAACTTCGCGCTGAAAAGCGCACGATTCCAAACGCTAACGGGTTTCTTAACCCGTTTGGATTGTAATATGCGGTGGCTACCAGGGCTAACGTTAACGCTCACTCAGGTGAGTGCTAACGTTAGCACCAACAATGTAATGCAGCCCATATTTTTTTGCAATTGGGATCATTGAAACAAATGTTGACTTGCTCCATTGATCTCAAAATTAATATCTATACAATTAGTATATGATTTGCAGTCCCTTTAAACCGTGACTCTTGTGACCTTCATGGTATAAATCAACGGAGGTAAAAGAGGAAAAAAAAACAGACCTCTGATTGGTTAATTAGCACAAAACGCATCGAACCTCATCATCCTAGATAGATAATTATCCCTCGCTAAATATTGTTGCTTGTACAGCGTGACCTGCGGTAGAAATGAGTCGAATGAAACAATGCCCAACACCTGTTGTCAAAAAGCAAACAAAGTGCATTGGATGCAAGAGCGCCAGGCCTATCAGATAGGAAACTCATTCGGTTTTCCGCTAAAGAGGTTCTGACGGATCTGCCCCGACAATTTCTTAATAATTGTTTATTTATTCATTAACTTATGCTGTGCTATTTTGGCAAACTACAGAGGAACAGTAAAGCCCATCATGCCATCAGAAAGCTAGCATTAGGACAGATGGTATCCTAGATCTGTGAAAGAGCTTTGGGTAATTAAAAGAAGATTCATTATGAAAGCTATTCATGTACAATGTGGCAAGAGATCCTGCATTTTCTGCCCTGTCTCGTTCAGCCTGGGCGCTGCATGGAAATTCGGCTAAAATCTACTCCGTACAGAATTAGATCACGGCTTTTATCCTCGGACCTGTGCCTCCTGTTGATCTTGACACTTTCATGTTTCTGAGGTCTAGTGATACTTTACCCTTTACTGCTAGAATACATAATAAAAAAAGTAAACTGTTCGGACGGGCCGCAAGGCGTGAATGGCTACCTGCAGTCTATGCATGTGGCTGTGTTGGTAGTAAATTTATTGAATGTTTTAGTGAGTGATTCTTTATTCTGTTCACATCAAGAATTTTTTCCTTATTTTTATTGATTTTGTTTTCATCCAACATGTCATGGCTCACGCTGCCACTGCCGCAGGAAAACCCAAACTGGTGCTGCTCCATGTTGACCACCTTGGCAGAACCTTTCCTGCAAAGTCCTGTTGGCCTCAGGCCAGTTTTGGCTCTCTTTAGAAGATCCAGGCACTTCCACTAATGAGCCCTGTCCAGCCCTTCATAGGGGTGGAGCTCCCTAGGTGCAGTGCTTCTGCATTTGTCTTCACTTGGTGGACGTTCTCCTGGAAGTCTGCTCCCTACCTTCTATTCTTTGTTGTGTTCGCCAGTCTCCTGTCTCTAGTGCCCTGCAACTCACGTTCCTCCTGGATATAATGTCTGAACCCTGCATGCAGATGGGCTATCCTACAGTGACAGTCCGTAACTAGCCGGAATATCTACCTATTTCCGAATTGAAGACAGTACCAAAGGTATTCACAGATAGCGTAGAACCACAGACACCAAGGGTTAACACCAGATTTCTCATGAGCCAACTAACATGGGTTAATACAATCAGGTCATCAAAGGTATGCCCGGACTCGTATGCCAGAGCGAGTAGTCAGAGGATTGCCAGGGGTCGTATGCCAGAATGGGTACTCAGAGGATTGACAGGGGTCGTATGCCAGAGCGGGTAGTCAAAGGATTGGCAAGGGTTAAGGGTTAATAAACATCAGACGAACCAGACTCAGAAACAGGTTAACAGAAGGTATAAGCAATGAGCACTGAGAGGAGTGTAAACCACCTCAGGGCAAGGAACATGTCTCAAGCATCTGATTTTAAACCCGGTGGGTGCCGCATCATCACACCGCGCCACGCCCACCACGCCTGCCACGCCCGCCACCTCGACCTGTGACCACATCCATCCGATACTACACTCGGCTGGCCAGCAAGCAGCGAAGAAGGCGTTGCCAGCTGCCGGGATACCAGGATGGTGCGGGATGTGACATCTGCTATCTTGTGTCTCTTGTAAGTCCTGATGTCTTACCCTCTATGTCTGTGTCTTGTAGCTCCCTGCCTCTTCCCATAGTCAACCATTTTCCTGTCTTGTCCCTCACCATCTTTCCATACTGCTGTTTATCTGTGATAACCACAATAAATCCCCATTGGAACCTCATTCACGTGTCTCTGCTCATTGTATCAACTGCATATTGAACTCATACCCTTACCCCCTTACACCAAGATCGTGACACAAAATTCTTGGTGCCTGGGGAAGTACTTAAATCAAGGATCTGAAACTCTGCTCCCCCAGTGCCCCCTCTGAACTACAACTCCCATAATTCTCTGTCCATCTGTTGCATTCAAAGAATTCTGTAAATTGTAAGCAAACAACATCTGGGGGGCCAGAGTTTGAGACCCCTGTATTAAATATTAGCCAGCCAAAGACGTGAAGATCTTTGGCCCCGAGACTACCTGTCACAGAAAGTTACTCAGTGCCCAGAGAATCCCCAAACAAAGAATAATTTAAGAAAAGAGCAGATTTCCGCACTATATTATTCAGGTAAACGTGCAGTCCAGGTATTTACAAAAGCTGACACTTTGCGCATGTTTTCGAGGCTTTTAGTGTAGTTGCGGATAGGATCGACTCCGGAAAAGTATTCGGTATTCTGTGATCGAGACAAAATGATTCCCTGCATGAAAGAATTTCACATCAGCGCAAGTCCCAAAGAGAATAAATGGTGCACTTTGATGAAATAGTCCATGCTGTTCTCATGCATCCAATAATTGCATCAGAGTTTCTTTCAGATCTACTGCTGTTTCTAGCATATAGGGCAGCCTGCAGTTTGGGCTTTTTATCCTTCCAGAGCCAAAATGCCTATCAGAACTTTCATTCAAATACTTTAACTAGAAAATTTATCTTTCACACTTCCTTCCTCTCTTCTTCCCTTCCTTACTTTCTCCCTCTTTTCCTTCACTCATTTCTTATACCCTACTACACTCCCCCTCCCATCCTCACCCACACCTCACTCATCTTTCCTACCTTCTCATCCTCTATCTTTCCTTCCTCAACTCTCCTTCTATTTTTTTGCTTCCTTTCCTTTTCCTTCCCATTATTTTCCTTTCCTTCCTGCACTGCCATTCCTTTTACCTACACACAGTTTCCTTTCTTTCCTACGCTGCCTTTCCCTTTCTTCTTACACTGCCTTTCCTTTTCTTCTTACATTACCTCTCCTTTTCTTCTTACACTGCCTTTCCTTTTCTTCTTGCGCTGCCTTTCCTTTTCTGCTTGCGCTGCCTTTCCTTTTCATCCTACAATGGCTTTCGTTTTCTTCTTACATTGGCTTTCCTTTTCTTCTTGTGCTGCCTATCCTTGTCTTCTTATGCTGCCTTTCCTTTTCTTCTTACCCTGCCTTAACTTTTCTTCCTACACTGCCTTTTCATTTCTTCTTACATTACCTTTCCTTTTCTTTTTACACTACCTTTCCTTTTCTGCTTGCGCTGTCTTTCCTTTTCTTCCTACAATGGCTTTCCTTTTCTTCCTACACTGCCTTTCCTTTTCTTCTTACATTACCTTTCCTTTTCTTCTTACACTACCTTTCCTTTTCTGCTTGCACTGTCTTTCCTTTTCTTCCTACAATGGCTTTCCTTTTCTTCTTACACTGGCTTTCCTTTTCTTCTTGCGCTGCCTTTCCTTGTTTTCTTACACTGCCTTTCCTTTTCTGCTTGCACTGCCTTTCCTTTTCTTACTACACTGCCTTTCCTTTTATTCTTACACTGCCTTTCCTTTTCTTCCTACACTGCCTTTCCTGGTCTTCTTACGCTGCCTTTCCTTTTCTTCTTAAGCTGCTTTTCCTTGTCTTCTTACGCTGCCTTTCCTTTTCTTTTTGTGCTGCCTTTCCTTGTCTTCTTACGCTGCCTTTCCTTTTCTTCATAAACTGCCTTTCCTTTTCTTCTTACACTGCCTTTCCTTTTCTTCCTACACTGGCTTTCCTTTTCTTCTTACGCTGTCTTTTCTTTTCTTTTTGCGCTGCCTTTCCTTGTCTTCTTACGCTGCCTTTCCTTTTCTTCCTACACTGCCTTTCCTTTTCTTCTTACATTACCTTTCCTTTTCTTCATACACTACCTTTCCTTTTCTGCTTGCGCTGTCTTTCCTTTTCTTCCTACAATGGCTTTCCTTTTCTTCTTACACTGGCTTTCCTTTTCTTCTTACACTGCCTTTCCTTTTCTTCCTACACTGCCTTTCCTTTTCTTCTTACATTACCTTTCCTTGTTTTCTTACACTGCCTTTCCTTTTCTTCTTGCGCTGCCTTTCCTTTTCTTTCTACAGTGCCTTCATTTTCTTCTTACACTGCCTTTCCTTTTCTTCCTACACTGCCTTTCCTTTTCTTCTTACATTACCTTTCCTTGTTTTCTTACACTGCCTTTCCTTTTCTTCTTACACTGGCTTTCCTTTTCTACTTACGCTGACTTTCCTTTTCTTCTTGCGCTGCCTTTCCTTGTCTTCTTACGCTACCTTTCCTTTTCTTCTTGTGCTGCCTTTCCTTGTCTTCTTGCGCTGCCTTTCCTTGTCTTCTTACGCTGCCTTTCCTTTTCTTCTTGCACTGCCTTTCCTTTTCTTCTTGCGCTGCCTTTCCTTGTCTCCTTGCGCTGCCTTTCCTTGTCTTCTTACGCTGCCTTTCCTTTTCTTCCTACAATGCCTTTCCTTTTCTTCCTACACTGGCTTTTCTTTTCTTCTTACGATGTCTTTTCTTTTCTTTTCGCGCTGCCTTTCCTTGTATTTTTGTGCTGCCTTTCCTTTTCTTCATACACTGCTTTTCCTTTTCTTCTTACACTGCCTTTCCTTTTCTTCCTACACTGCCTTTCCTTTTCATCCCATGTTGCCTTTTCTTGTCTTCTTACACCGCCTTTCCTTTTTTTCCTACACTGCATTTCCTTTTCATCCTATGTTGCCTTTTCTTGTCTTCTTACACTGCCGTCCCTTTTTAATTAGTGTGCTGTCATATAATTTATGTCCATGGTAAAGGAAGAAAGTCTGGTCACACCAGGTGAATTACGGAAAAGGATCTGATTTATTGAAGACTATGAAACATTTCAGATCTCCCTCAGGGCCTTTCTCTAGCACTGAGAGAGGATGGAAACATTGCACAGTTTACAACAAAGCTGCTTCATTTTCATTCCTCACCTGTAAGAATAAAAGAGAATATAAGGTCTAAAGCAAAGCACAACCAAAGAGGGATAATCCTGAAATAGACCAAATAGAAGCATACTTTAGGCACAGAGACTGGACTATACAATTGACCACTCACATCAAACACTCCTGAGGAAGTTTGCGAAACGCACCGAACTATCCACTGCATCTCCTGCCCAGCCTAATCATGGACCATTGACTGCAAAGATCAGACTAGACTCTTTGGGCCTGGAAGACATGATGAGCTAGTAATTTCTCTATTTTATGTAAGTGCAGTATATCAACAGTATCTTTCTATCCGCACTATTTTCCCTCTCCACTGAGGTATCCGTACAGGAAGATCTGTCACTTGGATGTTGGCACGATATCTGGTTCCCTGAGGGAATGATATGCGCATTATATTCTGGAATATGTGAGTGGCCAATTGTCTAGTCTGTTCTCTTAGCCTAAGGGATATTAACCTATGTTTTATATTTGCTCTAAAGCAAAACATGTCAAACGATAGATTCGTAGCTCTAAATAATGACATTGTGATGCTTAAACACACATCTCGAGATGCGCAACGATTAAATCAGATGTCAGACCTTAATAGTTTGTCGTAGAATCTAGTCCTAAATTATTATATTTAATATATATATATATATATTATATATCATTGTTATTATTATTTTTCCCCATGAAACTTTCTTTTAAAGCATATGAACGTTGGATCAGTTATTCTGATTCTCTATTGACCTGGTTTCTCTGGAACGCTAGCGAGGTAGAAAATGACTTGTTTACAATGTGGTTCATGAAATGTTAATATCAAGTAACAGTGGCTGTCCTTGAGGAACATTAAGAAATCTTATACAGCATCGTTTTTGCTGGCGCGTTGAAGTTTTTTGCAACTTGATGAGATACAGTATCTCTTTAGTCCTTTCCGTGACAGAGGGCTCTCTTCCGTGGCACATCGAGCAACCACTTGGTCTTGTCCGCTACGGATCTACAACGACATATCGTTTATCTCCGTAATAGCCGGATGGGGGAATCTCGATTCCAGGGGGTCCTATAAATTATAAATTGCCGTTTATTCCTCAGGAATCTGGGCCTGTTTTCCTGTTAATTGAGAGTAATTGACTGGTCATCTCATTTACACATAATTAGTTTTGATGAAAAGTTGACGAGAACAATTTGCATATATAAATCCGGGTCTAAGATCGTGGTTTGCGTGTCATCCCTGTAGGACACAAACTGTCCCTTCTGGTTTGTCAATCTAAAAATATCTCCTTAGGTCATTTTGCAGCTCCTTGGCAATGTCATATTGGCATTTGAAAGGGTCTAGTAGCTTTCCATGAAGGCTTGGAGTCATAACAATGTAATTGCGAGGTCAGCCTTTATCCGGGATGAAAACTGAAATCTGGCACGCCTGGACGATCCGTGATTTGGCGTATCCAAAGCTCTCCATTTCAACAAATGTCTACCTGCAAGTTGATGCAGAGCTCATAGCTGGGGTGATCTGGACTCCATGTAGTCCTATGGACTCCAGGAAACGAGTGGTGCAGCAGTGTGCGACGTCGTTATCACTGCGGTATCAGAACGTCTGGATCTGTATAGGTGAGGAAGAAAGGAGCTTGATAGGAATATCGTCTTGTGACATTCTTTCCCTTATCATCTCCCTTTTAACGTCAAGTGTGGAATAGGGCCCTATGTGTATGAACAATCCTGTGGGAAGTTACGTCTAACGTCGTGTTTGTGTCTCTACAGTTCACACATTTATTCTGTTGCCATCAGAGATACTTTATCTGTGATTGGGCTTCAGCTCTAAGCATCAGCAACCCAGCAACCAGTAGTCCTACCACCCATGAGGCTGGGGTCAGTCGAGCGCACTATGTACGCCCATACTGACGTGCCTTCCGGCGTCCGTCACAATATTGTGATGCTGCGACAGGGATGGGTACACGCTATTGCGTGCGCACAACAGCGAACATTCTGCATCCGTGCAGCAAGCCTCCCCGTCGAAACACTAGATGTGCGTAGACTCGACTGTGTCAGGAATCTGGATCGGTAGATTAGGAGATGAGCCCAGGATGCAGTGATAAAGACACACAGACAGGTTCCACGGTACAAAGGGGGTTTATTGATGCAGGATACAACTTGAAGCAGGATACACGAGACACTAGGTATACTTGGCACTGGAGACACAGGATACACTTGGCACTGGAGACACAGAATACACTTGGCACTGGAGACACAGGAGACACTTGGCACTGGAGACACAGGAGACAATAGGCGCTGGAGACACAGGATACACGTGGCACTGGAGACACAGGATACACTTGGCACTCGAGACACAGGAGACACAGGATACACTTGGCACTGGAGACACAGGATACACTTGGCACTGGAGACACAGGATACACTTGGCAATGTCTGTTAGCTGGATACACAAGATCTCGAGGGAGACACAGCTTGGCAGTGGAAGCCAATGTTAATGCAGTCGCAATGCATCATGGGAGATTGCCCCTTAAATAGGGAAACACAGGGAGGTAATTGAGACACCTGTGGCTGCTGCAGTGGCTGACTGAGGTACTGCAGGCAATTAGGCAAAGGACTGTCAGGCTGGAATATTCTATATGTTCCATGTACAACAAAACTGAGGTTTTTGTTTGTTTCAATGGCCATTGCAATGTAAGCTCACTCGCCACTTCACGGCACCTCTTTACAGAGTGAGTACCTAACATGTACCAAAAGGCCGCTCTACTGAGCAGCTCCAAGCCCCTCCTGCTGCTTTTCAGCCAAGGAGAGGCAGAGATATGGTGGGTTTTATTTATACACGCACCAAACACTTCCCATTTGGGATTAAAAACAAAAACATGGAAAGAGGAACAGCTGCAGAACGACGGACTGGTGTTACAAGCATGATATACATAAATACAGAAAAAATGGCGTCGCGCCCACACTCACCGGAGCGGCAGCAACTGCCAGGAGTAACAGCCCAGTTAATGTATAAAACATAACAAGGAAAAAAGGTGTCATCTGCGCTCGTTTGTATGTGTTCCATGTACAACAAAACTGAGGTTTTCGTTTGTTTCAATGGCCATTGCAACGTAAGCTCACTCGTCACTTCACGGCACCTCTTTACAGAGTGAGTACCTAACATGTACCAAAAGGCCGCTCTACTGAGCAGCTCCAAGCCCCTCCTGCTGCTTTTCAGCCAAGGAAAGGCAGAGATATGGTGGGTTTTATTTATACACGCACCAAACACTTCCCATTTGGGATTAAAAAAAAACATGGAAAGAGGAACAGCTGCAGAACGACGGACTGGTGTTACAAGCATGATATATATAAATACAGAAAAAATGGCGTCGCGCCCATACTTACCGGAGCGGCAGCAGCTGCCAGGAGTAACAGCCCAGTTAATGTATAAAACATAACAAGGAAAAAAGGTGTCATCTGTGCTCGTTTCTATGTGTTCCATGTACAACAAAACTGAGGTTTTCGTTTGTTTCAATGGCCATTGCAACGTAAGCTCACTCGTCACTTCACGGCACCTCTTTACAGAGTGAGTACCTAACATGTGCCAAAAGGCCGCTCTACTGAGCAGCTCCAAGCCCCTCCTGCTGCTTTTCAGCCAAGGAAAGGCAGAGATATGGTGGGTTTTATTTATACACGCACCAAACACTTCCCATTTGGGATTTAAAAAAACATGGAAAGAGGAACAGCTGCAGAACGACGGACTGGTGTTACAAGCATGATATATATAAATACAGAAAAAATGGCGTCGCGCCCATACTTACCGGAGCGCAGCAACTGCCAGGAGTAACAGCCCAGTTAATGTATAAAACATAACAAGGAAAAAAGGTGTCATCTGCGCTCGTTTCTATGTGTTCCATGTACAACAAAACTGAGGTTATGTTTGTTTCAATGGCCATTGCAACGTAAGCTCACTCGCCACTTCACGGCACCTCTTTACCATATCTTTGCCTCTCCTTGGCTGAAAAGCAGCAGGAGGGGCTTGGAGCTGCTCAGTAGAGCGGCCTTTTGGTACATGTTAGGTACTCACTCTGTAAAGAGGTGCCGTGAAGTGGCGAGTGAGCTTACGTTGCAATGGCCATTGAAACAAACAAAAACCTCAGTTTTGTTGTACATGGAACACATAGAAACGAGCGCAGATGACACCTTTTTTCCTTGTTATGTTTTATACATTAACTGGGCTGTTACTCCTGGCAGTTGCTGCCGCTCCGGTGAGTATGGGCGCGACGCCATTTCTGTATTTAGGCTGGAATATTCACCTTATGAGGCTTCTTGCGATGGCGGCGACGTGTAACCTGACAGGCTGCAAAGTGCGATCCTCCTATGAAGATCGAGCCTTGCAGCGCTGAGCGTGCTAACTGCACTCAGCGAGGTGATCACACGGGTATCGAGTGGAAGGAACTTCAATCTCACGGACGTTCCTTCCGCTCTTACTACCGCTCGTCTGACCCCGGCCTTATACCCAGCTGTTTGTTTGCCGGTCAGATCGGAGACAGACTTTTTTTTTACCTGGAAAACCTTTTATTAATGAAGGGCGGCGTAAGATTTTCATAAGAAAAATGGGTCGGCATTTTAAAAGTGGAGCAATTGCCGTGGGAACCAAGTCAGCAGAAATGGCTCCATGGCGATTGCTCCACTTTAGAAATTCACCACCTTTTTTCTATCAGCTTTGCTTAAAAATCTATTCCTGTCATAGCCGTCCTGAGCATACAAAGGGGTTTAATCTTGGGGGGGCAGAGAAAAAGCAATCCACCGGCAGATAAGCATAGTTAAATGATGGGATGAAGGTTCATTCTAGTGGTTATTAAACCAAGAGGGTTATTCAAAGAGCAGCAATATTTCGGTGTGGTTTCGTTTGGCGCACTTAGGTGCGATTTGGCAATTCCAGTTCGCCGACCCTATGGTGAATTCACTGCAGGGTCCCTGACGTGCGCTGCCGCTGAACAGACTGCCGAACGTTACTGCCGAACGTTACTGCCGACCTCTGAGCAGCCCGCCGAACACCACTGAACTGTCCGCCGAAAAGCCTGCAGAACTGCAGAAAAATGGGACTGTGCTATTTTTTAAAAAGTGTTTAAAACAATAAAAATGTGGTAGAAATAATAAAAAAAGTCCTATAAAAATAATAAGACGGTCTTTTTGAATAATAATAAAAAAACGCCATTAAAAAAAAAAACTGGGAATTAAATATTTGTCCTAAAAGAGAATCGAGAAGACTATCAAAAAAATTCTAAAAAGGTAAATAAATAAAAGTGTTTTTTTTCCTGTAAATTAAAAGAATAAACGGTGGAATAAAAACGATACTATTTTTTTTTTACAGTGAATCCTGTCGAAATGAACCACCGAAAATCATGGCATTTCACTGATATTCCGGCACAGTTCGGCGTTCTCTGAATAGATTAACCGTTACTTCTCTATTGGAGAATTTCACTGTTTTGCCGAATTGTGGCAAACTGCACCGTATTTTGCTGTCAATACGCCAGTATTTGGCGAATTGACAGGTCTCTGAATAGATGAACTGCCACTAAATTGCACCGTATGGTGAAACTCACTGTTTGGTGAAACTCGGTGGCAATTTTGACGCTTATTGAATTTCCTTGTAAGTTTTAATAAATCCAGCCTGGTAAAAAAAATATATATGTAACTGAAAAATGTCCTTATTTTCCTGTTTTCTCAGTTGCCCCCCCCTCCCCAACCTCTGATCTCAGCTACTTATCTTAATTTTTCACTGTGGGGGGGGGGTCTTCCACTGTGCTTGGTGTTGTGGAGATGAATTGAGATCAGGTTACAGAAGGATAAAGGAAGAGAGACGATGGCAGAATCGGTTAAGTTTAACTAAGAAGATATAAAAAATGTCATTATGTGTCAAGTCTTACCAAACAAAGGTTTAAAGATGAGATCTCAAACTCTGCCCCCCCCCCAGATCTTGATTGCCTCCATTTCCCAGAATTCTATTGATGGCCAGAGAATCATGGGAGTTGTATTTTCAGAATAATCTGGGGGACCAGAGTTTAACAGTGCTGATATAAAGAGAATCTTGTCACGGTTTTGCAGAAGAAGAAGAAGAAGTCAAGTATGTAGTACAAAAAGGTCCCTTTAAACCAGGTCTGCTCAACCTTGGCCCTCCAGATGTTCTGGAGCTACATTTCCCACAATCCTGTCGATTGTATGAGTGACTGAGCATCATGGGAGTTCCAAAACATCTGAAGGGTCAAGGTTGAGCTCCCCTGGTTTAAATAAACATAACATACAGCGAAATTGAAGCAAGAGTGACTTGCAAGTCTTCAAGTAAGTGTCCTTGGGCAAGACACCCAACGGTACATACTCTCCAACCAGGACATACTTGAAAACGAGAGAAATCTCAATGTATCCTTTCTGGTAAAATCCTTTCTCAAAAAAAAAACCAAAAAAAAAATCATTGTATTTTTTATTTTTTTTATTATTTTTTTATTATTTATTTATTATTATTTTTTTAATGGGGCGAATACAGTCATTTTGTTAATACAGCATTAAGATAAAATTTCAAAAGCAAATCCTCCTCCCAGCAGAATGCAGCATTCTGCCAGACACAAGATTCCCCAGATTTAGAGATACTTGGAAATATTTAGTATATACCTCTTAACGGCGCACGCGGAGCCTGCCAAAGAAAAGATTAGTCTGCCTGAAGATTTGCTACAGGAGAACGAAGCTTTCTCAGTATTATTTACAGTCTGATTCCTGCGAGACAGAATTTAGAAAGATGCAATATTTGTGTATAGAGGTCTTATCACAACGCGACCGGCAATTATATCTCGTATAAAGCGTGTGCGGGAGAATCATGGCCGCTCTACACTATGGTATAATCGCCGCCAATAATGTAGCAAGGTAATTATCAAGACCAACATCCTCCTTTCCCCACGAAAAAATCCATTACTTCCAGATGTAGATATTTCACGGGCTGATGGCCGCGTGGTAAATATAAGTGTAATGGTCTTACACATTGACCTGCTCGGCCTGAACCGGGTTTACAGGGTCAACCCAAGCATGTGAGAGATGCTTATCTGCAGGTGGACAACAAACCTAGGGGCCAGACCACGGCTGGAATGTCAAAGGTATGACGCAAATGGAAAACGTGTGCGTCAGACGTTTCCATTTGCAGCTCTCCTTTAATCCCTTAGTGACCGGGCGATTTTACAAAAGTCTGTTGTGATGGGACGGCCGCCACTAGCGCAGTACAACAGTTCAAGTGTTTATTTCTTTGTGTGTTATTAAAAGTTCGTTAGCCCTTATTTTTATAAGTACCCCAATGTGATTTTCCCTGTTGTTCCCCTGTTCCCCGCTCGTTCAGAGCCCCGGACAGTTCACCAGTCTATGAGTGCCCCGAGCCGCCGCTAATTATGCCTGCCCAGCCGCCCAACCTTGTCCACCTTGCCCCGTGGAGCGGGTACCACGTAGAAGAGCGCTTCTTGGCCAGTGTGCCCCCTAAAATTAGGTTTAACCCCAAGAACCGACCCTCGGCCTGGAGCGCGGCTGAAAATGGTGACTCTTGCTCGGGTACAGCCGCCGAGCTTCCACCCTCCACCGCTTGACCTAAACATAAACAGCGCAGAAATATAAAAACAACAGTGGGCACTAAAGGACGGATGTGACGGATCCCGCTACTCGGGGTGAGTAGATCCGCCATCAGCGCCGAGTACACCTGGAGGTCGGTAGTGTGGTAGCGAGGTGCCGCTGGTCCTTGTAGGATACCCCAAGGTTGCAGCGCTGTAGAGAGGTCCTTGAAGCGTCCCGGTTCCCAAAGCCCTGTTATCCCCAATTACTAGCCGAAGCAGGAGTAAAGGTTCAAACAAGAGTGATTTATTTTGCATGGGGAACACAGGTGTATTTATGGGGGAAAAAGGCATTGTTCTCCTCTGGCCCACCCTCAGCCCTCCCGGGGTGATTTCTGCCACTGCCCCGAGCCATTGCCCAATTTCCCTTTGTTAACTTGGGGCCCCCCCTGCTGGGCGCAGCCCTTATCTTGGGGCTCGGCGCCAGCTCGCCTGGACCATGGTCAGATCAGGGCGCTTTTTGGAGTGAAACAGCCCAGGGGCCCGAACTACATGGCTGTACCCAAAGTGTGCCTCTGCTCCAAGGGGATCACCCCCAAAACCATCGTAACTCCAAAGTCGGGCTGAAAGCCGCAGGGGGAGCCACGAGACAAGGGAAGCGCTGACACCACAGGAGCGACTCCGGGAGGGAGCCAGATGAGCTGGCGCCGACCGCTTTTGGGCTCCTATCTCCGCTGGCTGAGCATTGTGGGAAATTAAGTTTCTAAACCCTCGCCCTGTCCCATTTCGCCAGCGCAGGATGACACGGCTGGGGCGCTAAAGAGAATGGGCCCTATTACATTCTTCACGCAAAAACGCGTGAATTTTTGCGCGAACCGTTAAACGTTAACGCGTGTAAATCAACGCTTGTATTACAATCCTCGTGCATTTTTTCATCCGTCAAAAAATAATGCGCGTAAAACGGACGCGCACAACTGTGCGCGCAGCAACGTTGCAAGCAGAAATCGGTGGGCGGACTGTTTTTTTCACGCAATTCAGCCAATCAGAATTAAGAACCACAATTGTCTCACGTTAACTTTTTGCACCTGTCAAAGTCAATATGCTGCAGCAAAAAAAAGAACACGCACAACATCTCCATTTTATTGGTTAGGTATGTGTAGAATGTGTAACTATACTTTGCTGCGTATGTTTTTTTGGGCTGGTGTATTTGGTTTCGGCCAAGTTGATAGAATTTGCCATTAACACCAGCTTTTAGGAGTTGCTAAAATTATGCGCGTAAAGGCTGTGCGTTACAAACTGCACATAGATTGTAATACCATCCGCGTAGCAGCGCAAAAACGCATTTGCGCTCACAATGTTAAGTATAGGACGCGTGAAGTACAGTAAGCTCGGGCAGTGTTCGCGCAGGTTCACCCGCGGTAGACGTATACGCGCGTTTGTTGTGCTGACATTGTAATACGACGTTCAGCGCAAAGGGTTTTCCTCTCGCCGTAATGCATTTTTGCGCCGGCGCAAACGTTTGCGTTAAGATTGCAATAGGGCCCAATGTGGTTTTTTTAGTTCCCTGTTTTGCGGCCTGGCTGTTCATCGCGCAGCAAGACATGACTTATTAGGTGTTTTTTTTTTCGTTTATGGGAAGGTCGTGCTGCTTGCAGAATTCCCTCTGTAATTCTAATCCATTTTCCTTGATTGCTCTGAATCATGCTGTCAGATCCTGCAGCATCTGGCTGCCTCCTATCCAGATGTGCTTTCAATAGTCTGTATTTTTATGTTTGTGGATTGGGCTTTTTTTGTTTACTAATGCTAATGTCAGAGGAACGCAGTCTGAGCGCACTCTGCGTGCGTGCATAACGGACGGACTGATGGAAGATACTGTAGATGCCACACGGTCCGTTTTTTTTGACGGATGTAGAAAAAAAAGGGAAATATGGGAATTAAAATTTATTAAAATTAAATGACAGGTACAGTCAGCCAGACCAAAAAAAGTCTGAGCGTCATCGTGATGGACGTCGCAAATGTGCTGCGTCTGACGTCTCGTCATCACGTACACAGGCCGCTACGCGGATGCGGTGCCCTCTGGGCGTCTGTCCTAGAGGTTTTACGTTCTTGCCTCAATGGCACCCGTTTGCCACCTGCGAGGTTTTCGTGCGCATTTCGGTGCGCACGTACTTCGTGTGTTGGTCTCCATTGATCACAAATCAATGCTACGTCGGACGTTAAACAGTGCGGCGACACGGACGTTGTGACTGCGTTCATCTGACTCCAGCTTAAGGCTGGGGTCAGACTAACGCATTTTTAACGTGCGTTTAGGCGCACTTAATCACGGCCGCAGTAGCAGCAAATGACGGGCAATGACGGCCAATGTACAAAGTACGGCCGCACGAAAGTCCGGCCGCGCAATGCAAGCGGCAAACTAACGCATTTTTTTGAGAACGCAGAACCTCTAGTACTGACGTACAGAGTGTGCTGCGTCGGCATAGCGGCGAGTTTGCGTGATTAGGAAATGTCAGACGCTGCTCATGTCCGGACAACATAACGTACAGACGCAAAAAGTTTCCTGGTTTGGATCCGTAGCAAATCACGCACTAAAAAGCGCGTCGTATGACCGTTTTCGCGCATGACTGCCTAAACACCCACCATAACAAACCATAACATAACTCCATTTTAACTGCCAAGCCCCCCACACCATATCCCCAGGAAATATGACATGACACTCTATAATGTGGAAAAGGCTTGGCCACAGCTTTATTGAAAAAAGAACATTTTAAATCACATATAACCACCTGACCAGCGTTAAGCATTTTTTATTAGATGATCAGAAATACCAGCTGCCATCTGCATGGGACCAATCCCAGCAGGCAGTTAAATAAAGTCCCAGAGTTCAGCTCCTGCAAAGATATTCTGAGCAGAAACCCCCTCTCCAAAGCTCCCTTCACGGAGTTCCACCATCCTTCCTCGCTGGCCAGGGGCTTCCAAACCGCCATATGAGCTGTGACAATCCTGAAAAGAAGAAAACAAAAAACCAGCAAGAAAACAAAACAAAGGGGCGGGAGGGCGGGAAAGAACGTTGTCTTGACAGATTTCTCCTACAGTGAAATGACCACCCCTCCCTCTCCTTATATACATTGTAACCTGCAACATTTAAAAATTCCCAACAGCCAATCCTAATCAAACCACGCCTAACCATCCCTTAATTTTGGCGGGCATTTCTGTCAGTCATGGCCCATTTAACCCATTAATCATGGCCACGGGCTATCTTTCCGTGAAAAAATACGTCAATGCGTTCGGACGCACTTTTTGACGGTCGCTGCGAATAATGCGTTCATTTGACCCTAGCCTAAAACGTATTTAAAAAAAAGGCATCCGTACCGTAATATATCGCCTTTGCAGGAAAAATAAAGGACGTTGAATCCTTCCGATGAATTTAAGGGTTACATAATAAAAGAAGGTATGGACTGCAACACAACTGGGCTTTTTTTTTTTTACTTAAATTGCTGTAGTTACCTGGAAAGCCCATCCAGTGGAAGTAGTAAAAGTTATCAGTGATATAAATAAGGAAACGGTTAACTGGAATACTATCAGTCGTATTGCTGGAAGCAGTAAAGGGTAAAGGGGTTTTTCAGAGAGCACCAAATTGGCCACGAATTGCACTGAACTGTGAATTTCCCCGTACGGTGGAATTTCGTTGCCATTCGGCTATTCAAAAAGTAGGCAGTTTGCCAAATATTGGCGAATTGCCAGCAAAATACAGTGCTGTTCGGCAGCAGTGAAATCCCGCATAGAGAAGCAATGGTTTATCTATTCAGAGACTTCCGCCGGTCGATTGGTTATGTGACAGGCGTTCTGTTCGGCGGATCATCGGATCTATTTGGCAGCGTTTTGTATCGATTTGGTGGTTTTTCAGAGGTTTGAGGATGCGTTTGGCGGTTTATCAGGTCGATTTGGTGGTTTTTCTGATCGTTTTTTGGTGATTATTTTCGGCATTTTGTGGCTGCGTTTGGCAGGGGTTTATCGGTGGCGTGTGCACTTTGGGGACCTTGCAGTGAATGCTGAATTCACCGTAATCAAAGAAAAAAACAGATGAACAGAACAAGCGACAGAGACACCCTAATTACTGGGATATCGAAATATAAAGGAAAGAGCACTCAAAGATCTTGCCTTTGCAGTAATTTAATGTATCAAAGGCAACTGATACAGTGTCAACGTTTCAGTCAAGAGACACTTTTTCAACCTTGATAAAAGTCGGACACTGTATCAGCTGCCTTTAGGCTGGGGTCAGACCAGCGCACTTTTAACGTGCGTTCTGGCACACATAATTACGGCCGCACTAGCAGCAGATGACGGGCAATGACGGCCAATATACGATGTACGGCCGCACAAAAGTCCGGCCGTGCAACGCAAGTGGAATTTGAACGCATTTTTCTGAGAGCGCTGAACTGCTAGTACTGACGTACTGATTGCGCAGCTGCGGCATAGCGGCGTGTTTGCGTGATTAGGAGATGTCAGACGCTGCTAATGTCCAGCCTACATAACGTCCAGACGCAAAAAGAGTTTTATTGACGATCCGTACAAAATCACGCCCGAAAATGCGCGTCGTCTGATCGTTTTTGCGCATTCCGTGAAAAAATACGTCAATGCGTTCAGACGCACTTTTTCACGTTCGCGGGGAAAAATGCTTTCGTCTGACCCTAGCCTTAAAGCATTATATTGTTGCAAGTGAAGAAGTTTGTGTGTGTGTGTGTGTGTTTGTTTGTTTGTTATGGGTAAAGTCCAAAATCTGGATAAACCATAGGATTAGCCAGGAGCTTTGTTAAATCCCGAAATGAAATCAGCCATTGGCCTTTATTGGGGTAATCTACAGGCTAACCAAACATTCTTTGGTAAAATCGATTCTATTAAGTCCATTGATTTAAGGGTAAAGTTAGGAGAATTGGCAGGAGAAGTGAAAAATCTATGTCAAACTAGCCAAATCCTAAAAATCCTTCCATTTATCTCACTTTCCAAATCAGCTATTTGGTCTAGATTGTTCTCTTCTCCTACCAATTCTCCTGACTTCACCGTTTAGTGAATGGACGCTCCAGGGTTAGGGATAGGTTTAAGGTTAGGTTTGGGGTAGGGTTGGCCAGGGATATGGGTAATCTTTTGGGTCAACTGTAAATCACTCAACTCTCAGAGAACAGTCAGCGGCGCTTGGGTACATTTGGGTTTACCTGGTTAAAGTCTTATGGACATCCTTATACCTAGGATTAACTAAGTAAAGCCTGATGTTTGGTTTCTTACCCAAAGGTGCCTGGGTAATGTCAGTTTCATCCTGGTAGAACTAGGTTTATCTGGATTTTGGACTCTTGACAAGTTCCCATGCTTATTTTTGTAAGACTTAACCCATGCACATCTACATGTGATTTCTGTGGATTTTCTAATAGTCCAACTTGGATGATAACCACCGGCTGGGTGGAGTAGTACCGGTTGGGTGCCGTAGTACCGGTTGGGTGGAGTAGTACCCTTTGGGTGGAGTAGTACCGGCTGGGTGGAGTAGTACCGGTTGGGTGGAGTAGTAGTGGTTGGGTGCAGTAGTACCAGTTGGGTGCAGAAGTACTGGTTGGGTGGAGTAGTACCGGTTGGGTGGAGTAGAGCTAACATCACTGCTCTATGATCGTGGAGACACAGGTTCGAATCCTAGCAAGAACACCTTTCCAGTAAGTGTCCTTGGGCATTTGGCCACACATACTTGAAAACAAGAGAAATCTCAATGTATCACTATAATATAAAATACTTTCTAAAAAAAATTAATTAAATGTGACCATGTGAATTTGGCATTTATGGATTGCTGGGGATAATAGGGGTTAGGGAATGTTATTAACTCTTTGCACTCACCTTATACAGCGTATTTAACTCCTCCGCTGCAGACTCCTGAGTGTAATCCCATTTACTGGCGAGCATTATAGCGTTTTTATTTTATTTTATTTTTTGTTTTTAATACAGCTGAAATAGCAGCTGAAAAAAAGGAAAAAAAAAACATGTATCTGGTAATGGACACATTACCAACTTCTACACAATTAGGCCATTATGTAAAGTGTGAGAAAGGCTCGTGGACGGAGTACACAGCTGAAAAGGAGAGTATATAAGCGAGTTCTGTCTGTACGAGATGCCTTTGATCACTGATCTGCCTTCATTACTCCTTGCAGAGTACACCTACTGAATAACATTGTGACTGGACTAATCCTGGTTATTACGGCTGTCAATGTATTCATCACCGCTTTCTGGTTCTCGCCTCTCCACTCGACCCCCGAGGACCAGAACTTTCTCGCCGCCGAAGCTACCGCAGAGTGTTAACACGATCCATGTTCAACGCAACCTTGTGTTAAGACAGACATGTTCCAAACAACACGGAATACAATTATATGGCTAAAGCCGACGAGAGTTCAAGTCACTTTCCCGAAAGAGGATTACCGTTTTTTTTTTTTTTTCCCCTGTAGGTGTCAAAGGAACACGCTGTCTGCAGTAAAACAAGACTTGACATTTACTGGGCTGTGATTTTATTTATTGTGTTTTTTTTTTTTACAGTACAGCTGCCTTGGACATTCTTCATTTTGTCGCATTCCCTTTCGATTGTAATTGAATTTATTTTCTTCAGCCTTTTACTAACCCCCAACCAAACTTAAGGGACTCCAAATAGTGCAGTCTATTTTGAAAAGGAATCAAAACAACAGTTTCACGTGAACTTTTTTAAAAAAAAACAAACCCATAAATAAACGTAGCTTTATGGGCTGTTATTTTATACTAGGCTTTGCCTGTCTTTATCCATAGCTGTATTACATTACACTGATGCCACTATTGTCTGCTGAAAGGGCTTGCATAGGGCGTTTAACCCCTTCACTCACTCTCAAAATCGAGTTACCTCGATTTAGCATTGTAGCTCATTGAAAAGCTACCATTAGCATATCAAAAGACAATGTTCACGCCTTTTTAAAGCAGGATTAGTGCGTCCCCTGTGGAGAAACAAAGTCCTTTGTTTTATGGCTCTCCAAGCACCCTGGAGAGACATAAAACCATCTGCAAATAGAAGCCCTAAACCTCATTGTAACAAAAAATTCAAATAGATTAGTGCAGCATTATAGCAGCCAGGGAGAAGACCGAATACAGGGAGAACTCTGGGGTCACTCACTGCTGTACAGGGATAAGATTCAGGGGGTTATAATGACTGAAAATCCCTGTACAGTACAGATACAAGGTGTTGCTGTAATTGCCATACGCAGGCATTATGTGGCACATACAGATACAAGGTGTTTCTGTAATTGCCATACACAGGCATTATGCAGCACATACAGATACAAGGTGTTACTGTAATTGCCATACACAGGCATTATGCAGCACATACAGATACAAGGTGTTGCTGTAATTGCTATACACAGGCATTATGTAGCACATACAGATACAAGGTGTTACTGTAATTTCCATACATAGGCATTATGTCACATACAGATATTATTTTTATATTCCATTGGTATTTTTTGGAAACTGCATTGCTAATAATCTCATTAGGATCTCTACAAATCCCCATAAGCAGGAGATCTGAACATTTTTATTATTTATCTTCTTTATCACAGTTACTGTATCTAACACAAAAGTTTTTTCTGCCTGTATGAGAATAATGCAGACCCTGTTTGAAATTGTGTAAGATAAAGGTCACCATCTAGAGCTCAGAATCTTACATTCCAACGATATTTCTGTAAAGGATAAACGAACATATGAAAAATTAAAAATGAGCAAATTAACATTATGTAAATTTTTTTAACTGTCTTAAAATAACAATTTCTGTAGAAAAAGATCTATTCCACCCTAAATTTAATTGTTAACTTCACATCTCATTTTTCAAATAACTGTTATGATAACATTTATTTTTCAACAAAAATCGCTTGGTAGTGAAGGGGTTCATGGAAATCATCTTTTACATTTTCCCATAATCCTCTGCTACTATTAAACTATATTGATTTGTTAAGTAGGAATCATCAAGGCCCCTTTCTTTCAGTAAGCTCTCTACTCATGCGCTCAACTACTCTCTGTGCTTGGGGGCTGGTTGTCCTATTCAAAGAGAAACGTATGCTAGTTTCTCACTGAATGGAAAGTTATATTAGGCTTGTGCACCGATTTTTTTTTTCGGTTCGATTCGGTTCGATTTTTCGGATTTTTAAACTTTTCGATTCGGCTCGTTTCGACCGATTTCGGTTTCGATTCGATTCGGTTCGGCTCGTTTTTCGGGTACATTTTTTTTCGGAATATCGACCATTTTTCGTATTTTCGTGTCACTGTGCTCGGTTTTTGTATCGACTTTTCGTGATTTCGGAAATTTTTCGGAATTGTACATTTTTCGGAATATCGGCCATTTTTCGTATTTTTCGTGTTACTTTGCTCGTTTTTTGTATCGACTTTTCGTTTTTTCAAAAAAATTTCGTTTTCAGAAAATTTTCGTTTTTTCGGAACGTCTGTTCTCCTCGTTTGACACATTTCAAGTCCATTCGAAAAATCAGAAAATATTTCGTTTCGGCTCGGAAAACGTTTCGGATCTGACATTTTCGGATCTAAAAATTTTCGGAAATTCGGCCGCATCCGAAAACACGAATCGGGAAATTTCGTGAAAATTCCGAAATTCCGAAACCCGAAACGCACATCCCTAAGTTATATGGACACATATCCTTTTATTCTACCCTTTCACATCTGCATAGCTCTCCACTTTGTTAGAAGAATGTTGGCCACAGATGCAAGACTGAATTTGCCACCTTTGAGCACAACTTCCCTGGCAAGTCTAGACACGACTCTCTAGCCTCCCAACCCTTATAAAATTATGAAATGATGCAGTCGGTTGCAAATTAAGAAAAAATTGGTGGCAGCGGTGGGATCGCCTATGTTTTCCCCACATATGGCCATTTTTGTGCTATTGGCTTCATCGTACTCCTTATTCTTTGCCAGTTGTATAAGTAGATAGATATAGAGACATAGATGTAGAGAGATAGATATACAGGGTTATTCAGAGAGATGTGAAAACCAGGAGAATGACTAGAGAATTGAAAATTCTAGGTCAAAATAGCCAAACTAGAAAAAATTCTCCCATTTATCTCACTTTCCAAATCGGCTATTTGGTCTAGATTGTTCTCTTCTCCTGGCAATTCTCCTGGTTTTCACCTATCTCTGAATAACCCTGATAGATACAGATTGAGTATACCTTATTCAAAATTCTGAAAACGTTCCAAAATCTGAAGTTTTTTGAGCACAAGACAGCATAAGTGGGAAATTACACTCCTGACCTCATGTGACAGGGACAACATTATTAAAAATCCCGTATAAAATGCTCTTCAGGCTATGTGTATAAGGTGTGCATGAAGCATAAATTAATTTCATGTTCAGACTTGGGTCCAAGGGTCAAGTTGAGGGGGGAACGCGTGGGAACGCAGTTCCTCCACTATTTTTGGTGCCATACACTATAAAGCTTGCTATTAGGTGTTCAATCATACCTTTCCATGTTAAGTCACAATAAGTGTGGGATTTATCATGTATTTGTTCTAGAAACCACATATATACTTTAATATAACAGATTTGAGCATGTGTTTGTGTTAAGTGCATGATAATAATTCACTACGCAGTGAGGCAACTCATTGTTAATTGAGAATTCACACTGCTCTGAGCTCCCTGCTCCCTCTCACCGATCCTGTTGAAAAGTCTTGGATGGCTGATTCAGCCCTTCAAGTGCAGGAGCTTAGATCCTCCCTGAACCTGAGTGATGGTCTCATATTCCGGGTCTTTGGTCACTAGGTCCTACCAATGGCTCGCAACACTCTTGACACTGAAAGCTACGGGTGACAGAAATCACGGTAAGTTCCCACACTTCTTTTTTCAAGACTTGACCCCTGCTTGGGTCCCCAAAATATATGCAAATATTCCAAAATTAAAAATACACCTGATCCCAGGAATTTTGAATAAAGAATGCTCAACTTTGAGATATATATATCTATCTATCTATGTATTTGGTAAGCCGTGGTAGTCCAGATGCCAAAATCATCAGAGCATAGCGGTACGTAGTGATACCTTTTTTATTGGACTAACGTTACATTTAAAAAGACAAGCTTCCGAGAACATAACTCTCTTGCTCAGGTCTAGAAGTTATACTGAGCAGAATGATAGATTAGAAGAATAAAGAGACAAGCGGGGGGGGGGGGTCGTAAATCCAATAGTGGACTCATATAGTCAAGGAAGGTAAACAAACAGAGAGAAATGATCATAGGCCCCTCCAGACCTGAAGAAGAGCGATACACTCTCGAAAGCTTCAGGGTTATTCAAAGAGAACCGAAAAGTCACCGCACGTTCGGTGACTTCTCGTTCTGCTCAATTCGGTTAGATTTGGCGATCCCATGTCGGCGACCCTGCGGTGTATTCAACAAGCACCACTGGGCCGCCGGGAATGCAGGGAAAAGCAACCGCAAAACCGCCGAAAACTCACCACAAAACCCGGCGAAGACACACCGAAAACCCGCAAAAACACCTGGATTAACCCCGCCGAAAACGCCGGAAAAACCTGTGCAGGAGCCGATCACACGCAGCGCAGCCGCCGGAAAAACCCAACAACGCAGACGAATGGAGTGAGAAAAAAACCAAAACAGTATGCTTGAATGTTTGAAAAGTGAAACACTGTTTGTAAAGAAGCGAAAATGTCTGAAATTTACATATGATCCAATGAATGATAATAAAAAAGGGCTGTTACAGGAAAAAGAAAAAAGATTAAATAAAAATAAAAACGGCAAAAAATTTTGGCAAAAAAATCCCGAAAAATGCTTAAAATATCCCAAAAAATCTATAAATAAAGAGACTCTTTACTGCAGAATATTATAATCAACGGTTTATTAGATATTGAATTAAAACGGGAATATTTTTAACATTAAAGCCTATGGGATTCGCCTGAATAAATCTGCTGCATGAAGCCACCGAATGGCAGGGCATTTCGGCAACTTTTCACTGCTGGTTTGTGTTCTCTGAATAGCCGAAGCTATGGGGATTTCACTGCACACGAACAGGCACCGTATGTGCAGGCAATTCACCAACATTTGGCGAATTGCCTGCTCTCTGGATAGCCGAATGGCCAAGAAAGGTAACCGAAGGCTGATTTTCAGCCTTCGGTTACCTTTCGGCAGCCATTCGGATCTCTTTGAATAACCCTGCTTGTCTTTTAAAATGTAACTTTAGTCCAATAAAAAAGGTATCACTATGCACTGCTATACTCGTGATTTATATATACTGTATATATGGCTATGCTCGGTCTCTGCGGATTAATGTTACATACAAAATGTAATTGTATCTCGTGTGATAGTTACGGAGTTGATGGAGAACAAATGTGATGTATAGCCAATAAAATTGATAATACATGTTTAATAGATTTTTTTTTTTCTAGTCTTAATATTCCAATATACGTTTGTGTACACAAATGAAGCGGCACGCAGTATGGCGCACCCGTTATAATTTCACTAGTACGAAAAAGTCTTCAACGCGCCCCAGGCTCAGCAAATAACAAGGCCCGCAAATTGCTGGAGCACAGTGTTAGCTGTACGGACGCCAAGCTCATTTTCGCAAAATGATTGTTTCAGGTTCGGCCAAATATTCATTTAATGAGTAAAAATCTAAACTAAATATTGACCATCTGTTCTACAGGTTTATATATTGTTTTCCTAAGATCTCTTCCTTTGTGTGCCAGGAGGACAGTACATGTTTTAGAGGGGGAAAAAAATCCTTTTTTTTGTTTGTTTGTTTTTTTTTTTTAAAAAATCTACAACAGCAACATTAGGGCACTGTGGCCATAAACCTCCATAGCTTTATCCTCATTTACTCCTGCGTGACACGAAATCATTCTAATGGATCTGCGTGTATTGTTTGAGCGCAGCGGAGCCTGGTTTTAGAGAGGTTTAAATAAACTAAATGTTTCAATACAAAGGAGGCAGCGAGAACGAGAGGAAATCAACTATGGAAAGAAGTTTAGGGGTTAGATCAGCAGAACATCTTTTCTCACTTGAAAAAAAATATACATATATTTTTACCTGAACGTGCATTGAATAGCCTTGCCGGCAAGACTTGGGAGCTGAACATAAAACGATATATATCACAAAAGACATCAATGAAGCATGAACAAACATTAGAAAAGAAGAAAATAAATAATAAAACCTGTGCTTTGACATAGTATAAACAGTAAGACCCCTGTATCCGTGGGAGATATTACCTGTATCCGTAGGAGATATTACCTGTATCCGTGGGAGATATTACCTGTATCCGTGGGAGATATTACCTGTATCCGTGGGAGATATTACCTGTATCCGTGGGAGATATTACCTGTATCCGTGGGAGATATTACCTGTATCCGTGGGAGATATTACCTGTATCCGTAGGAGATATTACCTGTATCCGTGGGAGATATTACCTGTATCCGTGGGAGATATTACCTGTATCCGTGGGAGATATTACCTGTATCCGTAGGAGATATTACCTGTATCCGTAGGAGATATTACCTGTATCCGTGGGAGATATTACCTGTATCCGTAGGAGATATTACCTGTATCCGTGGGAGATATTACCTGTATCCGTAGGAGATATTACCTGTATACGTGGGAGATATTACCTGTATCCGTAGGAGATATTACCTGTATACGTGGGAGATATTACCTGTATCCGTGGGAGATATTACCTGTATCTGTGGGAGATATTACCTGTATCCGTAGGAGATATTACCTGTATCTGTGGGAGATATTACCTGTATACGTGGGAGATATTACCTGTATCTGTGGGAGATATTACCTGTATCCGTAGGAGATATTACCTGTATACGTGGGAGATATTACCTGTATCCGTAGGAGATATTACCTGTATCCGTAGGAGATATTACCTGTATCCGTAGGAGATATTACCTGTATCTGTGGGAGATATTACCTGTATCCGTAGGAGATATTACCTGTATCTGTGGGAGATATTACCTGTATCCGTAGGAGATATTACCTGTATCCGTAGGAGATATTACCTGTATCCGTGGGAGATATTACCTGTATCCGTGGGAGATATTACCTGTATCCGTGGGAGATATTACCTGTATCCGTGGGAGATATTACCTGTATCCGTAGGAGATATTACCTGTATCCGTAGGAGATATTACCTGTATACGTGGGAGATATTACCTGTATCCGTAGGAGATATTACCTGTATCTGTGGGAGATATTACCTGTATCCGTAGGAGATATTACCTGTATACGTAGGAGATATTACCTGTATCCGTAGGAGATATTACCTGTATCTGTGGGAGATATTACCTGTATCCGTAGGAGATATTACCTGTATCTGTGGGAGATATTACCTGTATCTGTGGGAGATATTACCTGTATCCGTAGGAGATATTACCTGTATCTGTGGGAGATATTACCTGTATCCGTGGGAGATATTACCTGTATCCGTGGGAGATATTACCTGTATCTGTGGGAGATATTACCTGTATCCGTAGGAGATATTACCTGTATCTGTGGGAGATATTACCTGTATCCGTAGGAGATATTACCTGTATCCGTAGGAGATATTACCTGTATCCGTGGGAGATATTACCTGTATCTGTGGGAGATATTACCTGTATCCGTGGGAGATATTACCTGTATCCGTGGGAGATATTACCTGTATCTGTG
Source organism: Leptobrachium leishanense (assembly GCA_009667805.1). NCBI lineage: Eukaryota > Metazoa > Chordata > Amphibia > Anura > Megophryidae > Leptobrachium > Leptobrachium leishanense. Next base: position 1,779,955 of record CM019072.1, read on the forward strand.
GGAGATATTACCTGTATCCGTAGGAGATATTACCTGTATCTGTGGGAGATATTACCTGTATCCGTAGGAGATATTACCTGTATCCGTAGGAGATATTACCTGTATCCGTGGGAGATATTACCTGTATACGTGGGAGATATTACCTGTATACGTGGGAGATATTACCTGTATACGTGGGAGATATTACCTGTATCCGTGGGAGATATTACCTGTATATGTGGGAGATATTACCTGTATCCGTGGGAGATATTACCTGTATCCGTGGGAGATATTACCTGTATCCGTAGGAGATATTACCTGTATCCGTAGGAGATATTACCTGTATCCGTGGGAGGATAGTAGCAAACACAGCGCACTGTACGTGCTGTGGGGTTACTATTAAAGGGACACTCTGCTCCAGGGCTGTCAAACTCCTGCCCCCCCAGAAGAACTACAACTCCCATGATTCCCTGGCTATCTATTGTATTCAATGGAATTTTGGGGAATTTTATGCCATCATAATCTGGGGGTTGGATTTTGACAGCCCTGCTCCACACAGTGAGACAACCCATTGTTAATTGAGTGTTCACACTACACTGCTCCCTACTTCTTCTCATCTGTTCCGTTGAAGTCTTGGAGGGCTGATTCAGCCCTTTGTGTGCAGGTGCATAGTCCTGCCTTGAACCTGAGTGTTGACCTCATATTCTGGAGCTTTAGTCACTAGGTCGCACCAATGGCTCTCAATGCTCTTGGCATTGAAAGCTATTGGACTGGTTTGAGCACCCAGCCCCCCTGTGGTCACGTGACATGTTGCGGCTGGCAGCGTGTGATGTTTGGAAGGACTCAGGTTCCGGGGATTCAGAAAATAGATCCCACTAATGGCTCTTAATGCTCTCGGCATTGAGAGCCATTGGTCTGACTGGATCATCCAGTCCCTCCTATGATCAGGTGACATGCTGTGGGCAGCAACATGTAACATCTGGAGGGGCTCAAGGTCCAGGGCTTTGGGAATTAGGTCCCGACAATGGCTCTCACTGCTCTTGGCATGTAATGTCTAGAGGGACACAGTTTCCGAGACTTCGGGAACTAGGGCTCACCAATGGCAATCAATGATATAGAGAGCCATTGGATTGTCTGGATCGTCCAGCCCCCTTGTGGTCAAGTGACGTGTTGCGGCAGGCAGCATGTGATGCTTGCAGGGGCTTAAGTTCTGAGGTTTCGGGAACTAGGTCCCTCCAGTGGCTGTCAAGGCTCTTGGCATTAGGAGCCAACGGATTGGCTGGAGCATCCAGCCCCTCTGTGGTCAGGTGACATGGTGCAGCTGGCAGCATTCAAAGTCTGTAGGGGCTCAGTGGAAAAACAGCACTGGATTCCACTGAGTTCATAATCTAAACCAGTTATGTCCAAACTACGGCCCCCCAGATGTCCATGAACTACAACTCCTATGCTTCTCCATCCATCTAATGCAGTCAGAGATTTCTGGGAGTTGTAGTTCAGGAACATCTGGGGGGGTGGGAGTTTGGACATAACATCCCTGATCTAAACTAAAGGGTTAACATGGATGGGGTGTGTGGAGGGGGTCAAGAGAGGTATACGTTTAACCCCTCTGATTCCCCTCCTGTTTTATTCCTCTAGAATACCTTTAAGGATAAGGACCAAAAGGTCAAACAATGGGAGCTGGTCTGAAAGTAACGGCTGGGTAGTGTATACATTACATGTAGCGTGGATACACTGGACAGATCATTAAAGATCATTAAAGATCCTGCAGAAAGAGTATGAGTGATCGGATCTTATCTGTCCATGTCTTTGTGCCTGTGATTGTCTCTCAGTAGTTTTTTTTTCCAAACAGCGTTTCAATTTTGAAACTTTCAACCTTTTTTTTTTAACCCTGTTCGGCAGCTTTTCGACTTTTTCCGGCGGCTAGTCTGCGCTGTGATCGGCGACTCGTCGGCTTTTTCCAGCGTGTTCCACGTGGTTTTTGCGGTGGTTTCTGCTGGTTTGCAGTGAGTGTTCGGTGAGTGTTCGGTGAGTGTTCGGCGGGTGTTCATTGGGTTTGTGGCGGGTTTTCTCTGCACTCCGGGTAGCCTGTGGTTGTACTTGAATACACCACAGAGTTGGTGAACTGGAATCGCCGAATCACTCGGCGACATTTCGGTGCTCTCTGAATAAGCCCTTAAGTTCTCCCACCACCGCCTTACATAGACTGCACGGTGAATGTATTATTATTATTATTATTCTTTATTTATAAAGCGCCAGCATATTCCGCAGCGCTGTACAATAAGCACAGTATAGACAGGGTTACAATATATTGAACAACATTTGACAAACAGTACAGGAGGAGATGAGGGCCCTATTCCCGTAGGAACTCACAATCTGGGAGGGTTGGAAACAGGAGGAGAGGACTGCAAGGTGAGAGTGATTGATGGTTGTGTCAGTGAGTTGGGTGGTAGGCTTCCCTAAATAGGAACGTTTTAAGGGAGCGTTTGAAGGAAGAGAAGTTAGGGGAAAGTCTGACAGTACGAGGGAGAGATGTATAGCGTTTATGCCAAAGCGTCCCTTGATTTATACTTAAGCAAGTGGTTTTTTGCTATGTTTATCTGGATCTATACAAGCGGCCCAGTTGCCAGTAATTATTATGCGTATCGAGACAAACGGCGTCTGTAAAATATCTCTTTGAAGCAGAAGCTCCAAACCCTTGACTTATGCAGCATCGGTTTCTGCATAGCCAGCCCTAATTTCTAATATAATGTTGAAAAAAATGGCAAAAAAAGACGAGTGACTCGAATTTTAAGACCACGCTGTTTGTTGGAGCAATCGCGGCGTAGCAAAAGCTTCCACTTCAAAAGGACAGCTTCATACGTGTCATCGATTTGAATGTCTGAAGACTCTGTACCGGCTCAGCCGGTATTAGGGATCTGCTAAAAGGTAAACACAACTCAAGCTGTTAACCGTCACAGCTCTATATCACCGACTTTATTATGAGCAAACTTTGGCTTGTACTAGAAGGGGCCCGCCGATTGACGCTCGCTGTCTGCTGCCACTGCTGTCATCTCCTGCGGTCCAATATACAGATTCCTGGGGTTCTCTGGTAGAATCTGTCACCTTTCCTCCAGGGGTCAGCAACCTTAGCTCCCTGATGTTTTGGGAACTACATCTCACATGATGCTCAGTCACATATTAGGCTGACTGAGCCACATGGGAAATGTAGTTCCCAAAACATCAGGGAGCCAAGGTTGCTGACCCCTGCGTCCAGACAATATGGGAAGGGGGACAGATTCCAGAGAACACTTGAGTGCGTGGCTAGATTTCCCTATAAAACGGATAACATCTGCAACGAGTAAGTGTCTTGACATTAGAAATCCCCTGCTTTTCTTTTTGTTTGAGCGCTCGCTCCTCTGCTTTTGTCAGATCCTTTTGATTCTCGCATATCTTATCTCTTATCACCATAAACATGCATAAGCAGAGCGTCAATGGTCTTCAGCGGCTGATTCAGGTCTCTGCCAAAGGGTTTTGTGGAGTGTGGGCTTTCGTCGTCCATACAGTAAGAGGAAACACTTGAAAAGGTGCTCTAGTCCTTCCGATGGACAATTTAGTGTGATTGTAAGGATCGCTTTCCAAAATGTTGTTTTAATAGGTGCTGATTGGAATTATATGTATAAAACCTGAAAAAATAAAGTAAAATTAATATATATATATAGATATATATATACACACACACAGGCCCCTATTACACTCTTCGCGCAGTGCGTTTTGCGTGCGCAAATGCGCATTTGCGCGAGGGGCCAAAACCTTTGCGCCCAATTTCTAATTACAAGGTTCGCGCAAACGATGCGTGTTATCGTTTAACACCTTGGACCTGCGCGAGCGCGATGAACTGTGCGCGTCCTATACTTAACATTGTGATCGCAAATTCTTTCGTGCGCTGGTACGCGGATGGTATTACAATCGATGCGCATCTTGTTACGAGCGACGTTTGCGCGCATAATTTTAACGTCTTTGAAAAGCTGGTGGTAACTGCAAATCTGAACGTCCTGGCCGAAATGAAAAACACCATCACGAAAGAAAAAAAATACAGCACAGTATAGTTACACATTCTACACATACCCAAACCATAAAATTGTGAAATCGTGTGCGTTTTTATTATTGCTGCAGCATGTATACTCAGATTTACTTTGACAGGCGCAAAAACTTAAGTGAGTCAATTAAGGTGAATTGATGTCAATTAAGGTTCTTAATTCTGATTGGCTGAATCCGCGAAAAAAGCCAGTCCGCACACAGATTTACGTGCTCAACGTTACTGCTTGCTATTACACTTCGTTTTGCACGTCGTTTTTACGAACGTTATTTTTTGACGGATGAGAAAATGCGTTTGGATCAGAATATCACGTTAATTTTCGTGCAATAACAATTTGCTCTGTGCGAACGAAATCGAGCGAAGAATGTAATACGGGCCACAGTGTCTGGCCAAAAAAAAGTCACGATTTGGATTTAGCTAAGCCAATAGGTTTCTCGCCTTCCATTGGATTATTACTACAGTGATTAATATGATTCAGCATAAAATGAGGTCACGTGACTCCCTGAATATACTGAATGAGCAGGTTTTTCCATCAATGGGTTTTTTCTCCCCTGATGGCACAGCGGGCATATTACAAGATGGCAATGCCAGGATTCATCTGGCTCAGATTGTGCAAGAGTGGTTCAGGGAGCATGAGACATCATTTTCACACATGGATTGGCCACCGCACAGTCAAGACCTTAACCCCATTGAGAATCTTTGGGATAATGTGCTGGAGAAGACTTTACGCAGCGCTGCGACTCTCCCATCATCAATACAAGATCTTGGCCACAAATTAATGCCACTCTGGACGCAAATAAATGCTGTGACATGCATGAGCTTATCGAGATGATGCCGCGACGAATGCGTGCCGCACTCACACCAAAAGGCGACACAACCAAATATTAAAGGGTGTGACTTTATTTCTTGGCCAGGCAGTGTGTTTGTATATGTATTTGTTAAAGTCTGAAATGCGGATAATCATAAGATTACCCGGGCAAAACCGACATTACCCTAGCGTTGTTGGATAAAGTCCGATGTGAAATGAAACCTCAGACTTTATCTGGTTAAACTACACAGTATCCAAACGCCTCTGGGTACTTTGGTTTTCATCAGACTTTATCAGGGTAAACTGCAAAGTATCCAAATGCCTCTGGGTTCTTTGTTCTTTTTCGGTTTTCAGCAGGTTACAGTTGACGGAATTCCGAGGATTACCCAGGCAATCCGCTTATTACCCAACAGCCTTGAAACGCACAAGATAACCGTCATGTTATTCTGTGCATAATTGTATCAAAATAGAATTATAAAGATATTCTATAAAGTAGAGTATCCTGATGGTTATTATGTTTTATAAATGATATATAAGCACATATGACACATAATAAAGATCATGTGACTCTTTAACATTAATCTAAGAAACATATCCTGTTACTCTGTATATTCATTATTTCCTTAATACAGTTGTTTGTTTGTTTGTTTTCTTTGTCTTTTGCCATTTCCACTGATAAATTCACTTTTACTCAAGGAGGGTTGGATACTCTGCATATTACCCAAGTGACGCTGTGAATTACCCGGGTAAAGCTTCAAACTTCTATCAGACTGATCACAAAATTAGTTTTTATCCAAACGGGGGTGGATAGTTCGCAGATCATCTGGGTAAAGAGTGAATTTTTCAGCTCATCCAAACTGCGATTCAGTTTCACCCAAGCGTGGTTGGTTAGTCCTAAAATTACCCGGGTAAAGTCCTTATTTTTAACTTTTTTCCCACTTTAGGCTGCGGTTAGACGAGCGCCTTATGTTCGCCCGTACTGACGTGCCTCCCAGCGTCTGTTGCAGCGTTGTGACGCTTCGACGAGGCCGGCCACCCGCTGTAGTGCGCGCAATTCGGACGTGCTGCGGACGTTCTGAAAGCCTCCCCCTCAAAGTGCTACGACACACATTCGACGGGGCTGCAAAGCATGATCCTCCATAAGAGGATCGAGCCTTGCAGCGCTGAGCGCACTAACTGCGCTCATCGAGGTGACCAGACGGGCGTCAGAGTGGAAGGAACGTCCACTCTCATGGACGTTCCTTCTGCTCTGCAAAACACTCGTCTGACCCGGTGCTTTTGGGTAATGTCCGTTTTACCCGGGTGATTTTCAGATTATTTGCATATCGGACTTTAACCGTAACATATACATATAGGTATATATAACTGTTGCACATGCAGTTTCTTTGACGAAAGTAAAGTTTAGGGGACACAATAATTATTTTGCTTAATTCATTATTTCTAATCCTGTCAATGATTGTATTTCCTAATCAAACTCATTTCATGTATGTTTTCGTGGAACATAAGGAGATTTCTGAGCAACCCCAAACTTTTGAACACCAGTCTATGTATCTGTGTGTGTTTGTGTGTGTCTATAGCTCTTTTTTATTTCCATTCAAGTAATCCACAAAGACTCAGGGCTCTATTAACCTCTTCGCGCAAAGGCGCACGCGCAGCGCTATTTTTTTTGCGCGCAGCTTTAAAGATTAACGCGCGAAAAATAACGGTGGTATTACAATCCGTACACATTTTTTCATCCGTCAAAAAATAATGCGTGTAAAAAAGACGCACAAAAACACGAGCGGAAATCGATGTGCGGACTATTTTTTAACGTGATTCAGCCAATCAGAATTAAGAACCACAATTGTCTCCCGTTCAGTTTTTGCCCCTGTCAAAATCAATCTGAGTATAAATGCTGCAGCAATAATAAAAACACGCACAACTTCTATATTTTATTGTTTGGGTATGTGTAGAATGTGTAACTATACGTTGTTGTTTTTTTTTTTTCGGGCTGGTGTATTTGGGTTCGGCCAGGACGTTCAGATTTGCCGTTACCACCAGCTTTTCAAAGACGTTAAAATTATGCGCACAAACGATGTCCGTTAAAATTTGCGCATAGATTGTAATACCATCCACGTACCAGCGCACCAACGCATTTGCGCTCACAATTTTAAGTATAGGACGCGCAACGTACATTACGCTCGCAAAGGGTTCGCGCAGGTTCACCAGCGGTAGACATTAACGCGCATTTTTTGCGCGGACATTGTAATATGACGTTCTGCGCAAAGGGTTTTTCCCCTCGCGTTAATGCGTTTTTGCGCACGCGTTAACGTTTGCGCGAAGAAGTTAATAGAGCCCTCGGTACGCTTGCTGCAAGAATTGTCCTCGTCTGGTGTCTTCTTTTCGCCAAGATACGCACAGGATGGAGGACACAGAGTGGAAGTGTCACGTTGTCCCCGGACTCAGGCAGTGCAGGGTCTTGGTTCAACCTTGGTGCCACGTCATATAAACAGGTAATGTGTACGCATATTCTACACGCAGCATATATTCCCACTGTGGCCTCATTAAAAGAGACATATTGTAAGGCCGACTCCCCTGCTAAAGCAATTAGCCGGGTAATACATATTTGGCGATAATTCGTAGCAGAGGTTAATACGTAAAGAATTGTGCAAAAAACTGCTTATTGTCTTTATAATTTCTTAGTGATTGGATTTTATATGTCACCAAAAACGATGACCTCTAGCTAAGTAAAATCAGAGCACGGTGTAGGCAGGAGAAATGATATCACCGCGGGAGAGAAATAAATCTGTCTTCAGCTGAGCCGCCGTGTGAGCCAAATTATACACTAGCCTAGGACAGAGTAGCCAAGCAGACGCGGAGATGCGCTCGGTTATTTGTCAATAGATAGTTTCCCAGTGGTATTTACCTGCGCGTGTACTAAGGGCATAGTTGGAGGTAAAGTGGCGATACAATTCATTCGGGAAAAGGTTAAAGGAATCCAGGACGAAGTACCTACAGCCGCCAGTCTGTCCAGACAAACTCCTGCTCAAGATTCAATAAATACTATTCTGTTTCCGGTAAAAGATAATTAAGAACAAAGGTTCTATTGTGTGTTTCATAATATATATTTATAGAAAGGCAGGCATAGACAGTAGAGGTGCGCATTTGTTTCATAACGAATCTCAATTCGTTTGAAAATTCGTTAATTCGGATTTCAGAAGTACTTCCGAAATAACGTAATTGATTTCATCCAAATTGCAACGAAAACTAATTTGATTCGTTATACTGTGTCACAAGAGAACCATTGATTAAATAATTCCTGAGCAGGATTTGATCAATTGTGGTTTTATTTAGTGATCCGAAATTCAAATCGATATCAAATATCGAATCGATCCCAACTTACAATACAAGTCAGTACTAAAGCAAACGACATTATGAAACTAATCAGATTCGTTTGACTGTTTCACAAAGCACCCCATCCGTGTAAATTGGTCTGTGGTGCTGAATCTGTATAGCTAATGGACAGCTCAATATTTAACCCTAGCTTGCCTTTTAACAGCAGGATTTGTTTTATTGGTGCTTTATTTAGTGATCGATCCGAAATTCAAATCGATATCAAATATCAAGTCGATCCCTACTTATAATGGATTTTATAGTGATCCGATATACTAAACGAAATGAAACGAAATAACGAAACAAAATGATGAAAACAAAATTATTTTAAAATGGAACAAAACAACTTTTCCTGCCGTGCACATCTCTAATAGAGAGAGCATGCTATTTGTGCACAAGGGTGTAATCTTTGGTAAAAGTAGGTGTGTGACTTTACCAGATTTGCCATGCATCCTGCCCAGGTCTCAGCCAATTAATAATAAGTTATAAAAATGTATGATTATTTTCATTGCTGTTATTAATTTGCATTTATGGCCGTGCCTCACCCAAAAAGTATTAGGCTGGCGCCACTTGCTCTACCTGCGCAGAATGCTGCAAACCTGTACCATTCTGAGGCACTCTGTATAAAAGTTAAAATGATAAAACCAATCAATTACACATCGAAAAATGTTGTTCAGCTCGCCATGTTAACCAAGACCTTAACAGACCCTCGTACGTGTGAAAATGTTGAGGGAACGTTTTGAAGCAAGTGATGATTCTTGTTATTCTTTACATGATATGTGTCCCACTCATTGAGCTAAAAATACCAAAACGTACCAGTACTCGTGGACTCTATTGAAGTGTCCTTTAATCAGATGCTTTATACCAGCGCTGTACAAACTCATGGCCCCCCAGATGTCGAGGCCTACAATTCCAAGAGTTCTTCTAATGGGGTACCGGACAAAATCCCTACAGCCAGGTTCCCTAATGTCAACATCCCGACGGCCAACTTCCAGACAGAACAAGTGCCGGACATACCAAGTTCCCTACATGGCCAACTTCCAGACATCCATAATCCCAGCAGCTAACCCTAATAACAGTTAGCTGTTAATAACATCCTAACCCTAGGTTTAAGGGGATAGGGCTAGGTTTAGGGGGGTTAGAGTTAGGGCTAGGTTTACGGGGGTTAGGGCTAGGGGCTTAGGGTTAGGGCTAGGTTTAGGGGGTTAGGGGGCTTAGGGTTAGGGGTAGGTTTAGTGGGTTAGGGCTAGGTTTATGGGGGTTAGGGTTATGGTTAGGGCTAGGTTTAGGGAGGTTAGGTTTATGGCTAGGTTTAGGGGGTTAGAGCTAGATTTAGGGGGGTTAGGGCTAGGTTTGGGGGGTTAGGGTTAGGTTTAGGGGGCTAGGGTTAGGGCTAGGGGGATTAGAGTTAGGGCTAGGTTTACGGGGGTTAGGGCTAGGTTTAGGGTTTAGGGTTAGGGGGTTAGGGCTAGGATTAGGGGGGTTAGGGTTAGGGCTAGGTTTAGGGAGTTAGGGAGTAGAGTTAGTGTTAGCTGCTGGGATTTTGGATGTCTGGAAGTTGGCCATCAGGGAGTTGTCTGTGTAGGAAAGTTGGCCGTCAGGGAGTTGTCTATGTAGGGAAGTTGGCTGTGTAGGGAAGTTGGCCATCAGGGAATTGTCTGTGTAGGGAAGTTGGCCATGTAGGGAAGTTGGCCGTCAGGGAGTGGTCTGTGTAGGGAAGTTGGCCGTCGGGATTTTGGCATTAGGGAACCTGGTTGTAGGGATTTCAACCCAAACCCCTTCCAATGTAATAGATAGCCAGGGAATCATGGGACTTGTAGTTCATAAACAGCTGAGGGTCGGAGTTTGACAGCCTCACTAAGGTGCCAGCAACGTTTCAGCCTGCTGGCTTTTATCAAGCTCTATCCACTCATTGAGCTAGTGATGCACATGCCTGTTTAGCAGCCTGTGTTTGCCTCCTAGGATAAATCACTGAGCGGAATGCGTCGGAATTTGGAAAACTGGACCCTATATCTGATATAAGAGTGTGTCAATGAAGTGATATAGCGTTAGCTGTCACTGGCAGGCTCAGAAGTAATTCGGAGTTAAACTCGTCACTATTGGTTGCAGTTTTCCATGATATTTGGGTAACACCCTAAGCAAGCCATGACTGCGACACATGCATGCAGCAGCTATAGGTCTGGAGGTAGCAGCTTAGGCTCTCCTTAACTAATGTATAGTTAATCAGCAAGGTCTTAGTAGCACACGCAGCACATTGAGTTGATTAACTGTCTGCTAATTAGGTCATAAATCTCTGTCCATACCAGGAAGCCTCCTAGGAGAATCAGAACAATAACTCACAGGAGACCTGAGGCAAATCTAGGAGCTGAAACGGGATGGAAAGTCCTCTTGTGATCAGACGTATCCTTTATTACAGACGTCTGTATACTGTATATCCAATAACAAGGATAACTGCGCGCACAAATCCCAGTACCACCGGGCAGCACTGCAAGCTAGCAGACAACCACACAGTCAGAATACAAGGGGTTATTCAGAGAGCCCCAAAATTTCAGCTCTCTCTCTTTTTCGACTGACCCTGCGGCGAATTCAGCGATCACCGCAGGGTCCCCAAGTGCACCAAACAGGATCGACCGAAGACCGCTGTACGCCGCCGCAGAGGACAGTCGACGATCTGCCTGAACTGGCCGCCCATCTGCCAAACCCTGCCACAAAAAGACGTTCAGCCGCCCAACGTCACCAAACTGGTAAATTAAAAAATAAAACATAACATTTTAAAAAAAGATGTTAAAAACAAACCAAAAAAATCATGAAAATGCACGGAAATAATAAAAAAAAAGGTCCTAGAAAAAAATAATAAAACGGTCACAGGATAAAATTTAAAAAAAAAACATTAAAAAAATGGGAATCAATAATTTCGCCTAAAAATATCCAGAAAAATACAAAAAAATTTCTGAGACATAAATAAATAAAAAGGTTTGCTGAAACTGAAAAGAATAAACGGTTGAATAAAAAAAATTATGAATTTTTTTTTTCCATTGACGACTATGAGATTTGCCTGTTTAAACCTGTCGAACTGAATCACCAAAAATCTGGGCATTTCACCAACATGTCGGTCCAGTTCGTCGTTCTCTGAATAGCTTACAGGGTTATTAAGAGAGAACTGAAAAGTCACCGCACGTTCGGTGACTTTTCGTTCCCTGCACTTCGGGGCGAGTCGGCGTTTCCTAGTTCGCCGACCCTGCAGTGTATTCAGCAAGCACCGCAGGGCCCCCATAGTGCAGGGAAAACTCGCACAAACCCACAGAACACTCGCCGAACACTAGCCGGACACTCACCGAAAACCAGCAGAAACCGCCGCAAAAAACAATCCGAACACACCGGAATAAACCGAGCAGCCAGAGCAGCCGCCCGAAAAAGCCAACACACAGACGATGGGGTGGGAAAAAAAAACAGTACGCTTGAAAGTTTGAAAATTTAAACACTGTTTTCAGAAAAACTACTGAATGAAAATGCCTGGAATTTACACTTAAGATCCAATGAACGATAATAAAAAGGTCTGTTATAGATAAAAGAAAAAATGATTTAAAAAAATAAACGGAAAAAAATTTTGACAAAAAAATCCCAAAAGATGCCTAAAAGATCCTAAAAAAATCATTAAATAAAGAGACTTTTTACTGTAGAATAAAATAATAAACGGTTTATTAGATATTGGATTAAAACGGGAATATTTTTGACATTGAAGCCTATGGGATTCGTCTGAATAAATCTGCCGCATGAAACCGCCGAACAGCAGGGCATTTCACTGACATTTCTCTGCTGTTCGGTGTCTCTGAATAGATTAACCATTGCTTCTCTATGGGGGATTTCACTGCCCTCAAACAGGCACCATATGTGTAGGCAAATCGCCAGAATTTGGCGAATTGCCTGCTCTCTGAATATCCAAATGGCCCCGAAATGTCCCCATTCGCTGAATTTCAGTGTCCGGTTATATCTCGGGCACATTTCGGATCTCTCTGAATAAACCCCAGGACCATTACTTCTCTACGGGACAATTTCACTGCCGATAGACGAAACATTTTTTGTTTTTTGGTCTTTCACAAGGTTAGGACCCATCTGAGAATTGCCTTGACGTGGCGGTGGGCTTAATACTCTAATGGCCATTAAGTAGACCAAAAATCTATTTTTGTTTGGTAATATGAAGAGAGAATTTGTGCATGATAACTCTCTCTGTGTGGTCTGTATACAGTATATCCAGCACCAGCCATCTGCAAGGTGCTCTCCGTGGTGCTGAATCTCTGCCGGTGAATGCAGAAAATACCGTCACAGGGCTCTTTGAAAATCACGTTTTCCACACTTGACATATATATATTTGTGAGAGGCACTATCAGGGTTATTCTAAGAGCCCCGAATTGCTTGCGAAAGGTAACTGTACGCTGAAAATCAGCGTTCGGTCACCTTTCTTGGCCATTCGGCTATCCAGAGAGCAGGCAATTCGCCAAATCCTAGCGAATTGCCTGCACATACGGTGCCTGTTCGTTGCCTGTTCGAGGGCAGTGAAATCCCCATGAAAAAGCAATGCTTTGTCTATTCAGAGAACACAAACCAGCAGTGAAAGGTTCCCGAAATGCCCTGCCATTCGGTGGTTTAATTCGGCAGCTTATTCAGGAGAATCCCATAGACTTCAATGTTAAAAATATTCCCGTTTTAATTCAATATCTAATAAACTGTTCATTATAAAATTCTGCAGTAAAGAGTCTCTTTATTTATAGATTTTTTAGGATATTTTAAGCATTTTTCAGAATTTTTTTTTTAAAAGTCCGATTTTTTTTTTTTGATTTTTTTTTTAAAGTTTTTCTTTTTTCTGTAACAGCCCTCTTTATTATCATTCCCTGGACCTCATATGTAAATTTCAGACATTTTCGCTCAGTAGTTTCTTTGCAAACAGCGTTTCACTTTCAAACATTCATACAAACTGTTTTGCTAATTTATTCACTGCCTCTTCTGCTGTGTCGAAGGCTGCGATCGGCTCCTGTTTGGGTTTTTCTGTGGTTTTTCGGCAGGTTAATCCAAATGTTTTTGAGGGTTTTCGGCGTGCATTCGCTGGGTTTTGCGGTGAGTTTTCGTCGGGTTTGCGGTAGCTTTTCCCTGCAATTCGGGGACCCTGTGGTGTTTGCTGAATACACCGCAGGGTCATTGAAATGGGATCGGCAAAAGGAACGGAATTGAAGAGAACGAAAAGTCACCGAACGTGCGGTGACTTTTCGAATCTCTTTGAATAACCTTGTATATATATATATATATTCGTCTGCTAGCATATAGCTTAACATTCCAAAGTCAGCTACAGTTTATTACAATAAAAAGCATTAATTGGTTGAACGTGCATAGCACGATGATTGATAAATAATTATTTTCTTTGGGAAACAGATGTAATAATTCTTTACTGAGTGTTAAAATTTTGTAACTGAGAAATAAATAAGCTTTACTGTCATGCGCCTTTTCCTCCGGACCATGAGATAGTGATATATGAAGATCTACCCCTGCATTAATGTCTAATAAAAACAGATCTTTCGTCATTTTGGTTATTATTGAAATGAGAAAATGGATTATAAACAACTTTCAGGGTTATTCAAAGAGAATCGAAAAGTCACCGCACGGTCGGTGACATTTCGTTCTCTTCAATTCGGTTCGTTTTGCCGATCCCATTTCGGCGACCCTGCGTTGTATTCAGCAAGCACCACAGGGTCCCCGAATTGCAGGGAAAAGTCGCCGGAAACCCGCCGAAAACTCACCGCAAAACGAGGGCGAACGCACACCGAAACCCGCAAAAACATCTGGATTAACCTGCTGAAAACGCTGGAAAAACCCGAGCAGGAGCCGATCACACGCAGCGCAGCCGCCGGAAAAAGCCGACACCGCAGACGAATGCAGTGAATAAATTAGAAAAACAGTTTGCTTGAATGTTTGAAAAGTGAAAAGCTGTTTGCAAAGAAACTACTGAGCGAAAATGTCTGGAATTTACATATGAGATCCAATGAATGATAATAAAGAGGGCTGTTACAGAAAAAATAAGTAAAGTTAAAAATGTTTTTAAAAAAACAATCCCGAAAAATGCTTAAAATATCCTACAAAATCTATAAATAAAGAGTCTTTTTACTGCAGAATTTTATAATCAACGGTTTATTAGATATTGAATTAAAACGGGAATATTTTTAACATTGAAGCCTGGGATTCGCTGAATAAACCTGCCGAATTAAACCACTGAATGGCAGGGCATTAGGGGAACCTTTCACTGCTGATTTTTGTTCTCTGAATAGCTGAAGCATTGTTTTTCTATGGGGATTTCACTGCCCTCGAACAGGCACCGAACAGGCACCGTATGTGCAGGCAATTCGCCAAGATTTTTCAAAATTGCCTGCTCTCTGGATAGCCGAATGGCCAAGAAAGGTTCCCTTTCGGCAGCCATTCGGATCTCTTTGAATAACCCTGTTTGTGTATCATTTGGCTTCCATAAATGCAAATTATACCATCTTTCAATGCATCTCCAGCCGCCCCCAGGACTACTGTCAGTGGGGGTTCTTCAAAGAGCACCGAAATGTTGCTGACATTTTGGTGCTCTCTTGTTCCCCGCATTTCCCTGCACTTTGGGGAATCAAAGTTCCCCACCCTGCGGTGAGTTCGGCATTTCCTGGAGTGCAGGGAAAACCCACCACAAGCCTGCCGAACACCTGCTGAAAACCCACCAAAAACCCGCTGGAACCGCCACAATAAACATGTCGAACACGTCGGAAAAAGCTGATGAGCCGCCGATCACAGCGCAGACCAGCCGCCGAAAAAGTTGACAAGCTGACGAACGGGGTAAAAAGAAACAAACAATACGCTTGAAAGTGTCAAAATTTAAACGCTGTTTGCAAGAAAACTACTGAACGAAAATGTCTGGAATTTACATCTAATATCCTATGAATTATAATAAAAAGGGCTGTTACAGAAAAAACAAAAAATGCTATAAAAAAACAAAAAAGTTTTCCGCAAAAATCCCCCAAAAATGCTTAAAAGATCCTAAAAAAATCTATAAATAAAGAGACTTTTTGCTGCAGATTAAAATAATAAACAGTTTATTAAATATTGAATTAAAATGGGAATATTTTTAACATTGAAACCTATGGGATTCTCCTGAATAAACCTGGCGAATAAAAACACCGAACATCATTACACTTTGGCAACTTTTCGCTGCTGTTCAGTGTTCTCTGAATAGATTAACCATTGCTTCTCTATGGGGTTTTCACTGCCGTCGAAAAGGCACAGTACTTGCAGGCAGTTTGCCAAAATTTGGCAATCTGCCTGCTCTCTGAATAGCTAAATGGCCCCGAAATGTCATTGTACGGGGAAATCCCCTGTTCAGTGACATTTCCGGCCAGATCGGCTCTCTCCGAATAACCCCTTTTGTGTATCATTTTGCTTGCCTTAACGCAAATTATATCATCTTTCAATTCATCTCCAGTTGCCCTCAGGGCTACTGTCAGTGTCTTTAACCCCTTCATGACACCTGTCCTACTGGCATATTATGGGTTAAACCAAACAAACGACATGCGGCATACCGGTATGTTTGCACCGGGATCAGGTGTCGGTAGCCACATCAGTAGAAATAACCACTGCTAGGCAGTCAGCAACTGAATAAAAGTGTTTCTCGCAGCCCCAGGAATGCTGTGAGAGCTAATCACAGTGTTCTGGGGGCTGATTGAGAGGACGAGCATTAGTAAAAGCTCATCCTGTCTATTCTTTTCTCCTTGCATGCGCTGCTTGTGTGTAGACAAAGAAAACCAGTGACCCAAATTCTTCCATATACCCCACATGTCTTCAAGTTCCTCCACATAAATAATCATCCTGAATAAAGTATTAATAAAGCATCTGATCGCTGACACAATGACCGTATGCATATTCTACCTTATTTTTTTAAGTTATTAATTATGACCGCACTAACTGCACTCAGCGAGGTGACCACACGGGTGTCTAAGTGGAAGGAACATCTACTCTCACAGACGTTCCTTCTTCTCTGAAGAACGCTCGTGTGACCGCAGCCTTAAACCCCCAATGAATCAGATACTCACCTGTCATCCCGCGTCGAGAATGGTGGCCCGATCCACCTCTTCTGGTCACTAGGAGCAGAGTGACAATGGGGACAAAGAGTCCCTAATCTCGCGAGTTCGCAGGAGGTGATACTCGTGGCTGTGTGGAAGCACTACCTCGATGTGGGTTGCGCTGCGTTCCAGGGCAGGCTGCTGAATTAGCACTAGGGATGTGCATGGCTGAAAAATTTGTTTCGTTTCGTTACATTTTTAAATAATTTCGTTTTCGGAATTTCATAACTAATTTTGTTTCGTATTTCATTTTGGATCAATTTGAAATTTGTGAATCGATTCGAATTTCATATATCAATTCGATAGTTGATAATAATTTGAATTTTGGATCACTAAATAAAACCCCAATTAATCAAATTTTGCTGTTAAAATAAAAGCTAGGGTTAAATTTTAAGCTGTGTCACAGATTTAGTATTTGAGTCAAATTAAACAGTGAATCAAAATTAATTTGTTTCATAAAGTCCTTTGCTGACTATTACTTGTATTGTAAGTGAAGATCAATTCGATGGTTGATATCAATTATTCAAATTTTTCTTTTATGATGACACAGTGTAAAACAAAATAAATTTGTTATATACCATTTTGTTTCGTTTCAAATTCGTATCGTATCGATTCGTTATTCAGAAGTACTTCCGAACTACGAATTATCAAATCTCGTTACAAATTCTGAATTTTTCCGAAACGAATGGACATCTCTAATTAGCACCAGCCCCAGAATCTAACGCTTAAGGCTAGGGTCAGACGAACGCATTTTTCACGTGCGTTTAGCCGCACGAAATCACGGCCGTGCTAGCAGCAAATGACGTCCAATGCCGGGGAACATACGACGAACGGCCGCACGAAAGTTCGTCCGTGCAACGCAAGTGGCAAACGAACGCATTTTTTCGAGAACGTCAAACCGCTACTACTGACGTACAGAGTGCGCTGCGGCCGCATAGCGGCGTGTGTGCGTGATTGGGAGACGTCAGACGCTGCACACGTCCGGCCAACATAACGTCCAGACGCAAAAGGGTTTTATTGATGATCCGTACAAAATCACGTACGAAAATGCGCATCGTATGACCTCTATCGCGTATTCTGGGAAAAAATACGTCCATTCGTTCGAACGCACTTTTTCACGGACAATGTGAAAAATGCGTTCGTCTGACCCGAGCCTAAATGGGGATGCTACGGGGAAACCTGTAGGCACATATTTTCCCTGTTAGCGTCCCCATTTTACCGCCAGGCACTGAATAGTGCCCATAATCTCTTATAATAAAATATTTCAGTCAAAGAGCTCGGGCGACGTACGTCGAATAATTTATTACGTGCGCAATCACAAGCAATCTTATTTTTATAGGATCCTGTATAAGAATGAATTCTTCAGTCAGTGGAAAATCCCCTAATGACGGCTGAATGTTTTATACCGTCTCATAAAATGCGTTTTATTAAGTGGCGTTCAGTGGCGCAGGCATATGTATGTACCTTTCAGAAGGAAGATAAGAAGATATTTGTTTTAAATAAAAAAAAGATTTACAACATCTTTGTCAAGCAGCTCAATTTGGGGCCTCTACCCTTAAATGTATAATTCATCTCTTATTTCCTGTTTGATGTTTTTCTTCTTTTCACGCTCATTATTTTAGTTGCGTCACGGAAATCTACAAAGAACCTGACCCGGCGTCGCTCACGTCTCATTGATCCTTTCATCTAGTATTGTAGTTATTACAGTTTATAGATGTCTGACCTGAGATCTGTTCCATTTCAATTATTTACATTCCATTTTTTTGGGGGGTCTTTTGATACGCAACGTCTTGCAACATCTCAAAGTCTCGGCGGAGCAACTGAAGGATGAAACTTGGTGCATCCGCAGGTCTGTACGCCTGTGTTTTTTCTGAAGCGAACGAGAAACCGATTTTAATTTGTAGAGATCAAAAGTGTATCAGGATGTTTGAGCTGATTCAAGCTGTTCTGCAACAGATCAGCTTGGGTAATTCACACCTTTTCTACTCATGATACAGACGTACGCTCTGTTATCGAGTTGCCTTTCTCACAGGGACGGCTGTTTGACACTCTGTAGTTCTGCAGGTGGTGCTTAAAATCAATATGTCTCAATAGACGGCACATATCCAATCAATCCTGGTGTGCCAATCACACAATATGTATCAATAATGGCTAAACATCTTAACTGTAGGATACGTTGTGTCTGTTTCTTATGAATAACAAATACAGTGCACTTACAAGAAGAAAGAAAACCTCCCCACTTAGGCTGCTGTCAGACGAGCGTAGTGTTCACGTCCGTGATTGCGCCTAAAAGTACGTCCTTGATAGCATGAAAGAAAGTCCATTGGAGCCTGACACACGAAGTACGTCCGCACTGAACTGCGGACGCATGACGGACGCTGCAAACGGACGCAGGTTAGGCAAGAACGTAATACTGCTAGAACGGACGTGTGGAGTGCGCCACATCCACAACGTCTGCATAGCTTTGTGTGTGAGTGATGGAGCGAGGTCAGACGGACTGCATTTATACGTCCAGCATTTTTGACGGACAGAATGTTTTTTCATTGTAATTTATTTTTCCCTCCTACATCTGTCAAAAATAACTTCAGTGAAAAAAAACGGACTGTGTGGCCACTACTGCGTCATCCGTACTGACGATGTCCGTACTGCACGGACGTACAGTCCGTAGAAATCACGCTCGTCTGACCCTAGCCTAAAGGCAGCCAGGTACAGAAGTGCAATGGTGCACAAACAAAAGCAACGTTTTCAGTTATTTTGTTGATATTGCAGAAAAATGCCCATGGTTTTTTGAGTGTGTTATTTGGTAATGTATTCATATCAGCAAATTTCTCTCTTCTGTCCACCTCCAGGCTTGCTCGTTCAATCCTTAGGTTCTATTGGTGACAAGATGCAACCAACAACCATGCAGGTAACCGCATGTTCACAAACCTTGATGGTATTGGTTGAGCATCCCTAATCAGTAATGATCGAGAACTCTGTGCATTCAGGATTTTGGATTCTTGAGGATTTCAGAATCACGAAGAATCTGACGTCTGTGAAGAAGAGATGTGCCAGGAGAGCTGCAATCCCTTTACTGCTGCAGCCACCTGCATGTACATACATAGTACAGGAGGGGTGGGGTCGCGCCTATTCCCCCGATGGGGCGGCTGCAACCACCAAATGTATCCAGCCCAGCAACATGTATAAAACATAACAAGGAAAAAAATGCCATCTGCGCTTATTCCCATTATACCATGGTGTGAAACAAAACACAATTAGAGGCTTTGGTTTCTGTTAATGGCCATTAAAAGAGTAAGCTCACCCGCCAACGTCACGGCACCTCTAGTGAGGGTTAGTCCTATCCAAAAATGAAGCCACAGGCTGCTGTGTAGCGAACCATAACTTGCTCACGCTGCTTTTCCAACATGAGGCAGACTGGTGGGTCATATTTATGCCCTCCAAGAAAAAAATCCACCTTGGGATCAAAAACAAAGACACGGAAAGGAATATGCTGCAATGATGACCTGGCTGGGGGTACAATAAAACATACATAGTACAGGAGGGGTGGGGACGCACCTATTCCCCATGTGTCGGCTGCAACCACCAAATGTAACCTGCGCGTACATGCCCAACTGTGCAGCCAGCCTTACTCCACGAACATGATGCACAGCCAGCCTGGCTCCGGGCAGCATGTCTCATGCTGGGGCTGCCCAGAGGCTCCCAGCGTGTGCTACACTCTGCTGTAGCTCTCAGGAGCTGGTTTCCTGAGTGGCAGCACCCGTCTGGAACGCCCCTAATCCAGAATTACAAAAGTCCAGAAAGCTCCGAAATTTCCAGTTATCAGAGTCTTACGGATGTAAGGTCACCAGATGAGGGGTCTTCAACCTGTAACTCCAGCCACACAAACAACATTCTCAGAGATTTCTGTCTTTCAAAGTGATCCTTGCAAAGTAGAGCAAAAATATGGCGTTGCCAAAGGAGCAAGGTTAAGGTAGAAAATGTGCTGAAAATGTATGTGTTAAACCAGTGGTTCCCAACCCTGGTCTTCAAGTACCCCAAAAAGACAGATTTTAAGGATCACCTTGGGGAAATACAGACTGAATCTGCAATCACTGAGCAGCAAATCATATCACTTGGGCTGTGCTTCAGATATCCTGCAAACCTGGCCTGTTAGGGTTGGGAACCACTGTACTAAACTATAATATAGTTGAAAAGATAGGCTAAGCTTAAAATGACTTCTGTCCTCTTTCCCCATTTCTGTATCTTTTTACTTTATGTAACTCACTGTATTTCCGGAGCCAGGGCCTCCCTCGATGTTGTTTTTTGTTTTGGCAGGTCGGCTTCCTGCAACAGACACTGTCACTGGACTGAACACTTGAGCGTGTATTGTTTTTCCAAAACCCCTGGAAGGCTGTCAAGCACGAGATGACTACAGGAAAAGAAGACGGACCGGTCACACAAGGCTTAGCATCAATGGAGGCATTTGTTGGAGGAGCAGCAACATTTAGTTCCTAGTCTTAGGAACTTTATCAAGTCACTAGGACAGGAATGTTACTGCTCCTCTAATAAATGCTGTCACTGATACTAGCAACATTTCTGTCCTAGTCCAAGTGACTTGAAAAAGGTCTGAGGACCAAGTGCAAAATGTTTCCTGCTCCTGTAATAAACGATCCCACTGATGCTAAGCCTTGTGTGACCGGTCCTTCATCTTTTTCTGCAGTACACATTAAGGTTGGTGATCCTGGCCCATTGGAACCTCAGTATATATATTTGGTTCCCATGTGCCCTTGTTCCCTCCCACGTTTTTGAACAGCATGAGCAGCTGACTGACAGCCGTCCGATAAGAAGAAAATCCCCTAATCTGGAACGCGTCGCGACCTAAGTTAAATGAAATGGTGACGGTGGCTAGAATGCCCTTTTAAGTAAAGAAATTAGACATGTGCAATTCTTTCCATTACGAATCGAATAGGTTTTCTCCCGAATTTGTGCTTATTCGGAGATTTGGACCAATCGACAATCCGAATAGACGACCAAATGAAAATCCGAAAATATGTAAATGGAATAGTCGATAGACAAAAGACCGAAGATCCGAATCGGCCGAGGAACGAAAAGATTAAAAATAACGAACGCATTCCATTTCTTTCTTATTAATTTTGATCGTTTTGATTTTCGGATGGGCGCTGTTATTGTCTATCTCTGGCCAATCAGCTTGTTCTTTTTGTGTCAGACTGCATTCCAGAGAAGGGTGTTGTATTTTAGGGATGAGCCGAACACTCCCCGAGTTCGGTTCGGAGCCGAACACTCCCCGAGTTCGGTTCGAAGCCGAACCCGAACTTTCCAAATGTTCGGATCCGAACCCGAAAAAATGACATTTCAAATGACAGTAAATGCTTTTCCTTTAATCTATCCATAAACAACTGCTTGGGGTGGCAGTCTGTATGAAAAGAGGAGACATTTTCGGACACGCAGAAAAAGTTTACTGATTTTTTGGCGGTGAAAAGCCGGAGAATGACTGGAGAATGGAAAATTCTAGACCAAATAGCCGATTTGGAAAGTGAGAAAAATGGGAGAATTTTTCTGGTTTGGCTATTTTGACCTAGAATTTTCTCTTCAGTCATTCTCCTGAGTTTCACCTTTCTCTGAATAACCCTGTCAGGGTTATTCAGAGAGTGGTGTAGAGCAGGAGAATGACTGGAGAATGGAAAATTCTAGGTCAAAATAGCCAAACCAGAAAAATTCTCCCATTTAGGCTGGGGTCAGACTAGCGAATTTTTAACATGCGTTTAGGCGCACTTAATCACGGCCGCACTAGCAGCAAATGACGGGCAATGACAGCCAATATACGAAGTACGGTCGCACGAAAGTCCGGCTGCGGAACGCAAGTGTAAAATGAACGCATTTTTTTGAGAACGTAGAACCGCTAGTACGGACGTACAGAGTGCGCTGCGTCCACTAGCGGCGTGTGTGCGTGATTTGGAGACGTCAGACCCTGCTCATGTCCGGCTAACATAACGTCCAGACACCCAAAGTTTCCTGGTTTGGATCCGTAAAAGATCACGCACAAAATGCGCATCGTGTGACCGTTTTCGTGCATTCCGTGAAAAAATACGGCAATGCGATCGGACGCACTTTCGGTCGCTGTGAAAAATGCGTTAGTCTGACCCTAGCCTTATCTCACTTTCCAAATCGGCTATTTGGTCCAGATTGTTATCTTTTCCTGCCATTCTCCTGGTTTTCACCTTTCTCTGAACAACCCTGAGAGAGAGGTGAAAGCCAGGAGAACTGGCAGGAGAAGAGAACAATATAGACCAAATAGCCAATTTGGAAAGTGAGTTAAATGGGAGAATTTTTCTGGTTTGGCTATTTTGACCTAGAATTTTCACTTCCCCAGTTATTCTCCTGCTTTTCACCGCTCTCTGAATAACCCTGTGAATGTTTAATCCCGAGGTGAAAAATAACATTGCTTAAGGCTGGGGTCAGACGAGCACAGTTATCACGTCCGTGTTGCCGCACATTTGTACGTCCGTGGCAGCATAGCATTCTGACCAATGGAGCCCCACACACGAAGTACGTCCGCACAGAAGTGCGGATGCATGGCGGACGCAGCAAACGGACGCAGGTTAGGCAAGAACGTAATACTGCTAGAACGGACGTGCGGAGTGCGCCACGTCCGCAACGTCCGTGTAGCTTTGTGTGTGAGTGATGAAACGAGGTCAGATGGACTGCATTTATACGTCCAGCATTTTTGACGGACAGAAGGTTTTTTCATTTTAATTTATTTTCCCTGCTACATCCGTCAAACTATACGTCAGTGAAAAAAACGGACTGTTTGGCCACTACCTTGTTGTCAGTCAGTAAGTACGTCCATACTGCACGGACGAACAGTCCGTACAAAATGCGCTCATCTGACCCTAGCCTTAGATGTTATTTTGATTTTTTTTCAAACACCAGTTATCCACTTGGCTGCTATGGACGCGCTCAGCGCATCCAGCCAAGTGGTTCTCCTGTGCTATGGACGCGCTGAGCGCGTCCATGCACAGGAGGCAGCAATCCGCCGGATTCCGGCGGATTGCTGCACCCCCGGTGCGGGCTGACATCTTGGATGTCAGCCCAGCACTCCGGGACCTCGGCGGAGCAATTAGATGTCATCGCGGCGGCGCGATGACATCTAATTCAGGTGCCCCCCCCGCATGTGTGGAGGAAGCGCCTGAAAGGGAGGTCCTTCGGACCTCTCTCCCTCCCGATCTCCATGACCCTGGGTCATATATCAAAATATGGCTATAAAATGCGGTTAAACATGATGAGCGAAAGCGGTAAAAATGACCTCAGCAC
This sequence comes from Leptobrachium leishanense, assembly GCA_009667805.1. Classification (NCBI taxonomy): domain Eukaryota; kingdom Metazoa; phylum Chordata; class Amphibia; order Anura; family Megophryidae; genus Leptobrachium; species Leptobrachium leishanense. The sequence continues at coordinate 1,803,635 of CM019072.1, forward strand.
AGAGGTTTGAAAAGCCTCAGCATATTAGGATGTTTTAGGGAAATTAATTCTCAAATCTCAATCAGAAGCAGACACCCTCAGTATGGTGTACAATGTATCAAATTGATTACCAGACTTAAAACACCTGGTGTTATGCCTGTTATTTTTTTTTTAAAGGATTTTACCAGGAAGGATACATTGAGATTTCTCTCGTTTTCAAGTATGTCCTGGGTGGTGAGTATGTACTGTTAGGTGTCTTGCCAAGGACACTTACTGGAGAGGTTGCTTGCTGGAATTGAACCCATGACCCCACAGGTTCTCTCCATGCAGAGCGGTGGCATTACCTCTACTCCACCCAGCCAGTATGCTGTGAGCAGAGGTCATTTAGAGTTGATAATCTTTCCACGTACACATTAGTTTTTAATTCAATATCTAATAAACCGTTGCTTATAATATTCTACAGTAAAGAGTCTCTTTATTTCTAGATTTTTTAGTATTTTTTTTAAGCATTTTCTATACTTTTTTCAAAATTTCTTTTTTTCTTTCGAACTCGAACCGAACACACCCAAAAAGTTCGAAATTTGCAAACTTTCGAACTGCCAAAGTTCGGGTCGAACTCCGAACCGTCCGAACCCGAACAGCTCATCCCTATTGTATTTGACTTGTTTCCGTTATTTGGACGTGCGAGACTGAGAGTAACTGGTAGTAGTACTGGTCAAGCTCTGATTGGCTGCACTGACAGGAAAGTTGGTGTGCAGTGCATCAATTAATAAAATTAGTTTGTTCTTAAATCCCCAACACGATACATATGATTAAATAAAAACAGTTTTTTAAATTTCAATGTGCAACAATAATACCAGACTGATTAAAGCCAGTTTAAAATTATTGACGCATCTCGTACAACAATTCATCCGAAATAACGTATGAATCTGAAAATAGCGAATGATTCCTGAATCCGAATAACATACAGGGTTATTCAAAGAGAATCGAAAAGCCACCGCACGTTCGGTGACTTTTCGTTCTCTTCAATTCGGCTTGATTTGGCGATCCCATGTCGGCGACCCTGCGGTGTATTCAGCAAGCACCACAGGGTCCCCGAATTGTAGGGAAAACTCACCGCAAAACGAGGGCGAACGCACACCGAAACCCACAAAAACATCTGGATTAACCTGCCGAAAATGCCAGAAAATCCCGAGCAGGAGCCGATCACACGCAGCGCATGATCCGAAATAACAAATGAACCTAAAAACCAAACAAAAATCCGAACATAATGAAAAATGTCACATAACGAATGAAAACATAACGAAACGAAGCGAATATTTTCGACTCACACATGTCTAACTGAAATGCACCTCGTACGGTCATTAAAAGGGTTTTTCTTGTTATGTTTGTCTTTGTAACATCCGCACAAGGCAGCTTTAAACATTTTAGTCCGTATTAGCGCAATTTTCCCTTTTTTCACGACGCGAGAGTGATCTGTCTGCTCTCTGCAATATATTATGATTTCTTGCAAATGTGTAAGCAACAAAACTGAGTATTTATTAATCTTGTCAAATTACAAAGTATTCTGAAACGAATTAACATAATGAACCTTTCGCACTAAAGAAATAGCTGGAGAAATGTAAACCTGAATGCAATGTAGGTGTCTGTGTATACTTAATTACAGTGCAAACCTTTAATGATTCGTGCTTTGTGCCAACGTATTTATTGGTATAATTGCAATGTAAGGATCTGGGTAACACAACATCCTGCGCAACACAGTGAAATATATCTTCAGGTTGGTTAAATTAGGCCCCAGTAGCCCATATTGCACGGAAGGTATTTAATTAATGCTGTTACATATATATAGTATATGTCAAGGATATAATCAGACCTTAATTAGGGTATGTTGCAAGTCATCACCAAGTATATAATACTCAGCTTCATTGATTCACCAGTTTCAATGACTTTACCAATGTCATTAATAAGGAATGTGAGCCCTTATAGTATTTATTATAAAAAAAAAGGAACCAACAATGACAGCTTTATGAGAATCATTAATAACTACAATTGCATTTTATGTGTTTGGCTGTAATCATCTTCTCCTGTGTTTTTCTCTTTTTGTTATCATGTCTACAGAATACAAAATAAGGATATTTCGAATATGATACTGAAAACTAGCAATGACAGATAAAAAATAGCACGTTCACTGGACAGAACCATAGAATGTAAAGTATCTTAAGATGTATCCCAGTGAGCCTAAGCAAGTGCATGATGTGTGAGTGGTACCTTTTAAGAATTTACAGGGTTATTAAAAGAGATCCGAATTGCTGGCGAAAGGTAACCGAACGCTGAAACCATATAGCCATTCGGCTATTCAGAGAGCAGGCAGTTCACCAAATGTTGGCGAATTGCCTGCACATACGGTACCTGTTCGTTGCCTGTTCGAGGGCAGTGAATACCCATAGAGAAGCAATGCTTCGTCTATTCAGAGAACAAAAACCAGCAGAGAAAAGTTGCCGAATTGCCCTGCTGTTCAGTGGTATAATTCAGCGGGTTTATTCAGGCGAATCCCATAGGCATCAATGTTAAAAATATTCCCGTTTCAATACAATATCTAATGAACCGTTTATTATAATATTCTGCAGTAAAAAGTTTCTTTACTTTTAGATTATTTTAGGATCTTTTAGGCATTTTTCGGGATTTTTTTGAAAAAAAAAATCTGTTTTTTTTTTAAATCATTTTTTCTTTTTTCTGTAACAGCCCTTTTTATTATCATTCATTGGATCTTATATGTAAATTTCAGACATTTTCGTTCTGTAGTTTCTTTGCAAACAGCGTTTCACTTTTCAAACATTCAAGCGTACTGGGTTTTTTTTCCACTCCATTCGTCTGCTGTGTTGGGTTTTTCCGGCGACTGCTCTGCGCTCTCATTGGCTCCTGCTCGGGTCTCTCTGACGTGTTCAGCGGGGTTAATCCAGATATTTTTGTGGGTTTCAGTGACCCGTCGCCGGGTTTTGCGGTGAGTGTTCGTAGGGTTTGCGGCGGGTTTAGGCTAGGGTCAGACAAACGCATTTTTCACGTTGTCCGTGAAAAAGTGCGTTCTAGCGAATGGACGTATTTTTTCACGGAATACGCGATAGCGGTCATACGATGCGCATTTTCGTACGTGATTTTGTACGGAACATCAATAAAACCCTTTTGCGTCTGGACGTTATGTTAGCCGGACGTGTGCAGCGTCTGACGTCTCCCAATCACGCAAACATGCCGCTATGTGGCCGCAGCGCACTCTGTACGTCAGTAGTAGCGGTTTGATGTTCTCGAAAAAATGCGTTCGTTGGCCACTTGCGTTGCACGGACGAACATTCGTGCGGCCGTTCGTCGTATGTTCCCCGGCATTGGACGTCATTTGCTGCTAGCACGGCCGTGATTTCGTGCGGCTAAACGCACGTGAAAAATGCGTTCGTCTGACCCTAGCCTTATCCTGCACTACGACGACCCTGTGGTGCTTGCTGAATACACCGCAGGGTCGCCGAAATGGGATCGCCAAATCGCACCGAATTGAAGAGAACGGAAAGTCACCGAACGTGCGGTGACTTTTCGATTCTCTTTGAATAACCCTGTATATCATGGGTAACCATCTATACCAGTGTCGGCAATCTTTGACACCCCTGGTGTTTCGAAACTACTTTTCCCATGATGCTTAGTCACACATAAACCTGGCAAAGCATTATGGGACGTGTAGTTCAGAAACATCTGGGTGTGCCAATGTTCACCATAACTGATCCATACCATTTTGTCTTTCCCTGATAACTGATATAATCATCCATCATTCTCCGGGGGGCTTTATTTCACCCCTACTAATGAGAGGCCAGTGTGTTTTAGCATTAGCTGTGCAGTGATGCTGTATCGCTTTGGGCTTTGACAATCTTATTACTACAGGGGTTACCCACTAACCACACATCTTTCATTGAAAGAATGGTGGGTTTACTTTGACCCGTTATGGCTGATTAAAGTAAAGTGAAAGTACAGTGAATTCACGGTTTGCTTAGCTGCCACTGTGGTTCTCTGTAGTTTGCACTTTTCTGTTCAGACTGGTATCTGCCAAAGTTGTCTAGCATTCACCGCAGGCAGGGTCCCCGGAGTGCAGGGAAAACTCGCCGCAAACCCTCGGCAATCCCGCCGAAAACCCACCGAAAACCTGCCAGAGCCGCCGGCAAAACCATGCCGAACACGCCAGAAAAAGTCAACGAGCCGCCGATCACAATGCAGACCAGCCGCCGGAAAAAGCCGACAAGCTGACGAACGGAGTAAAAAAAAAAAAAAACAGTACGCTTGGAAGTTTGAAAATTGAAACGCTGTTTGCAAAAAAACTACTGAATGAAAATGTCTGAAATTTACATATAAGATCCAATGAATGATAATAAAAATGGCTGTTACAGAAAAAAGAAATAACGCTTTAAAAGAAACGAAAAAAAAAAATTGCCCAAAAAAACCCGGAAAAATGCCTGAGAGAGCCTAAAAAAAAAAATCAATAGATAAAGAGACTTTTTGCTGCAGAATAAAATAATAAACGGCTTATTAGATATTAGATTAAAACGGAAATATTTTTAATATTGAAGCCTATGGGATTCGCCTGATTAAACCTGACGAATGAAACCACCGAACATCAGAGCACTTCGGCAACTTTTCTCTGCTGTTCGGGGTCTGTGAATAGATTAACCATTGCTTCTCTATGGAGGATTTCACTGCCCTCGAACAGACACTGTACGTGCAGGCAATTCGCCAAAATTTGACGAACTGGCTGCTCTCCGAATGGCCCCGAAATGTCACCGTACGCTGAATTTCAGTGTCCGGTTAAATTTCGGCGACATTTTGGACCTCTCTGAATAACCCCTTAACAGGTGAAGTCAGGAGAGCTGGCAGGAGAAGTGAAAAAAATCTAGGTCAAACTAGCCAAACCAGAAAAATTCTCCCATTTATCAAATGATCCAAATCGGCTGTTTTGGTCTAGAATGTTCTCTTCTCCTCCCAATTCTCCTGACTTCACCCTTTAGTGCAGAGGTGGGGAACGTTTTTTCTGCCAAGGGCCATTTGGAGATTTATAACATCATTTGAGGGCCTTACAAAATTAACCCTCCCCCTTTAATTCATTTCACCCCCACTTTAATTTAAACACCCCCCCCCCCTGTTGTGGGGCTCTAAGGGCTGGACCAAGTGATTCCGCTGGACATATGCGGCCCGCGGGCTGGATGTTCCCCACCCCTGCTTTAGTGAATAGACCCTTAAATGCGCAATGCAATGACTTAAGTCTTCATGTGATGTGTTCCTCCTTAACCCCTTTACCCCCAAGTTGTTTTCCATAAACCACTGCCAGGACAGAGTGCATTTACGGACAGCAACTTTCCATTACAATTAGTGAAAAACAGATCTCCAAGGTGTTTAAACAGCTTCAGCACCTTGGATGACATGTCCAAGGTGCTGAAAATTTAAGGGCACATTGTGGCATAATATGGGCAGGGCTCAAAATTTCCACTCGCCTACTAGCATTTGGCGAGTGGAAATTAAGTGAGGGCGAGTGGAAATACACACACACAGGCAGCACAATGAATTATTTTGTGCTGATAATTCCAGGCTGCACGGTGGCAGGGATCAGCTGCCTAACCTGACCCAGCTCCTCTCTGTCACTGGCAGGGGGTGGAGAGAAGCTTCCCTGCCTCCTCGCTCTGCTCACACTGGGGTCTGATGACTGGGTATAAATGTATCTGGGGTCTCGTGTCTGGATAATGTTATTTTTGTAACTTTATCCTAAATAAAACTTTTAACAGTGTAGTTCCATAAAATAATTTAAGGGGGTGTGTTTAGGGGCAGAGTTAAGGGCTGGGTAGGGGTTAGGTGGAGCAACTGGTGGCGAGTAACTCTTATGGCCCAGTTAGTAGTTTGGGACTTGAAATTTTGAGCCCTGATAAGGCCATTTATTTGCTGTAAATTATACTCCTTTGCATTGCTCCAGAATATGACCAGACCGAGTTTACTCATTGCTCGGCTCCTGCAGGAACTTTTGAACATCAAGTATACTTGATCCTGGTGGTGAAAGGGACACTCTAGTAACCTTTGATTGCATTTGCAAACAATAAATAAAAATCAAAAAAACATCTCATCTGTGCATCCTCAAGTGATTTTCAAACCTGTACTTTATTTGGTCTGTAAAGGATTTAATCAAAAAATAAATGATTTGAGAGGTTTTGCAAGCCCCTGTTACCTCTCCCAGTTCCGAGTCTCTTGCGCAAAGCCGTGTTCATTAGCAGTAACATAGTTTAAAAGCTAATTAGCCATTGTTCGTGTACCATTGGAAAATAATAACATCCAAAATGACAGTTCCAGAGAAATAGAGGGGTATAAAGGTAGCTACTAAAATCATTTATCACATAAAGGCAAAGCATGTATGCCCTGTACATTTTCATTCCTCACCATAATTATCATTTATCCGAACAATCTTCCGTACAATGGACTGACACAGGCAGCTATTATTTCAGCTACATCAGTAACTTAATTAGAAATGGCTCCCCTAATCTTTACCGGAGAGTTTTGTTCTTGGCTGTAATGGGGGGGAATTTTATGTTAAAAAAAAAAAATCACTTATTTGTTCAGAATTCTCATTCTGCTCTAAGACGGTCAAAAAAAATATCAAAGGATCATTATAGCTACTTTTTCTACAGTTTGCCCTTTGAAAAGTGTGATTAGTGCCGAAGAATCTTGCAGGCTTATGTTCCTAGGATGGTCACTAGGGTTATGGTAATAGGGTCTTCTACCACGGACGTGCCACCAGGGTAGGCAGCTGAGGCAGAGCCTCACCTGTGCGATGAGATAATACAAAAAACTCACCTGCTCCACGCTCCCCCGCCATCGGCTCCATCTTCTGCCTCTGCGCAGAGTGTGCGCATTCTTTTTACAGTCTACGCAATATGAGTAGTGGATGTTATGCTTTCCTCGCTACGCTAATCCCATAAACTGCTTAAAGGAACACTCTACTCAAAAAATCACCCCCCGTTTTTTTATCCTAACCTATCCCTATTCCCTTAATAAAACTTTCGATTTTTTTTTTTTTTTGTAACTGTAATACTTACCCTAAAATCCTCTTGTTTCCAGCGGCGTCTTTTTTTTTTTTTTATACTCACCTCCCTCCTCTTCCGCTCCCGCTCCCGTCCTTCTTGCTGCGTCTTGGCTTCTGGTTTACGTGAGAAGCGCGCATGCGCACCTCTCACATAAGCCAGCCAATCGGCAGGCTTCCTCCCGGCTCCCTCTGAGGATTAGTGTTGCGCGCAAGAGGATGCGCGCAACACTAACCCTCAGAGGGAGCCGCCAGCTTCTGCGGTGAGTAGGAGACGTCATCGCGCTGAAAGCGCAATGACGTCTCCTACTCGGCAAAAGTCGGCAGAAGCGGGAAATATGATTCCCGCTCTGCTGACTGACAGCTGGGAGGGCGGAGTAAAGTCCTCCGCCTCTCTCAGCTGTTTTCAGCTTTTTGAGCTGAACTGCTGAGCAGAGGGAGGGGGGACTGAAAGCGCGATGACGTCTCCTACTCGGCAAAAGTCGGCAGAAGCAGGAAATATGATTCCCGCTCTGCTGACTGACAGCTGGGAGGGCGGAGTAAAGTCCTCCGCCTCTCTCAGCTGTTTTCAGCGTTTTGAGCTGAACCGCTGAGCGGAGGGAGGGGGGACAGGGGGCAGCATACTCTGGGCATCATGACCACCTAAAATAGCTTAGGTGGTCATGTTGCCTAGCGTGTCCCTTTAAAGAACACTGCAGCCACGTCTGTTCAAATAGGAACACACGCGCGCTGACTACTTCCTGAACACTGCTCATCAGAGCCTCAGAGACACATTGACAGAGCAATGGCATAGCTTGGACCAACGGGAAAACACCATTGGCCCAAGCCATTCAAAAACTGCCTGCTTTGGAGGCTGGCCTCAGATTGACAGGAAGGGGCCCAGGCAGCTCCCTCTAGTGTCGGATACAGAGTACGACAGGCACAGGCAGCTCCCTCTGCTCCCTCTAGTGGCAGATACAGAGTATGAAAGGCACAGGCAACTCCCTCTGCTCCCTCTAGGGGCAGATACAGAGTATGACAGGCACAGGCAGCTCCCTCTGCTCCCTTTAGTGTCGGATATTATTATTATTATTATACTTTATTTATATAGCGCAAGCATATTCCGCAGCACTGAACAATAGACACGATATAGACAGGCTTACAATACATTGAGACTGAACAACATTTGAGAAACCAGTACAGGACAAAACGAGGGCCCTATTCCCGTGGGGACTCACAATCTAGAACAGAGTATGCAAGGCACAGGCTGCTCCCTCTGCTGCCTCTAGTGGGGGATACAGAGTATGACAGGCACAGAAAAACTGTTTTATCTATCATACTTTTTTTAATAGTAGAGTATATGATATGATGAAAATAATGGTATCTTTAGAAAGTCCATTTAATGGTGTCAAAACAGTATATAATATGTGTGGGTGCAGTAAATGAGTAAAAGATAATTTAAGCTAAACACAAACAGCAGAAAGTTAGCTAATATCTGTCAGGGTTATTCAGAGAGTGGTGAAAAGCAGGGGAATGACTGGAGAATGAAAAATTCTAGGTCAAAATAGCCGATTTGGAAAGTGAGATGAAAGGGAGAATTTTTCTGGTTTGGCTATTTTGACCTAGAATTTTTCATTCTCCAGTTATTCTCCAGTCATTCTCCTGCTTTTCACGCTCTCTGAATAACCCTGTGTGTATATCTGCCTCTGATACTAGCCAGTGCCTCTGGCACCAGTCACTGACCTCACTGCATGTCCCTGCCTTCTACATCTTCTGCACCTCCCCTTTCCGCTACCTGTCACAACCACACCCCTTGCTGTATGTGAGTGATGATGCTTATATTATTAGTATTTATTAAGTGCCAACACATTCCGCAGCGCTGTATAAGGTGTAATGGGTAAAGACAGGACAATTCTACAATACATACAGGAGACAGGTCAGTATTCCTGCCAGCAGATACATGAGGATATGAGGACCCTATTCCCGTGGGAACTTACAATCTAGATGCATGCGCGTGCTGCCTACAAGGAATGTGGATGTTTGTGGGGTTGTCGGTGGTCTGATGGAAGTGTGTAAAACTGAGGGGCATCGAAATATGGATGAGTATGATGGGAGTGAGCATGCAGGTGACTGAGTGAAATGGTAGTGAGCATATGGCTGAGAGATTGTGCTAATGGCTCAGTAAAATGGGAGTGAGTGTGTGATTGGCTACGTGAGATGGGAGTGAGCATGTGAGTGTGTGATTGGCTACGTGAGATGGGAGTGAGCTTGTGAGTGTGTGATTGGCTACGTGAGATGTGAGTGAGCATGTGAGTGTGTGATTGGCTACGTGAGATGGGAGTGAGCATGTGCGTGTGTGATTGGCTACGTGAGATGGGAGTGAGCATGTGAGTGTGTGATTGGCTACGTGAGATGGGAGTGAGCATGAGAGTGTGTGATTGGCTACGTGAGATGGGAGTGAGCATGAGAGTGTGTGATTGGCTACGTGAGATGGGAGTGAGCATGAGAGTATATGATTGGCTAAGTGAGAAGGGAGTGAACATGTGAGTGCGTGATTGGCTAAGTGAGATGGGAGTGAGCCTGTAAGTGTGTGGTTGGCTAAGTGAGATGGAAGTAAGTACGTGAGTGTGGGGTTGGCTAGGTAAGGCAGGAGTATGTGAGTGATTGCTTAATGCAATGGCTGAGCATGTGACTGTGGTTGACTAAGTGAGATGGGAGTGGTCATGAGAGTGTATGGTTGGGTAAGTGATATGGGAGTAAGCAAATGACTGTGTGGCTGGCTAAATGACCCCCACCCCCCTAAAAGTACTGCCCTTTGCCTAAAGTATCTTCCTTCCCCTTTATTTTCCCGTTTCAGCACTTCCTTTATCGGTCCTTGTCTGTACAGTACCATACTGGGATGCCCATCCGAGCCCCAGCCCTGGCACACTCATTGCCATGCTCGCTTTAATAGTACCTCAGCATAGATTGACTCTCAAATCAGTGCAGTTAGATTTATTTTAATGTTTATTTGAACTTTTATCAATTGTCCTTCATGAAGGTTGCATGCCAACAAGGTGACTCATTTGTTCTAAGAGAAACTCATTTTGTCTGAATTGCGCATTCAAATATCAGTCGGCCTTGAACCAACATAGATTCCGGCTCCAAATAACTTGTTTTCCAAACCAGCTTATGTGCCTTTTTTTTAGTTTATACAGTAATATCAGATGCTACGTTTGCTAACAATAACAAAACACGAAATGCCTCGTATTGATTTAAACATCTTAGCAGCAGATAAATATCAGGCGTCCCACCCCAATGTGTCTCTGCCCCATTCTTCTCTCTGTCATTTTGCTTCCACCTCATTGTACCGACTGAAGGGGTTATTCAAAGAGAGAATTGGCTCCGAAATTGCACCAAAAAGGTGAATTTCCCTGTACGGTGCAATTTTCGTGGCCATTCGACTATTTAAATAGCAGGTATAATCAGGCGAATCCCATAGGTTTGAATGTAAAAAAATATTCCCGGTTTTTAGTAAATAACAGTTTATTCTTTTAATCTGCAGCAAAAAAGTCTCTTTATTTACTTATATTTTTTTTAGGCATTTTTTCTGGATTTTTTGGGCGAAATTTATTTTTCCGATTAATTTATTTATGAATTTTGTTTTTTAAAAAAAAAATTCTCCGTGCAACAGACCTTTGTATTATTATTCATAGGACCTGATATATTGTTTCCAGGCATTTTTGTCCAGTAGTTTTTTTGCAAACGCGTTTTAAAAGTTGCTGGGTTTGGTTTTTCTTTTTTTTACCCTGTTCGGCGGCTTGGCAACTTTTTCCGGTGGCTGGTCGGTGCTCTCTTTGGCAGATTGTTGGCTTTTTTCAGATGCGTTTGGCAGTTTTGCGGCGGATTGTCAGGTGCGTTCGGTGTTTTATGGGTGGCTTATTGGATCAATTCAATTTTTTGGGGCGGTTTTCCATTTGATTCGGTTTTCCAGAAGACACTTTCGTCTTGTTGCCAACAATTAGGAAGTGGGTTTGCTTTAGCAGACCTAGATTTCGTTTTATACATATCCGCCATTTTTTTCCTGTTCAGCCTAGTTCCTTTAATATCCTACTCAAGGAATACTCTCTAAGTATCCCATCTTACTGAGGTCTGATCCATATCTCGCTCTTAAAATGGTCCATAGGGTACATACAGGAACCTCTGGTTAGCAGATCAGGGTGTCAGGCAAAATAATCCCTATCTACCATCAATCTCAGAGCTTCAAACACTTCTAGCTGTAATATGACTTATCCCCAGGTAAGTGCTCTTTTTGTCAGGGCAGATATAAAAGAGACACCTCATTGATTATAAAAAAGTGTTTTCCCGCACGCCTTTTTTGAAGCTATTGCATGTTTGACCTCGGTGCCCTCTTTGAAGTAGCTTTATGTTACGTAAATGTCAATTATGTTCCTTTTTATGGTTGATACATGATCTGGTTACATAATCGTCCCTCCATTCCTTGGTATTACCCACACATCACTGTTGCCAATAAAATGAAAAAAAAAATGCATTAATCTTCACCATGATTTATTTTCCTGATCATATTCATGGCAGCATTGCATGTCCACCCTTCTGTTATGGCAGTTGAGGAGAGTGTGGTCGGGACTGGTTATACCTTTTATAGTGATTTCCGAGCTCTGTTTTTCCTGTCCCGGTTGATGTGAGCAGAGGAGCCACCCATAAGTCAAAGCTGCCATGGCCTATTAATCAGGAATTACAGTAAGTATGAATACACTTTCCATTTTCTGTTTGTTACCAGAGAACTCAACTTGTGTCATATATATATTATACTGCCTGGCCATAAAAAGTCACACCCCTTTAATATTTGGTTGTGCTGCCTTTTACTGTGATTGCGGCACACATTCACCGCGACGTTGTGTAGATAAGCTCATGCAATGTCACAGCATTTATTTGCGTCCAGAGTGGCATTAATTTGTGGCCAAGATCTAGTATTGATGATGGGAGAGTCGCAGCGCTGCGTAAAGTCTTCTCCAGCACATTATCTCAAAGATTGACCTCAATGGGGTTAAGGTCTGGACTGTGCGGTGGCCAATCCATGTGTGAAAATTATGTCTCATGCTCCCTGAACCACTCTTGCACAATCTGAGCCCGAGGAATTCTGGCGTTGCCATCTTGGAATATGCCCGCTGTGCCATCAGGGAAGAAAAAACCCATTGATGGAAAAACCTGCTCATTCAGTATATTCAGGGAGTCACATGACTTCATTTTCTGCTGAAACATATGAATCACTGTAGTAATAATCCAATGGAAGGCGAGCACCTATCGGCTTAGTTAAATCCAAGCAGTGTATATACAATCATATAAATATATGTATGTAGTCAAAGTATCACTATAATATATGATAAAGCCACTGGATGTGGGGGTCAATGCTTCCTCTTTCTTTTATTGTGAAAACATAAAATTTGCAGAGTACAGCATAAAGAAATATAAAACAAACGCCTAATCCTTTATGCGGAGTCTAACTAAACATGCAGGATGTCCTGACTAAAATATTGGGTAGCTAAGCTGCTTGCCAATAAGTGGAACAAAATGAAAATTACTTTCCTTTTGTCTTCAGGTTTTTTTTTGCTTCCTTCCCTGCTGTAGCCATCACACAGACTGTCTGCCCTCTCAGAGAGGACCACCTCTCCTATAACGGCAGAGCATACTTAATTAGATATCAGCTGTTATTTAACCCTATGGGAAAAAGTGAGTCCTCCATCCGCCTGCTGATGAACCTGTGGTCTACCACACTGCCCCTAATCACACTGTCACAAATTCCTAAAGTTTTGTGTCCTAATAAAGAGAGAAGACAAACCAATTATGTGTATCTATGCACATGTCCGCTTATGTGTCATTTTGTGTAGGTATGTGTTAGGGTTGCTGAACCTGGGACTGCTTCCTAGCGAAGCCCACGGAGCAACACTCAGGCCTACGCAATTTTGGGGTGCGCTTTACTGCATCTTCCTGCTCTCACGTCGGCCCCGATAGATACAGAGGGCCCACACTGGTTCTGTTCCTGGTTGAAAGGGTTTTTGGTGCTGCGTGCATTGGTGCCCCTGTCCATCCCGTAGCCATCACAGTGTACTTGTGTGTGTCATTATAATAATGCCGTCCCAATCCATACAGTTGCGTAAAGACTAACCATACGCATTGACTAAATGATGTAAGCAGTCTATTTATATTTTCTTAAAGAGACGCTCTAACCACCAATACCAAATTATCTTAATTATCTGCTAATGATGACTGTGTGTATCCCACCACTCATCTGTCCCTGTGGGCTGTGTAATAGCCTACTAAAGTGAACCTGGAAGGCTGTCAATCATAGGCTGTGTCAGGTATCTCCATTGGGGTAGGTAGAGAGAGCTCAAGGGACGGCCGGTGTGTCACTACAACAAGAATCAGGCTATAAGGTGGGACGAGGTCACAAATTCGGGTCATACACATGCAGGCAAACTGTAGCAATGAGGAGAATCAGGAGCTAGGACACAAGGAAACTGCTTCAATACTGGAGCAAAGAAGGAATGGGTCCTATGGTCTTTTATATCTAGCTGCTCCTTCCTGGTACAACGTGGCCTGGCTGCCATATTGTTGACCAGCCCCACGCACGTCCCTTATCAGAGGCCTGGACAAGGCCTGAATCCTGGAGCTCTGCTGACTGGCGGCAGAGGGGCCGGCGCCAAACCTCCCCAGGGACCGAAGCCACGCCTGTCACAGTCAGTCACAGTGGCGGTACCAGGCTTGCGCCGAGTAAGGCCCTAGTACTAGTAAAAGCCCCTATATGCAGAGATACAACACAACAACGATATATGTGAAAAATATAAACAACACAGGAGAAACTGGAGACCTCTGCACGGCTATACCATAGCAGACCTGCACTGATAGATCGGTCCTTAGAGTGGCAGAATCTGCTCTAATAGAAAAGTTACCTTAGTAGCCGTGCAGAGTCCTATGATGAACACAGATGCTTGAAGGGTAATTATACTTAGCAACCAGCAGGGCAGGACTCAAATAGATCGAAGTCAAGAGACCTAGGGGCAGTAGGTGAGTTTTACAAACAGGAGGGCAGACCTCAACAGAGCAACATAAACGGTACAGTCAAGGATAATCCAGATAGAGGAGTCAGAGAGAAAGACAGAAGTCAGAAACCAAAAAGTTTTCCTTACACAGAATGTGAGGATACACAACCAGAATCTCAGTCAGCCAGGCCAGAGGGTCAATACCATGAAATCAGTCAGAACATAAAATCAGACGAATCAGAGGAGAAACACTTGACATAAACTAGAAACTGAACTGACTAAAGAAATAAGGTACCGCCGGGTGGCCGAGTCAGCCACCTCGCCGCACCCCATACAGAAAGGCCAGGTGGGCGAGGAGGCGCCTGTGCTCGGTGTCAGCGGCCAGTGGCCCTGACAGGATGAGACAGTCTTCTATGGTTCCAACCAAAGTTGCCCAGTGTCTGCATTTTGCACTCATTGAATTTTATATATATTTGTCCTCAATGCGCTCGCAGCACGAATTATAATATTACAAAAATAAAAAAAGCATAAACTCTTATTAACCTTTGTCACCTTTATGACCATAAACTGTCTGTTTTAGGATGTTGATTATGTTGTTCTTTATGGCATAATAATAGAAAATCTCCATTTTAATCTTGTAAATGAACTGACGGATGCGAGTGGTCCCAGTGTCATTTCTATGAATGGGAGCGCTCCAACGCATCATCCGTCCGGCCATTCGCATCGTGTTTAACACGCAAATACCTGTTTCTTAATGCAAAGTAAAAGCATGGAGCGTGACAATGGACGGGCTGTCAGTTTTGAGATCTAATCTTTTTCATCAGAAAATAGGAAAAGTGGAGCGCGGGAAGTTCACAATGTCCTGACCCCTTCAGCGAACTGATGTAGATTTTTCTTTTGCAGAGAAAAGGACCCTTTCTAAAAAATCTCCGCGAGTCTCAATACACACACCGAGATGATTTTCAATCTCATTATTCCAAAAACATAACCAATCAACAGCTCCGGGCTGTGTTTATTCCTCTCCTGCCTGAAATTGCTTTGAGACCGCGCTTCACTTGAAAACAGGAAATAGGAAAGTAATTGTGTATATTGAAAAGCACGATGGCCCTTTGAACTCAATGCATTTGTAACCTTTCTCTGCATCTTCTGGGAAACAAATATTCAGTGGCGTCGCCCTTTTTGTTTCTTTGTTTGATTGCGGGCCGGTCTCCATTGCAAAAATGGAAAAATAAGACAAAGGTAGCAGAAGTGATGTTAAATCACTGACATTTTAAAAGAAACCAGCCTCACTTGCTGTGACTGATGTCATTTGTTGTATTAACGGGTGATATACACTGTACGGGGAATTTAAAATGTCGCATGGTCCATTCTTCCCTGTGACTACTAGGAAGCATCGTCTTGCTGGTGAGTCTCTGTTACAGACAGCATATCACAGTCTTTACACGTCCCCGTGACAAGGGTTAGATGTCGTAAATAGTGAGAGTCAAATGGTATGTCCATTTTGAATAGTTTCAGTTTTTGTCACATTGTCACCTGGATCCTAAGCACACCTTAGCGGTTCACTCCTTCCCGACAAGCTTTTAAGTTCCTCATTGGCTCACTTCCCCGATGTGGTGCTGTCTGCAGGCCTGATACTGATTACTACCTCCAACTGACACCCATTCTTGCCTCCCTATTTAGTCTGGCCTCACCCTTTCCCCGTGCCAGATCATTCTTTCATGTTGTTTTCTGGCCCTTGCCTATGCTGAATCTGGCTCCTCTTCCCTCTTACTTGCTGCCAGCAAATCAAGTTGTCCCCAGTACTACTGTGAGCCTGTATCCTGAAGCCAGAGCCCAGTCACCAAGCCTTTATCCTGTCTACCTGTGTGCCTCTAGACCTCCTGCTGTCCACCTGTGTTCCACGAGACCCCATGCTATCTACCTGAGTTGCACCAGACTCATTGCTATCCACCTGTGTTCCACAAGACTCGTTCCTATCTACCTGTGTTCCACCAGACTCGTTGCTATCCACCTGTGTTGCACCAGGCACCATGCTATCCACCTGTGTTGCATCAGACTCATTGCTATCCACCTGTGTTGCACCAGACCCCATGGTATCCACCTGTGTTGCACCAGACCCCATGCTAGCCACCTGTGTTGCGCCTGATCCCATGCTACCCACCTGTGTTGCTCCAGAACCTATGCTATCCACCTGTGTTCCACCAGACTCGTTGCTATCTCCACCAGACTCGTTGCTATCCACCTGTGTTGCACAAGACCCCCTACTGGCTGCCTGTGTTCAAAGAGACTCCCTGCTGTCCACCTATATTCCATGAGACCTCTTGCTATGCACCTGTGTTCTGCGAGACCCCCTGATGTCCATCTGTGCTCCATGAGACCCCCTGTTGTCCACCTGTACTCCGTGAGACCCCCTGCTTGGTTCACCTGTGTTCCAAGAGACCTCTTGCTGTGCACCTGTGCTCTGAGACTCCTTGCTGTCCACCTGTACTCCACGAGACACCCTGTTGTCCACCTGTGCTCCATGAGACCCCTTGTTGTCCACCTGTACTCCGTGAGACCCCCTGCTTTTTTCACCTGTGTTCCAAGAGACCTCTTGCTGTGCACCTGTTCTGTGAGACTCCTTGCTGTCCACCTGTACTCCACGAGACCCCCGTTGTCCACCTGTGCTCTGAGAGACCCCCTGCTGTCCACCTGTGCTCCATGAGACCCCCTGTTGTCCACCTGTACTCCGTGAGACCCCCTGCCTTTTTCACCTGTGTTCCAAGAGACCTCTTGCTGTGCTCTGTGAGACTCCTTTCTGTCCATCTGTACTCCACGAGACCCCTGTTGTCCACCTGTACTCTGAGAGACCCCCTGCTGTCCACCTGTGCTCCGAGAGACCCTTTGCTGTCCACCTGTGTGCAGAGTACCCAGTCCTAACGTGCCCTACTCTTGTTTTGCCCTGCACTGTTTATATGTATGATTATTGTTCCTTCATTACGCCTTTGTTTCAATTTTCTCCAATATCCTATTATCTCTTGGTCTTCTCTTTCTGGTTTATTGCACAGTTGCTTTACCCTATGTCTAATGTTGTGATCTCTTGCTGTACGACGAGGTTCCTCCCTTAAAGGGAAAGTGCTGCTCTGTCAGCACCTTCAAGCCCGGAGGCAGGTTTAGATTTGCTTTATACCTGTTTTCGTTGTTGAGGAATAACGTGAGTCATCATTTACAGAAACACGTGTGACTTAACGTCTGGCACCAGCCGCAAAAGCAACACTTATTATTTACAACACCGGTAATTGACTTTCAACAACATCCCTCTACAGATACAATGGAATTAGTTTTTAATTAATCGTAGAATAACAAAACACTATGGGCTCTATTACATTCTGCGTGCAAAAACGCACGCGCAGCGCTATTTTTTTTGCGCGCAGCGTTAAACGTTAACGCGCGTAAATTAACGCTGGTATTACAATCCTCGCGCATTTTTTCATCCGTTAAAAAATAACGTGCGGAAAAAAGACGCGCAAAACCGGACGGACTGTTTTTTCAGCCAATCTAAATTAAGAACCGCAATTGTCTCCCATTCAGTTTTTGCGCCTGTCAAAATCAATCTGAGTATATATGCTGCAGCAATAATAAAAACACACACAACCTCTCAATTTTATTGTTTGGGTATGTGTAGAATGTGTAACTATACGTTGCTGTATTTTTTTTTTTCGTGCTGGTGTATTTGGGTTCGGCCAGGACGTTCAGATTTGCAGTTACCGCCAGCTTTTCAAAGACGTTAAAATTATGCGCGCAAACGTTGCCCGTTAAAATTTGCGCATAGATTGTAATACCATCCGCATACCAGCGCACAAACGCATTTGCGTTCACAATGTGAAGTATAGGACACGCAAAGTACATTACGCTCGCAAAGGGTTCATGCAGGTTCACCAGCGGTAGACGTTAACGCGCATCTTTTGCGCGGACATTGTAATACGACGTTCTGCACTAAGGGTTTTGCCCCTCGTGTTAATCCGTTTTTGCGCACGCGTTAACGTTTGCGCGTAGAATGTAATAGGGCCCTATGTTTCCTTACGTTCCAAATAAAACGATGTCCTTGAAATGTAGTCACCTTGGTTTGTAAATAGCTACAACGTGAAAGCTCAGGCTGGCATTTCAATCCCCTGCGTTACATGCAGCGTTATTTCACTAGACTGAACACAAGGCCAGATTAATATAGATTCTGATGGAGCTGGAACTCAAGTCGTCCGCCCCAAAATAGTCCCAGTGGAAAGTTAACTATTTCAGAACCAAGGGCTTTCAACATTAAAAGCCTAATGAGGGTGACTGAGAGGGGTCAGAGGCACAGTGTATGTGATAGGAAAAGGTTTGAGACAACCTGGGGGTATGGGGAAAGGATTGAGGCAAATACAATAAAAGGGGGAGGAAATGTGCACATAAACAATGTCTGATGGCAAGGTATATGACCAATAGAGGTGTGCACGGCTGGAAATTTTGTTTAGTTCAGTTTCGTTTCAAAATAATTTAGTTTCTGTCATTTCCTTTCGTAATTTCGATTCGTAATTTTGTTTCGTTATTTTGTTTGGTATATCGGATCACTAAAAAACCCCATTGTAAGTTAAGATCGATTTGATAGCTGATATCGAGTCCAATTTCATTCAGATCACTAAATAAAACCCCAATGAATCAAATACTGCTGCTAAAAAGGCAAGCTAGGGTTAAATGTTGAGCTGTCCATTGGCCAGTGGTGCTGACAGCAGATTCAGCACCACAGGCCAATTTACAGGGACAGGTTGCTTTGTGTAACACTGAAACGAATCTGATTTGCTTCATAATGTCGTTTGCTTTAGTACTTGTATGTAATGTAAGTTGAGATCGATTTGATAGTTGATATTGAGTCGAATTACGGATCACTAAATAAAACCCCAATAAATCAAATCAGGAATCATTCAATCAATGGTTCTCTTGTGAAACAGTATAACGAATCAATTTCATTATGTAATGTTTCATTTTCGTTTCAATTTGGATGAAATCAATTTGTTATTTCGCAGGTAATAAACAGTTCGGTACAGAAATTGGTGGTAGCTGGTTTGTAGAGGTCCCGCTTGCCAGGAGCCTGAGCTCAGTGCTTGTTCTGGACAGAGCTAAGCCCCTGCAATCAGAGGTCTGAATCAAGTCCTAAGAGAACCCCAGCCCTCCAAGAGGGAAGAGGCATTTTGGACACTGTGGCCCCTCAAATAACTATAACTATCAGGGTTATTCAAAGAGATCCGAATGGCTGCCGAAAGGTAACCAACGCTTAAAATCAGCGTTCGGTTACCTTTCTTGGCCATTCGGCTATTCAGAGAGCAGGCAGTTCGCCAAATGTTGGCGAATTGCCTGCAAATACGGAGCCTGTTCGGTGCCTGTTCGAGGGCCGTGAAATCCCCATAGCTTCGTCTATTCAGAGAACAAAAACCAGCAGTGAAAAGTTGCCGAAATGCCCTGCCATTCGGTTGCTTCATTCAACAGATTTATTCAGGCGAATCCCATAGGCTTCAATGTTAAAAATATTCCCGTTTTAATTCAATATCTAATAAACCGTTGATTATAATATTCTACAGTAAAAAGTAGCATTTGTTGTTTTTTTTTTGCAAAAACAAAATTTCAGATTTATTTTTATTTTTTTAAACATTTTTTATTTTTTCTGTAACAGCCCTTTTTATTATCATTCATTGGATCTTATATGTAAATTTCAGACATTTTCACTCAGTAGTTTCTTTGCAAACAGCGTTTCACTTTTCAAACATTCAAGCGTACTCGTTTTTTTTTTTTTTTTTACTCCATTCGTCTGCGGTGTCGGGTTTTTCCAGCAGCTGCTCTGCACTCTGATCGGCTCCTGCTCGGGTTTCTCTGGCATCTTCGGCGGGGTTAATCCAGATGTTTTTGCGAGTTTCGGTGTGCCTTCACCGGGTTTTGCGGTGAGTTTTCGTCGGGTTTGCGGCGGCTTTTCCCTGCACTACGACAGCCCTGTGATGCTGCTAAATACACCGCAGGGTCGCCGAAATGAGATCGCCAAATCGTACCGAATTGAAGAGAACGAAAAGTCACCGCACGTGTGGTGGCTTTTCGATTCTCTTTGAATAACCCTGCCTAACTATAACTCTCATGATTCCCTGGCTTCCATTGATGGAATTCTGGGACTTGCAGGAATCAACATCTGGATGGGCCATGAGTTTGACAGCCCTGGCGTAGAGTGTCCCTTCAAGTGACATCTCATTCATGTCACTTGAAGGGACAGGTCAGGAGAAGCTCATATTTTCTGGCACATCATATGCACGAATGGGTTTTCCTAATGTCCCCTTTGCTGCACAGGAGAAAATTAGAAAGTGTTACAAAGCATGTAGGTGAATCATCTCTGTGGCATGGAAGCATTAATATGAATTAATGAGATTCCGATATTAAAGGAGAGCGAAATTAAGCTGTAATCACTAAAAGAATCTATTATACTGAAGACGATCTGCTGGCCCTCAACTGTTCCTTCTATAAAACAGAAGAAATTTTATGTATGCCATAAATGGGAAGCATGTCAACCTGAAAATGGCTAAACGAGGAGTATACGGTGTTTGTAAACGACATATCTCTCGTTTTCTATGTCATTTTTTTTTACAAAAACACATGCGAAAGAACAAAGGCTCTGTAAGTATCCAGGCCACCAAGGACTATCACAAAGGTCACAGGGAAACAAGATAAAATTAAATGTTTTCAATGACCAAGGTTAGATCGTAAGCGTAAATACAAGACTAACGGAAAATAAGGTTATGTAACCATTCCTCGGTGCACAATGGAAAGGCTCGAAAGCTAGTATTTCCTGTTGAATGCCGAAACAAGGCTTTATTATTAGAATATTGTGATTTGGAGTGTCTGAATGTGTCAATGAATACTCGATACACCGCATCTAATTCTACTCGAGCCAAGGTGAGCAAACAGGAGGACATAAACAGACAAAGAGTCGACAGGCAGATGGAGAATACTGAGAGGTTTTCTAGGTCAATAGCTGTGGGGGAAAAAATAACTTGGTAAATAGATTCTCCAGCATCATTAGACTTACAACAAAAAAGTACACTGCGGTCCCTCATTTAATACTGGATTATCCCTGCCTTAAATCGCTGAGAAATGGGGTTGTTGCAGTTCAGTATCATCTGGTGAACATCCCAGTTCAGTGTTAGGCTTGGCCGTCCACTGGGTCTGTAGTCAGACAACCGACTTGGCGATTTCATCGGTTACCTTTCTTGGCCATTCGGCTATCCAGAGAGCAGGCAATTCGCCAAATCCTGGCGAATTGCCTGCACATACGGTGCCTGTTCGAGGGCAGTGAAATCCCCATAGAGAAGCAATGCTTTGACTATTCAGAGAACACAAAGCAGCAGTGAAAAGTTGCCGAATTGCCCTGCCATTCAATGGTTTCATGCGGCAGATTTATTCAGGCAAATCCCATAGGCTTCAATGTTAAAAATATTCCGTTTTTAATTCAATATCTAATAAACCGTTCATTATAATATTCTGCAGTAAAGAGTCTCTTTATTTATAGATTTTTTTAGAATATTTTAATCATTTTTCTGGATTATTTTTCAAAAAACTCTTTTCCGATTTTGTTTAATTTTTTTAAAACGTCTTTTCTTTTTTCTGTAACATCCCTCTTTATTATCATTCCCTGGATCTCATATGTAAATTTCAGACATTTTCGCTCAGTAGTTTCTTTGCAAACAGCGTTTCACTTTTCAAACATTCAAGCAAACTGTTTTTTTTTCCTCACTCCATTCGTCTGCTGTGTCGGGTTTTTCCAGAGGCTGCTCTGCGCTTTGATCGGCTCCTATTGGGGTTTCTCCGGCATCTTCGGCGGGTTAATCCAGATGTTTTTGCGGGTTTTGGTGTGCGTTCGCCGGGTTTTGCGGTGAGTTTTCGACGGGTTTGCGGTGACGTTTCTCTGCAATTCGGGGACCCTGTGGTGCTCGCTGAATACACCGCAGGGTCGCCGAAATTGAGGAGAACGAAAAGTCACCAAACGTGCGGTGACTTTTCGATTCTCTTTGAATAATCCTGTAAATTTTCGGCAAAATATGGCAAACATTCGTCAAATAGTGAATTCACCCTATTTTCGGTGAAATTGAATTGCCGAAGGAAGCCGAAACGGGCCGAAAGGGAAAGCAATGAAACAACAGCTTTCCTGAAGCTTTTATTCCCTAAAACACTGATCTTACTTGGACTACGGAAAGATTAGAAACTCATAGGGAAACAGTATGTGCCGAGGTTCTGCCAAAAAATACGAATGACTCCAGGAAAGCTCATTCTGCTGTTATCCATGTTCCCAGCATATGAACTGTCATCTCCCTCTCCTGCAAAATATCGAGAAAAGCCACCACTGTCAGTAACGTTCCTCTGCTGGGACATCCTCTCTGTCTTTTTCCTATTCATGTTCCGTTAATTAGTGTAATAGCTCTTTTGACTTTACCCGTCCAGCCATCATATTCCCCAGAGCCTGTTATTTCATTTTTATTTTGTGCCTAAGGACTAACTTGCGAATCTCTGGACATCCAATTTGTCTTGCCCCACCTGGGGACCGAATTCTCTGTTCAGCGTAAAGCCCCGAGGCCTCCTCTGTAGCAGCCGGCATCCTTTGCTGTGAAATTACACAGCAGGGGGTCTATTTCCTAGATAGTCACAGCTCACAGTATGGCTGATATTCTGCAACACAAGACTGATATTTTGCGTTCTCTCCTGGAATAAAAACAAAGCGTAGCTGCAGACTTTGAAAAGTATATTATGACCCCATAAGGACTCGTGGCTTTATTTGCAGCCCCGGCCGCTTTTACTAAGGGGCAAATAGAGCCATTCGTAAAATAAACGTTTTTTATTTTAGAACAAATATAAATGGTTTCCTGGAAGAAAGGCAAAATATCTCTTTACATTATAGTTTAAATATTTATTTGAGAACACACAGTGCATTTCTTCCCAATGACAGAGTTTTTTCTCTTGCTGGTGGTAAATGTGCAATTATAACAATGATATGTAGATGTGTATTATTATTTCTCTGTCACACTTCTCCCTCTCCATACTAGTCCCTTGACCACTGATCTTGCATCTCTTTCCTACTCACCCATCCCTCTCCTACTCACCCATCCCTTTCCTACTCCCCGTCTCTTTCCTACTCCCCCATCCCTTTTCTTTTCCCCATCTCTTTCCTACTCACCCATTCCGCTCCTACTCCCCCATCTCTTTCCAACTCCGCCATACATTTCCTATTCCCCATCCCTTTCCTACTCACCCATCCCTCTCCTACTCCCCCATCCCTTTCCAATTCCCCCACCCCTTTACTACTCCCCCATCTCTTTCATACTCCCCCATCCCTTTCTTTCTCCCCATCCCTTTCCCACTCACCCATCCCTTTCCTACTCCCCATCCCTTTTCTATTCCCCATCCCTCTCCTACTCACCAATCCCTTTCCTACTCCCCCATCTCTTTCCTACTTCCCCATCCCTCTCCTACTCCCCCATCCCTCTCCAACTCACCCATTCCTTTCCTTCTTCCCCATCTCTTTCCTACTCTCCCATCCCTTTTCTATTCCCCCATCTCTTTCCTACTCACCCATTCTGCTCCTACTCCCCCATCTCTTTCCTACTCCGCCATACATTTCCTATTCCCCATCCCTTTCCTACTCCCCCATCCCTTTCCAATTCACCCACCACTTTCATACTCCCCATCCCTTTCTTTCTCCCCATCCCTTTCCTACTCACCCATCCCACTCCTACTCCCCCATTTCTTTCCTATTCCCCATCCCTTTCTTACTCCCCTATCCCTTTCCTACTCCCCCATCCCTTTCCTACTCCCCCATCTCTTTGCTACTCACCCATCCCTTTCCTACTCCCCCTTCTCTTTGCTACTCCCCCATCCCTTTCCTACTCCCCCTTCTCTTTCCTTCTCATCCATCCTTGATCCTGTTCTGTGCTCTGGTTGGCGCTCCAGTCTTTTCCTGGCAATCTTGGGATACATTAGGAGCAAGTGAATGGTCAATTCTTTACTATGATGTAATGTAAAGAAAACCAGCAGGATAATGCTCCCTGCCACACTGCAAAAATTGTTCAGAATCACAACAGTTTTTTCAGTGGGTCAGAGACTGTACAAACTTTTAAAAAATTGACTGGATGACTTTCTGCAGACACGGAATATTAAGGGTCATAATATTTAAAATGTGGGTAAAAGCTTCTTGATCCAAGGAGAAATCTGACGCCATCTGGGGTCAAGAAGGAATTTTTTCCCAGTGTGTTGCATATTGGCGAGCGTGTCAGACTGGGTTTTTTGCCTTCCTTTGGATAAACAGCAGTAGGTGATGTGTGAAAGGCTGAACCTGATGGACGCACAGCTTTTTTTACCCTATGTAACAGTTCTTAACCCATTCTTTTGAGTGTGTTGATTGGAGTGCTCTCCTCCTAGGCACATCCATATCATTAGGTGTCTTGTCCATGGACACTCGCTGGTGGCGTCTTTTGAGTCTTTCCAAGATTGTAGATCACTGACCTGGTGATTAGGTTGAACCCGCTCCTCGTAAAGTCGAGACTTGCTTCGCCACAGTTGTATTGGAGGGATGTGCTGAACGGGATTTGACTTGCGTCTCCACGGTCGAAGGGTAGACACGTTACCACTGGACTCCACATCCGATATATAGTGTGGTAGCCAAGTATGTACCGCTAGGTGTCTTGCCTAAGGACTCTTACTGGAGAGGTGCTCTTACCAGCTTTCGAACCTGGGTCTCCACGGTTATAGAACAGTGATGTTACCTCTACTCCATCCAGCTGGTACACATGGTGCCGGTTCAAGACCCTCTCATCCAGTGTTAACTTTTACATATACAGTAGCAGTTGATGTTTGTTTTTATCCGCATTAGTGTATTTTTTTTAACTTTTTCTCTTCAAAATCGTGTAATATGTGATGCAAATAAATGTATAAAGGCTTAGAAGCATTATCCTTTCTTTGGAGGAAACGCCTCCCCAACCCCCCCCCCCCCCGAATAGATATACAGACTCCGCTGCCAGTATGGAGCGTCGTCATTAGACATTTCAACGGCATCATAATGACGCTCATCAAACCTGTTGATCAGATTCCTAAACACAGGAGGAAAAATCTTGATGGGAAATGTCAGGACCATTAGTGTAGTTATTGCTATGTTTGTGGCATAGCAGTCTGCCTGTGTATATATATCTCTTATTCATTAGACTGACCAGAATCCCCATTAGAGGACGCACGGCATAACTCTGCTGGACGTCGTCCTGTGTAGTCTTTACTCTTCTGTAATGTGATTAATTCCATTATGCTCTTACCAGTATTATAAATGTAAATGCACTTACCTATTGCATGAACCTGCCAGCATCTGATCCATCCCCATCCATCTAATGTCAGTAACCCTCATGACTGTCTGCGTAGAGTATTTATCCCTTGTGTAATGATATTCTAAGAAGCTATTACCATGTGGGCAGGATATCATGGACCGCATCTTAAAGGAGCTACTTGAAATGCCCCGTGATTGAGACGGCAATTAATAATATGCGCTTCACTAATAGATTCCTGGAATAGTCCTGCAGTGGAAGAAGAATGCATTGTCAGCTAGTCATACCTAGCAGTGCATACCTGGAATAGATCCACACGCGCACGTCCAACTCTAGCCTCCAAGACTTCTCATGGGCAGTAGTAATGGGCCGAACACCCCCCACATTCGAACTCGAAAACCTGAAAACGTTCGACCGCAAACTTGAACATAATTCGATCACCATGCAAGTGAATGGGGCTCGAACGTTCGAAAATTAAGGTCCCCTCCAAGAGGGCATATATGCAAGATATTGGCCATAAAAGGTGTATGGGGTTCCGGGTACTGCCCTGAGGGACAGGAAACAATGAAAATGTGTTTGTTTGTTTTTTAAAAAAAATTAACCCTTTCACTGCTGAGCGATTTCACCGCTGTGCGCTGAGCTAATTTTTACTGCTTTTGCTCATTTTAAACGTGATTTGAAGCCATGGGACATGTTTGGTCAACAATGAGTGGGAAATGTTTGACCAACAAAGAGTGGGAAATGTTTGACCAACAATGAGTGGGAAATGTTTGACCAACAATGAGTGGGAAATGTTTGACCAACAATGAGTGGGAAATGTTTGACCAACAATGAGTGGGAAATGTTTGACCAACAATGAGTGGGATCACTGATGCAACTCCTCCCTCTGCTCACCAACTCACACATGATTGAAGCTGCTTTTATGGCCCTACCATTCCCGAACCACTGGCACCAATGATCTTGCCATCCAGTAAAATTCCCCTCATCTCCCTCAACCCCAATCCCTCTAGACTGTAAGCTCCTAGGAGCAGGGTCCTCTACACCTCTGTTTCCATCATATGTCCGTTTATCTCGTTCCCTTTGGTTATTGTAAAGCGCTGCGGAAACTGTTGGCGCTATATAAATGATGACAATAATAATACTAATCTTCAATGGAAGAGGTAATGGCGGAAAGGTCACGCAATGGGTGGAGTAAAGTCATCAGTGTAGGATGACATATCAGTATTTGGCGAATCGGCAGCTTTCTGAATAGACGACCAGCCACAAAGTTGCACCCTATGATGAAATTCAACGTTCTGCGCAATTTGGTGGCAAGTTCGGCGGTTATTGAATAACCCGTATAGTTTATATTGCCATGAAATGTTGTTGGAGTTCACGGGGCTTCATAATATTATCAGTTAAAAGAAGCAGTCACTGGATACAGATTTTCAAAGAAACCTTGAAAAAGATGGAACATGCTCCAATTTTACGTATGATGGCCTAAAGGCACGATTAAGGAGTATGATTTTTAATTGTGTTAATTAAATGTTCTTGTATCTTTGCCTAAAGATATGATATTTACAAAACGCTGTGTTCTTAAGTGAGACATAAAGCCCCTCCTGTACTGATAGCTGCAAGTTAATTCTATGTGCCTTCCCTAATGATGTATTTAATGGACGATCAGCTTTCTCACATGGATTATATAGATTTGCGTTTTATACATATATATATATATTTATTTTTTTCCTAGAGCGAGGGTGCACTTCAGAGATTTCAGTAAAAATAGATTTTTTATTTTATGTTAAAACATAGGGGGCTAAATACAATCTTCACGCAAATGTTTGCGCCGGCGCAAAAAAACATTAAAGTGTGGGGTAAAAGCATTTGCGCCGAATCCTGTACACTGATTTTTGCGTGCGACGGTACTGCGTGAGCATTTGGGTGTGTCCTGTTTGTGCGCTTTATTGATTGGCGGATGAAAAGAAGCGCGAGGATTGTAATACCAGCGTTGTTTTGCGCGAGCAAAACTTTAATGCCTGGCACAAAGATTTTTGCTTTGTGCGAGGATTTTTGCATGAAGAATGTAATATAGCCCACAATGTTTCGAATCACTGGGGGTATTTATCAAAAAGCCAGCTTAAAGACCCCCCCGTGAGTCGAAACAGTGATTCTATGGGGTTTATTCAGAGAGCACCGAAATGTCGCCAACATTTTGGTGCTCTCTTGTTCGCGCACTTCCCTGTACTTCGGGAAATCAAAGTTCCCCACCCTGTGGTGAATTCAGCATTTACCACAGGATCCCCGGAGTGCAGGGATGCCTGGAATATACATATAAGATCCTATGAATGATAATAAAAAGGTCTGCTGCAGAAAAAAGAAAAAACGCTTTTAAGAACAAGGAAATTAAATTGCCGAAAAAATCCCGAAAAATGCCTAAAAGATCCTTAAAAAATAAATAAATAAAGAGACTTTTTACTGGGATAGGGTATCGCTAATAAAGAGTGGAGTATAGCCAGGAGGGGTCAGGGTACATCAAGGAAAGGATAAGGTATAGATTGGAATGGATGAGGTATAGCTGGGAAGGGATAAGGTATAGCTGGGAAGGGATAAGGTATAGCTGGGAAGGGTTAAGATATAGCTGGGAAGGGATACGGTATAGCTGGAAAGGGTTAAGGTACAGCTGGGAAGGGATAAGGTATAGCTGGGAAGGGATAAGATATAGATGGAAATAGCTATAGCTTGGAAGGCATAAGGTATAGATGGGAATAGGTATAGCTTGGAATGGATAAGGTATACCTGGGAAGGGACAAGGTATAGCTGGGAAGGGTTAAGGTATACCTGGGAAGGGATGAGGTATAGCTGGGAAGGGTTTAAGGTATAGCTGGGAAGGGATAAGGTATAGCTGGGAAGGGATAAGGTATAGATGGGAATAGGTATAGCTGGGAAGGGATAAGGTATAGCTGGAAAGGGATAAGGTAAAGCTGGGAAAGGATTAGGTATAGCTTGGAAGGGATGAGGTATAGATGGGAATAGGTATAGCTATGAAGAGATAAGGTATAGATAGGAATAGGTATAGCTTGGAAGGGATAAGGTATAGATGGGATAAGGTATAGCTTGAAAGAGATAAGGTATAGATGGGAATAGGTATAGATGGGAATAGGTATAGCTTAGAAGGGATAAGGTATATGGGATAAGGTATAGTTTGAAAGAGATAAGGTATAGATGGGAATAGGTATAGCTGGGAAGGGATAAGGTATAGATGGGAATAGGTATAGCTTTGAAGAGATAAGGTATAGATGGGAATAGGTATAGCTTGGAAGGGATAAGGTATTGCTTGGAAGGGATAGGGTATAGCTTGGAAGGGATAAGGTATAGATGGGAAGGGATGAGGTATAGCTGGGAAGGTTTAAGGTATAGCTGGGACGGGATAGGGTATGGCTGGGAAGAGGTAAAGTATGGCCAGTAAGGGATAGGGTAGAAACAGGATGATATAAGCTTTAACCAGAAAGGCTGCTCTTTCGATGGTGTTTGAGACAAAGAAGGGGCTGACAAATTAAAGGATCAGGCCACGTTCCCAAGCCTTTAGTCAGTTTTACTTGTAATGATCTGTTTTATTATTTCTATATGTGTATGTTGTTTCTAGCTTCACAGAATCATTTCTGCTTTCTTCAGATGCAATGACACATTCTAATAATAACCTGAGCTTCAGCTATTAAATAAACTTTGTCATTTATTGTCAATCTGCCTTTTGTTTTTATCAGGCTTCGCATCAAATCCAAGAATGTTTGATCCAATGTGCGGCCTGTGGCTACAGAGAAGTCACGGAGAGCTGGTGCTCGGCATGCATGGGTGCGCAAAACATCCTGTAAATATGACGTTACAGAGTGAATGACTGAGCAGATGGAACAGATAAGTGCTAAACCTTTTTTAATGTATATAAAATGTGGTAATTGCTCTGTAAGTGTCTGAAACCATCAGAAATCAGTCCTGCTCTCAAACTCCCACCAGTCAGAGGTGTCACTGATAACTGCAAGTATCAGCCGTACGTCATACAAAGAACAAGCCATAGGAAAAATGTTATGTGCACTTTACATCATATATTATATTTACAGAAATGTAGTATTTGTAAAGAACACTTACAGCAACATTTTTACGATGTAGTGAAGTAGCACATAGTCTACATACTAAAAGTATGTATAATTGGACATAGAATGTGTCCGCAGATAAGAACCTTTCGGCCCATCTAGTCTGCCCAATTCTATGGATACTTTCCCTGGATTTAGCTTTTATTTAGGATCGCCTTATGCCTATCCCATGCCTGCTTAAACTCCATCACTGGTTTAGCCTCTATTGCTTCTACTGGAAGGCTGTTCCATGTATCCACCACCCTCTCAGTAAAATAATTCTTCCTGATGTTACTTTTAAACCTTTGCCCCTCTAATCTAAGACTATGTCCTCTTGTTTTGCACTTTATTTTCTTTTAAATATACTCCCTTCCTCCATCTTGTTGATTCCCTTTACGTATTTAAATGTTTCTATCACATCTCCTCTGTCTCTTCCAAGCTATACCGGTTAAGATAATTAACCCTTTCCTGGTAACTTTTCTCCTTCAAGCCGTACAGCATTTTAGTAGCCGTTCTTTGAACTCTCTCTAAGATGTCTATATCCTTCTGGAGATACGGTCTCCAGTGCTGCACACAGTACTTCAAGTGAGGTCTCACCAGTGCTCTGTACAATGGCATGAGTACTTCCCTTTTTCTACTGCTAAAACCTCTCCCTACACAATCAAGCATTCTGCCAGCATTTCCAAGCATTCTGCCAGCATTTCCTGCTGCTCTATTGCATTGTCTACTTACCCTTAGAGTCGGATGGTCTCACATTGATGAGGCACACACATCATTAATTGCTTGTTGTTCTAACCCAGTGGTTTCCATCATTGGTACCCAGGTCCCCCTAACAGGCCAGATTTTAAGGATTCCCTTGGGGAAATGCAAACTGAATCCTGCAATCACTGATCAGCAAATCATATCACCTGTGCTGTGATTCACATATCCTGCAAACCTACCTGTGAGAGGGACCTGAGGACCAGGGTTGTAACCGCTGTTCTAACCAATACCAGGTCAGAAAAAGACAGGTACAAACAGGCTGACATCAATGAAAACATGGGGTCTGTTCTGTACCCGGCAAGTTGATGTTAAATATTGAAACTAGGCTGTGAAAGCTGAATTTTACTCTTCAGTTTAATCTCAATGGTAGAAAGAAATATCAGCTAAAACACTATTTGGCATCAACTCAGAAACCAGAGAACAGACCCTCAGGTGCTTCTAGCATAGAAAGCTTGTCTCATTCCTTCAGGTACCTCATGAACACCAATATATATATATATATATATATATATATTGTGTTTAATATTGCAGAAGCCACCTGCACATCATAGCAATTCAAAGAATTGCATCCCAAAGTTCCTGCGCCACATTCCCCATATGCAGCAAGGAATTCTGGGTAGGATATGCAAATGACCTTTGTCACGCTTTTATGCATCCTGGATCTGTTATTACACAGAACCCTAAAATCAATGCTATCCCACACTGTGGCTTTCTAGCAGAGATAAGATTATGCAGCTGGTCAAAGCCACTCCTAGGATAGCGCTGTTTCAGGTTTGTTGAACCCTCATCGGCTAGGAGGTAGGCATGATGACCAGTTATAGTGGATGTTTGGACCGTAGGGTAAATTAGTATCTACAAGGGTTGTGGTGGAGGACTAAAAGTGAGATAAAAAGCCTCCACACTATAATAAGTGTGTTTATTATTGCAGAAGCCACTTGCATATCATAGCAATTCAAAGAATTGCATCCCAACGTTCCTGCGCCACATTCCCCATATGCAGCAAGGAATTCTGGGTAGGATATGCAAATGACCTTTGTCATGTGCAGGAACCATTTTCTCAATAGATTTTTAAATGATCTCTATTCTGTCAAGTAGACCTTTTTGTTTCTCAGAACAGGACTGTGATGTAAATCATTTTGGACTTTGGGTGCATGGGCACGGAGGCATAGTTGCAGGGTGCAGGACGCATAATCATTATTAGCCCATTGCCCTTTTGTGTGCAGAATGTTGGTATAATCTGATTATGCAAGAATGCTATTCTCTATCTGTCTATTGTCTGGTCCTTAATATTTTTTGAAAGGATTAACATCCCAGTTTACCCTGTCTCAAGAATGTGCTGATCTGTTTCTATTTGAATAGTTTGTAAATCTGCTGACTGTAATCTGTTTCCCGATTCCCATTGTCCTTCTTCATTAGTAATGTTTAATTTAACTCTCTAAATAATCTAATTATGTCTCACCTTCCAAGAGGCAAATGTGTCCCATTGTCTGCTTCGGTCTGGTTGTGCCCCCCCAACCCGGTGGCTTCTAGGGGAGGTTTTGTGTATGTAAATGATGCATGTGTGACCCTATAAATTTATGTGTCTGTTCCTGATAAAACCAGTTCTATTCTGACCCTACATGCAGTCACGACTCATGTTTGGGGTACAATCTATATTCTGTTCGCTGTTCCAGCACTAAAGCTTCAGATCTACAGCCACGGCTTATTTCTGGGGGATGCTGGCAAGGCTCTCTATATGTATCCATCTTTAAGCTGCGGCTAAGGACCGGGGAAAAGGCACAAGTGTCATGAGGAGAACACAGGGCTCCAGCAACGAAGCGGTATTAGCAGATTTGACCCTGTCGGGATAGTGAGATCTGTTACAAAGACGACCAAAGTGTCTTCCATAGGCGTGCGCACGGGGTGTGCCAGATGTGCCTGGGCACACCCTAATGCCGGCCCCCGGCACACCCCACAGGCCCGCGGAACACTCTGGGTCCTGGCTGGCCGCATCCAACGGATAGTCGCCGGGACCTGGCGGCAGCCTCTGCTTCCCTGGTGGTCCGGTGGATGTGGGTGCTGCACCGTGATCTGTGCTTACAGACCGCAGTGCACGTCCCACAGCGAGTGACTGGCCACGAGCTGAGTGCCGGCGATTGCCGATGACCTGTCATCTGACCTCCGGCGCTTACTGACTGTGTCAGAGCGCTGGCGGTAAGGTGACAGGTCACCTGCGATCGGGCGCTCAGCATGAGTCCAGTCACTTGCTGTAGGACGTGCTCTGCGGTCTGTAAGCACAGATCGAGGTGCAGCACCCCACAGCCACCGGACCAGGGAAGCGGAGGCTGCCTCCAGGCCTGCGGGGATGAGAGGTCCCGGCGGCTATCCATTGGATGCGGCCAGCCGGGTTCCCCCTCCTTGACCCCCCCTTCTGGACTCCCCCCTCTGGAACAAAATTCAACCCCCTCCCTGCAATGAAAAAAAAAAAAAGGTAAGCAGTAGAGGGGGCAACTTTTATATATTATACGCGCCGCACATTACTGGGGTTTTTTATTGCTGTGGATTTTGTGATACGCTGATACACACAGCACATTACTGGGGGTTTTATTGCTGTGGATTTTGTGATACGCTCATACACACAGCACATTACTGGGGGGGTTTATTGCTGTGGATTTTGTGATGTGCTGATACGCACAGGACATTACTGGTTTTTT
The DNA here is from genome assembly GCA_009667805.1 of Leptobrachium leishanense. Taxonomy (NCBI): domain Eukaryota; kingdom Metazoa; phylum Chordata; class Amphibia; order Anura; family Megophryidae; genus Leptobrachium; species Leptobrachium leishanense. Next base: position 1,836,629 of record CM019072.1, read on the forward strand.
TTATTGCTGTGGATTTTGTGATACGCTCATACACAAAGCACAATACTGGGGGTTTTATTGGTGTGGATTTTGTGATATGCTCATACACACAGCACTTTGCTGGGGGTTTTATTGCTGTGGAATGTGTGATACGCTCATACACACCGCACATTGCTGTGGATTCTATGATATGTTCATACACGTTGCACATTACTGTGAGTTTTATTGCTGTGGATTCTGATATGCCCATACACAGCAAACATTACTGTGAGTTTTGTTGTGGAGCTCTGTAACACGCTCATACATACTGCACATTACTGTGCTTTTTTATTGCTGTGGATACTCAGCTACGATCACATACATACCACACACTACTGGGAGTTTTATTGCTACATACCCCTGGGTGTAGGGGATATATAGTTACGTGAACGTATGGCTGTGTGTGTAAATGCATGTATTTGTCTTTAAACAGGCTGCTGTGTGCAAAATTCGGCACCCATGTCCTTGTCTCAGCCCGGCGTTGCCCCCTTGCCCTGCATCCAAAAGGTTGGTATTGCTCCTAGAATCGCTGCTATATTTCTGCCTGCACTGCACAAAGTAAGAATAGTGAATAAAGCATCGTGAGATAAAGGTAGGAAACTAAATATTGGTGCTTGGCAACAAGACCTTAACCTCCCTGGCAGTCCGATTTTGACATTTTTATATGTCAAAATTGGTGCATTTATTCAGCCCCCTGGCGGTTTTCCCGCGTGTGGCTCGCGGTTAAATTTCAATGCTGAAAGCAGTAACCCCGAGCCACAATTGGGCTGTTACATACCTGTCCCTGCGTTCCCTCACTGTCCTCTCGCAGTCACCTCCAGCCGATTGGGGCGTCCTGGTTCCTTTTGCGAGTGGCTGATTCCCTGCACTTTGGGGGCCCTGTGGTGAATGGCGAATTCAACGAGGGTGGGGCAATTTGATTCCCCCAAAGTGCGGGGAACAACAGTCGGCGACATTTCAATGCTCTGTGAATGACCCCTAGAGTAATGATATATTTTGGCTGAATGCGTGAGTGTGTGTCTGTGTATGTTTGCATAAGGGTGCGTGAATATATAATATATATATATATATGTGTGTGTTTGAACTTTTGGGTGCACACCCTAATGCAATAGGCTGCGCACGCCTATGGTGTCTTCCATAACTGGGAGAATCAAGTGAAAGATACAAATAAAACTGCCTGATACATGGGATTCTACTGAGCCATTCAAAACATCGAAATCCAATAAATGTGCAACGGGAATCTCATAGCAGCTCCCTGACTGTTATAAAATGTTATCCTCATAGAAAGAATAACTGTCAGGAGCCGCAGCTGTCACATATATAGTGGAGTCCTTTGAATAAACTCTTTTCTATACACTGAACTCCCATTAAAGTGTTACTGTCAGGTACCTTGTTGGGGTCAGTGAAGATGGTTCCATGTTTCCTATGTGTACACATACCAAAAAAGAAGAAGCAATGAGAGTGCTTGCTCTGTGCCAACATCTATAAAACTGTTAGAATGTTGATTTTTGCAATGACAGTCCTATCAGACCTTGTCCATCCCTGCAGCACTTCATTTATGAAGGTACCCACCGCCTGTCAGTCACCATCTCGTACACCGTCTTCAGTTTTGATCAATTATTGGAAGAGGCGACATCTTGAATGGGCGCTGCCGCTTTCAGGCCGCCGTCACCCCCACCTGCAGATTTAACAAGCGTAAAAAAAAAATCATTTTCCTGTGGCACTGATGTAATATTTCTTTTAACAAGTTTTGCAGAGTAAAAACATCTTGGGCGCCGCGTAACAGGAGCTGTTGACAAAGCAATAAGCAATCAAAAAATATGTGTAAAACCATCTCTGTATTAGAGGCACTGTTATCTGTACATGCTGAATGCCGCAGACCACCGATGCCAAGGATTGTAAGTGACAGCTCAGATGATGTCCTTTAATGTGGAGCCAATTACATCATTTCTTTCACTCTTAGTTATTTGCCATATATGTAGTTTTTCTCGCTCCATTTCTGCAGATTAACTAATATACAAAATATGTGCAGTGTATTTTGAGTTTAGATTACCTTGTCTCGAAATAACAGTTATAAAGTTAAGAATACAACTTTTACAAGCAACAGTAATACTAACTATTGATACAACTGTGCTGAACTTCGCCTATCAAGCGCATCAAAATTCATTAACCCGCTAACACCATGGTGTTGCTATGCCATGGGTCTGAATGCCGCCGAATGGAATAGCACGCCCCAATGGAGTCTATAGGCTGCCACACACCTGCCCACTAGCGAACATGCGCCAGGTGTCATTCGCTGCCACAAGACGGCCTGAACTCAATGACTTGTGCGGCTGGAGGAGGAGCAGCAGCAGCAGGGACGTAATAGTACGGCATGTAGACCCACCCACTAGGCACAACCTGACTGCTGGTATGGGGCTAAAGGCAAGCAAAGTGGCTGGAGACAACATTGACCAATGGTACCAACGTGTCAGGAATCAAACTGAGAATCTGATAGCGAGAAGCTCGGTACAGAGGGTGATGAGGGTTGCCGTTTTGGGTTTGGCAGTTGAAGGTTTCAATTTATGACTATGTATAATTGGATTGTCAATCTTGGGATTCTTATGGGTTTCCCAGGCATTGAGTGATGTTCTGGAGAAAATAAAAAAATCGAGAAATCAGAATGTGCGACTTCTTTCAGAAATGCAGAAGACAGATTATCTTCCAAATGACTAAAAGATGGGACGTCTTTCAAAGAAGCAGAAGACAGGACATCTTTCAGAGGAGCAAAAGATGGGACATCTTTCAGAGGAGCAGAAGATGGGACATCTTTCAGAAGAGTAGGGGATGGGACGTCTTTCAGAGGAGTAGAAGCCAGGACATCTTTTCAGAGGAGAAGACGGGACGTATTTTCAGATGAGTAGAAGACAGGATGTCTTTCAGAGGAGCAGAAGGCGGGATGTTTTTCAGATGAGTAGAAGATGAGTAGAAGATGGGATGTCTTTAAGAGCAGCAGAAGACGGGACGTTTTTCAAATGAGTAGAAGACAGGATATCTTTCAGCTGAGCAGAAGACAGGATATCTTTCAGAGGAGTAGAATACAGGATGTCTTTCAGGGAGCCGAAGACGGGACGTCTTTTCAGAGGAGCAGAATACAGGTCGTCTTTCAGAGGAGCAGAAGACGGGACATCTTTCAGAGGAGTAGAAGACGAGACGTCTTTGAGAGGCGTAGAAGCCGGGACATCTTTCAGATGAGCAGAAGATTGGACATCTTTTCAGAGCAGAAGGCGGGATGTTTTTCAGATGAGTAGGAGACGGCACGTGTTAGGTGTGTTTTTTTGCAGCGGTTCGAGTGATCCGATACTTCGGATCGTAGCGGATGCATTTTTGGGTGGGTTTTGGCAGATTTGCGGCAGATTTTCAGGTCCATTCTCCGCACTCCAGGAACCCTGCGATGAATGCTGAATTCACCGCAGGGTGGGGAAATTTGATTCCCCAAAGTGCAGGGAACAGGAGAGCACCGAAATGTTAGGGACATGCTCTCTTAATAACCCCCTAAGTTTGTCCTCTTTACTAGGGCAAAAACATTTTCTATAGAGGTAAGTAATGATAACATATACAGTATTTTCTAGCTGCCGATTCAGTTTAGTCTATAAGAATGAGTTAAACACATTTGAATTAGGGATGAGCCGAACACTCCCCGAGTTCGGTTCGAGCCCGAACCCGAACTTCCCATTTGTTCGGGTCCGAACCGGAAACCCGAACTCGAACCCAATGCAAGTCAATAGGGCTGAAAATTCGGTTTTTAGAGTGCCCTCCAAGAGGGCATATATGCTACATATTTGCCATAAAAGGTGTATGGGGCTCCGGGTAGTGCCCTGGGGGACAGGAAACAAGAACAACAAGTAAAAAAAAAAGAAGATTTTAAAGGGACAGTGAGTTTTCCATGAAATAAGGGTTAAAAATAAAAAACAAAAATTCCTTCAAATATCGTGCCTAGGAGGTCCTCATAACCTGCCCGTGAAGTGGCGGATTTCTAGGATGTATAGAAACACTTAAAAACAAAAAAATTACGTTTCATATGACGGTAAATGCTTTTCCTTTAATCTATCCATAAACAACTGCTTGAGGCAGCAGTCTGTATGAAAAGAGGAGACATTTTCGTACCCGCAGAAAATGTTTACTGATTTTTTTGGCTAAATTATTGAGAAATATATGCAGGCTTTGGATGAAAGTAACAATAGATGCTTTAAAATTGGTCCTTTAGCGTCCCCAACAGTGCCGTCACACCGTAACCCCTCTGAGGATATGAATCTGATACAGGCGCCAGTGGCAGTGCACCCAAATATTGTGCTTTTGGTGCCAGGCCTGCAAGTACTATCATACAGTAACCCCTCTGTGGTATTGTGGAAGAATGCAGGGGTGGACCATGTGGTCCTATATTGAAAAGATATGATTCTGGTCAAGGCGTCAGTGCACACAGATATTGTGCCTTTAATGCCAGGCCAGCAAGTATCATCATACAGTAACCCCTCTGTGGTATTGTGGAAGAATGCAGGGGTGGACCTTGCGGTCCTATATTGAAAAGTTTTTGATCTGGTAATGGGCGTCAGTGCACCCAGATATTGTGCCTTTAATGCCAGGCCAGCAAGTATCATCATACAGTAACCCCTCTGTGGTTTTGTGGAAGAATGCAGGGTGGACCTTGTGGTCCTATATTGAAAAGTTTTTGATCTGGTAATGGGAGTCAGTGCACCCAGATATTGTGCCTTTAATGCCAGGCCAGCAAGTATCATCATACAGTAACCCCTCTGTGGTATTGTGGAAGAGTGCAGGGTTGGACCCTGCTGTTCAGAAAATTAAAATGATATAAATCTGGCACAGGCGTCAGTGCAGCCAAATATTGTGCCTTTCATGGCAGCAAGTGCATTCACACCGTAACCCTTTTGTGGTATTGTGGAAGAGTTCAGTGCTGGAGGTTTTGTGCATGCAGAAGACATACCCGATCTATTCCGTTACTTCGGCATCAGAGGATTGATAGCTGCTGATCCAGGACTGATTCAGTTTTATAAATGTCAGCCGGTCTACAGAGTCGGTGGACAGACGCACTCTTTTGTCTGTGACAAAACCTTCAGCGGCACTGAACGTCCTTTCGGAAAGCACGCTAGATGAAGGGCAACCTAGTAGCTGCATAGCATATTGGCTACGTTCTGGCCAGTGATCCAATCTCAACACCCAGTAAGCCAGTGGATCATCTGCTGGAAAGGTATCCAGGTCTGCCCTTGCCCCTAGGTAGTCCTGCACCATATGGTGAAGGCGCTGGCAATGTGTGCCTACATTTGACGTCCCTGGGCGTCGAGGACTAAAAAAATTTAAAAAAGCATCAGTCAAGCGGCCCTGGCCTTCACCACTATTCCTCTGATCACCCGCAGCATCAGAAGCACGTGTGTCAGCACTTGGTAATCTACCAGTGCCTGGAAAGGTGTTACACAAGTGTCGCTTTAGAGCGTCCTCAAGTTTTTTCATCCTGTGCTCCCTCTGTGCGGGCAGGATGAGCTCTGCAACTTTACCCTTGTTCGTGGATAAAGAAGGGTTGCCAACCAGTAATGATCCCTCTCCTTGATAGCACGAATCCCGGGGTCCTTTAGCAGGCTTTGCATCATTAGGGAGCCCATGCAGTGTAGGTTGGAGGTGGCATTAGCTTCCGAGTATTCCTGGTCAATGAGGAAGACCGTATCGTGCACTTCCTCCTCCCAGCCACGCACTAGTCCTTCTGTTTCTGGGCACACAAAACCCTCCCTTGAGGAATCCCCACCTTCAATGCCCCCACTACTTAAATATTCCTCCTCCTCCTCATCCTCCTCCTGTCTGATCTGAGTAGGACCCGCTGGAATGCTGTCTGTGGAAAGACTGGGGCCTTGAGAGCTAGGGAAGGCCTCCTCTTCCTCCCGCTGCTCTGCCTCTAGAGCCACATCTATTATTCCCCGCAGAGTGTGCTCCAGCAGGAACACTAAAGGAATTGTGTCACTGATGCATGCACTGTCCCTGCTCACCATCCTCGTTGCCTCCTCGAATGGTAACAGTACAGTGCATGCATCCTTGATCATCAGCCACTGCGGGGGGGGGGAAAAAACAAGTTGACCTGAACCCGTCCTTGTACCATACTTACACAGGTACTCGTTGATGGCCCTCTGCTGCTTGTGCAGACGCTGCAGAATTGCTAATGTCGAGTTCCACCTGGTGGGCATGTCACAGATCAGACGGTTGTGGGAAGGTGGGATTCTCTTTGAATTTCTGCCAGGCGAACGCTTGCTGGGAATGACCGTCTGAAGTAGCTGCAGACTTTTCTGGCCTGGATGAGAAGCTCTGGCAGCCCTGGGTACTTGGTTAGGAAATGCTGTACCACCAGATTTAGGACGTGTGCTAGGCATGGTACATGCGTCAATTTACCCTTGCGTAGGGCAGAGAGAAGGTTGCTGCCATTATCACAGACGATCATTCCCAGCTCAAGCTGGTGTGGTGTTAACCATCTCTGCACCTGCCCCTGCAGAGCTGACAAAATTTCTGACCCGGTGTGGCTCCTGTCCCCTAAACAAACCAGCTCAAGCACAGTATGGCATCTTTTTGCTTGAGCCATTGCGTAGACCCTGTCAGGCGTCGGTTTAACTGCCACTTCGCCAGAGACAGAGAAGGAGGAGGAGGAGGAGGAGGAAGAGGTGGTGGTGGTGGAGCAGACAGACCTCATACAAGCAGCTTTCTGGAGGCGTGGTGGATGAACAAGCTCCAGCACAGAGCCCCGTCTTGGATCCCTCCCAGCTGCAATCAGAGTTAACCAGTGTGCCCAGTGTGCTGTGAAGGAAATGTAACGACCCTGTCCATGCTTGCTGGACCACGTGTCTAAAGTCACATGCACCTTGCTGCTGACTGCCTTTCCCAATGACTGGATAACATTGTCTTCCACGTGCTGGTATAGTGCTGGAATGGCCTTGCGTGAAAAGTAATGGCGTTTTGGAACCTGCCACTGTGGTACAGCATTCAGTAAATTCACGGAAGGGAGCAGAGTCCACCAGCTGGAAAGGCAGCAGCTGCAATGCGAGTAATTTTGCTAAGCTGGCATTAGACGCTGTGCTTGGGGATGGTTGGGACTATATTCTTTCTTTCGCTGCAGCAGCTGCGGCAACGTAATCTGCGTAAATCTTCAGCTACTGGGATGATGTCACATTGTGAGGAAGGACTTGGTACATCCATTACTGTAGCATCATCCCTGTCGGTGGAGGTTGTAGGCAATGACAAGGCAGGACATACAGTGGGGGTAGAGACAGATGAGGAGGAGGACTTACGCAAAGTTTTGCGCCAACGGGATGTGTGGCAGTTGTTCATATGTCACCTCAAGCACGTGGTACCCAAGTGTCCGGTATCTTTCCCACGCTTAAGCCTCATCTGACATAGATTACAAATAGCAACGCTGCGCTCTACTGCACATTTCTTAAAGAACTCCCAGACAACAGAGTTCCTGCATGTGTTCTTTGAGACAACAGCACTCTGCACCGGAGCAGCTCTGACATGTGATGCCTTGGACTGGCTAGTGCTACGGTTGGTCACAGAGGATGTTGTGCCTCGTGTTTGCTGTGCCTCCTCCTCCCCCTCTTCCTCACTTAAATCCTCTGTTCTATCTGGCACCCAGGTGGAGTCAGTGACCTCATCATCATTGTCATCATCACCCCCTATCTCCTCGTCACTGGAGCCAACTTGGCAGTATGCTGCAGCTGCTGGGGCAACATGAGTGCCAGTTATTTGTGTGTCATCACTGGCACCCCCTTCCTCTAGGTTGATTATACTCCCTTCCTCAACCTCAGAGATTGAATCAGAGCACTGTACTTGCTGCACATCCTCAAGCAGCATGTCACTCTCATTGTAGTCGAACAATTCAGCTGACTCCTCCGTGTGTGATAGCGAGGCTACGGCAGGAGTAGCTCTGGACATGGAGGCTGCATTAGATGCTTTGGCAGCTGAGGTGGACTGTAAAGCACTAGAAGCCTGGCTGGCAGAGGACTCGGAGGATGAGGATGGCCTGGTTAGCCAATCCACCAAGTCCTCTGTATGTTGCTGCTGCTTAAGACGGCCAGCACCAGTTAGAAAGGACAAGCGTGCCCCTGCAGAGGATGCACCACGTCCACCACGACCAGAGGCACAGCCTCCCGACACAGGGGCTGCTTGCCCTCTTATCTGTGTCTGGGAGTGTCTGCCTGTCCTTTTTGTTCTTTCAGACATTGTGAGTGATATATAGATTAATATATACAGAACTCTGATTCAACTCTGGTATAAAGATTTAAAGAACTCTGGTATAACTCAGTGAGACACCCTGATAGCTGGCAGCCAGTGACAAGACACAGATCACCTCAATTCACAAATGTTTTGTAGAAATTAGTGAGCCCCGAAATACAGCGTGGTACTGGATGTGTGACGAGACACAGATCACCTCAATTCACAAATGTTTTGTAGAAATTAGTGAGCCCCAAAATAATGCGTGGTACTGGTTGTGTGACAAGAGACAGATCACCTCAATTCACAAATGTTTTGTAGAAATTAGTGAGCCCCGAAATACAGCGTGGTACTGGATGTGTGACGAGACACAGATCACCTCAATTCACAAATGTTTTGTAGAAATTAGTGAGCCCCAAAATAATGCGTGGTACTGTTTGTGTGACAAGAGACAGATCACCTCAATTCACAAATGTTTTGTAGAAATTAGTGAGCCCCAAAATAATGCGTGGTACTGGTTGTGTGACAAGAGACAGATCACCTCAATTCACAAATGTTTTGTAGAAATTAGTGAGCCCCAAAATACTGCGTGGTACTGGATGTGTGACAAGACACAGATCACCTCAATTCACAAATGTTTTAAATAAATTAGTGAGCCCCAAAATACTGTGTGGTACTGGATGTGTGACGAGACACAGATCACCTCAATTCCCAAATGTTTTGTAGAAATTTGTGACCCCCAAAATACTTCCTGGCAGTGACAAGACACAGATCACCTCAATTCCCAAATGTTTTGTAGAAATTTGTGACCCCCAAAATACTGCGTGGTACTGGCTGTGTGACAAGACACAGATCACCTCAATTCACAAATGTTTTAAAGAAATTAGTGAGCCCCAAAAAGATTTGCTGGCACAGTGACAAGACCCAGAAGATCACCTCAATTCAGAAATGTTTTAAAGAAAGTTGTAAACCCCCAAAAAACTTGCTGGCACAGTGACAAGACACACATCACATAAATTCCCTGATATTTGGTAGAAATGAGACCCAAAAAGATTTGCTGGCACAGTGACGCGACCCAGAAGATCACCTCAATTCACAAATGTTTTAAAGTTGTAAACCCCAAAAAAACTTGCTGGCACAGTGACAAGACACACATCACCTAAATTCCCTAATATGTAGTAGAAATGAGACCCCCCCCCAGACCCCCCCAGTAGCGTGGCAGACCGGCAGTAACAAGACACAACTATCTCCTTTGAAATCTCCTCTGAAATGCGTGCAGAATCGGCGTGTGGAAACGTTATATAGTGTGCTGCGGGACTTAGCTCTGTGAGCCCATGATTGGGCAAAATTTGCCCAATTAGGACTCTGAGCGGTGATTGGCATAGTGTTTAACCAGTCTTGCACCAGACCTGTGGTCAGGTGCAAGGCTGTAGCCAATTACGAGCTTCAGGCCAGTGGGAAAATGCATTGTGGTCCATTGTGGTCGAACATGCGGCGAACACCCGGAAATGTTCGGTGTTCGCGATCTCATCGAACAGGCCAAGTTCGGGTCGAACCCCGAACCGTCCGAACCCGAACCGCTCATCCCTAATTTGAATCCTCTACAGGGGAAAAAATCGACTTTATAAGTAGTTTTGCTATTTTATTTTACCTTGGCCTGGAATTCTTCTGGCACATTTTATGCTTTTTTCACCTTTTCAAAGCATAAATACTTTGTATGGATGTTTTCGAGGGAGGGGAAAAGATGGTTGCGACCAACAAGCATGGAGTGGCTTATATTTGAAAATTAAGCATGCACTCCTTTCTCATTTCATGCAGAATACAGCAAAAAAAATGAACAAAAGATTGAAACACGATCCATAAAATCTTTCATTGCATTCTGTCGTCGTGCTTGACAGCAGTCAAGGCGGCCGTGCAATTACTGAAGCCGTACCTGCAGGGATTAAATAGAAGCACACCAACAGTTCCTGGAGACGGGAGCTAAAGGGACTCTATCATCCATAAAACATGTCAGCTTCAGGTAGGTATTCACATAATTCATGCATTGGATTGGCAAAATAATGCCTACAGATGCATAAATGTAAAAATATATGTGCCTGAAGATTACATATGATATCCCACAATACATGCATATGCCTCATTTGTAAGCAGGCAGATTCCAGCATAACCTTCCATCTAATTAGAGGTGTGCACAACTAGAAAATTTGTTTTGGTTCATTTTAAATTCAATTTTGTTTCCTATTTGGTTTCGTTTTGTTTGATATCAAGTTAAGATCGATTCGAATTTTGATATCGATTTGAATTTCGGATCACTAAATAAAGCCCCAATGAATCAAATTTTGCTGTTGAAAGGCAAGCTAGGGTTAAATGTTGTGCTGTCCATTGGCATGTGATGCTGACATCAGATTCAGCACCAATGGACAGGGTGCTTTATGTAACAGTTTGATTAGTTTCATAAAGTCGTTTGCTTGACTGTATGTATAAGTTGCGTTTGATTCAATAGTTGATATCGGCTCAAATTCCGGATCATTAAATAAAACCCCACTTAATCAAATTTTGCTCAGGAATCACATCAATGGTTCTCTTATGAAACAGTATAACAAATGAAGGTCATTATATACTGTTTTGTTTCGTTTTCAATTCGGATCACATCAATTCGTTATTTCTGAAGTACTTCCGAGCTACGAATTAACGAAACTCGTTATGAAACGAATGCACACCTCTACTATCTATTTTTATGTGCCTGTGATGTGTAACAGATCTCCATACCCCAACTGGGTTATCTCTGTTAATGCCACTTCCTTGCCAGGCCCCCGTTCTTTCCCCAGCAGGCTTTCATGCCTTTCTCTAGTCCTTAGACAAAGCTTAAGGATGGGTGCACGTAAAGAGCCTTGCTAGCATCTCCCAGAAATAAGACGACGCGTAGATCTGGTAGCTTATTGAGTTAAATATATACACTCCCAAGTGGACATAGAGACTAATGGAAAATTACTCCCTGACACCCCTCCCCAGCCTTAGCAAATCAGGCATGTCTAGACATGAAACAATAAGGTGTCATGTAATCATAGCCTGAGCATCAGTTAGTGGGGCAGTGTTTGCCCAACAAGGCAGATCAACAAAAGACCACTCAAAACATACAATGAATAATAACACTAATAACACATTCCTGAGAGGGGATGCTGGGAAAGGCTAAAATAACCCACCCTGTAATGCCATCAGCAGATAGCAACAGATACACATAGACAATCACATTATTCATACACAATACAGATTACAGAAATACCCTGCACCAGTGGTGTAGCGTGGGTTGTCAGCGCCCGGGGCAAGGCAAGAATTGTGCGCCCCCCCAACCTGTGAACACGATAAAAGACCCTGATTCCCTTCTACCAGTAGAGTATGGACCCCCTTTACCCCACAAGCACATGTATTGTATATTAACAAAATACTGATATAAAAATATTAAACACACATGCTCCCCAAGCTACACCACTGCTACCAGTCACCCTGTCCCATTATACCCTAGCATAGTTCCACTCTCACATAATACCCAGTCACTCTCTCCCAGTACCTCCCAGTCACTCTCTCCCAGTACCTCTCAGTCACTCTCTCCCAGTACCCCCAGTCACACTCTTCCAGTACCCACACTTTCTCCCAGTACCCCAGTCACTCTCTCCCTCCCAATACCCCCAGTCACTCTCTCCCAATACCCCCAGTCACTCTCTCCCAATACCCCAGTCACTCTCTCCCAGTACCCCAGACACTCTCTCCCAGTACCCCAGTCACTCTCTCTCTCTCAACTATATAGCCAAGTACCTCCAGTCACACTCCCCCAGTATCCCCAGTCATTCTCTCCTTGAACCTCCAGTCACCCTCTCCCTGTACCCCCTCACTGTGTGTTGGTCACGCTGCTCTGGTGTCACACAGTGTCGCCTACCTGCGTGGAGTTGCTGGTGGCCTGGGGGGGAACTGTCCAGGGGGCTTAGTGGAGACCGGATTTTAAATGTGCTGCAGGGCAGGCGCCTCCCTCCCTCCTTCCTGTACAGCGGCTGCAGGGCTGCCAGTGGGGTGGCCTGGCAGGGCTTCAAGGGGCGCTGACAAGCTTGGTACAGGGTCAGTGGTCTGTCGGATAATGCTGTGCTGCTTCACAAGACTCATGCGTTAAGGAGTCAGGACCAGAATTTTCTGTCCTGGTCCTCCCTTCCGGAAGCTGAGTTCTAAGTCACTGCCGGCACCTTAAAACTGGTGGCTGCCCATGAAATGGCCTCTCACGGACACCATTGTCTGTGAGCAGACACCTTGCTGATCCCTGCTGGAAAATATTAGTGGTTCAAATTTCTTTTGAAATTTTGCGCGCCCCCCTCAGAAAATTGCACCCGGGGCGACCGTCCCCGAGGACCCCCCCACGCTACGCCACTGCCCTGCACCCTACAGGTACAGGGCGATTTACACATAGGAGAGGGCTGGGAAATAATATAGAACATCAGGCCTGCACCTCCCAAATTCATCACTAGGATCATGTACCTCAAGTTCAAAGTAATGCAGATCCCAGGTAGCTGCTAACTTTAACATCTATACGTTTGTTACATTTTCATGTCTAATGTATATATTTATATACTGCAACCCATTCTAATTTATATCATGACAAAACCCCATAATAGATTACACAGACCCCACTCGACCTTTGCATTTTGGTGCTTTCTATGCTTTCTTGCTGAACTTGTCCAGGGGGAATGTTCCCTTTTTTCGTTAATGAATATGGCTCGTGGTTGCACATTTTAATAGTTTGCCATACTGTGATATCGGTCAGTGATTCTGCTGTTACATTATATAGTCATTGCGCATCTTTTTATCAACAGTGTACAAGAAATGTCAGTTTGTTAAATGAATCTTGATACACAAAGTTAAAGGGGCATCACAATCACTTAACCTTAATTTAGTAGTCATTGTAACAGGAGCCTACCCACCCCTCTTCCCCCGTCCCCTTACTTGGTTGTCCTTGACACTGATAGCTCTTAAACTTTCCAACTCAGCCCTAGAGGTTCTCAGTCAGTAGGTGCTTGACAGCCTTCCTGGGCTTTGCTTCTACCCCCTCCCCTTTGGCAACATGGGATAAAAAAATGTGTTTTCTCTTTTTGTGTTTTTTTTTTTTACCCTTTATAAATAAATGGGAAGGCACAAGTTAATAGTCAACCCCTGTGCTTTTGCTTATTTTTTCAAAAGTGAAAATAAATAATTTTGTCTATCACTCCTTGGTTTTCAGATCTCAAAAACACTTCATTTATTGTAGCTGCATGGAGACAAATGGCAATGTTTCGGCCCATCACAGGGGCCTTTCTCAAGCCTGGTCCAGGCTGAAACGTTGCCACATTTCTACATGCAGCTACAATAAATGGAGTGTTTTTGAGATCAGAAAACCAAGGAGTGCTGGACACAGCTATTTCTTCTCATGTCTTGACCATTGGTGTTGGCGAAGCCTGGAGTGTTTGTGCCTCCAAACTGAGTGGAGGTTATTCCAACTAAATTAAATTAAAACTATCAGCTGTCCTGAGCTAAAACTGGGACGCTAGGGGGGAAAAGTGGCGCTCGCAATTCTTCCCTTATCACCCCCGTTTTAGTATTAGTTACTGGGCAGGTGCTGAATCCAGCAAATCGTCCCATGGCGGCCGCTAGGCTCCAGGATGTTTGGGGCAGCACTAAAGCACCGTCGCGAGCATTCCGCCATCTCCATAGAACTCCATGGAGGCTTGTGCTGCCGGGTCGCATGACTGGCAGGATCTCACCTCTCGTGAGATCCTGCAGGTCCACGGAGGAAGACTGGGGACTTTTTCCCCAGTCTCACTCTGCTCCAAATGGCCAGAAGCAGCAGATCGGGCAGCCGTTCTCGCCGCGGGATGTGATGTGAGTATTTGATGTTTTGGGGGTTCCATCGTGGTAACGAGAGGTCTCAGAGAGGCAGCTCATGGGTCAGATCTGCATATGCACGCAGCTCCGATCCATCTTTCAGCGCAGGAGCTACAGAACCTGCTTATGTAAAGCGTTCAAGACCCATAGCGGTGCAGAATTCGCTATGCAACACAAGCATCGTAAGAGTTAAAATTACGCAGAGAAGGTTCAGGGACTTCTGGGTTCAGGAGTCCACGAGCCGAAGAGGAGCTGCGCACGACGAGGGACAAAAGGCAGGTATATTCACCCAAAATTGAAAAACTAAAATAATTATTGGGCAGATGCTGTCAACAGCTTCTACCCAATTACTAAGCACAAATAAAGGGAACTCGATTTTTTAATAGAGTATCTCTTTAAAAAGGTGTGTGCTGGTTGTTTCCATTAATGCAAAAATCTATATTTCTTTTAATAGTGTCATAAAACGACACTTATAATCTTCTTTAAACAGGTAAAAACGTGTCTTTATGCCAAAGGGGGGGGGATAGAGATAAAGGCAACGAATGGGTCATTTCACATTCAGGGATGGGGGGGGGGGTACACCCATGTAACATTATCCTACTACTCACAGCTCATCAATTACAGATTAGAATGTAATTACATTTTCTTAAACAATTCATCTGAATGTAAATATTAAAGATTAAACATACAGGAAGGAATTTTATCAAATACATCAGTTAATTTAACAGCAATGACTTCATGTCACATGACCATGGATGGTTTCTATGTTCCACATTTCAGCTGTGGTGCTGCTTGTATTGTAACAGAATAATATAATTTGTGGCAACAATATTTTTGTGATACATTTTCCCGCCTTATTCATTAAAATCGTGACTTGGATATAAATAATTATACAATTTAGTGAACTAATGCAGTGGTTCCCAACCCTAGTCCTCAGGACCCCCTAACAGGTCAGGATTTATGGATCATCTTGGGGAAAAGCAGACTGAATCCTGTAATCACTGAGCAGCAAATCAATATCACCTGTGCTGTGCTTCACATATCCTGCAAACCTGGCCTGTAATGGGGACCTGAGACCAGGTTTGGGAACCACTGCTCTAATGCATCTATGGCATTTTTCTATGTTTCTATTACAATATTTGATACAGTCCTAACCTCAACATCTGAGGGTCGGGATTTAGGGGTTATTATTTCAGAGGATCTAAAGGTAAGTAGTCAATGTAATAGAGCAGCAGGAAATGCTGGCAGAATGCTTGGTTGTGTAGGGAGAGGTATTAGCAGTAGGAAAAGGGAAGTGCTCATGCCACTGTACAGAGCACTGGTGAGACCTCACTTGGAGTACTGTGTGCAGTACTGGAGACCGTATCTCCAGAAGGATATAGACATCTTAGAGAGAGTTCAGAGAAGGGCTACTAAAATGGTGTACGGCTTGAAGGAGAAAAGTTACCAGGAAAGGCTTAATGATCTTAACATGTACAGCTTGGAAAAAAGACGAGACAGAGGAGATATGATAGAAACATTTAAATACTTAAAGGGAATCCACAAGGTAGAGGAAGGGAGTATATTTAAAAGGAAACAAAGTAGCAAAACAAGAGGACATAGTCTTAGATTAGAGGGGCAAAGGTTTAAAAGTAACATCAGGAAGCATTATTTTACTGAGAGGGTGGTGGATACATGGAACAGCCTTCCAGTAGAAGTGGTAGAGGCCAAAACAGTAATTGAATTTAAGCAAGCATGGGATAGGCATAAGGCTATCCTAAACAAAAGATAAATCCAGGTAAAGTATCCATGTAATTGGGCAGACTAGATGGGCCGAAAGGTTCTTATCTGCCGACATTTTTCTATGTTTCTATGTTTCTAATCTTGGCACCCTGGAAATCCACATAGACACGTTTCATGAAAATCATCAAACCCTAAGACTCGCTGAGCATTATGAAGGGACTAGTTATGAAATATCTGATGTCCCAAGGGTAGCTATCACTGCCGGGTGCCGGACAAAATCCCTACAGCCAGGTTCCCTAATGCCAACATCCAGACAGAACAAGTGCCGGACATCCCAACTTCCCTACACGGCCAACTTCCAGACATCCAGAATCCCAGTGGCTATCCCTAATACTAACACCATAACCCTAGGTTTAAGGTGGTTAGGGCTAGCTTTAGGGGGGGGGGTTAGGGCTAGGTTTAGTGGGTTAGGGCTAGGTTTAAGGGGGTTAGGGCTAGGTTTAGGGGGTTAGTGCTAGGTTTAGGGGGGGTTATTATTATTATTCTTTATTTATAAAGCGCCAGCATATTCCGCAGCGCTGTACAATAAGCACAGTATAGACAGGGTTACAATACATTGAACAACATTTGACAAACAGTACAGGAGGAGATGAGGGCCCTATTCCCGTAGGAACTTACAATCTAGGAGGGTTGGGGTTGGAAACAGGAGGAGAGGACTGCAAGGTGAGAGTGATTGATGGTTGTGTCAGTGAGTTGTGTGGTAGGCTTCCCTAAATAGGAATGTTTTAAGGGAGCGTTTGAAGGAAGAGAAGTTAGGGGAAAGTCTGACAGTACGAGGGAGAGCGTTCCAGAGAGTGGGGGCTGCGCGTGAGAAATCCTGCAGTCTATCATGGGAAGAGGTGATGCGGGGAGAAGCTAGGCGCAGGTCACTGTTTGACCTTAGGGAGCGGGCTGGGGTGTATTTGGTGATTAGTGAGGACAGGTAGTGGGGAGCTGAGTTAGTGAGGGTTTTGTAGGTAAGGATAAGGATTTTGAACTTAATTCTGCAGTGGATGGGGAGCCAGTGAAGGGACTCGCAGAGGGGAGCGGCAGAGACAGAGCGGCGGGTGAGGTGAATTAGCCTGGCGGAGGCGTTCAGGATGGATTGTAGGGGGGAGAGGCGGGACAGAGGGAGGCCAGATAAGAGATTATTGCAATAGTCGAATCGGGAGATTACCAGGGCGTGTATGAGTTGTTTTGTGGTGACAGCGGTAAGAAATGGCCGAATTCTGGAAATATTACGCAGTTGGTATCGGCAGGAGGAGGAAAGAGACTTGATGTGGGGGATGAAGGAAAGAGCAGAGTCAAGTGTAACTCCAAGACAGCGAACTTGGTTTGATGGGGAGATGGTGATACCCTCCACCGTGATAGAGAAGTCAGGAGGTGGGGAGGCATTGGAGGGAGGAATAAGTAGGCACTCAGTCTTTGACATGTTGATCTTTAGGTGGTGGGAGGCCATCCAGGAGGAGATGCCAGATAAGCAGTCACTGACTTTGAAAGGACAGGGGGAGAGAGATCAGGGGTAGAGAGGTAGATCTGAGTGTCATCAGCATAGAGGTGGTAATTAAAGCCAAAGCTGTTGATGATTTTGCCCAGGGAGGAGGTGTATATGGAAAAGAGCAGAGGACCAAGGACAGAGCCTTGAGGTACACCAACAGATAGAGGCAATGAAGAGGAGGAGTTACCAGCAAAGGACACACAGAAGGACCTGTTGGATAAATAGGAGTCAACCCAAGCGAGTGCAGTGTCACCGAGACCCAGAGAGTTGAGGGTCTGTAGAAGGAGGGGGTGGTCAACAGTGTCAAAAGCAGCCGAGAGGTCAAGCAGGATGAGAATAAAATAGTGGCCGTGTTTTTTAGCAGTTAGGAGGTCGTTGGCGACTTTGGTGAGGGCAGTTTCAGTTGAGTGTAGGGGACGGAAGCCAGATTGCAGGGGGTCAAGTAGGGAATTGGAGGACAGGAAGAGGGAGAGGCGGTTGAAGACTAGTTTTTCTAAGAGCTTAGAGGTAAAGGGAAGCAGGGATACAAGGTACGGGGTTAGGATTAAGGCTAGGTTTAGGGGGGTTAGGGTTAGGGCTAGGTTTAGGGGGTTAGGGCTAGGTTTAGGGGGTATGGGCTAGGGCTAGGTTTAGGGGTTAGGGCTAGATTTAGAGGGGTTAGGACTAGGTTTAGAGGGGTTAGGGTTAGGCCTAGGTTTGGGAGGTTAGGGTTAGGTTTAGGGGGGTTAGGGTTAGGGCTAGGTTTGAGGGGGTTAGGGCTAGGTTTAGGGGGTTAGGACTAGGTTTAGGGGTTAGGGTTAGGGATAGGTTTAAGGGGTTAGGGCTAGATTTAGGGGGTTAGGGATAGGGCTAGATTTAGGGGGTTAGGGTTAGGGCTAGGTTTAGGGGGTTAGGGTTATGGCTAGCTTTAGGGGTTAGGGTTAGGTTTAGGGGGTTAGGGTCAGGGCTAAGTTTAGGGGGGTTAGGTTCAGAGGGTTATGGCTAGGTTTAGGGGGTTAGGGTTAGGTTTAGGGGGTTATGGCTAGGTTTAGGGGGGTTAGGGTTAGGTTTAGGGGGTTAGGGTTAGGGCTAGGTTTAGGGGGTTAGGGTTAGGGCTAGGTTTAGGGAGTAGGGTTAGTGTTAGCCGCTGGGATTTTGGATGTCTGGAAGTTGGCCATCAGGGAGTTGTCTGTGTAGGGAAGTTGGCCATCAGGGAGTTGTCTGTGTAGGGAGTTGCCTGTGTAGGGAAGCTGGCCGTCAGGGAGTTGTCTGTGTAGGGAGTTGTCTGTGTAGGGAAGTTGGCCGTCAGGGAGCTGTCTGTGTAGGGAAGTTGGCCGTCGGGATTTTGGCAGTAGGGAACCTGGTTGTAGGGATTTCGACCAAAACCCGTCACCGCCCCAATCAAGCCACCACATGGTCTTCTGTAACTCCATGTCTATCCCCATTTGCCAATATTTTCATTTAATGAGAATCAAGCCTTAATGTAGTCATATCTTTTGGATTGCATCTTTTTCCTGCATTAGACTTATGCAGTGAAAGCTGCCAGATGCAATCGTACACTCCTGCATGTCCGGGTGAATGGTCGTCTCACCATGATTCCAGGATGACCTATGCTTGCAGGGCCTAATTTTTTCCCGTTGCCCATGCAGAGGATCTGAACAGAGATACACAAGACATCTGAAAAATGTATCTTCAGCCGCTACACCACAATCTATGATACGTGTGCAAAAAAAACCAACAAAACAAAGGAGCGAGGCTTATGGATAGCTGTGTTCTTTTCAGCGTTATCTATAACCGCCGTATGTTACTACTTTGAAAAAAAACATAATAGGTGTCCAAAAATTATTTATGTTCCAGCTCATCTTCTAGTGTCATCCAAGTCTCAACCGAAAGCTGGTACTGCAAGCCATCCACAGCTGAGACAGTGCGCTTCCCTGCAGCTTCCCAACAGCAATTAAGACTGTGTGTTACATCTTCTTGCAGCGAGAGATAGAAGCCACATGCCAATTCCGCATCCAGATGTGCCTCCGTTGTTGGAAACATGGCATGTAACTAAATGTTTTGCTTGGGATTCTTTCCAAATGATAGATTTTCTGTCGCCAGCTGTGCCAGGGTACCGCTGCGGCTCTATCTGCACCCCATTTCTTACGCGTCCCCTCTTTATCTCTCCTCTCCAGCATAAAGTAACATTACACCATGCAGAAACAAAGTAAAAACTTCAGGGGGGAATTTACTAAAACATACGACTTCTCAGACAGAGTCCCGTTACCTGTTGTGCAGCAATCGGAACCCATCCTTCCTATGGACTTAAAAGCTGCACTCTTCACACCATTATATGGGCTATATTACAATCATCACGCTAAAACGAGGGCGCTAAGGAGAAAACCTGCGCCTTCAGGTTTCTCCTTAGCGTCCCTGTTTTAGCATGATATTACGGTGCAGGTGCTAATCCAGCAGCCTGCCCTGTAATACGGAGCTAAGCCTCGGGATGCTCGGGGAAGCGCTAAGCGCTGTGGTTTTGGTAAATGGTGCATAATGGGAAAAATCCACAAAATGGACACAGGAGATAAAAAAAACACCTAACTTTATTTTTCCTTTTTACATTCAATTACTTAGAAACATAGAAAATGTTGGCAGATAAGAATCTTTCGGCCCATCTAGTCTGCCCAATTACATGGATACTTTACCTGGATTTATCTTTTGTTTAGGATAGCCTTATGCCTATCCCATGCTTGCTTAAATTCAATTACTGTTTTGGCCTCTACCACTTCTACTGGAAGACTGTTCCATGTATCCACCACCCTCTCAGTAAAATAATGCTTCCTGATGTTACTTTTAAACCTTTGCCCCTCTAATCTAAGACTATGTCCTCTTGTTTTGCTACTTTGTTTCCTTTTAAATATACTCCCTTCCTCTACCTTGTGGATTCCCTTTACGTATTTAAATGTTTCTATCATATCTCCTCTGTCTCATCTTTTTTCCAAGCTGTACATGTTAAGATCATTAAGCCTTTCATGGTAACTTTTCTCATTCAAGCCGTACACCATTTTAGTAGCCCTTCTCTGAACTCTCTCTAAGATGTCTATATCCTTCTGGAGATACGGTCTCCAGTACTGCACACAGTACTCCAAGTGAGGTCTCACCAGTGCTCTGTACAGTGGCATGAGCACTTCCCTTTTCCTACTGCTAATACCTCTCCCTACACAACCAAGCATTCTGCCAGCATTTCCAAGCATTCTGCCAGCATTTCCTGCTGCTCTATTACATTGACTACTTACCCTTAGATCCTCTGAAATAATGACCCCTAAATCCCTTTCCTCAGAGGTTGAGGTTAGGACTGTATGAAATATTTTATATTCAGCCCTTGGGTTTTTACGTCCCAGGTGCATTATCTTGCACTTATCCACATTAAAACTCAATTGCCACAGCTTCGACCATTTTTTTAGTTTACCTAAATCATTTGTCATTTGGCTGATCCCTCCAGGAACGTCAACCCTGTTGCAAATCAAGCAATGAAGAAGAAGAAAAAAGCCACATTTGTTTTATAAGGTGGTTTTATTTGTAATGCACGCATAATGCAGTTACAGCATGGTGGTAGTGTCCCTTTAAAGGGACAATCTAGGCACATGACCATTCAATGTAATTTGATTGGTCCTTGTGGCACGAACGTTGTCTCTTCCCTTACCATAACTGTCCTGAAGAGCTAGTTCAGCTCTAGGAGCATAGGGGATTCTCCAAGCCTGAAGAGGTGCCAATCAGCTTTCACTGATAATAAACTTTACAGGATTTCTATCAGCAATTTAAAGGTTTATATTACTAGATATCCAGTGTCTTGCACCGAGAGCCATTGGACTGGTTGGATGCTTGAGCGAGCGTCCAGCCTGTGACGTGCGTCACCTTGAACTTGCCGTTTTCTCACCTTAGGCATTGATTTTTTTTATTTATGTCTACAGCAATGGATCACAAACTATCGAGACACATTGTTGCCAAAGTGATGTTTAGTTAATCTGCCTTTTTGCCATTTTTTTGTTCTAAAGAAGATATTTATATCTGAAAAAAAGAGGATTAATACAGTTTTTAATATTTGGGCTTCTTATATTTTTAAGCCGTTGAACATTCACAGAAATGTATTGGTATGTCATGACTTTTAACACAAGTGACATGGTGACCTTCGAATGTAGGTTGAAACCTTCAAACACTCATGTTGCTGCTGTCGATCCAAAGGTAAAAAAAAATACGGTAAATACATTTCACAGAGTATTTCTTTTTCCAATATTACCCCGAAGGGGCAAAAAAATCCTTTTGGATTTCATAATCCTAATCAGATTTCTTCTCCTTGGATCAACGA
The DNA here is from genome assembly GCA_009667805.1 of Leptobrachium leishanense. Lineage (NCBI taxonomy): Eukaryota > Metazoa > Chordata > Amphibia > Anura > Megophryidae > Leptobrachium > Leptobrachium leishanense. The sequence goes on from CM019072.1 coordinate 1,858,375, forward strand.
GCAAATCATAATAACCTTTCCAATGCTTATATTCTTCTATGTCACGCTGTGCCGGCAAAGCATCCGGACCTTTTTTTATGGTATCCACTGAAGTGGATAGAACGACCTCCTACGCAATAAAAATAAATCCATCTTGCTTAGAAACCCTTTCCTTTTCTATTGACAAAATCTCTCAAATAAATATAAATATCCTAACGGGGTTTTTCAGAAAGAGCAGGTGTTTCACCGTGAAGCTTCTTCTGCAAAGCACAGTTTTCTGCGGTGTTTGCAATGTCGGAAAACACCGCCCTAAGTTAACAATGAGATAAATTCCCATCCCATAGTATGGATGAATCGTGTAGAGAAACCTGTCACTCGAACTATGGCAAAAAAAAATACCAATGGATTTTTTGGCAGCGACGTTTCGGCTGTCCTGGCTGTCTCAGGGTCAATACGTGTGGAGCTTGAGGAAGGCTGCCAGAACAGCCGAAACGTTGCTGCCACTGACCAAATACACTGGTCAATTTTTTTTGCCATAGTTGGAGTGCCAGGTTTCTTCTTTTCTTCTTCCTAAATATCATATATTACCACCTATCTCTCTACGAGTAAATGGAACGCTCAACAGCCCGATGCCTCAAGCTCGCTGCCGCGGTGTCACTTTCGATTCTGACCTAACGTTCTCTCCCCACATCCAGACAGTGACCAAATCTTGTTAACTTACTATCTACTCAAGAACATCGCCCGTGTTTGCCCCTTTCTGACGCAAGATACCGCGTAGGTGCTGGTTCATGCTCTTATCATTTCACGACTTGATTACAGCAACTTGCTCCTTATTGGCCCCAACTCCCGTATTGCCCCTTTGCAATCTGTAATGAATGCAGGGGCCAGGCTTATTTTTCTCACCAGACGCACCTCACGTATCTCCCCCCTCTGCCGGTCCCTCTATTGGCTTCCTGTATGTTTCAGGATACAGTTTAAAATACTGATGCTCACATTCAAATCACTCAATAACGCAACTCCTCTCTACATGTCTTTGTTACTCCGCAAAGACGTCCTGTCTAGGCAACTCCAGTCGGCAGGCGATCTCCACCTGTCATATGTCTACACCCGCACTGCCAACTCTCTCCTCCAAGACTTCTCAAGGGCCTGTGGAATGGCTTGCCTCGCACTATCAAACTCCCCCCTGATCTTCAGGCCTTCATGAAATCCCTCAAAACCCATCTCTTCAGATTAGCGCACCACATCACAGATACAACTCATCTCTCTGCTCACCTTCTCACACAAGATTGAAGCTGCTTCGATGGCTCCACCATTCCTGACCCACTGGCACCAATGATCCTGCCGTCCAGTAAAACTCCCCTTGTCTTCCTCAACCCCAATACCTCTAGACTGTAAGCTCCTGTGAGCAGGGCCCTCTACACCTCGTTTCCATCCTATGTCCGCTTATCTGTATCTCGTTTCCTTTGGTTATTGTAAAGCGCTGCAGAAACTGTTGGCGCTATATAAATGATAATAATAATAATAATATAGGAAGGTTGTCCTAACGTATTCCAACACTTCCCTTCTTTTCCGTCCTCTGGATCTGTGTCATTGGATAGGACGCATTCACTTACTCATACACTTCCCATACGTCTACCTGACTCTAATTCCCTGTCTATAGTTTACTTTTCCAGTCCCTTCGTGCTGGCATGTGGTCTCTTCACTAGACCAAGGGTGTCGAACCCCCTCCAAGCGCTGCTGAACTACAACTCCCATGATTAATTGGCCTTCTAATGCATTCAAAGAATTCACGGAGTTGTTGGCCATAGACATGGGGGGGGCGAATCTGACATCCTTGCTCTAGACAAATCCATCCCTGTAAATCAGGTGTTCAGTAACTTTAGCCCTCCAGATGTTTGGGAGCTACATCATCACCCATGATGCTCAGCCATTCAATATGTCGACAGAGTCTCTAGGGAAATAAAGTTCGAAAACATCTGGCGGGCCAAGGTTGCCGACCCCTGCTACGAATATAGACTGTTTCCAGCTGTTTCTTCAAGATGGGAAACAGACGTATATCCCTCCACGTCCCTTCTAGCGCATCCTCTCCACCTGCCTGTACTTCCCGCTGATAGTTCCTGACCGGCGGGCTGTGCGGAATTGGAAAAAAATGGGTTCGGAAGTGCCATTAATTTGTGTTTACCCCAAGGACAAAACCTGCCAGCCCTTCTCTATTTCACTTGTCTCTTTGGATAAGAAACAGTCTCTTATCCCTGGTCTCATTGCTTATAGTTTATAGTTTTGTTGTCTATAGCTTATAGTTTAGTTTTTGCCGTTTCTTTGATGTGGAAAATAGTCCCCTCGCTCGCTCTATAATTCTTTGTTTACAATTTATTTCCAGCTGTCTCTTTGACATAAGAAACTCACAGGGTTATTCAAAGAGATCCGAATTGTGGCCGAAAGGTAACCGAACAGTGAAATTCAGCGTACGGTTACCTTTCCTGGCCATTCGGCTATTCAGAGAGCAGGCAGTTCCCGAAATGTTGGCGAATTGCCTGCACATACGGTGCCTGTTCGAGGGCAGTGAAATCCCCATAGAGAGGCAATGCTTCGTCTGTTCAGAGAACACAAAACCAGCAGTTAAAAGTTGCCGAATTGCCCTGCCATTCGGTGGTTTAATTCGGCAGGTTTATTCAGGAGAATCCCATAGGCTTCAATGTTAAAAATATTCCCATTTTAATTCAATATCTAATAAACCATTGATTATAATATTCTGCAGTAAAGAGTCTCTTTATTTATAGATTTTTTAGGATCTTTTAGGCATTTTTCAGGATTTTTTTCCGTTTTTTTTTTTTAAATCGTTTATTCTTTTTTCTGTAACATTCCTTTTTATTATCATTCATTGGATTTTATATGTAAATTTCAGACATTTTCGTTCTGTAGTTTCTTTGCAAACAGCGTTTCACTTTTCAAACATTCAAGCATACTGTTTTTTTTTTTTACTCCATTCGTCTTCAGTGTCGGCTTTTTTCCGGCAGCTGCTCTGCGCTGTGATCGGCGGCTGCTTGGGTTTCTCTGGCGTGTTCGGCGGGGTTAATCCAGATATTTTTGCGGGTTTCGGTGTGCCTTCGCCGGGTTTTGCGTTGAGTGTTCATCGGGTTTGCGGCGACTTTTCCCTGCACTACGACGGCCCTGTGGTGCTTGCTGAATACACCGCAGGGTCGCTGAAATGGGATCGCCGAATCGCTCTGAATTGAAGAGAACGAAGAGTCACCGAACGTGCAGTGACTTTTCGATTCTCTTTGAATAACCCTGACTACAGTCTCATTCCTTTCACCTCCCTGCCAGCTTTTCCTCTGCATCTGTCTAGATAGGCCTTTCCAGCTGTCTCTTGAACACAGAAAACAGTCTCTTCAATCCAGACATCTGTTTGTAGCATTCCCCCAGCTGTCTCTTTGAGATAGGAAACAGTATCCTTCCCCTAAGCCTCTCTGTTTATCCAGATTGTATCCAGCTCTCTCTTAGTTAGTAAACATTCTGATACATATTATTCTCTAAGCACTTCCTCCCCCTCCTGTTTCTGTGATATAAGAGTGTAGTGACACTCAGCACCCAGGCTTCCTGTAGACACCATCATAATACTGTTGATTTCTCAAGGGGAAAGAGAGAAAAAGGGGGGAGCAGAATATATAGAATCAGCTACAAGAACTCCCCCTCCCTGGCAGAGTCAGCCTGGACTCACTCCCCACCCTCTCAGAGGCAGCTTGGACTCTCACACCCCACCCTCCCATCACTCCCAGCAGCTCTCCCACACATCCATGGCCACTAAAGCAGAATATTAGTAATAACAACCCTGTGATAACTAGACCCAAACTCACTCCACAGTGCAGACCAGTATAATCCACCCCAGTGACTGCAAGGATGAGAAATGACTGTGTGAATCAGTTCATTTGTTGTATATACACACTGGTAGCTACATCAAGCCTGTTCCATCTCACTGAATAGATGGGGGGGAGGAATCACTGGCTGTAGCCCTGATTATTAACTTTGCAGCCAGGAAAGACACAATGTATCTGTAGTGTGTGGTTGCATGCAGAGGAGATGCTCTTGCAGTGGCTGTAGCTGGCTGTGGTGCTGATGATGCTATTCCCTGCTCCTGGTGTCCCCTGCATCTCTTGGATTCTCTCTCTGTCAGACACCAATGCTGCCCTGCCTTACTGTCAGACTGCATGGCAGGGCTGTGAGGTGAACTCTGCTCTGTCTGCTGCATTCCTGGGGTACCTGTTCCCTGCCAGCTTGCTGCCCTAGAGGGTCTCCCCCACCCCCCTTTCCGAAGGCTTGATTCTTAAACCTGTGTGCCAGATATTTGACTTATTAACAGACCTGTTCAAGAGCACATCCTGGCTTATCTGTGCTTTATATTCTGCTGCTGAGGGACATGGACTTACTCGCTGTCCTTATTAATCATACAGGTAGGTTGGATTATTTTATTCAGGAAATTAAGGATGCTTATATATATATATATATATAATATATATACAAACACACACACACATATATATACATGCGTATAGACCATGCAGCAGACGACGGGAACTTTATTGCCAGATATAGATGATAGATGCTTGTTTGTATATGTATACATTGTATTGTGATCGTGTAATGAGGACTGTGTTTGTGTTTATTAGTGGATGCCAATGGATGGAAATCGCCGCTAATAGAGACTCGTCCATTTGATGACCCTTTGCAGTGGTGACATGTATTTCAAAAGATCTATTTATTTTGGGAGAGCCAGAGCCCCCCCTTTTATTTAAACCATTCTGTTATCCCCCCCCCCCCATATATGACATTACCAGAGCTGGAAGAAGCCATACATAGAAGCCATAGGGTCCCTATGTGAATTTTCTGACATTTTTTTATTATTATTATTTTCTCACCCTGCAAACCTGTTCAAAGAGCAGAAAAAAGGGGCTTTTTTCAGCACTCAAAGGGGTTAATCCCGGAATTGCCACAAGGTCCGGTAAGGCATTAGGAGGCTGCAGCAGACCGTTAACTATGCGCCCGGTCTTCAGGATAAAAAGAGCTAATCATTTTAATTGCGTCTTGTTTCTCGAGGTACAATGGGCTCCCTGAGAGATGCAGTTGGCTTCAGTTGATCAGCAGACAGGAATCTTGTGATGGTCTTTTGTTTTGCCCTTACAAAGCCATTAGAAGGGTTCACTTCGCCTCAATAATGCATTTTAATGCCCCTATTGTTGCGACAAGTGCACCCCCTCCTCCCTGCATTGATTTATCACCCCCTGATGCCTTCCTCTTCCTGCACAACACCACCGCTCTCCACTTTCTACTAGGAAGGGGGAGCAGAGGACTCTCCTACTAGACCCTAACCCCTGCAGCCCCAAGGGTTGGAAGATGCAGAGCAATGTAGGGCAATGAAATTAGCCCTCTCCCAGCCTGCTAAGGGTTAAGTCTAGGAGCCCTCTTACCAGTCCCCCCCCCCCTTTGCTTCTAGTATAGTGAAGAGAGCAGGGGACATGAATTGCTGCATTGATGGACATTTTGGCTAAAGTGGCTGCTGCTTTAAACTTCCTCTCTGTACTAGATGACTGTGTGCTGTCCAAATGGTGCTGCGCTCTGCGTGTTTTGGGGGGCTCCTTCTAGCGCACCATTCTAATTCTTGGTTTTACCAAATCTTTGGGGTGCAGCGCCATATGGGGACCTTTGCTTTTTTAGGTTGATCATTTGTTTTGGATGTGAACAACAACAACAGTATCGACATCAACAACAAAATATCCCTTTGGTTTTTATTTCCAGATCTGTCCTGCTCAGAGATATTCCAGACAGAGGAACAGAGCGAAGGGTGATCTGGATGACACCGAAACATCTTCTGGGTCCATTCCTAGCCTAGGCGAGAAGGGGACTCCAGGTCACAAAAAGTCAAACGATCGATTGCTTCAGTGATCTGGAGTGACAGGAAGACTCCTCTCCACTCAGTAGATCTTCTGTACCATCAGGCTTAATATTGGGATGGGTCTTGGAAGGAAAACCTCAGTCTCTTTGCTTCTGGACGCCAACAAATCCTACCCCACCAGAGGAAGCTGAATACGGGTTCTATTATTAATTCTTCTGGAGGCACATCAAAACAATAGTCCATTTTTCTCCCCCCTCAGAATCACGCGCCCGCCTGATCCCAGTGGAAACCTTATTATTATTCTCAATGTGGATTTTATAACTGGTTAAATTGTGCGATTGGGTTTTTTTTCTTGTTCTTCTTTTTTTCTCCGTTTTTTTTTTCTGGAAAAAGGGAACAAGTTAAACATTTTAACTCTGGACGTTTAATCGAAGAAACTTCTGTCCGATCTACGCGTTTATCATGGGATTGGAAATCGCTTAGTCCTGCGTTGGTGATCTGGTGATCATTATCCTTATATATATATTTTTTTGTATTGAATCTGTTCTTTTTTTCCCCCTCTCCGTTTGACATGTATGAGATGGAAAAACAAGGATTATTCAGCGCCCTCTGTTACCTGATGCTGAATTCTCCTCTGTTATTTAGTGTAAACGGTGAGTAACACCTTCCTCCTTACCTCCTTCTGCGTTTTGTCTGTCGCGATATTTAATTTTTAGCCAATGTCGACCCATTTTAGCTTTATGTGCTGCGTACTTGATATCGTGACTTTTTTTGCACCGTTTGGGGAGGGGGGAGGGTCGTGGAAGCTCTGCAGGTGCAGGAATAAGTACATCTAGCAGTGAAAAGCACACATTTGCATTACAGACTAGACTTCGGAATAATCAGGATCCACATTAAAGCAATAAACATCTGTCCGTGCTTTCATAAAAGAAACCTATTTGTCATGTACTGCCGGGGACGGTGGGGAGGGGGGGGGAGTAGTGAGTCACTCTGCGAAGCTCATACATATATTTCCCCATTATGTCCATGCGTTATATGCGTGCGAGTAGACCACATACATATTCCATGCGAGAATAGAATAGAATGTAGAGTGTAGAATGTTGACATAATGTATCAAAGCCATTGGATCTGCTGTGTGTGTGTGTGTGGCCACACAATACTGCACTATGTGCCTTTTATCTCATTGATAACCTGCTCTTTCAGTCTCCGTGACAGCTAGAGGTCTGCTAAGGGGAGACTGTTAACATAGCCAGAGATTGCTTTCCGTGGCGATGCTGAGAAATACTTTATTGCTTCACTTTCTAAGCCACTGGAGTCTAATTTAACAAACCGCTGTAAACCCATGAGTACGACCAGATCAGATTATACCGGAGCAGTCTGAGCCTTGTCTATTAATCTCTCCTGTTAACCATCCCCTGTAATTTCTCTCTTTTTTTATATATATATATATTTATTTTTTTTTGCTCTTAGCCGCTTTCACTGAAGTCCCCAAAGATGTGACTATCAGGGAGGGAGATGATATAGAAATGCCTTGCGCTTTCCGGGCCAGCGGATTCACGTCGTTCTCATTGGAGATTCAATGGTGGTACCTGAAAGAGTCAACCAGGGAGATGGCACACGAATTAGCTGCCAGTGCCCCTGGGAGCAGGAACAAGGTAATAACGACTTTACATTTACTCGGCATATGTTCCGTGCGGTAACACACGACGGAAGTGGGCCCCCCACAATCCCACGGCTGTTCGCTGGCGGCAAAAAAAGGCCAAATAATGGACGACGACTCATCGGTCGATGGGACATGGCAGAGAATTCCCATTAAAATGCTTACGGCATAGATTGGGACTCGATCCTGCGAGACGTTGCGGTGCGTAAGAGGTGCAGTCGAATCTTAACAACGACACAGATCTCTATTTATAGAATTTATTCATTTTTACCGTGCGCCTAGGATTCGACGCCGTCCTGCAAATAGCTACTTAAGCCAGCCGTATTAGATATTGACAAGAAGAATCGCCAGCCTGAGCGCATACACAGTGTTTAGGAACGGCCAGCATAGATCTTTCTGCCAAAAAGCATCGCACTTGTATATGACGCTTCACTAATCTCTCTGGCTGACGATTAATTTGAGTTTTTTATTTTGGAAACAAAAGTCGATTGACACCCCCCTTCAACCCCCCCCCTTTCTTTTCTTTTTTTTTTTTTTTTAAATCGTGAAGACCGTGCCTGGTTTTCCTGTGTATAGGTCAGGGATCTCCAAACTTCTGCTCACCAGATGTCTCCGAAACACAACTCTCACGACTCTCTGACCATCTATTGCATGCAAGGAATTCTGAGAATCGTGGGCAATCAAGATCATGGGGGGCCGGAGTTTGAGATCCCTATATGTTATTTGGAACACGCTGCGACCAGACGCGAAGGAGAACGAAGTCACCAGCTCCTAGAACTGGAATTGTCTAAAACCTGTAATTGATAGAGAGCCGGGAGACCTGTAGGGTACTTTCGAAACACCCTGGGGCACCCCCGCCCCCTTTCCTAGGTAATATGGAAGCAGTTGTATGTTTTGGGTGTTTTGAACATGTCGCACTCAATAAACAACCTTCCCCTTCCAGGCCGTGCTGCATCTGTCACCTTTATACCAAATGGAAAGTGTATTAAACCATATATACCCAATATGTGGAAAATAAAGACACCTGGTTACATATAACCATTCCTCTCTTCCACTGGCTTTGCCTACACCCTGTGTACTTCAATGCATTGATGACATTCCTTGTCACTGTTGGTATATTGTGTATTTAGTAGTAATATAGGTTGTTGTATTTGTTGCTGGGCAGGAACTTCTTGCAGTGTTGGGAACCTTGACACATTCACCTTCGATTAGAAATAATTCCATACTACTGATGATTTCACGTGGCAATGCCAGGCTAACAGGTCCCCGGCATAATACGCTCTATGCAAGTGATGGAGAACCTTGGCACCTCAGATGTTTGGAACTTTATGCCTCATAATGCTTAGACACACATATGGATGACTGAGCATCATGGAACAGGTAGTTCAGAAAGATCCGGGGTGCCAAGGTTCACCATCACTGCTTTTGTACCCACCTCATGTTGCGTGTTCCTAGGACAGACCCACTAATCCTACAACCAAAACATCCACTTAGTCAACACCCAAAGCTTGCATGGTCAACATCCAGAGCGCCCAACCCTTGCTATATCCTACTGACAGTGGATTGAAGTATCCCAGATTTTAAGCATTGTTTTACATTGAAGTTTGATCGAAAAATGTTAATAAACAAGATCTCTGTTCTGTGTTACGTTTCAGGTCATCTCTAATAACAAGGACGGAACCAAAATCAGTGTAAGTTTCCTTTAAAAAAAGTGCTATTTTGGGAGATGTGTTTGTTTTTTGGGTGGGCGTTGGGGGTAAATAATCATATTGCACCCAACGCATCTTCCTCAACCTGCCATTGTCACCCTCCCTGATGCATGGACTCTGACAGCGGAGGGACTGCATTTAATTATGCAATCATTCCCTCTTCTAGCATATCATTCATCTGCATAATTTCATTTATTATTATTTTTTTTCCCCCTCTCTGAAGAAAATTGCCGCGGAGCCTGACAGTCATCTGAAGCCAAACACATCCTTACATCCTGATTGAACTGTCCTTCACCCCCCTTATACCGAGCCACCCACCACAAACGGATACAGCACGCACACCCCATCCTTTACCTCTTGTATGCCAAGTTATCTGCAGGGAATGCTCATCAAACAGAATCACTGCTGATTTTCCCTCTGCTGTATCGAACCAGATTTAGAATATCGTGTATTGTCTCAAATTTCTGGGGTTTTCGGGTTTGTTCTCGTTGCTTGGGTTCCAATGGCAACCTTGAAAAACAAGAGGAGACTTTGTATGATGAAGGAGGGTTTTGACGTGGCCAGTGCTAGTCATTCTTCTTCTAGCCAGCCAAAAACCTGCAGTTTACAGGAATACAGATTATTCGGTATGGGAAATAATGATAAATGATGGCGCAGGACAGCTGATGGTATGGGGTGTTTAATAATAAGGTTAATGGACAGGAGGCAGGAAACCTCCTGGTGCAGTCACAATGTATCTGTCAGCCTCAGATCAGACACTGGGGAGCAGCAATACACAAGAATTGCTCAAGACATGTTACTTTCCTTCTTCTCTTCTAGATATTTTTGCTTTTTGACTTGGGGTAGGATAGCTGTTGGGTCTAATTTAACCCCTGAACTGCTTATCCTGGTGCAAGGATGGTTATAGTCATTAAAAATGATTTTAAGCCTCAACATGAGGATGGAGACGAGTACGAAACCAGTGCCCAGTATTGAACGTTGGAATTCAAGGCAAATTAATTCAATCCCGATTATGGATATTTGAGATGAAGGTCCCTCGGTGGCTAAAATGGAAAATCCTTTATGTGCCGGACAGGGCAGAAATTGGTAATTAACCCACAGAGGGACGAGTGAGAGAAGAAAAGCATTGCCTTCTGGTCTTTTGCTTATCCCTCCATCATTTAAAGGACCGAGGCTGAATTCATTGTTATTCAATGTACACAGCGTGTGGCTTTCTCAGTATGTAGGAGGAATTTACCCCGTCTCTTCTCTTTATTTGAAGAATGAGTGACGTCCTAAGTGAGCCGAGCTAGGGTGCTTTTGCTCAAGTACAGACGTTCGTATGCCATGACACTATGGAATGGGGCTTTTCAATGCAATGGTTTGATATAAGGTGGTCTTTGTTTTGTTTTCAGATCAAAGTAGTGCCAGGTGTGTGGTCTTCATTGCGTCTTGAATTGTGAAATCATTTGAATTAAGAAAGTAATAAGAAATGCAACATTTATATACGTTAGCTATACTTTTACTAGTATGTCCCTAATGGACCAACCCATCAATCTGTTTTTTTCATCAGTCCACCCAGTCGTCAACATGAGCCTCCCCGTAGCCGATACATTGTGACAGCCTCCTGTATTTATTAATGATAAAAGCTTCTCGCCCACGACTGTCCAAAAACAATAAAAGAAGAACCCTTTGTTCCTTGGTCGGGAAATGGCTCCATAGCCTACGGTGCTTGTCATCTCCGTTCCAATGAGTCGATGTCTCCAGAGGAGAACAATAATGTTTTTGCATTAGCCAGCAACTGATCTCTATCATTACTGGGATATGAGGACTGTCCGCGGCATGGCTAATAACTGTGACCTGCAGTGAGGCCAGATTTTATCGCATACTGTGTTACTGTCACTAAAAGCGATGCATTGATGTAATTCAAGTGAAATCAGGGCTTTTATAGGAGACCCCAGAGACTGAGGACTGGCAACGGGGTTATTATTTGACATCAGGGCAGTATACATCAAGAAAAGGCTGAAAATGGCAAGCAAGGGTTAGCCTTCCCTTCCATTCACCTAGGAAGCCTCTGTGACGTCTGTCATTACACGTATCTGCCGTAAATGCATGTCCATCTGTCCCTGGACCAAAATCAAAGCTTCCGTCATATATTTCAGACTCATATTAGCCATTTGAACCCTACAAAGGTCAATTTACAGCAATCTCTCTGTGCCATGGTGTTTAGTCATTAGTTTGAAGGATGTATAACCTTGAGTGTGCCCTAATGGATAATGGAGGAGGTGGGGTCTAGCCGTAGATAAACATGGGATTCTCTATGTGTTTATGGTTGGCAGGCTGTTGTTTTAACCGTTTGAGGATGAGCTCAATGAAAATATGAATTCACAGTGTAACCACCCCCTATTCAGAAACGTCAGTTGTGTATAGATTGTACAATGTGTCTGACCAATGGCTCTCGAGTCCTAAATCCCGCCCTAGAGGAGCGACTGTCTGTTTAATCACACGTCATGTGTCATAAGCACCACTAGGGCAACTGACAGGAGGAAACCATTGATCATCTTTATTTCCCTTTAGGTTACATACACGTGAACTACCCCTTTGACCTATCCGGCATTGCAATCAGCCCCTCCCCCTTCATTTCATAAAGACCATAAAAATCCTATTCCATTTGACCATTTTTAGTTATTTTATATGAAATCGCTCTGGGACATGATGTAATACCGACACATTCCTGCATGTTTTGTTGTGATGTCATTTTCACAATGAAAGCTTAGAGTGCTTTGGAGATCAAAAATAAAGGCATGGTTGGGATGGATGACATCAGTTATACAATGTGATAAGGAAATATCACCAGTAAATCTACGGCTTAAGTAATATCCCCTTCTGGTGTTAGGATCCATGCCTCTGCTGTTGGAGGACACTTCCTTCACGCCATGTTTGCTATAGTACAGTGGCTCCCAAACCTGGTCCTCAGGTCCCCTTAACCGGCCATCTTTTAAGGATCACCTTGGGGAAATGCAGACGGAATCCTGCAATCACTGAGCAGCAAATCCTATCACCTGTGCTGTGCTTCATATAACCTGCAAACCTGGCCTGTTAGGGGGACCTGAAGACCAGGGTTGGAAACCACTGGTATAGTGCGCATGCACTATATCCACCATATTTGTAGTTCCTTTTTCTATACTGAAACCCAAGAGATATAATTTTTTGCTATTAAACTTGATATTTTAGCCGTTACGTTACGTTTGCTTAACATTTATGTTGCGCGCACTGTAGCTGAATACTGTAGCAAAAGGGTCAGTTGTCGCCTTTAGGTTTAGAGGTCAAAGTGGGACTTGTTCTAAATTCCGACTAATCTTAAATATAATACTATTCCTAACCCTACGTAGACTATTCATAAAGCACCAGTGTTTGCAACATCAACAAACGCCAGCACTTCACAAAAGTGAAACCCAAACAGTGGCAGGAGAGGCTTCACTGTGCAACATCAGCAAACACCGGCACTTTCAAAATAACACCCCTGGTTGTAATACTCATAACACTTCTTATTATTCTATACCTAACATTGGAATAAAGGTCTCAGGGTTGAGAGTAGAACAACGCTCATTATTAAAAATCTATTAACTGGCCCCTATCCCTGGTTTTATAACACAAAGTCTAAGGGTAATGGTTAATAACTCTACTTATATCCCTGATGTACATGACTATCACTGATTCTTAAACTTAATCTAAATCTTAATGTCAACTGTAACCCAACACGTCACTTCCCAATGGCGTGGACCCCCCTTACCCTCGATGTAACCAAATCTATTCAGTTCAAAGTAGAGCTGGTTAAAAATGTAAATGCCGAATGTCATACTAACACTGACCTTAAATATAAATACTCTTTGTATCCGTAAACCTAAATGTAATCACTTTTTAAATTATGTGGGATCTCCCCAAGCATGTACTGGCCATCGGGACTACCTAGATATTCCAGGTAGGGCGATGGCTCAGTGGGCCGCTGCTGGTTTCTTGATCAGCAGCACCGGATTCGGACTCCGAGACCGAATCCAGAGCTTGTCTGACCACGATCCACGGCCCCAGCGCTGCAGCGTCCCTCACATACACATAGGACGTGGACTGGAATGGTACGCTGCATTGGCTCCGCCCCCTCCAGCGAGACTCACGTCACGTGGTGGTCACGTGGTGGTCACGTGGTGTGGTGGAAGGCGCAACGCACTCAGAGGAGGCCGACGGAATCCGGGTGGGGTTAATTAAATGGGCGTGTATGCATAAGTAAAGTGGGCTGGTCTGATTTAAGTCCAGGGTCTTTTTTCTGTCCCAGTCCAGCCCTGGATCTCCCAACGGTTGCATTCCATCCTATATCTGCATATATATGTCATGGACAGGGTTTTTATAATCCTCATCAATGCCATGATTTTTTAGTGACTTAAGAAAGAACCATGTGATGGAACACTTAGCAAGCGGGTTACATCAGGGATCAGCAATGTTGGTCCTCCAGATGCTTTGGAACTACATCGTCCATGATGCTCAGCTGCTTTTAGGTCTCTAGAGGCTCGTGGGAAATATGGTTCCGAAACACCTGGAGGGTCGAGGTTGCCTAAACCTGGGTCATATATTGTGTGGGTCCAAGGGGAGGTCCGATACTGTTGCGAAAATAGTGGTGGAACTTCGTTCCTAAATGTTCATGCTCAACTTTGACCTTGTCTACACATACATGAAACATTCTTGAATATTAGATTTTCTTGAAGGTTCTGAAGACAAAATATCATTTTATTCGTATTGTAAGCCCCAAATTTCCTCATTCTCAAAGACGTTTAGTTCTCCAAACCCTCAGGGTAATCCACGCTGACCAATAGAGACACCGACAGCGCATGTGCTCCTGAAAGATAAGACCGTCAAGCTTTGTGGGTAACCCACATGAGAGTGAAATGGATTTTCGAAACCCGTCTCTTATTAATCCGTCTTGTTGTTCCAGACCGTTCGAGTCCAAGGCAATGATATTTCACACCGGCTGAGGCTTTCCAATGTCAGGAAGCAAGACGAAGGGATCTACGAATGCCGGGTGTCAGATTATGGAGACGACGAGACTCAGGAACACAAAGCGCAGGCCATGCTTCGGGTCATTTCTCGCTACTCCCCACCTGACATGCAGGCGGCGGAGGCTGTGTCACACATCCAGAGTAGCGGGCCACGTAGGAACAACCCTAGCAACAGCAGGGCCACCCCGGAACCAGGGAACAAGCGCCCAATGCACCCTGGAGACAATCTGGCTCCATCACCAGGCACTGCAGCATCCTCCTCCGCTTCCCCTGCTCCTGGAAAAGCAGCCATTCTGCGGCAGCAGCATGGATCAGGTCAGTGATTAACTGTACCACATTGCCATCTGGTGGATTTAATCTGGAACCTAACATTTTTTTTGAGGAGAAAAATATCAGATTGTGGTGCGGGAGTGTTTATTTTTCCAAAATAATCTGAGTTATTGATTAGAATTAAATTAGAAAAAAACTATTAGCAATATCTGCAGCTGAATAGTGAATAGCTTCCATCTGTATTTCTAAAGGACTAATGTATACAATATATTATATGTATCACTGAAACACTATGCCGAGAGTGGTTATAATTAGCAATTCCCATACGTCTTTGAACAATCCTGTGGTTGTTATTCTTCGGGTTCCATACCATGAGACATAGCTTGCTTTAGGATATTCATGTTTTGTACGCAAAGCCATGGAATCTGACACGGACATGGACCAAGATAATCCATGGTACCTGCTGGTACCGGTTACTCAGCGTGACTCTCCATCTTGCTGTGACACTAATGCATCCATCCACTCTCCTCCTCCTTCTCTTTCCCCCTTTTCCTCTCCAGTTTGCATATGTTATCTGTTTATCTCTGTTACTTGAACTTGTTGTGTATATAGCCTTTATATCATGTATCCAAACCTGTGGCAGGTCATAGAATTTTCAGTGGCATGCAAAAAATTTCAGACCCCCCCCCTCGGATCATTTCTTTCATATCACTGAACTATGGCAGTCTATGTTGACCTGTTGTACTGAAACGTGAAGTCGGTTCTGTTGTTGCATGTTTTTGTCGTTTGGTGGAGATGATTGCCGGGATTTTTATGTTGCAATATTACAGAAAGAATATAAAGGTCGGAAATGTATTATATATTTTACATAAAGATAGAGAGATCATTTCAGGGCTCAAAATTTCCTCTGGTCCGCTCGCCATCTGCAAGTTAAAATCAAGTACTGGCAAATTGCCTATGGCTCGGTGATGTACAGACTGTCAGCACTTTTTGTTTGTGTGTCAGCTGCCAAAGAAGCAGCAGTAGCCAATCAGGAAGCTCCTCCAGACACTGCCCCCTTCTGACTGATTCACACAAGGCACAGAGCTGAGCATAAGTGTGCACACAAGGTGTGCCCGGTGTGCCCAGGCACACCCCAATGATGGGTGAGAACTGAAGTTCATATTTGACCCCTACATGGATATTTTTGATATTTTGGATGATGATTATCTGGCTTCATGGTAAATAGCATGAAAATTTACTGTATCACTGCATAAACATTGGTTATTCCCAACTAGAAATAACTGTTCTGTGTTAAATGATCTGAGCATAAATATGTAATAAATGTTCCGTGGGTGCACAAACGATTGGAGCTGAGTCAGACTGATTCATGGTAGGGAGACGGGGAATCCTCTGGTATCTCTCTTACATATCAGTCACTTCCCACCTACTGTCCCTCCACTTCCCACCCTTCTGGAGAAAAGGTACCCTCTATGTTACTACCTACTGAGCTACTGATTAACTAGTGCAGTGCCAGAAAATGGGGGTGAGTAGGAGCAAGGGAGCATACAATGGTAAATGGGGATGGACAAGGAGAGTGGAAGGAGTCTGTAACAAGGAAAGAGAAACAACAGGGTTGTTAGATCTTTTAAAACTACTTGATAGGTACTATTTGACTCAAAACACAACAAGCCCACTGCACAGGAAGTCCGAGACACAGTATCTGAAATTATCCCGCCCACCAAATCAAGGTTGCCATTAAAATATCGCTTGGAGCCATTATACAGATCGAATCCAGCTGATATCCAAACGGCTAGAGTACCTATTCCAACCTTTCCGCAAGCTTTACTTCTCAGTCATTGCAGCTTCTTACTGTAAATTAATTGCCCCTATACTTTGTATTGGAGCGATGGATACTTGTATCGTAAGTTGAGTCCAGGTGGAGGAGAACAAAGAGCTATCCCATGGTAGCTCATTCTTCTCTTCTGAGCTGGTATTTCTTGAGGAAATACTGACTGCCTGAATCTTGTGTTTAAGTGATTTTGCTAAATCACTTAGCACTGTAAAATAAATTGGCCAAATAATTTCTTGCTCACGTCTCATCTCATGATGGAGAGGGCGGCTAGATTTGACACTTCCGCTCGCCGTGAGCAGGAACAAATAGTTCTCAGAAGCCCTTCCTGCTTCCTACATGGCTCCTTCACCATCCCACTGGTAGGAACTCGCGTAGAGTTCTCTTTGGGCTCCTTAGAGTCCTACGGACTCCAGGAAGGAATACCTGCAGCGGCGCCTCTTCCGGTATCAGTCCCCATCTCCATAATATTCCAAGGCTAGCCGCTAATACAGTGCCTGGAATGAATTAGGCATAGTAATAAGTAGCTGTTAAGGAAAATTGGCTCGTGCTGATTCGCTCCCTTTTATTGGCAAGAGGGGAATAAGTTCCCTGATGTATGGAATAAGCAATCTGTTATTCATCCCTATTAGAGAGATAATGGCACCTTGTGGGCATCTTGTTTTACCTGCCTGTTCTACATTTAGATTTATAAATACCCTTTTTTTATACACCACATCTTTGTACAGGTAGAGCATAAAAAGATATAAGTACAATACTTTCTTCTAAAGAGCTACATAAACTATGTAATCAATATAAATGATAATAATAGCAATAACAATACAATGTTTCACGATAGAAATCCAACAAGGGTGGGAGTGGTCTGCTCTGTGTGAGTGGGTGTGGCTTGTGAGAAGAATGGGTGTGGCCAATGTGGCAAGTGACTTTTTATCCTGACTAGTATTTTTGGACTTTAAATTTTGAGGCCTGTATACTTTTATTAGAGATATATATATTTAAGAATCTGGACATATGTCCTGTTCAAAATGATTCTATATGCTTTGTAATTATATGCATTGCCGAAACCAGTCATCCTGTCCTATCTGTCCTATTAAGCCACCATAAGCAACCGGCATATGATGAATGTTTACAGCTACCACTTACATTCTGTGATGTTGCTGAGACATTATTTTGACAGATGAACATAGGGTTTGGAGTCCTGAAATCTGCCCTCTTGTTTGGCAAGAGGTACATTCTACTCTACAACCATTGGTGTGCGCACAGGGTGTGCCTGGTGTGCCCAGGCACACCCTAATGTTCTTTGAAGTGTTCATCTTTGACCACCTACATAGATATTTTGGATGTTCTTTAGCTGGTCATGATAAATTGCATGAATATTGATTGTATTGTTGCATAAACATTGTTTTTTTCCTAAACAATAATTGTTCAGTACAAAATTATCTAATCATAAATATGTAATTAATAAATATTCCATGGGTGCACACCCTACTGAAATGGGTTGCGCACACCATTGCCTACAACCTGAAGTGTCCATCGTGGGACATCATCAGGAGCCGAAGGCGAATATCATAATAAAGCAGGCAAGAAATATTCCATTTTATATAAAATCATTCAATATGAAAATAGAATGGTGTAAAATGTCACCCAAAGACACTGTCATATAATATACTTAGACTTCTGTGCTATAATAAGAGAAGAAACCACTTTAAAATGAGCTTTGCTCCCGAGGCTGAGCTTCAAACACAGAAAGTCACTTTTTTGCCTGTATTTAAATATTAAATGCGCGCTGATGTGATTGAAATCCCTGGCCCCCTGGGTCTTCCGTTGCGGTGCAGAGTGTGGTCAGACAATATTTAAAATTAATAATTGATATCACAAACGGTGTCTTTTGCTGCTCATCCCTCTCTCTGGGAGACCCAGGAGCCAGAGATGAAGAGACGAACGAGCCGGTAGCTAAAGGTCTCTGCGGCTTATACCGGTGTGGTGTTTCTCGGCTGTGCCTCCTGTGTATTCGGTGGACATCCTCGAGTTTTTGAGGCACAATACCTCAAAAAGATTTTGCTGGAGGAACCCATTTCAGCATTATCAAATGGCTCAGTCGCCATTAAACGCAGGGCAACCTTACAGATATTTCATCAAGTAATTCAAGCCATCAGTGTACTTTCTGGGGGCCTAAGAACAGTGATTATAGATCGTGTCATTTGGACAAGGTTATATGATGCATAAAATAAATTAATGAGATCCTTCTGGTCATACGAGCGCACACGTGGAGTACCTGGTGTGCTCAGGCACGACCTAATAATTGAAGAACTGATCCTGATGATGGGCAGATGGTACATTGGATGCTAGGGAGTCTGCCTCATTGGATGCCAAACAGGATCCTGTGGATGTGGCTATAAACACCTGTATACATTTTGAAGGGGTTGTGGTGAAATTAGATGCAAGAGGCGTGCATGGCTGGAAAATTTGTTTTGTTTCAAAATTATTTGGTTTTCGTTATTTTGTTTCGTAATTTCATTTAATTTTGTGGTTTCGCTTAGTTTGGTATATCGGATCACTAAAAACCCCATTGTAAGCTGGGATTGATTCGATAGTTGATAGCGATTTGAATTTCGAATCACTAAATAAAACCCCAATGGATCAAATCCTGCTGTTAAAAGGCAAGGGATAAATGTTGAGCTGTCCATTGGCCTGTGGTGCTGAATACAGATTCAGCACTACAGGCCAATTTACAGGGACAGGGTGCTTTGTGAAACAGTCAAACGAATCTGATTCGTTTCACAATGTCATTTGCTTTAGTACTTGTATGTAATGTAAGTTGGGATCGATTCGATAGTTGATATTGATTCGAATTACGGATCACTAAATAAAACCCCAATAAAACAAATCCTGCTCAGGAATCATTCAATCAATGGTTCTCTTGTGAAACAGTATAACGAATCAATTTCGTTATATATTGTTTCATTTCAATTCGGATTAAATCAATTTGTTATTTCGGAAGTACTTCTCAAATACGAATTAACACATTTTCAAACAAATTGCGATTCGTTACGTAACGAATGCACACCTCTATTAGAGGCTGGACACTTGGTACATGCCAAGTAAATTAAATACTAAGTCAATGTTTCATTGTATCTAGGATGATACGGCGTTAGACTCGTTTGGGAGATTGCTGTACATGTGTTAGGGATATGCTAAAATAAATGCCATGGGTATGCGTCATTGGATATTAAAGGGTTTTTTCAGTGGCCACTGTTGTTTCCCTTGAAATTCACCGTGGATGCAACAAATGGTAGAAATCACTGTTGTTGCTACTATGGTGAACATTGGCTATTCAGAGAAGCAACAACAGAAGTTGAAGTTGCTGCAAACAACATTGTACAATGGTACCACCTTTATTATTCTGTAAAATGATAACACCTCGGCTAGTCTCCACTCAGCCTAGTTTGCGACACTGGTGATTAAAGTTTTATAGAGGAGATCTTTATTGAACTCTGATAGAAACTATGGTGAAACAACGATAGACAACTTCAACGGAAACAATGGTAAAATTGTACGTTGAACAACCACGACAGAAACTATGGTGAGATCTACAGTAATCTATGGTGAAGCGTCTCTAAATAGTGATTGCATCATAGTATCATGGTAGTTTGCCGATGTAAATCCACCAGTATTTTAATAGTATTAAAGGTGCCTAGTGAATAACCCCTTTGATTATTTAGCATTTATCACTAAGGACACATTGCTCTGGATCATTTCAGGTTGCCACTGCCGGGGCTAGGAAGATGCCTACATCAGATACCTTTACCGGCAAAATTTCATTTGGCGACACAAAGATTACCAAACCTGCAATAGATGTTATGGAGATATCTCACTGGACTCCAGAGAGTTTACTCCATACATCGCCGTGGGTATTGCATGACATGCTAGTGAAATGTTACATTTGATGATTGGCAGTTGCACGATGAATCCAAGAGGTACTCGGCAGTAGATGCTTGGGAGATTCTGACGGTGGGAAGTGTCACCAAAATGATGGCTAGAACAGGTTTCGAATTTTGCGTAGTCGGACTTTTCCATCAATCTGTCTGTAAGTGTGACCCATCCCCTTGCAATCAGCCTCAAGGTCTCAGACTCAGGAGTTTCTTGGTCTTCCACTTTTCCTTTTATCTTGAGGGTTGGAGGTCAAGACTTGGCTGGTGATATGTAACATGGACTCGCAAAGTATGTGAACTATCCAGCCCAATCACCTTTTCATAATTAATTCATGCGCAGGGATTGATGAGGATGTCTACTGCCATCGGTCATTGTTGCTGGTGATGTTTGGCCAGCAGATTTGTAGGATATTTGACAGATAAGTGATGATGAATTTCTGGACTGGTAGTCACCGGTAGTCACTGGTTTCCTCCAAGTCTCCTCTCCTCAAAGAAGAAATTATTTTATGTTAGAGTTAAAAAGCACGAGTTCCAAGGAGCTCAAGATCTAGAATTTGAATCGGATTAGCCAATCTTTGCGTCTTTTCTACCCTGCGTGCATATGGCACTGCACTGGAAGGGGAAGGCCTCAACCTCTTAGCGAGTGACTGCAGCCATGCTGGATGTGCTTGCCTTCAGGATCCAGGTTTTCCTCTATGTATGCCGAGGGCAACGCGAGCCGGTGTGACTGCCAATTTGCCACTTTGACTTCTTCTCTTGCGCCTTGATTTTAATTGAACGAAAAAACTACATTAAACTCATTTTAAATATACGATATTGGGAAGAAATCCCAGATTCACGCACGGCAATTACATTACTGTTCATTCTTGTTTTGTTAAAACAGGCCTGGTGTTAAATGTGCTTTTTAATACTTTTCGCTTTGCAAAAAACCCTTTATTCTCTGTCTTTAAGCTGGTTTTCTGCTCAGATCCAGGTATGTAACTGTATCCATTCATATAACGGTATCCTGTTGCTTTCCGGCATACAGTAGCCTATTGTGGAAGTTTTATCAAAACCTAAACAGATCCCCACAAACACTCACGTGTATAATTTACTTCCTTATTCATGGGATTAGGTACTTCAAGAAAAAAAAAAGCTTTAAAAGCAGAGCTGTGACCATGGAAACCAGTTGAAAGACCCTTTCCGAATCGCTTTGCCGCATAATTGTTACTTTGTGTGTAAACCTCAATGTCTTCTCAGTTTGTTTCCTATGTTTTTATCCACGTTTTAACATTTGGGCGGATTAAGTGGGACATGTTTAATATTTTATTTTTCCGGAATTGATTGTAATATTCTCTCTACGGAAAGGATTTATAGACTCAAATACCTTAATAACAGCGCATTTTTAACTTGTTTTCGGATGTTGAAATGTCACGGCGTTACAAAAACCGGAAATCTGGTAAATAGAGAAATAATTGTTCTTATAAAAGATATAGGGCCCTACTCCATGGTTAGCACTAAGCACAGGTGCTTGAGCTGTACAGCACAGTGGTCAAGCGCTCTTGACCCTTTCACTGCTGAGGACGTGTGGGGAACGTCCTCATTGACTCCTAAGAAAAGATAGGGGGTTCTTTGAACCCCGATATCTCCCGGCTGTTGGAAGCTAGTAGGGTCACATTGGGTATCATTAGAAAGGCCAGAGCATGGCCTTTCCAGTGATACCAAACATGACCATGTTTAAAGTAACAAAATAAAATAATAAAAATAATTATAAAATGAAGAAAAACGTGTTTTTTTAAGACGTGAAATGGCTCAGCAATGAAGGGGTTAATATTAATATTTTAGCGTCTTATTCCATGAGAGGATCAAGCTCCGCTTGCGTCTCGGACAATGTGGCTGCTTGCTGCACTTTACCATCTCCTATATTTTATATGGGAGGCTTTAATGTGCACTTAGGTGACAAAGAACGAGCTTTTGCAACCTAGCTCCCTGACGTCACGCCATTCAGGTTTTTCCATTAGCGTTTGACTTTTAGTTACAACTAGGGATGCACCGATACCACTTTTTTAAGACCGAGTACAAGTACAGATACTTTTGTTCAAGTACTCACCGATACCAATTACCGATACTTTTATTTTATAACATGTGACGCTTTCCAATAAGAACAGACCTCCTATAAAGCCCCCAGGTCTCATGGATTTGCCCCAGCTCATGGATATTGCCCCAGCTCATGGATATCCTGACCCCAGCTCATGGATAATTGCCCCCAGCTCATGGATATGCCCCCCTGCTCATGGATATGCCCCCCTTGCTCATGGATATGCCCCCCTTGCTCATGGATATGCCCCCCTTGCTCATGGATATCCCCCCTTGCTCATGGATATGCCCCCTTGCTCATGGATATGCCCCCCTTGCTCATGGATATGCCCCCTTGCTCATGGATATGCCCCCCTTGCTCATGGATATGCCCCCCCTTGCTCATGGATATGCCCCCCTTGCTCATGGATATGCCCCCCCTTGCTCATGGATATGCCCCCTTGCTCATGGATATGCCCCCCTGCTCATGGATATGCCCCCCTTGCTCATGGATATGCCCCCCTTGCTCATGGATATGCCCCCCTTGCTCATGGATATGCCCCCCTGCTCATGGATAATGCCCCCCAGCTCATGGATAATGCCGCTCATGGATATGCCCCCCTGCTCATGGATATGCCCCCTTGCTCATGGATATGCCCCCCTGCTCATGGATATGCCCCCAGGCTCATGGATATGCCCCCAGGCTCATGGATATGCCCCCAGGCTCATGGATATGCCCCCACTCTCCGCTCATACTTACCTTCCTTCAGCGCCGCCGGAAAGTCTTTGTGCGCACACTCCTTGGAAGGACCCCAGCCGCGACCACGTGGGACCATGTGATCGCGGCTGGGGTCCTTCCAACGAGCGCGCGCGCGGGAACTTTCCCGGCGTCGCTGAAGGAAGGTAAGTATGAGCGGAGACCAGCTGCAGGGCCTGTCCGAATGCTCTATCGGCATTCGGACAGGCCCTGTAGCTGCTCACTTTGTTTATACTTACCTTCCTTCAGCGACCCCGGGAAAGTTCCCGCGCGCGCGCTCGTTGGAAGGACCCCAGCCGCGATCACATGGTCCCACGTGGTCGCGGCTGGGGTCCTTCCAAGGAGTGTGCGCACGAAGACTTTACCGGCGGCGCTGAAGGAAGGTAAGTATTAAACACAGGGCGGAGAGCAGCTCCAGGGGCGGCTGTCCAAATGCCGATAGAGCATTCGGACAGCCGCCGCAGCCCCTCGGATACCGGCAAGCCGGCTCAATGCCGGCTTCCGGTATCGGAAAAAAATATCGGGGGTACTGCACGAGTACCAAGTACTCCTGCAGTACCCGGTATCGGCACCGATATCGATACTAGTATCGGTATCGGTGCAACCCTAGTTACAACCATGGAATAGGGTCCATAAATTGGCACCTATAGAAAGAGGTGTTAAATCTGAAAGGTTCTAAACTCTAGATGACGTCCCTTTTCTTGCATAATGTTACACGGGGTCTGTACTGTCAGCATGCAGGCAGAAATGACGCTTGTGTCAAATACAGTAACTGTGATTAAAGATAGTAAAAATCATCAAATCTCCTGCGTAGGGGGATTTTTAGTGATCATAATGAGATTATTAGCAATGCATCTTCCAAAAAATACCAATAGAATATAAAAATATTATCTGTATGTGCCTGTGTATAGAAATTACAGTAACACCTTGCACCTGTACTGTACAGCGATGTTCAGTCATTATAACCCCCTGAATAATATCTCTGCACAGCAGTGAGTGATCCCACAGCTCTCCCTGTATTCTGCACTGTGCCTGGCTGTTGTAGTGGAGCAGTAATGTTTGTTGTGCATTTTGTTAAACATTAAGGCTAGGGTCAGACGAAAGCAGTTTTAACGTGCGTTTAGACGCACAAAATCACGGCCGTGCTAGCAGCAAATGACGTCCAATGCCGGGGAACACACGAAGTACGGCCGCACGAACGTTCGTCCGCGCAACGCAAGTGGCAAACGAACGCATTTTTTCTACAACGTCAAACCGCTACTACTGACGTACAGAGTGCGCTGCGTCCGCTAGAGGCGTGTGTGCGTGATTGGGAGATGTCAGACGCTGCTAATGTCCGGCCAACATAACGTCCAGATGCAAAAAGTGTTTTATTGATGATCCGTACAAAATCACGGACGAAAAGTCGCATCGTATGACCGCTATCGCGTATTCCGTGAAAAAAGCGTCCATTCGTTCAAACGCACTTTTTCACAGACAACGCGAAAAATGCGTTCGTCTGACCCTAGCCTTAGGGCTCTATTACATTCTTCACGCAAAAACGCACACAGAACACGTGAATTTTTGCACGCAGCATTAAACGTTAACGCGTGTAAATCAACGCTGGTATTACAATCCTTGCGCATTTTTTCATCCGTCAAAAAATAACGCGCGCAAAAATGCGCGAGCAGAAACGTTGCACGCAGAAATCAGTGTGCGGACTGTTTTTTCACGCGATTCAGTCAATCAGAATGAAGAACCACAATTGTCTCCCGTTAAGTTTTTGCGCCTGTCAAAGTCAATCTGAGTATATATGCTGCAGCAATAAAAAAAAAACACGCACAACTTCTCAATGTTATTGTTTGGGTATGTGTAGAATGTGTAACTATACTGTGCTGTATTTTTTTTTTGAGCTGGTGTATTTGGGTTCGCCCAGGATGTTCAGATTTGCCTTTAACACCAGCTTTTCACAGATGTTAAAATAATGCGCGCAAACGATGTGCGTTAAATTTTGCACATAGATTGTAATACCATCCGCGTACCAGCGTACAAACGCATTTGCGCTCACAATGTTAAGTATAGGACGCGCTCAGTACAGTAAGCTCGCGCAGCGTTCGCTTAGGGTCACCCGCGGTAGACGTTAACACGCATTTTTTCTGCTGACATTGTAATACGACGTTCTGTGCAAAGGGTTTTGCCCCTCGCGTTAATGCGTTTTTGCGCACGCGTTAACGTTTGCGCGAAGAATGTAATAGAGTCCTTAAACCGCTATTAAATGCCTCATCTGTGACACCATGAACTGATTCCTCCGTCAGCCTGCTGGCATGCAATCAGACCCCTGGGGTAAATGGGGGCTGTCCTGTAGGACGGTTCTTCCACTCACAGCTGTCACTCACCTCTGCTAGGGATGTGCGTTTCGGGTTTCGGAATTTCGGAATTTTCACGAAATTTCCCAATTCGTGTTTTCGGATGCGGCCGAATTTCCGAAAATTTTTAGATCCGAAAATGGCAGATCCGAAAAGTTTTCCGAGCCGAAACGAAATATTTTCGGAATTTTCGAATGGACTTGAAATGTGTCAAATCGAAATTTATTGCTTTGAAACGAGGAGAACAGACGTTCCGAAAAAACGAAAATTTACGAAGTTACGAAAAGTCGATACAAAAACGAGCAGTGACACGAAAATACGAAAAACAGTCGATATTCCGAAAACATGTATAATTCTGAAAACGAAAATTTCCGAACTTACGAAAAGTCGATACAAAAACGAGCAGTGACACGAAAATACGAAAAACGGTCGATATTCCGAAAACATGTACAATTCCGAAAAACGAAAATTTCCGAAATTGCGAAAAGTCGATACAAAAACAGAGCAAAGTGACACGAAAATACGAAAAATGGTCGATATTCCGAAAAAAATATGTACACGAAAAACGAGTCGAGCCGAACCGAATCGAAACAGAAATCGGTCGAAACGAGCCGAAAAGTTTAAAAATCCGAAAAATCGAACCGAATCGAACCGAAAAAAAAACCGTGCACAAGCCTAACCTCTGGTGGCATGCCACCAGAGGTGAGTGAGGGCAAAACTTTGCCAGGGAATAATTCAACATTTTTATTAATAGGTGTTAGCAAAAAAAAACCACAAACCTGAGAAGTGATTCCCTGTCTAATGGGCTCAACTTGGATAGAGCACGGGAGGTGCCCTGTAAATGTCATTTTAATGGCTTTAACAAAATACTGATGCTGGTTGGCTATGATCAATGACACAGCTATATGTCCGTTTCTATTGTTACTCTTACTCTACACTCAGACTGTCTCAGTCACAAAAATGCACCATTTTGAATAAAGAGATATTTATTTGTGTCTCCGTAGAAGACTAATCTCTCTACAAATTCCCAGCGAGTTAAGCTGCTCCTCAAATCCCTCTAAGATATCGATAATGATCTTGCAGTTCAGATTGCGCGTAGCAGGACATTACCTCGGATTTGGCTGACGTGAGATTGCTGATTGTTGTGTTGTGTACATTACTATAAAAACCGCTGAGACTTTGTAGCAAAGAAGATTTAGTTTGTAGAATTCTTGGGTTGTTGTGATATAAGAAAGCAAAGCTGAGGTAACAGGTTAGCCGTGTAGTATATATATATATATATATATATATTAGTGTCCATTGCCACCATTGATGAGCGGATGCTACAGCCAACATGGCAAGAAATCCAGTACCGTCTTGATGAGCTTCGTGCAACTAATATAGAGGTGTATTAAGTGAGGCAAAAAAGACTTAAATATATACGTCTCATTTTGTAATAATTTTCCCTTATCTGTCTTTTCATTTGCCTTTGGAATAAATGTTTGAAATTGTAAAGAGACTTTATGGACACCCTGGGCTCTATTACATTCTTCGCAAAAACGTTACCGCGTGCGCAAAACACATTAACGCGAGAGGCAAAACCCTCAGCGCTGAACGTCGTATTACAATGTCTGCGCAAAAAATGCGCTTTATCGTCTACCGCAGGTGAACCTGCGCGAATGCTGTGCGAGCATAATGTACGTTGCGCGTCCTATACTTAACATTGTGAGCGCAAATGCGTTTGTGCGCTGGTACGTGGATGGTATTACAATCTATGCGCAAAATTTAACAGACAACGTTTTACGTCTTTGACAATTTTAACGTCTTTGAAAAGCTGGTGGTAACAGCAAATCTGAACGTTCTGGCTGAAACCAAATACACCAGCCCAAAAAAAAATCCGCAGCAAAGTATAGTTACACATTCTACACATACCCAAACAATGAAATGGAGAAGTTGTGCGTGTTTTTATTATTGATGCAGCATATATACTCACAGGCGCAAAAACTGAACGGGAGACAATTGTGGTTCTTAATTCTGATTGGCTGAATCGCATGAAAAAAGCAGTCCACACACCGATTTCTGCGTGCAATTTTAATGCGCGCGTGCGTTTTTGCGTGTCTTTTTTGACGGATGAAAAAATGCACGCGGATTGTAATACCAGCGTTATTTTTTGCGCGTTAACGTTTAACGCTTCGCGCAAAAAATCACGAGTTGCGCGTGCGTTTTTGTGTGTAGAATGTAGCCCAGTATGTGTATATATGTATATTGTACAGGAGTGATTGAGACTGGTTGCATAACCTGACCTTTGCAAAAAAAAAGCTATCTAGTATGGCATGGCGTTACGGGGTGGCCCCCTTCAGGAGCCAAAGGGGGGTCCTCGCTGCTGAGTGTATTAAGCCCGTTAGGCGGGTATGTGTCGCTCTTCATACTGCAGAACCCTGGACACAGGATTAAACAGAACCAGACAAGACACACGAGGAAAGCCCTGCACTGACTGGGAAAAAGGTCCTTAGGATGGCCTTCTAATTATACAGAGTACAGGGTGGGGTGAACACGAGAAAACGTACACAAAGAAATAACAGGGTTAAACCAGACTTCACAAGGAAGGAATATCTAGCAGCAAATGGAACAAGAAAGAGATCCTTGAGGTGGTCTCTATAATCAGAACTATGAACTGCTGCACTAGATAAAACAAACTGGACAGAAATGTATTCGGCAGGAAACAGGGCAGGACTTAACTAGAACTCGAGGTTATGCTGCAACCAGCAAAACCAACAGGATACCCAGCAATAGGTCTCACACCAGAATAAACAAGACAGAGACTGTAGTGTGGTACAAACATAAACCAGAATACCACACAGACAAAACACAAATGGGATTAAGAGAGAGAATGGTCAGCGTCAAGAACCAATATATATGAAAAAACACGGTACCAGGGGTAATCACAAGAATCGTCAGAATACAGAGCTGGAAGTCAAAAACCAGGAAGTCAAAAACCAGGAAGTCAAAAAACAGGAAGTCAAAAACCAGGAAGTCAAAAAACAGGAAGTCAAAAACCAGGAAGTCAAAAACCAGGAAGTCAAAATGCAATATACAGGAATTCCGCAATGGAGATCTATACTGGATCAGGGAACCAATTCAGTGATTGCCATTTTATAGGGCAGTGTAGGTCATGTGACAACAGGTCTGGTCAGACGCTGAGACTCCAGGGGCGGAGAGCCAGACAGATTAACCCTAGAAACCATGAAGGGTGAGAAGAGCTCACAGCACCAGGGGACCTGGCTGGGGGAAAGTAACACATGGCACTGGCAAGGAGGTTTCTGTGTTATTACAGACCCTAGATGCAAAAAAGTGAGCAGTTGTTGACTTAATTTGCATATCCTACCCAGAGTTCTATGCTGCATATGGGGAATGTAGCACATGAGCTCTGTAAGCGGTTCTCTGAATTGCTGGGATGTGTAAGCAGTTCTCTGAATTGCTGGGATGTGTAAATGTCCTCTGCAACAATACATTTTATTATTTGCTGTATGGAGGCTTTTAATCTCACCTTTTTTGCCCTCCACCACAACTTAAATGAGTATTGATTTACCCTAGGGGTAAAGCATCAAATAGCAACCAGTTACCTTCTACGTTATGCTCCAGTCATACACTTTTCAGCCATGCTGCAGCTGGTTGTGGGTTCCTGTATCAGAGGTTAATTGAAGGAGTCCAAATGCCAAATCAATTGGTAAAAACCAAAACTGGAGATTTATTTTGTAAAAACATACACAGGTTAAAATAAGCTCAGATCAGATATAAAATTGATGGGTGGGGATACACGTTTCACCGACTACAATGTCAGCTTCATCAGTCCCAATACAAAAAAGTCTTATTTTATTGGGACTGATGAAGCTGGTTTTGTAGTATCCTCTTATTGGGGAATATTTTAATATTGGCCAATACTTGTCCCACTGCCTGCTTTTTGAATTGCCGAATGGCCTCGAAATTGCACCGTACGGAGAAATAAATTTTTCGGTGCAATTTCGTGGCCACTTCGGCCCTCTGTGAATAACCCTGTAAGCCCCCTGCATTCTGAGGAATGGGGTAAGGACACTCAGGGCACTGTGACCACTCAGACTCCATCAAGTGGTCACAATGCCAAGAGTGTCCTTAAATTCAGTTTCTACATATTGACGGATTTAGTTATACTCGTGTGATATTTAATAAAGCTTTTATGAGGATTACAAAGATTATTTTTTTTCCGAGTTTATGAACTCATTTTGATGGCAGACAACTCATAACTCACATAAATGTGGTCGTGCTCCCAGGTTTACAATTCAATTGTGCGCGGATAGCCATAAATGGGACAATTAATCATTTATAAATTATATTGACTTGTTTTCTAAGTTATGACATTTGCACATTCGATTGTCGATCGTTGAAATGTCTCCCACCAAGCAAAAAGCCATTTATATGAAATTTTATGAGATTTACACAACAGGACCTGTGCTTCTTAGAGTTTATGGGTCGATTTTTCTAAGAAAGGAAATGTTAATAGGAAGTGAGCAAATGCTCAAACAGAACACTAGATGGATTTTTTTTTCATTTTTAAAGAATAAATTTTGCACACTTCCATATTTATCTATTTTTTTACACTTTAATTAGTTGGTTATTTCATTTTTTTTATTTTTAATCCCAAAAATCAAGAGGTGTCATTTTTAGCTTTTAAAAAAATTATTTGTTTATTGGTTGTTAACAACACTTCACTTTGTATCCTTGTATTATTTTATTTTGTATTATTTTATAAATTCTGCAAAAAATTCATTATTTCACGAAATGCTAGCCAATAAATAAGAATATCATTATAATGGGTTTTCAATTAAATATTACAATTTTAATAAAACTTTGAAGAGACTTCTGCCTGTTTACTTATTAAGTAGATAAATAAACAGGCATTCTTGTTGAATTATTTAAGAAAAGTCTTGTCCCTATTTATTTATCTGATATATATTTTTATATTTTTTTTTTATAATTTTTTATATTTTTTTATATATATTTTAGATTTATTTATATATATATATACACATATAAAAAACATGCATATTTATATTGTTCAATTTAATTAGAAACAACAATAAGGTATGCATTAAAGTGTTAAAAAATTTAACTAAATTAAGACTAATTTTGTGCCTTCTGTCCACATTATAATATTATGTTTTACTTATTTGGCTTACTTAGTTTAAATCAGCCATGAACGTTCAGCAAACACACATAGGTAAACACAGAAGGGAAATAAAAATACTGAAGACTTTGTATACTGAACAATCCATGCATGTATTTGATTTTTTTTTTAATCCCAAAAATCAAAATGAGGTGTCATTTTTAGCTTTTAAAAAAAATATTTATTCATTGGTCATTAACAACACTTCACTTTGTATCTTTGTATTATTTTATTTGGTATTATTTTATATATTCTGCAAAAAAAATCATTATTTCACGAAATGCAAGCCAATAAATAAGAATATCATTATAATGGTCTTTAATTAAATATTTAAATTTTAATAAAAGCTTGACAAGACCTGTGCCTGTTTACTTATTAAGTAGATAAATAAACAGGAATTATTGTAGAATTATTTAAGAAAGGACAAGAAACTCGTCCTTATTTATTTATTTATTTATCGAATATATATTTTTATATTATTTTATAATTTTTTATATTTTTTATATATTTCAGATTTATTAATATGCAATAAATATACAAAAACATGCATATTTATATTGTTCAATTTAATTAGAAACAACAATAGGTATAAATCAAAGGGTTAAAAATTGTAATTAAATTAAGACTAATTTTGCACCTTATAATGTTATGTTTTACTTATTTGGCTTACTTAAATCAGCAATGAACGTTCAGCAAACACACAAAGGTAAACACAGAAGGGAAAGAAAAATGCTGAAGACTTTGTATGAACAATCCACGCATGTATTTGACTTTTTGTGCTTATATTATTTATATTATAATATTCATATTATCCAAAAAAATGCTGTAGACGTAAATCACCTCAATAAATGGGTTTTGGGAGAGATTATAGTTTTTCTTAAGTCAGTTTAAATCGTTTTTTTTATGATGTCAGTCATTTCTATTGGTGTAAAATTGCAGGGCATATAATAAATAGAATAATGTAGTCATAAGGTCTGTTTTTATTATGTCTACTTATTCTGGGCTTTTCAGACCATTTTTTGTTCAAATCATCCTTGATTTGACTCGTGATTGTGGTAACATTTTTACAAACTATGAATTTTTCATCTGGAGTGTTTAAGTGCTTTATTTCCTTGGTAAACCCGTGGCAGCAAATTGCCTGGAAAATAAAATGCAATTTTATGGACAATTTCCATAAATACATTATTATCTACGGCTGTTTTGAATTCTAGAATGTTTGCATTTTTATTACAGCTTTTGTTAATGTAGTCAACATGGAAGTTCTGCAGAGAGCTTAAAGTGCATGTTCAAAATGCATTAAATGTATCCAGACAGACCTTCTATGATTTATGTTATTAAGGCAATAAATAAGGGAGATAGTGGACCAGGGGCGGATCCAGACACGGGTTTCAGTGGGGGCACTCTACCAGTTTTGGGTAAGAGCTGGTGTTCGGTTCGCAGTGACAAGAGGCATCAAGCCTAATCATAGGCTGTGGTCATCAAAATCCCTCTCCACAGAGCAATGCACAGTGTCTGTCTTCATGCGGCTCAGGTGACACAGGATAGACACTGCACAGCAATGCTCTGCACATGCTAGCACATGCTCTGCCTGTCACTGAGAATCAAGCATCTCCAGCAGTAACACACCACAGGACCATACACCCACTGACACCCATACACAACCATATAACTCAGACATACAAACACATACATAGCTATACACACATACACCCACTGACACCCATACACAGCCATATAACTCAGAGATACAAACACATTCATACACACATACACCCTTACATAGCCATATAACTCAGAGATACAAACACATACATAGCTATACACACATACACCCACTGACACCCATACACAACCATATAACTCAGAGATACAAACACATTCATACACACATACACCCTTACATAGCCATATAACTCAGACATACAAACACATACATAGCTATACACACATACACCCACTGACACCCATACACAACCATATAACTCAGAGATACAAACACATTCATACACACATACACCCTTACATAGCCATATAACTCAGACATACAAACACATAAATAGCTATACACACATACACCCACTGACACCCATACACAGCCATATAACTCAGAGATACAAACACATTCATACACACATACACCCTTACATAGCCATATAACTCAGAGATACAAACACATTCATACACACATACACCCTTACATAGCCATATAACTCAGAGATACAAACACCTTACATAGCCATATAACTCAGAGATACAAACACATACATAGCTATACACACATACACCCACTGACACCCATACACAGCCATATAACTCAGAGATACAAACACATCCATACACACATACACCCTTCCTTTGCCATATAACTCAGAGATACATACACCTTACATAGCCATATAACTCAGAGATACATACACCTTACATAGCCATATAACTCAGAGATACAAACACATATATAGCTATACGCACATACACCCACTGAGACCCATACACAGCCATATAACTCAGAGATACTAACACATACATGAAATAAAACATAGAGATACCATAGTGTAGCATGTTAAGGTGGAAAAATTACATTTGAAGTAGAAGGGGGTGCACTCACATTTTTTGGTGTCTCAGTCAGACACCAGATGTTCTTACGGCCGACGATATTATTGGGAGCACCGGATCTCCCTTCAGCTTTATATCTCCTCCTCCGCTTCGCAGTAACCAGGACCAGAATAGGTTAAAATCAAAGCTTGTTTATTAAATAAAATAAAGATAAACTGGTACAGAAATTACACCCAAACGCGTTTTGCGACAATATAGGGGGATTCCCTTTTTGATGTCATCGCGACCCCAACTGGAGAGGTAAGGGGCTTCCCCTTGGCTGTGTAATCCCTATGAGGTGTGGGGAACGATCTACGAATATAGCGGGGAAGCCCCTGATGTTCCCCACATGTCACCCGCAGTCAAGGGGTTAATGGCAGGGTTGTAATGGGGCCCCTGGTGTTAGATTTCTGGTAGACCTCCCAGAGCCATTACGGTTTATGTGTTTACAGAGCTCAAGTTGTGTTTACACCAGGGATAGGATTTAGTTCAGTGTGTTCACAGTTTAGCCTTTATGTAATGTATTCATTTATTAAAGCATAAATATATCTATGGTATTTTAGTGAAGTATATTTTATGCGTATTTTATTTGGAAATTCAGCAAATTAAATCAAACGCTATGTAGAAAATGTTGCCAGCTGTCTTTGGACACCTCGTAAATGGAAATGTGATATATACGTTACTGTAGATTAACGTGTGTAAGACATTATCTGGCATTCCCATCCGGTGCCTGTCACGTAAGTATATATCATACTTGATCAAAATGTACAACACAGCATATGAGCATGATTTCCTGTGATTAAAAAGGTTCTCTATAATGCTACCTTCGTTTTCGATTAAGGAGAATCTCGTCAATAGACTGTAATGTAATTTAAACAGACAAAATTTCCCAGCGGATAGAGTAAATGTATCGAACGT
The DNA here is from genome assembly GCA_009667805.1 of Leptobrachium leishanense. Taxonomy (NCBI): domain Eukaryota; kingdom Metazoa; phylum Chordata; class Amphibia; order Anura; family Megophryidae; genus Leptobrachium; species Leptobrachium leishanense. Next base: position 1,892,519 of record CM019072.1, read on the forward strand.
GTTCCGGAGGCCGGGATTTAGAAGATAATTTGAAGGTTTGCATTAGAGGTTGTTAAAGATTTAAGTGATTTTTACGGTAGAGGAAAAATAGAAAAATACAGAAAAAATGAAAAAATGACACCGTACGGTGAATTTCCCCATACGGTGCAATTTTGTGGTCATTCGGCTATTCAAAAAGCTGGCAGTTTGCCAAATATTACGGTGCAATTCAGCAGCAGTGAAATCCCCCATAGAGAAGCAATGGTTAATCTATTGAGAGACCCCCAACAGCTGTGAAAAGTTGCCGAAATACCCAGTTTTTCGGTGGTTTCGTTCGACAGGTTTAAACAGGCGAATCCCATAGGCTTCTATCTAAAAAAAAATTCCCCATTATTATTAATTTTTTATTCAACCTTTTATTCTTTTCATTTGCACCAAAAAGTTTCTTTATTAATTTATTTTTTGGGGGATTTTTTTTTCGTCCAAATTTTTGATTCCGATTTTTTTTAAATGGCGTTTATTTCTGTTCCGTAACAGACCTTTTTATTGTTATTCATAGGACCTGATATGTTATTTCCATGCATTATTTTTGTTTAAAACACATTTTGAAAGTTGCGAGGGGGGCAGTTGTTTCTTTACTCCTGTTCGGCAGCTGGTCAGCTTTTTGCAGTGGCTGGTCAGCTTTTTCCGGCGGCGTTCAGCGGTCTGTTCGGTAGGTCGTCAGCTGCGATCGTGGGATCATAGGCTGCGTTCGGCGGTTTGTTTAGCCGTCGGCTGCATTTGGTGAGTTGATCGGCGGCATTCGGCGGATCACTTCGGTACACTTCGGGGACCCTACAGTAAATGATGAATGCCAAAGGAGAGAGCACTGAAATTTCGGTGCTCTCTGAATAACCCCTTTAGTGTTTGGATAAGGTGTTGATGCGCACATTTATTTGTATTTTGAGACCTTTTGGGTTGATTAAAACTATTATTCTATATTAGCTCATCATCTTTTTAATGGAAAGTATTCAACATTTCGTTTTGCCTTCATCAGGACTCAGTAAGAGAATTCCCAGCGCACATCCTTGGCCTTCCAGTTGTTTTGGCTCTACTCTTCCCACGAGGCTTAGTCAACCTGATGAGTGGCTGAGAATCATGGGAAATGTAGTTTAAAAAAAAAATATGGAGGGCCAAAGTTGCTGACCTCTACACTAAGAGGATCCCTGCCTAGCAGAGGTTATTATGGGATATGTGTATAACCACTGGACATTAGCTTAATGACAGGAAATCACTGGACAAAACCTCTTTGGTTAATAGTGCGCAAAATCGCTTTGATCATTTTTGTTGATAAATGTAGCTAGAGAAATGCTGATGGCCGCATGTGAGTCCATACCATAGACACTTAGGGCTCAATTAATTTCTGCCCGATCGCCGGAATGATCAGCTTTTACGACATCTATTCGGCCATATTTTAGATTCAGGACATTTACATTGGGTTTATCGGCATTTTCACTTTGGTTCAATTTATCGGCATTCTCTGTTGTACTTTTTAATGTAGATTTCGGCTTCTTGGCTTTCGGATTTTCTCGGTTAGCCAAATTCCGATAGCATACCAAGCGCTGAAAGGGGTTGATAAATAGATTTAAACAGGGAAAATCACTCGGAAATCACACTGCATACCTTCAGTTTCAATAGTAATATTGATTTAGGAATTGCACCTTAACTTTAAAACTAGCCCTAACCCTAACCCTAAAAGTCCTGAACACCATGGGTTATTTTTAGGGTTAGGGTTACTAACAGGGGTTCATTAGATGCAATTTCAATTAAAAAAAGGCATTTCTTTGGACTTATTATCAGCCTGCATTTTATTAGTAAAGGGCCGTTTATCAGAAATGAATCAGACTATATTTTGAAAAAGTTATCAGACAAAACTCACAGATATGTTTTTCGAATTTTTTTTCCCATAGAATTAAGTCAAGCCCTCAAGGCGCTATCCATACAGCATGGTCAGTTTGTGAGCCCCATCTACAGAGGTATGTGTATGCGATTCCCATAGAAACCCAAGGTATCAGTGATTCTAGATCTGTATAGTATATTAAATGGGACATGAGGGGATTAACTAATGGCTGGATGAGACTGCCACCACACGAGTAACTAGTTAGTAACTCCCATTCCACAAAGTGGATAATGCCTAGTATCATTTTCTACCTTTCAAGATATATATATATATCACTAGAGAGGAGAGTTTTTTTTAAAACTCAGTTGTGTTTTCCAGATCAAAAAGGTGTCTTTCCTGTACAAGCTGTGTGTCACACCATGGAGTGACTCGTTTAGGCCACCGCTGCAGCCAACCTATCTTCTAGTCATTAAAGTCAACCATGACCTGATGCACTTTAGCTCAAATGACATATCTTAATAATCTATCTCTAGATTTTACTGTGAGAATTGATGATATATATATATATATATATATGTAATTGAGGTATGTGTATGCGATTCCCATAGACACCCAAGGTATCAGTGATTCTAGATCTGTATAGTGTAACAGTGTGCTAAAGCACTCACCTTGAAAAGTATATTTTGGACAGATTTCTAGAACAGAGAGCAATAAAGGCTGTAATCTGATCTCCCAAGCCAGGGAGTACATGGACAGACCTGAAGAGCAGCTAAGCTCAATTGGTTTTGAGACCAAAAGACAGCTTAGTGCAAAACACAAATACTCTAAGTGAATTGATACAAAGATGTGATACAAGAAAACGTAGTCAAGATATGTTTCAGATTGCTGACTATCAATGATCGTGATACATGAAACACATAAAACAGAGGCAACACTTTATTCTTAGTTTTGAAACATACAGAGTAGGAACTTTGAGTTTAGCAGCCTGCAGGGCAGGCCTTCAGTCAATTACTGGATTCTGTATTATACAAATCATACAGAGTAGGAACTCACTTAATTCAATAGCCTGCAAGGCAGGCCTACAATCAGAGATTGGATTCTGTATTTTCTTAGCTATACAGAGTGGGAACACACATACAGTAGTTCAATAGCCTGCAGGACAGGCCTACAATCAGATTGGATTCTGTATAGCAACTTGGAATACACAGATACTTGACAGGATATTTGACAGAATATATATTCAGCAACAGGCAGGACAGGACTCAAATCTTGAAACTAGGAATACAGAGATACTTGACAGGATACTTGACAGATAATATATTCAGCAACAGGCAGGACAGGACTCAAATCTTGAAACTAGGTTTAAGCTGCAACCAGCTGGGACAAACAAACAATTGGACGCCTTGTGATTAGGCCTCAAACCAGATTGCAGAAAACATGCAGCAAGACATAAACATGAAAACCAAACCTCTCAGGCAAAAGCACACATGGGATTAGCAAGAGAATCGTCAATAGGAAATAGTCAGGTCATAACATATACAGGGTCCTCGAACAAAATCAGGTCAGAAAAAGAGTTATAAATATGAGATTGCAAGATAGCAGGCAATGCGGGAACTTTACTCCATGTCAGGCCAAGGAGCAGATCCTCTCACTCTGCTTTAAAGGCTGGTGACTCCTTGTAATTATGCCAAGCCCCGCCCCCTCAGATGCCAATTTGCCAGCTCTAACTACTGGCAAGTGGCCAGCCAGCGATGCCACCGGGCGCCCTGAACCCCCAGGAAGCGCCGTGGGGGCTGAAGACGTCACAAATAGTATATAAAATGGGATATGAGGGGATTAACTAATGGCTGGATGAGACTGCCACCACACGAGTAACTACTTAGTAACTCCCATTCCACAAAGTGGATAATACCTAGCATAATTTTATACCTTTCAAGATATATATATATATCACTAAAGAGGAGAGTTTTTTTTAAAACTCAATTGTGCTTTCCAGATCAATAAGGTGTCTTTCCTGTACAAGCTGTGAGTGTCACACCATGGAAGGACTTGTTTAGGCCACCGCTGCAGCCAACCTATCTTCTAGTCATTAAAGTCAACCATGACCTGATGCACGTTAGCTCAAATGACATGTCTTAATAATCTATCTCTAGATTTTACTGTGAGAATTGATGGCATATATATATGGGAGAGTAATCGAGGAAAGGCATTTAGGACCCAGAATCCTGCATGGCCTCTGTCCTCTCGCACACTTGTTGCCAATTAATTAATTAAGCAACAGGTAAATTCTCAGGCTGCTGACTCCTGGACAGAAGTGTTTTAATCGGGCTGCTGAGAGCAGGGTGGGGAGCAGAAACGCTTTTAGGAAAAGCTGTGATTTTCTTTTGATTATTAGGTTATGTTACCTGGATAGTCAGGATCACTGTATGTTTAGTAAGTGCTCTGATTGAGCTAGGATTTGGTTGGTAGTTTTTGTTTAATCACCTACAATAGTGATTCAAAGCCAAGTGTGGTGTTTGTTCATGATGGAATAAAAAGACCTCTCATTTGCACAACTTCACGCCTATGGTTGTTTATACCCTAGAGGACCGTTTTGTTTGGCTGGAACCAAGTATGAATCTATATTAAAGAACCAGGGTATTTGTAAATAAATTTGAAGCATACTTATATTTGTAAGGAAATGTCACATAGGATGGCGAACTTTCTTGAATTATTCCTTGTAAAGATATTGTATGTTGTATTGCTGCTAAAAAAAAAATAATAATAATATTTAGTAATAATGTCTGTTGGAATGATAATAAAAAAAACTATAACATTCATTTTTTTATTTTCTGTTTTCTCTTATTCAATTTTTCCCATTTTCTTTCTTTTCTGCTTCCTTTTTTGTACTGAATTGTATTCCTTGTACATATATTGTACACTGTGATGACTCTAAAAATCTTTAATAAAAATATCCCCCCCAGACATATGGGATTAATAATTTTTAAAAAAACATAATACTATAATAAACATTTTTATTTTTTTTCTTATCTCCTTCTACTTTCACCTTTAGTGAAAAAAAAATCTTTAACAAAAATATCCCCCCAGACTTGCAGGATTGATAATTTAAAAATACCCCATAATACTGTAATATTCATTTTTGGTTTTTTTCCTATCCCCTTTTTCTTTTCTCCTTCTGCCTTTTTCCTTCCCTTTTATGTATTGAATTTCATTCCTTGTAAATATATTGTATACTGTATTAATTCTGAAAAAGTTTAATAACAATAACCCCCATATTTGTGGATTTGATAAATAAAAAAATAAAAATAAAAACAATAGTGTAATACTAATTTGTTTTTGCTTTTTCTATCCCTTTTTTTCCCTCCTTCTAACTTTTTCCTTTTTTTGTGTTGATTTGCATTTCTTGCAATAATATTGTACGCCGTATCGACTCTGAAAAATGTTAGTAACAATGTTATTCCCCATTAGCTGCTCGATTGATAATTGATTTGATTGGAATTTCCCGTACAGTGATATTTCGGGGCCATTCGGCTATTCAGAGAGCAGTCATTTCTCCAAATTTTAGAGAACTGCCTGAAAGTACGGTCCCTGTTCGAAGGCAGTGAATTCCCCATAGAGAAGCAATGATTAATCTATTCTGAGACACCGAACAGCAGAGAAAAGTTGCCGAAGTGTCCTGCTGCTCGGTGTTTTCATTTGGCAGGTTTATTCAGACAAATCCCATATGTTTCAATGTTAAAAAAATCCCCGTTTTTTCCCAATATCTAATAAACCATTTATTATTTTTATCTGCAGCAAAAAGTCTCTTTATTTATTGATTTTTTTTTTAGGATCCTTTAGCCATTTTTCATGATTTTTTTCAGCAAATATTTTTTTCCATTTTTTTTTAAGCGTTTTTTCTTTTTTCTGTAACAGACCTTTTTATTATCATTCATTGGATCTTATATGTAAATTCCAGACATTTTCGTTCAGTAGTTTTTTTGCAAACAGCGTTTCAATTCTGAAACTTTAAAGCGTATTGTTTTTTTTTTTTTTTTTATCCCCGCTCGTCAGCTTGTCGGCTTTTTCCGACGTGTTCAGTGTGGTTTTTGCGGCGGTTCCGGTTCTTTTTTTGGTGGGTTTTCGGCGGGTGTTCGACGGGCTTGCGGTGGATTTGCATCAGGTTTTTTCCTGTACTCTGGGGACCCTGCGGTAAATGCTGAATTCACCGCACGGTGGGTAACTTTGATTCCCTGAAGTGCAGGGAAGTGCGTGGAATGAGAGAGCACCGAAATGTCGGCGACATTTCTGTGCTCTTTGAATAACCCCCTAAAAAACTTTAATAACATTATTCACTACCCGTTATCTTCCGGTTTGACAATTAAAAACATTAAAAAACTATAATACTATAGTATTAATTCTCAGATAAATGAGTTATTGCATAAAAGGTTCGGCAGGTTCATTTTAGGTCGACAGGAGCAACGCGGTGTCCTCCAGAAATTGTTCTTCATAACGAAAAAGTAGACGTTCCAGTGCCTTGACAATTCTTACATGTAACAGAGTAAGCAGAAATAGTGCATGCTCAGTACAGGCATTCAGCTCTTTCAGACGCGATTTAATACATCATAAAAGCTCCAGGAAAAACATGAAGCCGGCGTGACATTTGGGATCCTACAGTCCCCTCAGCAATACTAATATAGTAACTGTAGTTCAAATGGTATTAATAAACAGCGCGACGAACGTTGGGTTATTGTTACTTGTGCTGATGGATTTTGTGCCATTTCAACCTTTCCGGGAGCTTAAAACAATGTAATGACATAGCTTTCCTTGCATACGGTATAAGCGAGCAGCGTGGCGGGCGGAGGGGATTATGGAAAAAAAAAGGAAGTGCCGGGTATTAATCTTGCATACTGCAGGGTTACAAGATGCTCTGGATCGCTGACACCAAAAGCCCAAGGAAATAATTTATAAACCATCTAATAAACCTGAAAGTAATAAATACATGTAGAGCGTTGAGAAATAATTGAATTCCGATGAAGTTTTCCTCTTTTTTCATTCAATGTATCTTTTTTTGGATCAGCTCGCCCACCTTTAATGTTTCCAAACCATGAATGAAACGGTAAAAAAAAGCAAAATAGGTCATTTTTTATACCCCCCCCCCCAACACAACCAGTTTTAGATATTGCAAGGAGACTTGTAGATATGCTGTAGAACAAATCTGTCACATTTGTGAGTATTTTTGAAGCCAGGAAAGAAAAGTAAGCCCTTAACCCATTCACTATCGAGTGATTTTTCCATGAAATCACTAGCAGGACCCGATGGTTTCATGGAAAATCACTTTCCATTACCCACACAGTAAGAGATGTCCTGCTGCATAAGTTCACTGTAAGTAAGCCCTATTTTGCAGCAGGAGGCTCCCTCTGCTGGCCAAAAAGTGCTACTACATATTCATTACAGTTTGGACTGTGTTTCCGTGCAGGAAAAACAAACCTCCCAAACTTTTCAAACAATTTCAACACATCGGCTGTCATGTCTTAGGAGCTGAAACTATAGAGGTGCAATCTGGAGCTCATTTGCAAACTTAATTAACTTGTAATTAACGGAATTCCTTTGCTTTGCTCCAGAATCAGACCAGATTGAGTTTACTCAATCCGAGGGTTCCTGCAACAGCGTTGAAAGATCAAGTATACTCGGTCTTGATAGTGACAAGGTTAGGACACATGTATCAGTCATTATTGTTGCTGCTCTTTTATTTAAAGATATTTACATTGATACTTACATCTGAAATGTCAGGGCATTTAATAGCAATAATGTACATTTTCTCACACACCTTAAAGCAGGGATTGAAAACTATGCCCCCTCCCCAATATGTTGCTGAACTACAACTCCCATTATTCTCTGGCTACCTCACTTAAGGAATTCTGGGAATTGTAGGCCACCACCACCTAGGAAGGGAGAGGTAGACTTTGCTCACTTTACCTTTTAAAGCAGGGATCTCAAACTCATTTATGGAATACAATGTGGACATAAGTCCTAGTGTTGCCAATCACTGAGTGCCCTTCCTGGTACAATAATAAAAAGTAGAAGCATGGTATTCAGGATGTGATCGCAACAATTCCTACAACTCTCATCATGCAGAGCCATACCGCAGAATAAATGATTAGGGTTAGAGGCTATTTTATGACCGATTTAATGTAGATCGGTAATGCCAACAAGACCTTTTTGTACCCTATCAGTTCACAAATCCACTATTGCATATTTTTGTGCCTTGTATGCTGGCTGACCCCCTGGGAATATGCACATCAAAGACATCTGGGGTGCCAAGGTTAGCCATCACCAACGTAGACTTCTAAAAAGGACATAGGCTTTATAATAACGTCCGCCCATCCTCACCGCAAGTGTATATTACTGCCCCCTCCGTGTTAGGTCTTGCATGGCTGAGCCCATTGCAATGCAGGATCATTAGCGCCGGTAAATGATACAGTGCGCCATGCAGGCAGAGAGTGGGCAGTGTGTAATGTCACAGCGAGGAGCTCACTTAGCATGTGGCCTTTTTACGTGTTAAAAACCTGCTCGTTGTCAGTCGTGGTGGGGGCTGCCTTGGCTCACGTTGGGTTCAGATATCTTGAGTAAGGATAGAGGCTGCGGCATGGGAAGCTGAAGTCATCCGTACTCTGCGCCACGGCACGCTACAACATTTATATTTACCGATTGTCACCTGTGTCTCATTCCCTCCCTGCCAGAACCGCAATCTAAAGCTATGTTTAAAGCGGCAGGTGTGTGCAAAGCAAGGCAAGCAATACGAGAACATCGAGATGTACTCTACGGGTCTCTACTCGCAATCGGAAAATATTCTTCTGCTTCGGTTTGGTTTTGGTTCCATTTCTTTACTTTTAAAGTATTGTTTTGCATCTCCCATGATGCTCGGCCACTCATTAGTTTGCCAGAGCCTCATGGAAAATATAGTTCCAAAACATCTGACGGGACGAAATTGACGACCCCTGATCTAGTGGATGCGTTTATCAACATTGAAAAGTGTTGAGTAGGCTATTACCCCACCGTGGTATAGCTCTTTGTATGTTTTCCCAGGTTTCCGTATGGTCGCTGCTGGACAATATGGTCCCTACTGGACACTATGGTTGTTGGGTTCATGGTTGTTTTGACATATGTTATCACACCTTGGAGCTTCGATGTGCCTTATCATTCTATTTTCTTGTTGCTTTACATCAGGGTTCTCAAACTCTGGCCCTCCAGATGTTTCTGAGCTACAACTCCTCAAAGAATTCTGGGAACTATAGGCTAACAGAATCTGGGGGGCCAGAGTTTGAGATCCCTTCTTTACATGTTGTCTCTAATTATTCCTCTTCTTTTATGTGATATCTTTAATAAAGTTTGATTTAGGCTGGCCGTCCACTGGGTCCATAGTCGAACGTAGTCATCTGTAGTCGCCCGACTAATCCCACAACACAAAGGAGATTCAACCCTCGTCCACTGCCTTTGACTTCCATCGGATGACTTCAGACGACTTTGTGCGACTATGTCAGACTAGCGACCTTTCCCATTTGAATGGGATTTTTCGGACCAGTGCCTGGTACAACAAACATGAAACAATGCTCTGATTTTCAGCGGTTCGGTTTGACAGGTAAAACAGGGGAATCCTATAGGATTCAATGTAAAATAATATATTTTTAAAAAAATAATTTTTAAACCATTTATTCTTTTCATTTTCTGGAAAAAGTGTTTTTATTTATTTATGTTCGGAACATCTTTTATCTATTTTTAGTATTTTTATGACAATTTTTAATTCCCAATTTTTTTCAAAACAGGTGTTTTTTTAAGTTCTATAACAGACTTTTTAATTCTTTTTTTAAAGGACCTTTATTTATTATTTAGACACATTTTAAATGCATTTTTTTATTGGTTTAAACAACTATTAGAAAAAAAGCAGAATTCCTTTTTTTTTCCTGCTGTTGAATGGTCTTCGGCGGCGTTCATTGGTCTGTCCGACAGTCGACCTGGGTCGTCCATAGTCGCTTCTAGCGGACGACACAGGTCATACGATAAAGTTGTCTGTAGTCTGACGACCGAGTCGGTCGTCCAACTACAGACCCAGTGGACGTCCAGCCTTATAAAAAGTGTTGAGTAAATGGTCCCACTTCATGCCGCGGCCTTTATATATGGCAGAAAAAGCTGGAATCAAACCAATAACATGGGGGTTTATTAAATAATTATGTAAATATTTAGGAAGATTTTTTTTATTCTATTTTACACATAAATATAATAATATATTTACAAATATCTAAATATTTGTGTTTAAAAAATGTTTATATTATGTTTGCGTGTGTATTTATATGTGCGCATGTGTTTGTAAACTTGAATCTAAAGCAGGGTATGTGTTTATATATACAAACTATGTATCAAATACAGTGTAGCTTTCTATATAATGTAACTTTTTAAGTGTTGCAAAGGAAGAAGGCATACAGGAACGTTGAACAAATACATGGCGCTGACCTTGCCTGTGATGATAGGTTGTGTCTTACTTTTGATGTCCACTCAATTCATTTGTGGATTTTTTCCTCGAGTCGTGCCTTCTCCTGCTGTACGACAGGATACCTTTCATCATAGCACATTGTGACTCTCACCGTTGGGTGTGCTAGCCGCTGTAAGTTGTCACATACTTTTAATGACAGTGGAAATGGACCTTAGCACTTGCAAAGATATTTCTGACAGACAAGACTGGGAGATTGTAAAATGTTCTATATATATATATATATATATATATATTATTGCAGAAGCCACTTGCACATCACAGCAATTCGATGAATTGCATCCTAGAGCTCCTGTGCCACATTCCCCATATGCAGCAAGGAATTCTGGGTAGGATATGCAAATGACCTCTGTCTCACTTTTATGCATCCTGGGTCTGTTATTACACAGAACCCTAAAATCAATGCTATGCCACACTATGGCTTTCTAGCAGAGATAAGGTTTATGCAACTGGTCACAGCCACTCCTAGGACAGCGCTGTTTCGGGTTTGTTGGACCCTCATCAGCAGAAGCTAGACATGACCAGTTGCAGTGGATGCTTGGACCGTAAGTGTGTCATAGCATTGATTTTAGGGTTCTGTGTACTAACAGATCCAGGATGCATAAAAGTGAGACAGAGGTCATTTGCATATCCTACCCAGAGGTCCTTGCTGCATATGGGGAATGTGGCACAGGAACTCTAGGATGCAATTCTTTGAATTGCTGTGATGTGCAAGTGGCTTCTGCAATAAACACACTTATTATAGTGTGGAGGCTTTTTATCTCACTTTTAGTCCTTCCCCACAATCCTTGTAGATATTATATATATATAGTAACCATAGATGGACCTTTGTGGTGCTTCCAAAATATAACTCAGAATACATACTTTCTGCGGATGGATTATACACTGTATCGTTTTATTGTTGTTTGACTAGCAAACCTTGAATTAAACCTTCAATTAACAAGAGGAAAGCAGAAAACATTTCTTATTTATGGAAAAGCATTGATGTTACCAAGGCAGGAGCTTGTAGGAGCGCAAAGTAGTAGAACACGTCGTACACGGAATTCTGTTTTATGTTTATCTTGTTACTGTGAAATTTTGTACCTGAAAGAGACGGCGTAATGTTTTGGATTTGCGATACATTATAACGGTGCTCTTTGAAGCTCGGAAATACTGTTTTCAGAATACAGATCAGCCATTTGATAGATGTGCCATCTTCAGATACTGAACTGGTTATGAACACTTTAGGTGCATTAATCAAGCGACTGATATCAAAGACAATTGAAATATAACTAAGCCTTTTGTCCTCTGTGTTTTTCTCTTTCTTTTTTATTCCTGTTGTTTTCTTTATATTTTTACCCTCATACTCTCTTTGGGTTTTTGTTTTGTTTCTATATTTATTATTTTGTGTGTGTGTTTATCATTTTAACAGATCTCAGTCCCCCAACAGGGTCAGATCTGCCAATGCTGCTTCCTTGCTGGTCCTACCTGTTCTCCCCAGCCAGACTCTAACAGGGTTATCCAAAGAGATCCGAATTGCTTGAGAAAGGTAACCGAACACTGAAAATCAGCGTTCGGTTACCTTTCCTGGCCATTCGGCTATCCAGAGAGCTGGCAATTCGCCAAATCCTGGTGAATTGCCTGAACATATGGTGCCTGTTCGAGGGCAGTGAAATCCCCATAGAGAAGCACTGCTTCGGCTATTCAGAGAACACAAACCAGCAGTGAAAGGTTCCCGAAATGCCCTGCCATTCGGTGGTTTAATTTGTCAGGTTTATTCAGGAGAATCCCATAGGCTTCAATGTTAAAAATATTCCCGTTTTAATTCAACATCTAATAAACCGTTCATTATAAAATTCTGCAGTAAAGAGTCTCTTTATTTATAGATTTTTTAGGATATTTTAAGCATTTTTCAGATTTTTTTTTTTAAAAAGTCCGATTTTTTTTTTGATTTTTTTTCAGTTTACTTATTTTTTTTGTAACAGCCCTCTTTATTATCATTCCCTGGACCTCCTGTGAAAATTTCAGACATTTTCGCTCAGTAGTTTCTTTGCAAACAGCGTTTCTTTTTCCCAGATTCATACAAATGGTTTTTCTAATTTATTCACTGCCTCCTCTATGTCACAGCTGCTTCGGCTCTGTGTGATTCGGCTCCTGTTCGGCTCCCTTTCGGCTCCTGTTCGGCTTTTTCGAAGGTTAATCCAGATGTTTTTGCTTGTTTTCAGCGTGCATTCGGTTAGTTTTCGTCAGGTTTACGGCAGCTTTTCCCTGCAATTCGGGGACCCTGTGGTGTTTGCTGAATACACCGCAGGGTCACCGAAATGCAATCGGCAAAAGGAACCGAATTGAAGAGAACGAAAAGTCACCGAACGTGCGGTGACTTTTCGAATCTCTTTGGATAACCCTGTATGTTTTTCTCCAGTTCTTATGCGAAGCTCAAAGACCGTACACGTAGAGAGCCTGCTAGCATCCCCCAGAAATAAGACGAGGCTGTAGAGCTGGGGTCTTTCAGGGTCAGAATGGAACTCTTTTAATTGGGGACAGGCACATGTATTTATATGATCAAATATATGGGACTTTTACATACACAAAACCTCCCCTAGAAATGTTTTGAGGGATTCTCATGTTTCTATTCCTTCTGCTTCTTGGAATGCGAAACATAATCAGATTAGGTACAGACAGTGAAATACACATTGCATAACATTTCTAAATGAGGCAGGACAATGGCAATCATGACTGACAAACAGATAACTGTTTAAAACAGCAGATAACGGGGACAAAGAAGATTAACAACTCCTCAAATATACAGCAGATTAACAGATACACATGAACCATAACAATAGGTAATAAAATTATTCATGCATAACTCAGATTACATGCACATAAGAGAGGGCAAGGAAATGACACAGAACATCCGGCCTGCACCTCCCAAATACATCTCCAGGTACATGCACTCCAAGTCCAAATGACACACTGCACAATAGTTACCAATGTTACTAGTGGTACTTTCAATTTTCCTGCAGTTTGGTTGAGGTTTACTCTTTTTAAGACAATCAGGTGAGGGTTATATTGATAACATTATACAATAAATACAGAGAGATGGAATTTTATGAGAACAGCTCATTCCAAAAAGTCACTTTTTCCAACTAAGGGCAATGTTTCTGGTGCATTGACGTTTTCGAAGCTGGTAGAGTAAATAAGTCTTAAATTTTGCGATGAGTTGACTACTGAAACATATCAGAACAGCAGCTTCCATATAATAAAATATATAATAGACCAGTGGTTTGTGTTTTAGTTTAGACAATGGAGTGCAACCCTAAAATAAAAAAATCACCTTTTTGTAGTCGTGTAGTTAGCAATGATGGCCAACATGTAAATAGTGCACTTTTTCTTATGTCATTTCTGTGGCTATTTAGAAGAGTTAAGGTAAACAATTCCTATAACATGATAGTGCCGCCCAAAATTACATTTTTTTTAATATCTCTTGGAATTTTCTTTATCTGGAAAACATCTGCGATCACCATTTTTTATATATATTTATATCTATATACAAAAAAGCCAGAGGCAACTAGGCTTGTGCACCGATTTTTTTTTCGGTTCGATTCGGTTCGATTTGTTCGGATGTTTAAACTTTTCGATTCGGCTCATTTCGACCGATTTCTGTTTCGATTCGGTTCGGTTCGGATCGTTTTTCGTGTACATTTTTTTTTCGGAATATCGACCATTTTTCGTATTTTCGTGTCACTTTGCTCGTTTTTTGTATCGACTTTTCGGAAATTTCGGAAATTTTCGTTTTTTCGGAACGTCTGTTCTCCTCGTTTCAAAGTGTCTACGATAATTCTGGCGATTCTATCGTGTTTTTTTTATTAAATAAAGATCCTTTTTTTCTTATGAATAATTGAATATACATTTCACAACTTTATTTAATCATATTAAAATGGTATGAAAGCCAAGGAACAAAAAAAATGAACAAAACGATTTAAAAAACGCTAAACTGACCCGAATGCCACAAGAAACAAGTGATACGCATTTACAAATACAAAATTTACAGAATCAGCGATATAACCGATAATAGTTAAATATACGATGTCCAGAATTACCGAAATGGAACCGAAATCATGAATAGAGCGAAAATAAATTTCGATTTGACACATTTCAAGTCCATTCGAAAATTCCGAAATTTTTTCGTTTCGGCTCGGAAAACGTTTAGGATCTGCCATTTTCGGATCTAAAAATTTTCGGAAAATCGGCCGCATCCGAAAACACGAATCGGGAAATTTCGTGAAAATTCCGAAACCCGAAACGAACATCCCTAGAGGCAACCTGCATAAAACCACTCAAAGTGAAATGTATGCCTGGGTGCAAAAATCCATGAAAAATACACGTACCACCAGAAAGGACGCACTCCAGGACTTTTGATAAAGGCCCCTGAGAGGGCCGAAACGTCGGCTAGTGCTAATGGGCAAATTTTAAAGATTATTTAATAAATCATCATTTTTTATTTTTTTGAATCCTAAGTCCTGGAGTGCGTCCTTTCTGCTGATAGATATATATATATATATATATATATATATATATATATTTAACACATAGAGCCTGCCAATGCCCACACAAAGTAATAATTGCCTAGGTGCAATAATCCAAAAAATATCCAGAACAAAAGAGCGAAGGATGTACTCAAGGTCTTCGAAAAAGGTTAAAAAAACAAAGCTTTATTAAATAAACATGTTAAAAATCCTGTAAATAAAAAATGTTTCGGCTCCCTAAGAGCATATATACCCTATACTATATATATACACATTATATATATATATATATACATCATGTATAATTTTCTTACAGTAAGTTAGTATCTAGCAACGTTTTAAAAATCTGAGCACAGTTTGCTCTATTGAAGGAAATATCTATGGCCAATACAAGTTTACATTGTTATCCTAATCAGATCATTCTGTAAACTCCTATGAGCAGGGCCCTCTACACCTCTTGTTTCCATCTTATGTCCGTTTATATGTATTTCGTACCCTTTGGTTATGCGCTGTGGAAACTGTTGGCGCTATATAAATGATGACAATAATAATAATTTTAGTGGTTTGTGTTATGGACGTTTGGGACTCGTCCAATGCATTTCTTACATCGCTATCCTTGCTGCACACCGTGTAGTGGATCGTATGTGGTTAACGACACTTGTCTCTGCTTGATACATTACATACTTTGCCTGTATGTGTGTAACATGTTCTTTCGTTTGACATTTTGGGCAGAGATGTCCATAAATAAGTGTCTGTGCGTCGGTGCAGCTACCAGCTGATTGTCGTAAGAATGGCAAATGACTCTCTCAAAATTAGATATGTTATGGCAGGGCTCAAAATTTCCACTCGCCTGCTCACATTTGGCGAGTGGAAATTAAGTGAGGGCGAGTGGAGGTTTTTCCCTGTTATCGGCATGCTACATAGCCAATACACTGATAACAGGGGTTTTTCTGCCTGTACGCGCCAGTACTCATTATCTGTACCCAATGTTCCCCCAGCTTTTGACAAGTGCTCTAGCAGATACCGTAGGATTTCTTTTTTTCATTGTGATAATGTGGGTGTGTATTTATGTGGAGGTAGGGGTTAGCTGGGACAACTAGTGGCAAGTAACTCTTAAGGCCTGGCTAGTAGCTCAGGACTTGAAATTTTGAGCCCTGTGTTATGGGATCCTATGAATTTTACAGAAACCAATCTCCTTCCCTCCTTAGACAAAATGCATCACATGATCTGAAAGAGGGTTTTCCTACCATTAAAATTTGGTATTTTTTCTTCATATAGCTGTCAAGTGACCATCACTGATCACTTATCAATAACCTCCAATATAATTTTATAGAGGTTTTGTGTTGGGGCTCAGAGTTAACTGTTTTTAATGGGATAAAAAAATTGCAGATGTTTTGAGTTAATGGTTGAATTGAGTGCATGTAAAAATAGTATTTGTGGAATTTCTAACCTAATATTGGTGCGTGCAGTTCTATAATTTATATGAATTTATTTTAATATTATTTATTTCTCTGGCTTAGTTTGGACAGTCTAATGAGCACCCATACAGTCTGAAATATGAAAATCTTTTGTTGTTGTTTGTACATTTGGGGCCCTATTACATTCTTCGCGCATAATTGTGCGCACGAGTAAAAACACATTAACGCGAGGGGCAAAACCCTTTGCGCAGAACGTTGTATTACGACGTTCGCGCACAAAATGCGCGTTAACGTCTAACGCGAGTGACCCTGGGCCAACCCTTTGCGAGCGCAATTTAGTGCGCGTATCCTATACTTAACATTGTGAGTGCAAATGCGTTTGTGCGCTGGTACGCGCATGGTATTACAATCTTAACGCAAAATTTAACGGACAACATTTGCGCGCATAATTTTAACGTCTTTGAAAAGCTAATTGTAACAACCTGACCCTACCAAACGTTGGATTCACAATGGAGAACGTCGATGCGCACGTTTTTTTTATTAGATCCGTCAAAAATGACGGCCACTACCTTGTCTTCCGTCAGAACGTACGTCTGTTGTGCGCAGTCCACACAAAATGACAGACTCGCGTTAAAAATTACATCACGCTCACTGATTTCTGCGCGCAACTGTACGTTGCGCACATTTTTGCTCGTCGGTTTTACGAGCGCAATTTCCCGACGGATGAAAAAATGCGCGAGGAATGTAATTCCAGCGGTGATTTTCATGCGTTAACGTTTAACGCTTCGCGCAAAAAAACACGCGTTTAGCGTGCGTTTTTGCATTAAGCAATGCATGTAAAAGGGCCCTTGATATTTTATCTCGGCTCCTTTTCTGTATAAATGGCAAGATGGTTCTGACTGATTAAAAGTGATAAATACAATACAATACTGCAATATGTCAATTAGTATTTTTCAATCAAAAATTAACATAAAATCCTATTAAGAAAAAAGGTTGTCATTTGCGCTTATCCCTGTAGCTCCTTGCGAAACAAAACACAGAGGTTTTGGTTTACTTGAATGGCCATTAAAGTTTTAAGTCCACCAGTCACTCCACGGCAACCTCTGGTTAGGTGGGTCCTACCTAATGAAACCAAGAGCTGCTTTCTAAGCAACTACATGTCCTCCTGCTGCTTCTCAGGCAAGAGAGAGACTGGTGAGTTTATAATTATACCCTCAGCAGGTACATTTCCACTTTGGGATGAAAAAAGAAAATACGGAAAGAGGCAGCAGCAAAAATGACCTGGCTGGAGATACAACTAAATTTACAAATATGCAGAAAAACTGTTCCGCGCCTATTCCCTACCAGGGCGCCTGCGTAAACCAGAAGTAGCCAGCCTGCTCCATGTATAAAACATAACAAGATAAAGGGTTGTCATTTGCGTTCACCCCCATAGCTCCATGTGAAATAAAACACATCAGAGGTTTTGGTTTACTTGAATGGCCATTAAAGTGTAAGCCCACCCGCCACGTCACGGCACCTCCGGTCAGGTGGGTCCTAACCTAATGAAACCAAAAGCTGCTTTCTAAGGCTAGGGTCAGACTGAGGCAGTGCGAACGCGCGTTCTGGCGCACTTAATCACGGCCGTAGTAGCAGCAGATGACGGGCAATGACAGCCAATATACGAAGTACGGTCGCACAAAAGTCCGGCCGCGCAACGCAAGTGGAAAATGAACGCATTTTTTCGAGAACGTGAAACCGCTGGTACTGACGTACAGAGTGCGCTGCGGCCGCATAGCAGCGTGTGTGCGTGATTAGGAGACGTCAGACGCTGCTAGTGTGCGGCCTACATAACGTTCAAACAGCCGGATTTCCCTAGACTTCTTTTCACCCCATCGTCATGAAATACGTCCAGAATTGCGCATCGTCTGACCACTTAAGCGTATTCCGTGAAAAAATGCGTGCGCACGCATCGACGTACATTTTGACGGTGGCCGCAGAAAATGCGCTCATCTGTCCCTAGCCTTAACAACTACATGTCCTCATGCAGCTTCTCAGCCAAGCGAGAGAGACTGGTTGGTTTATAATTATACCCTCACCACAAACATTTCCACTTTGGGATTAAAAAAGAAAACAAGGAAAGGGGCAGCAGCAAAAATGACCTGGCTGGGGATACAACAACATATACATATATGCAGAAAAAATCCTATTATTTGGTTTTATATAAAGATGAACTGATGATAAATGAAGAACTATAACCTGCATATTTAAAATATTTAGTGAATAATGACTTTTATGCTTTTGTTTAGGACACATGCTGTTCTAATGATCCGAATTTGACATTATTTCCTTTAACGTGGTGAAATTTTTCCATATTTCAAAAAAAAAAATTGGGTAAAAATGGCTTCAACTGGTGAAAAAAATGAAACTCTGAGGGCTCTATTACATTCTCCGTGCAAATTCGCACGCGCAGCGCAATTTTTTTTTGCGCGCAGTGTTAAACGTTAACGCGTGTAAATTAACACTGGTATTACGATCCGAGCGTTTTTTTTTTCATCCGTCAAAAAATATCGCGCGTTAAAAAGACGCGCAAAAATGTGCACGCATTAACGTTGCGCGCAGAAATCGGTGGGCAGACTGTTTTTTCACGCGATTCAGCCAATCAGAATTAAGAACTACAATTGTCTCCCGTTCAGTTTTAGCACCTGTCAAAATCAATCTGAGTATATATGCTGCAGCAATAATAAAAACCACGCACAACTTCTCCATTTTATTGTTTGGGTATGTGTAGAATGTGTAACTATACTGTGCTGTATTTTTTTTCGGGCTGGTGTTTTTGGTTTCGGCCAGAACGTTCAGATTTGCCGTTACCATCAGCTTTTCAAAGACGTTAAAATTATGCGCGCAAACGTCGTTCGTAAAAATTTGCGCATCGATTGTAATACCATCCGCGTACCAGCGCACGAACGCATTTGCGCTCACAATGTTAAGTATGGGATGCGCGCACGAACTTGTGCTCACGCAGGGTTCGCGCAGGGTCACTCGCGTTAGACGTTAACGCGCATCGTTTGCGCGAACATTTTAATACGACGTTCAGCGCGAAGGGTTTTGCCCCTCGCGTTAATGCGTTTTTGCGCACGCGCCCATTTTTGCGCGAAGAGTGTAATAGTGCCCTGAATGTGTAATGTAAGAATGTGTAATGGCTCGGCACTGAATCAGTTAAAGGTCACCGTGACAAATTCAGCCTGGTAAAATAAGCATTTTGGCAATTGAAACTATTAAAGTATTCTCTGGTTTCGAGGAGTTAAACCTGCTCAGCCTGTGGACCTTAGGACTGTGGTTGCTATCACTGTAGATCACAGCTGCGGTTAGGAATTTCTGTTGCTAATTATGTTCAGTGTTGAGGAGGGGAGGGTGTTGGCAGGAAACAGAAATTGTAGCGTATTTAATAAAAGGTTTCATTTTCAAACCATTTAAAAGAGGTTAAAAAAGCTTGTACACATTTCTGAGGATTCTACTAGTTTACCGGCACGAATAAAAGTGTCAGAATGAAATTATGCACGTTGCTAATGAGTATTCTATGAGACCGAGGCACAGATACATTGCTTGTGGTGGATATTAAGAATTTATAGATTTTTCCCCTCTAATTACCTGATGGCTGTCATCTCTTCTTGCTTTTTAAACCTAGTCTGAAAGCTAACCATTACCTCTTGCTATTTGTGACCTTGCACAAGGGTCTAATTTACTTCTGGTTAAACACCTTGCAACCTGACAGATGTGGATGTGCACAGGCAGCCAAGAGAACGCACACAGTGTTTATCAAATGGGTTTGTTCAGGCAGGATTCCCAGCTGACACAATGCTCTCATGCCTGTTTTGACAGCGTGGCATCCCTATGTGCATTTTTTAAAATTATCATTATTTAAAGAGGGGAAAAGGAACAAAATCGTTTCATTTTAAATTCCTCAACTGTATTATTATGGCACTAAATACTGTATATATTATTATAGGGCTGGAGGAACAGACTGTGCAGAATTGCAATTTGTGCATGTTTTCTTCATATTATTTATTATTATTTACTTTCGTGGTTATTCAGAGAGAGGTGAAAACCAGGAGAATGACTGGAGAAGTGACAATTCCAGGTCAAAATAGCCAAACCAGAAAAATTCTCCCATTTATCTCACTTTCCAAATCGATTATCTGTTCTGGATTGTTCTCTTCTCCTGACTGTTCTCCTGGTTTTCACCTTTCTCTGAATAACCCTGTATGTCTATTTCTTTCTCTCCCAACTTTATTCATTCCTTCTCTCTTTCTCTATCGATTTCCCTTCTCTTCCTTCTCTTTTTATTCTTCCTTTCTTCTCTCTTTTTTCAGTAAGTCTAGTTTATTGAGACATTTTTGCAAAATAGAAAAGTGATAGAAAGTAAAAAAGTAGAAAAGAACAACCTCAGGCAAACATACTTCCGGCAGTGTTATTCCTTCGCAATACGAAATAAAATCTGACTCCTCTTTTACAAAACATAAAATCCTCCCATTAGAAGAAGAGTTTCTTAAACACAAGTTACGACAATAGAAATGAGCCAAAAGAGAGGAGTAAAGTAAGAAAGAAAAGAGAAAAGAAAAAAAGGGGGTAACAAGGGGGAAAAGGGGAGTAGGGAAAGGTACAAAGTATCCTCACAGAGATGACCATTCAGCCCCATCCTGTTTCTTTCTTTTCTGTATCTCTGGTTTTAACTTTCCTTCCCCCATCCTTTCATCTCCCCTTTTGTCTCCTTTCCTTCCATCTTTCTTTCTCCCTTCTTTCCCTTCTTCTTCCCTCTTCTTCTCTATCTCTTCTTCCCTCTTCTTCTCTATCTCTTCATCCCTCTTTCTTCCTTCCTTCTTTCCTACTCTTAACCTCTCATCCTCTTTCTCTTCTGTATTTCATCCTTCTCTTTTTATTTTTCTCTCCCTCTTTCCTTGCTTCTTCCACTCTTTCTCTTTTTCTCCTTCCTCTTTTCTCTTATCTTAGTATTTATTTCCTTCTTTCCCTCCTTCCTCCCTCTTTCTTCCTTCTTTCCTACTCAGTCTTTACCTCTCATCTTTTCTCTTCTTTATTTCATCCTTCTCTTGTTATCTTTCTTCCTTCTTCTTCTTCCGCTCTTTCTCTTTTTCGCCTTCCTTCTGTCTCTTAATCTCAGTATTTATTTCCTTCTTTCCTTTTTCTCTGCCTATTCTTTCCTTCATTCTTCCATTTTGTCTCCTGCCCTTCCCTCTTTCTTTCTCTTGCATGTCATCTTCTTCCCTTCGTTTACTCCTGGCGTCCATCTTTTTCTCTACTTTTTTCTACCTTTCCTTTCTTCCTTCTTTCCTATGCTCAAGTCCTTTTCCTCTTTTTCCCTTCCTCCTGTTATTGCTATGTTTCTTTTCCCTTTTTCTCCCTTTTCCCTTTATTTCCCCTTATTTCTCCTCCTTCTTTCCTTCTCTTACACTGAGTATTTACTTTCCCTTCTCCACTTCCTTCTCCATTTCTCTCTCCCTTTACTTTTGTGATGGAACCGTTCTCTTCCGTCTGTCCTGACTCTCCAGACACCCCTTCGTTGCGGTCAGCCCGGCTACTGGGAGCGCTGTCCTCAGCGCCTCGAGCAGCTTGACCCGCCGGCTTCTGTTCCTCTGCCCTGGAGCCGTTAGGAATCTTCAGAAGGCCGCTCGGTACCTTCTGAGGGTGATAGTGTATAGTGTAGCGTCGCTGAAATAAAAACACCAGGCGCGGCTGTATGCTTTAAAACAGGATTCTCTCTCTCTGAGCTCTGAGAGTTCTCTGACTTTTTAATGAACAAAACGCCACCATTTATGCTGAAGTCCAACAGTCATAATTTGCATAAAATGACGCACCTCGTCCTACCCATACTAATTACATTATGTCAGTTATTTAAAACATTCTTTACATTCTTTAGCCTTCAGCTCACACAACATTTGTATATCCATTGTTCTAACACATCAGATTAAACACACACTATCAGAGATCCCTTGAATTAAACATGCAGCTAGATAATGGGAAAAGCCCTGGTGCATAAATTACACAGCAGTAAAGCTTGTTTACTGTATACACACAAACACATTTACCTACAGGAATGTAAGTATTTTTAAAACCAAAGCTATGCCATTTTACACTAAACTAAATTAAACTAAAACCAAACGATGTAAAATATATCTAAAATCACACGATATAAATGAACATAAAGTCTCTTGGGGTTTGAAGCATGGAGCGTTACATCAGCTCCATGACATATGTCCCCCCTTCCAGAACGACAGGGCAAGCTTAGATATCCCAAACGGATCGCTTGCCACTGGCGAGACCTTTCACCTTGCCCCTCTTCTGTGCCATCTTCAAAGTTCCATGGTTGCGGGCACATAAGCAAAGTCAGCGGGGTCTGACGGTCGCTGGAAGGCTGTGGGTCCATAGTCCCGGGGCAAGAGGCAGGCCAACCCTCTTGTCCAGTGCGCCAGGCAACAGGCCACCACAGTCCACAGGCATAAAATGTTTGTTAGGGGGCACCCTGAAATTACCCCCCATATCTTGCTCTGTCCAGGGCACCTCTGCGGACCCAGGACCCGAATACAGTCAGCAGTCACAGTTCCCAGTCTCTCCTTCTGCTGATGCCCCCCTCCTGAACATTTAAAAAGGGCCCATCCCATTGCAATCCCCAAAATCCCAAAAGGGTGCAATTCTTCCTGGGGCCAGGAACTTGATTGCCTCTCAGAATGGTGGTTGGTAGGGGTGGCATTATGAGGGGTCTCCATTTTCCTCAGGGAAAATCTCTTCCTTCTCTTAATTTCTTTGTTTTTATCCTTCCTTTTATCCTTCCTTTTATCCTTCCTTTTACCTCCTTCCTTCTCTCCCGATTTTCCTCTCCCTCTTTCTTTCCTTCCTTGTCCCGTTTCGTCTCCCTTCCTTTCCTCTTTCTTCCTCTCTTCCTTCCTTCTCTTTCTCTATCTCTCACACTCCTTCCTCTGTTCCCCATTTCCTTCTATCCACCTCTCCTTCCTTTCCTGCTTCTCTCCCTATTTTCCTCTACCTCTTTCTTTCCTTCCTTATCCCGTTTCGTCTCCCTTCCTTTCCTCTTTCTTCCTCTCTTCCTTCCTTCTCTTTCTCTCTCTCACTCCTTCCTCTGTTCCCCGTTTCCTTCTATCCACCTCTCCTTCCTTTCCTGCTTCTCTTGCAATCTCCCTGTCCCTCTTTCCTCCCTCTTCTCCCTCTTTCTTTCCTTCCTTGTCCAGTTTTGTCTTCCTCCCTTTCCTCTTTCTTCCTCCTTCTTTCCCCTCTCTTTAGCTACCTTTTTCACTCCTTCCTTTATTCCCCATTTCCTTCTATCTTCCTCTCCTTCCTTTCCTGCTTCTCTTGTAATCTCCCTGTCCCTCTTCGCTCCCTCCTCTCCCTCTTTCTTTCCTTCCTTGTCCAATTTTGTCTTCCTCCCCTTCCTCTTTCTTCCTCTGTCAGGCCCTGGGGGCTCTGACCCCCAGACGACCGCTCTTGTTATGTTTTCCTGCATGTCCCCTGCAGATTTCAAGGCTCTGGTATGAATAATGCACCTTCCTCATTTTGACGTCCTGGCCCTGGATCCAAACCTGCCCTTTATCCTCCTTGATTAGCCCTTCATATAAGGGAGTCCCACCCTCAACCCTGGACTTCCACATTGAAGTTACTGACTGCGTTACCTGTGTACTAAAGCTCCCTGAAATCGCCTGACCATCTCCTGAACTCTCTGCTAAGACCCCAACGACCTTCTGCTATTTATCTGGACTCTCATTGCATCACTCACCGGTAACCCTTCCATCCTGCTCCCCCTTTGCCCCCATCTAAGCCTTGCCGTGTACCAAACCCCTGCTGTACTACCGACTATTCTCTGCCAGCCTTGCCGTGTACCGAACCCCCTTGCTGAACCCTGACGACGCCATTGCCTGTACCCTATCTGATTTCATGCCACTGTGTTTACCTGCAATAAACACTCATTGCTATTCTGAATCTGCCATCATCACTGCATCCTGGGCTCACAACCCCAACCTGCTACACCCACCGCAGTCAAACCCTTACATCCTCCTTCTGTCCCTTCTCTTTCTCTACCTTTTTCACTCCTTCCTTTATTCCCCATTTCCTTCTATCTTCCTCTCCTTTCTTTCCTGCTTCTCTTGTAATCTCCCTGTCCCTCTTTCCTCCTGCCTCTCCCTCTTTCTATTTCACATCCTTCCTTTCTTCCTTCTCTTTTCTGTTAAATTCCTCTTTATTAAGACCTTTCAGAAATAAGTACAAACGTTCGACGGATCGATTTTCACAACAGAAATACAGTAACAAAGGCAATGTCACGCATTGGTTTTTCCAGGATCGTATTGATTTGCAAATGGTGTTGTTGTGTCTTCACGATATTTTGGAAATTTTGGGCAAAAAAAAAGGAAGGGGAGGGGAGGAAAGAAAAAAAGGGTAGCTGTGCAAGATGGGAAAAGGGCAAGATTGAGCGTGTGTGGCAAAGACTGACTTTCCTATTCCACTCCTCTCCTTTCTTTCCTTCCAACTTTCTTTTCTTCCTTCCTTCTATTTCTCTCTCTCTGTTTCTATCCTTCTCTCTATCCTAACACGCACTTGATGTGTTTCTATCGTGGGAGGTAGGGTTTGTTGGAGTAACACTGGCTGTCAGTGTTGACGGGGTGCCTGGCATACTTTTAAGTTTAGTCAGACATCAAAGCTAAGTGGTTCAGTAAGTCTAATGTCAGTGTTCTGCAATTACCAGCCGAGGTCTGCTGATAATACGTCGTCAGTACATGCTACCACCTCTACTTACCTCTCCACTTTTCTCCTGTCCTAATGGTCCGCTGACAGCCTCCCAGACGAGACGAGAGACGTATAAAGTATAGCCTATTATATGTACCAACAAAATCTGTCAGACACGTTCCTGTGCAATCTGCGAGAAACTTCTATATGGGCTTTATCAGTGAAGCAACTCTGTGTGTATGTTTATATATACCGTATATATAGTGCTTATTTGGGTTGTGGTGGAGGGCAAAAAATGAGATAAAAAGCTTCCACACTGCAGATAATAAGGTTTATTATTGAAGAAGCCATTTGCACATCACAGCAATTCAAAGAACTGCATCAAAGAGCTCTTGTGCTACATTCGCATATGCAGCACAGAACTCTGGGTAAGACATGCAAACGTCTGTCTCACTTTTTTGCGTCCTGGGTCTGCTTTCACACAGAACCCTCCAATCAATGCCATGCCATACTAGAAGGCTTTTTTTCAGCAGAGATCAGGTTTATGCAACAGGTCAAAGCTACTCCTGGAAGGAAACACACGATAGGTGATAGGAGAATATATTACTTATCTGAATTGAAGTGCCAAAGTATTCCCAGGAGATGGTCCACTACTCCACACACAAATGAGAAAAGATGAGGGAACTTCAACGTCTATTGGAACCACCGCAGAATCTAGTTGATTAGCCAAAAATGATACTGGAATCGCCACGAACGGAATGATGGGCAAATAAAATGTAGAAAATTAAAAACTTTTATTCCAAATAAAATATCAAAGATAAAAGCCCAACGCGTTTCGCCTGTTATCAGACTTTCTCAAGGGCAGTAGTAGTACACCATGCATCAAATAAAGTGGGAAATTTGTTTGTCATATCACTTTATTTGATGCATGGTGTACTACTACTGCCCTTGAGAAAGTCTGATAACAGGCGAAACGCGTTGAGCTTTGATATTTTATTTGGAATAAAAGTTTTTACTTTTCTACATTTTATTTGCCCATCATTCCGTTTGTGGCGATTCCAGTATCATTTTTGGCTAATCAACTAGATTCAGCGGTGGTTCCAATAGACGTTGAAGTTCCCTCATCTTTTCTCAAAGCTACTCCTGGACAGCGCTGTTTCGGGTTTATTGGACTCTCATCAGCAGGAGTTATTCAGGATTATTCAGGGTTATTCAGAGAGCACCAAAATGTCACAAACGTCACGGTGCTCTCTTGTTCCCCGCACTTCAGGGAATCCAATTCCCTGGCCCTGCGCTGAATTCAGCATTCACCGCAGGGTCCCCGAAGTGCAAGGAAAAGTCGCCGCAAAAACCGCCGATTTAAAAAACGCTGCAATGCCGCCAAACTTATCAGATCCGATAATTTCAACGGTTTTGCGCCGGTTTATTTTTTTAAAGCCGCAGAAATTATCGGATCCGATCTGATAAATTACTGATAAGTCGCCGCAAACCTGTCGAACGTGTCTAGATAAGCAGCCGCCGGAAAAAGCCGACAAGCTGACGAACGGGGTAAAAAAAAAATCAACGATTGAAAGTGGCCAATTTGAAACAATGTCTGCAAAAAAAATACTGGATGAAAATGTCTGGAATTTACATATAAGATCCTATGAATAATAATAAAAAGGTCTGTTATAGAAAAAAAGAAAAAACGCTATTAAAAAGAAATCGGGAAAAAACATTTTAGCGAAAAAATGCCTAAAAATTAAAAAAAAAAGACATTTTGCTCCAGATTAAACTAATAAATGGTTTATTAGATATTAGATAAAAGCGGGAAGATTTTTAACATTGAATGTTGATTCGCCTGATTATACCTGCCGAATGAAACCACCGAAAATCAGGGAATTTCACTAACATTTCTTTGCTGTTCGGTGTCTCTGAATAGGTTAACCATTGCTTCTCTATGGGGGATTTTACTGCTGTCGAAGAGCACCGTACTTTGTTGGCAGTTTGTCGAAAGTTTGCGAACTGTCTGCTTTCTGAATAGCCGAATGGCCACGAAATACACCGTACAGGGAAATTCACTGTTCGGTGCAATTTTGTGGCCAGATCGTCTCTCTCTAAATAACCGTGGTAGATTTATTTTCTCCCTGAATCCTCTATGAATTTTTTAACATGATTGCCCATTGCCTAAAACATAATAAATTGTTTAGGTAGTAGGAATACTGATCTTATCTGAGTTCCAATACCGAGTTCTCTTAAAAGAATACAATGTATCTGTCTGCGAGAAGCAAAATATGCCTTGTGCGAAGCGGCAAGTGATGCACAGTTTAGAATTATGTCTATAAAACATTGTAAAAGTAACAAAACATAAATTCCTGGCGCACCTTGTATATTAGAACATTGTTTTAAAATACAATATGTATGATACAATTGTAAGTGAACAGTGGGTAAAAAATCTTGAGTATGTTTTGTTTTTTAGTGGTTTTTTCTTTTGTGTTTTTTTTTTTCCTCCTAACACTGAAAACACTCAAAAAATTCAAACAAATTCAAAAAAATAGAGAAATCAGAATACTTATATTAGTAATGATGGTATCTTTATCTTCCTCCTTTCCTCCTTGGCAAATTCTCTGGAGTTACAGTAGCTTTTTTTTCCCCCAATGGTGACTTGTTTATTCATTAGCTCATTCGATGGTATAAGGGAGCAAACCTTATATAGACAGGTGTTAAAGTAATAAATATGCAGCAGGACGATATGCTACTATATTCAAAAATTTATTCATATAAATTCATATAAAAATAGACCATATGGTATGCATAATTAAAAAAGTTATTTGAAAAGTAATCGTAAAAGGGGATCACTTAAGTTGGGGGAAAAAAAAGCTAACTCCAGAGAATTTGCCAAGGAGGAAAGGAGGAAGATAAAGATACCATCATTACTAATATAAGTATTCTGATTTCTCTATTTTTTTGTATTTGTTCGAATTTTTTGAGTGTTTTCAGTGTTAGGAGGAAAAAAAAAAAACACAAAAAAACATACTCAATATTTTTTACCCACTGTTCACTTACAATTGTATCATACATATTGTATTTTAAAACTGATTTACAATTGAAAAATGTGTATTTTCTGCCCATAGCTTGTAAATGAATAGAAGAGTATGTACTCCGTAAAATATACCATGATGGAAAGAAATGAAAATGCTTGCTTTCTGAATAATTCTGCTAAAGCGGTGTCTGACGGATATGTGACGTTGTGTTACTTTCTCCAGACACGTGTAGTCCATCTGAAAGCTATTGTAAAGGTAAAAATGGGTTGACATAATGACATCTAAAGAGACGGCTTAATGCAGCATGGGAACTCATGTAAATGACAGAGACAGCAATCAGGTGAGGGTCAGACATCATGTAGCAAAGAGAACAGACCTTTCAAGTAGAGATGTGCATTCGTTTCGGAAAAATTCGGAATTCGGAATTTGATAATTCGTAGTTCGGAAGTACTTCCGAATAACGAATCGATACGATACGAATTCGAAACGAAACAGTATGTAACGAATTTATTTCGTTTTACACTGTGTGATCATCATAAAAGAAAAATTTGAATTATTGATATCAACTATCGAATTTGAAAGGAACTATCGAATTGATCTTAACTTCCAATACAAGTAATAGTCAGTAAAGGACTTTATGAAACAAATTAATTTTGTTTCACTGTTTAATTTGACTCAAATACTAAATCTGTGACACAGCTTAAAATTTAACCCTAGCTTTTCTTTTAACAGCAAAATTTGATTAATTGGGGTTTTATTTAGTGATCCAAAATTCAAATTGACATCAACTATCGAATTGATATATGAAATTCGAATCGATTCGAAATTTCAAATCGATACGAAACTAAGCAAAATACAAAACAAAATTACGAAATTCCGAAAACAAAATGATTTAAAAAAGTAACGAAACTAAACTAAACTAAACAAATTTTTCAGCCATGCACATCCCTACTTTCAAGGAAAAGCATGAAACAAAATCTCGACGTAGTTGATGGTGAGCATTGTCAAAATTTCCTAAAGAAGGACCACCACTGATCTATGCTGGCGGAACTGTGGCCTACACTTGTGGCGGGACTGCCCGAAGGCAGGAGGGGACTGGGGTGAGGTGTGCAGATTACTCTCGTCAGTCTTTAAATGGCCATGACTATTAATCCCTGGGACTTTTTGTTGTCTCGGCTGGTTCCGGCTTCTCGAACCCTGAGCAAGCGCTGTTCCGGTTTATCCTCCTAGCCGCTCGCCGTCCTCTAGCCTCCCAGTGGTTATCGTCTATGCGCCTGGTGAAAGTGAAGGTGTCTGATGTGAGACTAATGGAGGAGTTAACTGCGATTGTCCGACAAACCGTACTCAAATTCAAGAAAACGTGGTGCCTATGGGACGAATATACTGGGGCCACCCATTAAGAGTTTTTATTTCCACTGGACCATACCGACAGAATGACCTGGACTGGATATTTTTTTTCCTCTTTTTGTCTTTGATTTTTTTGATTTTTTTTTTCTTGGTTTTTCTCAACACTACGGGGAAATAAACTGTTTCGGTACATTTCGTATGTGGTCAGTGGTGTTATGCACACGTTATTGATTGTTGTACCTGCTTATACTGAAAAACCCGTAAAATAAAGATATTTTCTTTTTCCCAAAGCCAAGCAAATGAATGATGGTTTAGGGAAAAAGTTTCCCTGTTCAATTCGATGGGGGAGGGGGCGTAGGGACCTTTATCCTAGTAGTAGTAGACAAGTAGGTTTGGGCAGTGCCAAAAAGGAGAGCAAAAAAAGGTTTGTAAGGGTCCTGAGAATGAGCTTCAGCACTAGTGGTGGACCCTATGGTGGGTCCACGCTCAGGTCTCTCAAGATTTTAGCTGGATGGTGCCATTACTGACATGACTATACCAGATGCATATGGGGAGGGGGTGTAGAGAGCTTTATTCTAGTAGTAGTAGACAAGTAAGTTTGGGCAGAGCCAAAAAGGAGAGCAAAAAAAGGTTTGTAAGGGTCTGAAAGCGGGCTTCAGCACTAGCGGTGGACCCTACAGTGGGTCCACGCTCAGGTCTCTCAAGATTTTAGCTGGATGGTGCATTACTGACATGACTATACAGATGCATATGGGGAGGGGGTGTAGAGAGCTTTATTCTAGTAGTAGTAGACAAGTAAGTTTGGGCAGAGCCAAATAGGAGAGCAAAAAAAGGTTTGTAAGGGTCCTGAAAGCGGGCTTCAGCACTAGCGGTGGACCCTACAGTGGGTCCACGCTCAGGTCTCTCAAGATTTTAGCTGGATGGTGCCATTACTGACATGACTATACCAGATGCATATGGGGAGGGGGTGTAGAGAGCTTTATTCTAGTAGTAGTAGACAAGTAAGTTTGGGCAGAGCCAAATAGGAGAGCAAAAAAAGGTTTGTAAGGGTCCTGAAAGCAGGCTTCAGCACTAGCGGTGGACCCTACAGTGGGTTCACGCTCAGGTCTCTCAAGTTTTAGCTGGATGTGCCATTACTGACATGACTATACCAGATGCATATGGGGAGGGGGTGTAGAGAGCTTTATTCTAGTAGTAGTAGACAAGTAAGTTTGGGCAGAGCCAAATAGGAGAGCAAAAAAAGGTTTGTAAGGGTCCTGAAAGCAGGCTTCAGCACTAGCGGTGGACCCTACAGTGGGTCCACGCTCAGGTCTCTCAAGGTTTTAGCTGGATGGTGCCATTAGTGACACGACTATCCCAGATGCAGATCAGACGCTATCACCCAAAAGTCATGTAGAGAGCTGAAATGCCGAGGACGTCATCTGGGCACGAGAGGTGCAGCAACCCCCGACAATCGTTTCAGCTTCGTTAGGCATCGTCAGGAGGGTGTAGATGGTGGCACCCCTCTAGTCACCTCAAGCAATGCGAAAAAGCAGTTTGGACAGAATGGACACAATAGACTTATTTTATTTATTTATTTATTGTCATCATTTATTTAGCGCCAACAGTTTCTGTAGCGCTTTACAATAACCAAAGGGAGCGAGATACAGATAAACGGACATAGGATGGAAACGTTAGGTGTAGAGGGCCCTGCTCATAGGGCCACAGCGTTAACGCGCCGCAGTGAGTATCGCTTCTTGCAGTCCATAGGACTCCATGGAGACTTGTGCTGCCGAGTCATGTGACCTGCATGATCTCGCTCCTGCAGGTCGGCGGCGTTCGACGGCCTGATCGGTGGTCAGCAGCAGTCTTCAGCGGCTCCACATTCGGTGCACTTTGGGAACCCTGAAGTGAATAGGGAACTCACTGCAGTGCCGGCGACACAGAATCGCCGAACTGCGCCAAACGAGAAAGCACTGAAATGTCACTGAAATTTCAGTGTTTTCTGAATAACCTTTTATATCTCCAAGACATAAGGGGTTATACAGAGAGAGCTGATCTGGCCACGAAATGTCACGGAACAGGGAATTTCCCCGTACGATGACATTTCAGGGCCATTCAGCTATTCAGAGAGCAGGCAGTTCGCCAAATTTTGGCGAATTGCCTGCACGTACGGTGCCTGTTCGACGGCAGTGAAATCCCCCATAGAGAAGCAATGGTTAATCTATTCAGAGACACCGAACAGCAGAGAAAAGTTGATGAAGTTGCTGAAGTACCTTGCTGTTCGGTGTTTTCATTCGGCAGATTTATTCAGGCGAATCCCATAGGCTTCAATGTTAAAAATATTCCCGTTTTAATCAAATATCTAATAAACCGTTCATTATTTTAATCTACAGCAAAAAGTCTCTTTATTTTTTGATTTTTTTTTAGGATCTTTTAGGCATTTTTAGGGGGTTTTTTTAAAGCGTTTTTTCTTTTTTCTGTAACAGACCTTTTTATTATCATTCATAGAATCTTATACTGTTTGTTAATTCCAGACATTTTCGTTCAGTAGTTTTTTTTGCAGACAGTGACACTTTCAAGCATATTGTTTTTTTTTACCCCGTTCATCAGCTTGTCGGTTTTTTCCTGCGGCTGCTCTGCGCTGTGATCGGCTCGGCGGCTTTTTCCAACTTGTTCGGCGTGTTTTATGTGGCGGTTCCGGCGGGTTATCGGTGGGTTTTCCCTGCACTCCGGCGAATGTTTAATTCACTGCAGGGTGGGGAACTTTGATTCCCCGCAGTTGCAGGGAACGAGAGAACACCGAAATGTTGGCGATATTTCGGTGGTCTCTGAATAACCCCCAAAACCTTTTCTGAATCTGCCTTGGATGACGACCGGCGATAACACGAAGCGCGTTTTGTTATAAATCCAATATTATTGAGCAGCAGTTCCACACGTCGTCTTCTCAGAACTTATTAATATGAAAGCAGTGCATTGTGGGGATTGATTTAGTTGAATGATATATGCTGTAAAATCCGAGGATGCTCCATTGATATTCTAAATTGATGCTAAATTGATATTCTATAAAACTCTGCAGTCCCTATGCATTCAGTGAGTCATGTAAATACGTGTTTTATGTTCTACCACCGCGGAGTGTCCAGAGTGAGAGGCTTAATGACCGCGTCTCCTATCATTCTCTATGGAGGCAGCACGCAGACGGATGCTCAGATCCCCTTTTCCAGGTGCACGGTGAATATTCATGCAGCTAACTCACTACCCGGGCAAAATAAAACCTGCTTATTATGTGTTTCAGCCTCGCACCATCAGCGCACACTTAAATTTCTCATTAGCCCGGGGAATAATGATAAAACGGTAACCTTTAGCGCGGTTGTTCGCCAAACGCATCGTTTTATTTTTCATTTAACCTTGAGATTTGCCTTCGTCTTACACTTTGACATTGAACGCATCACTATGTTTTTAAAGCATCACGATGTGACGGGCAAAACAAGCGATGGATCATTTTCTGCAAGATTTGTTAACGCAGCACGATGCCGGCAATCACGCACTGATTGATTTTCAATATCTAAGAGCATATTCTCTTTTCTTTTTTTTTTTCTTCTCTCTGTTGGCCCGGAGCCCTTAAGATATGATGAATAATCTTCTAAAGGCCCAGACCATCAATATACATTTCAGTATGTGTAATTACTGCTGCGCATCGACCCTCAGATATTGTATTTAAAGAGAAAAGGAGCAATTTATACGTTAGGGAGTCATCATAAAGAATTTGTGAGCCAGGCATCAGCCGCGAGTAAATAGAAATATGTATTATTGGCGAGCGTTTTAACAGAGCTGGGAGATTCAGGATACTCTTAGAGAAACAGAAAACAGGGAAACCACGAAGTTAAATATACTGGGGGGAAAAAAATCAAAGAATAATTCCAATTGTTTCTTTACTTTTTAAAAAAAATAATATATAGACCAACTCACTGTCCTATAGTTTCCCTGTTTTTTCCTTAGGTATGATAAAAACAGAGAGATAGAGATAAATAATTAGATGGATAGATAAATACATGAATAACTCGATAGATGGATACTTACAGGGTTATTTAGAGAGAGGTGAAACTCAGGAGAATTGGCAGGAGAATTGAAAATTCTAGGTCAAAATAGCCAAACCAGAGAGATTCTCCCATTTATCTCACTTTCCAAATCGGCTATTTGGTCTAGATTGTTCTCTTCTCCTGCCAATTCTCCTGGTTTTCACCTCTCTCTGAATAACCCCCTTAGATAGAATGGAGAGATGGATGGATGGATATGGATAGATAAATAGATGCATAGATGGGTGGGTAGGTAGAGAGACGCATACATGGATAGAATAGATAGATGGATGAGTATGGATAGGATAGAAAGATACATGGATGATAGATGCATACTTGGAAACTAGATGGATAGATGATATAGGGGTGATAGATGCATAGATGATATACACATGTATACATGGATGGATAGATAGAAAGATAGATGCATAGAATGATATATTAGATGCATAGACAGATAAATCGAAAGATAAAACGATAGATTAATAATAAGAAATATAGGTAAATAAAAATAGAAATATAGATGCATAGAATGATAGATAAATATATACATGAAAGAACAGATACTCACATTCAGAGATGTTAGATAGATAAATAGATGGATAGATAGATGGATAGATATAGATAGATAGATAGATAGATAGATTCATATATGGATCAATTGATAGTTACAGTTGCAGCTACAAGCACTTATATAGCGCCAACAGATTCCATAGCACTTTACAATGCGGAAGCACAAACAGGTGACGTACATGACACAAGAGGAGAGACAACCCTGCCCGTAGGATAACTGTCCAGGTAATACAGCACTTTAACCAAATGCTCAGCCAGACATCCCATGAGCTTACAATCTAAGGGACTGGGGTAACTGAAAACAAATGGGAGCAGAGGGAAGGTGAAGCTGATGGCCAGAAGAATATCATAGGGATTGCATGGGATGAACCAGAAGTATGAGCTTAGTAAGAGTAATTAGAGAGAGAAGTGGAGACAGCTGGAAAGGAGAGCTGAAATTAGGGACCGGCCCTGGGTGGGTTGGGACAACAGAGGGAAGAGAGCTGGAGGTCAGTCTGTGAGAGTATGCTTGATGCTTGTTAGAGGGCAACAGAGGGAAGAGAGCTGGAGGTCCGTCTGTGAGAGTATGCTTGATGCTTGTTACACGGCAGCAGAGGGAAGAGAGCTGGAGGTCAGTCTGTGAAATAGTAGCATAGATACTGTAGATACACAATGGGATAGATAGATACATACATAGATACACAAAGGGATAGATACATAAATACACAAAGGGATAGATACATAGATTAATACTTAAAGGGATAGATACATAGATACACAAAGGGATAGATACATAAATACACAAAGGGATAGATACATAGATTAATACATAAAGGGATAGATACATAGATACACAAAGTGATAGATACACAGATACACCGAGGGATAGATACATAGATACAAAAAGGGTTAGATACATAGATAAATACACAAAGGGATAGATACACAAAGGGTTAGATACATAGATAAATACACAAAGGGACAGATACACAAAGGGTTAGATACATAGATAGATACACAAAGGGATAGATACACAAAGGGTTAGATACATAGATACACAAAGGGATAGATACATAGATACACAGAGGGATAGATACATAGATACAAAAAGGGTTAGATACATAGATAAATACACAAAGGGATAGATACACAAAGGGTTAGATACATAGATAGATAAACAAAGGGATAGAAACACAAAGGGTTAGATACATAGATAAATACACAAAGGGATAGATACATAGATACACAAAGGGATAGATACATAGATAAATACACAAAGGGATAGATACATAGATACACAAAGAGATAGATACATAGATACACAAATAGATAGATACATAGATAAATACACAAAGGGATAGATACTCAAAGGGATAAATACATAGATACACAAAGGGATAAATACATAGATAGATACTCAAAGGGATCAATACACAAAGGGATAGATACATAGATACACAAAGGGATAGATACATAGATAGATACACAAAGGGATAGATACTCAAAGGGATAAATACATAGATAGATACTCAAAGGGATAAATACACAACGGGATAGATACATAGATACACAAAGGGATAGATACATAGATAGATACACAAAGGGATAAATACATAGATACACAAAGGGATAGAAACAGATGCGCATAGATATTGTGATTTGATCCTTTAACTGGATAGATAGACAGAATAATGCAGGTATGGATAGATAGATGGATAATTGCATAGATGGATATATTGATAGATACTTAGATGCATAGACGGGCTGATTGATAGATGCGTAGATTTATAGATTGATCCATAGATGGATCGACAGATAGATAGATTATTGTAAAGCGCTGCAGAAGCTGTTGGCGCTATATAAATGATGTTAATAGTTATAGTACAGTATGGTGAGATCCCAGTTCTCCTTTATTCAGTTTTCCTGTCCTAGCTGAGAATGACCTTGAAAATCTCTTTTCCCTGTACAGGTGAGGTGCAGTGCTTTGATGGATCATTGGATTCAATGTGTTTGTCAGGGTCTCTCAATGTCCTGGGAGCAGAGGACAGAACTCTACCTCAATAACTTTAGACTTCTATATGAAAGAGTTTTATCTCCTTTGATTATTTATTTCGTTATTTTTTTTTAATTTATACAGTGGAGAGACTGTTACCATATTTTTTAATTAGTCCTGTAACTTTTGGATAAATCACTGTGGATTCCTTTCTAGAAGCCAAAATGCTAGTTCTATCCGGATGAGACCTGCGCGCTCATTACTGTTTGCAGACGGGTTTATATAAAATGGATTTGATCCCAATTAAAAGACACATAATGAGGAGGCTGCCGCTGAATGAACCCGTGGAGTCCTGAGCTGGACTCTCCGACTGACACTTTGTATCCGAATCTTAATGTTGTTTTATTGCATTCTGTGCATTCTGGGAAACAAGCAGATACAATCAAATCTCATAAACGTCAGCCTGATAGTTTTAGCAGCTTCTTTTTATTACTTATAACCTGTAAGATAGATCCTGGGATTATTCATCTTGTGTTACGCAGTGTCCATGTGAAGTCCTCAGATCTTAACCCCTTGAGGACCAATGGTCTTTAAAGTCACTGCATTTATGACATAAATGTTACATTGTTTTTCCTTAAGGGGTTAATGTTATACCTGCGCATTTTACAGTTAATAAAAAGCTGTATTATGTGAATATTTATTTTTGGAGGAAGTGTAGTTTACGGATATCTAAACGGGGCTGCCATTAATGATTTTATTATCTGAGATATAAGGGGTTATTCAGAGAGAGCCCATCTAGCCCCAAAATGTCACCAAACAGTGAATTTCCCCATACGGTGACATTTCGGGGCCATTCGGCAGCTCCAGTGCCTGTTCGAAGGCAGTGAAATCCCCATTGAGAAGCAATGGTTAATCTATTCAGAGACACCGAACAGCAGTGAAAAGTTGCCGAAGTTCCCTGCTGTTCGGTGTTTTCATTCGGCAGGTTTATTCAGGCGAATCCCATAGGTTTCAATGTTAAAAATATTCCCGTTTTAATCCAATATCTAATAAACCGTTTATTATCTTAATCTGCAGCAAAAAGTCTCTTTATTTATTGATTTTTTTAGGATCTTTTAGGCATTTTTCAGGATTTTTTCTGTAATATTTTATTTCCATTTTTGTAAAATCATTTTTCTTGTTTTCTGTAGCAGACCTTTTTATTATCATTCATTGGAATTTATATGTAAATTACAGGCATTTTCATTGAGTAGTATTTTTGCAAACAGCGTTTCAATTTTGACACTTTCAAGCGTATTGTTTGTTGTTTTTGTTTTACCCCGTACGTCAGCTTGTTGGCTTTTTCCAGCGCTCTCATCGGTGGCTCATCAGAATGAGTAGAGTGTCCCTTTAACGTGTGCTAAAGGACACTGCACCCACTTGTGGTATTTTGCTCATTTTATTTCATGTGTTCCCCCAATATATATTTTTGTATTTTTATCTCCACTTTTTGAGGATTATCCTTTTTTTTTCCCCTTGCCGTACCGATGTCACTTTCTACCGTTCAGCAACATCCCCACTGTGACTATGTTAATAAGACCTTCACATAAAAAGCGGTTTGATATTTCCAAAGCGCTGACCTACTGAGCGTAAAGAATTACCTGCGCTCAGTGTATTTTTCATTTTTGGGCTCTGTGTATCTCGGCTGCGGCGCTTTTGGCTCCGAAACGGTTAAAATCAGGAGCAGGCTTTGATTGTTTTAGTCTTTTCTAAAGCGCACGAGGCCAAATGCCTTGTAATTTATTAATTTGCCCATGGAGTACACAAACGAGCGGATTATGCCGATTTTCAAGGACATACATTCTCCAGCCTGTCAGACTTATTTAGTTTCTGCTTAGGGCAGCCACAGACATTCAGCCACAAGCTTGATTTAAACAATTGCCGTTGTCTTGTTGCTTTAACATTAGCGAACGTAATCCAAAAAACCGAGTCCTACTGATTGGCCATTTAGGAGCAAGTGCGGTGAATCATGTTTACTAGGATGCGGCCAATGAAGGGCGAATTATGGTGCCTTAAAGCAGAAAAAAACAACATGTTGTTCCGAGTCAAGAGCTCAGCCATGCAAATTAAGCAAATTTCACGTCGGGAACCCATTCCCTGACCGAGTCGAAAGTTTTCTTTTTTGAAAGAACTGACATACTGATTAGATTGCGGAGGAGGGATTGTGCTATTTTGTACCCGGCTGTGTTTAATGTTTTATTTTGTTTTGTTTGTTTGTATTGTGTTTTTTTGTGTTTGCTTTTCAAATCAACAGAAAAGAATAACAACTTTTTTCACTTTTCATTTGAAATACAGAATTTTTACATTATGGTGAGACACGGCTAGATTTATAACTAGGCAGAGTAGGCATGTGCCTTGCTCTGTAAAAAAACTACTTTTTTTTGCTTACGATCGTTTAAACCACTGTATCTTTAGAGCGCTAAGGGCTAGAGGGACATATGAGGTATCTTTGGAAAGGTCAGATTATGGCCTTTCCAGTGGCATCAAATATAACCAGGTTAGATTTATGTAAAAATAAAGTAACAAATAAAATAATATTTTTCTCTTTTTTTGTAACGCAGCAATATTATACAGTTTAAAATTATAAAGTGAACAGTGATGCTGCGCTAACTCACCTTGTCATTTCCCACACTGCCAGCAAGTGTGGAGCTGATGATTCAAAGCATTGTTTCATTGACAATCTAGACCGTGGCGCTGCAGTGAGGAGAGACAGGGGGGACTTTGGAACCTGTATCTCTGAATTGTACAGTGCACAAGGTTAAGGGAGGTGTCACTGGAAAGGTCAGAGTCTGGTCTTTACAATGATACTAAACATGGCCATGTGACCATGTAATGTGCAAAAAAAAAGTAAATGCTAAATTTAACTAAGGCAACAGATTCTGCCCCTTGTTTTTTAAATTTTTTCTTAGTTTGGGGTTTTTTTGGGGGGTAGGAGCACTCCACATTTCTCTGCCTACAGGCTCCTGAGATGCAAATCCGGCCCTGGTGAGGCATCACAGCCGGTGGTGTACCACGTTTCCCCTCTGCATGGGCAGTGCTTGCTGTGGGCTGCCCTCAGCAGTGACGTCTATGTGCCGGTATGTCAGACAGCGCGCTGACAGTCAATCAGGTTCACGGAGTTCGCAGAGGGCATTCCTGTAGGAAGGCCATCCACTCAGAGCTGCCAATCATCCAGTCGCCATGCCACACAGACGCGATGACAAAACTTTAATAAGGACTTACTTGGTTTTTCAAAAATACGCGTTAACAAAAACATGCCAACAAATAAATAATGAATAATTTCTCTAAATTTCTTGAAATAGAGAAATTACTCATTGGACTTTCTGACTACATACTTGTACTGCTCTTGAAAAAGTCTATGGACTAGACGAAACGCGTCAAGCTATGTTATAGTCTTATATTTATCTTATTTTATCGATAAATATTTTATTTTTTATTCGCAATTTGGCTAATTCATATTGTCATCATTCCGGATCCTGATTTTACTCTCGGCACACCTCAGCGAATTCTCCATTGCTTCCCCCACTCACCATGGATAGAGTGGCAGGGATAAGAACATTCACCCAGCTGGGAAATACCATTCGGTAACTATTTCAGTCCCATGATTTTAAATGCCTGCCTGATACAGTATCGTGTGAAAGAACCGTCTGGAACACAAAATCCTCGAAGCTTAGGCATCACAGGTCTGAGTTTCCAGCTTTCCACTCAATGCTTGTTTTCTAACTCCGTCGTGTTTGGGCATAAACGATTATTGTCGGAACAATGCGATCAGGATTCCAGACGAAGTCTTGCGTAATAGCAGTAAATGCAGCAGTTTCCTCAGCAGAGCTCAGAAAAAAATAAGATATCAGCCTCTGCAGAGAGATGACTCGTTAGAGATATTTAACTCGAACTCCTAAATCACAGCCCGCTGATAAATTGTGCTATTATCACAAGCAACACAACTGCAGGATAATGACACGCAGTATCTCTCCACAGTGAGCCGTGCATTGTCTCATTCTTATGGGAGAGCTGCCGCATACGTAACTATACTATATACATTTAAGGCAAACTCCCGTGAACCGGAAAAGACCATTGCATGTAGGGTCACCTTTGGGCAAATCATATGCAGTTTGCTTAGATACAGGAAAATGGTGTCACGCCTGCGCCCTACCGGGGCGGCTGCACCAACCAGACGTATCCAGCCCAGTAACATGTATAAAACATAATTAGAAAAACAGATGTCATCTGCGCTTATCCCTGTAACACCAAGGGAAACAAAGCACAATTAGAGGTTTTTGTTTACTTGAATGGCAATTGATGTTTTAAGCCCACCTGCCATGCCAAGGCACCTCCAGTAAGACTCATGCTGTTTCTCAGTCATGAGACAAACTGGTGGGTTTCCTTTTATACCCTCCCCAGAAAAATTCCACTTTGGGATTGAAAACCCACCAGTTTTTTCTCATGACTGAGAAACAGCATGAGTGTATTTGACTGCTCAGGGAGCAGCTTTTGGCTTCATTAGATAGGACTCGCCTTTACTGGAGGTGCCTTGGCATGACAGGTGAGTTTATAACTTCAATGGCCATTAACGTAAACAAAAACCTCTAATTGTGCTTTGATTCCCATGGTGTTATAGGGATAAGCGCAGATGACATCTTTTTTTTAGAGCTGTGCATTCGTTTCGGAAAAATTCGGAATTTGTAACGAAATTTGATAATTCGTAGTTCGGAAGTACTTCCGAATAATGAATCAATCCGATACGCATTCGAAAAGGAACGGTATATAACAAATTTATTTCGTTTTACACTGTGTCATCATCATAAAAGAAAAATTGAATAATTGATATCAACTATCGAATTTAAAATGAACTATCAAATTGATCTGAACTTAAAATACAAGTAATAGTCAGCAAAGGACTTTATGAAACAAGTTAATTTTGTTTCACTGTTTAATTTGACTCAAATATTAAACCTGTGACACAGCTTAAAATTTAACCCTAGCTTTTAACAGCAAAATTTGATTAATTGGGGTTTTATTTAGTGATCCAAAATTCGAATTGATATATGAAATTCGAATCGATACGAAATCGATACGAAAAACAAAATGAAACGAAATACGAAACGAAATTAGTTCCGAAATTCTGAAATTATTTAAAAAAGGAACAAAACTAAATGTAGTCCCTATGGCCAGTACATGCCTGCTGCATGGTACGTGGTTGAATAACAAATCAGGGGCACAGACGTCTGATAACTTGGGTATCTTGTAATTGATGTGAATGCAGGACTTCTGGCTTCCTTAATTCAATTACTCCAGTCGGGTAGTTGGTCAGAGACTACTAAACTACAACTTAAAATTAAATATGTTTTAAAACCTTCACTGTTAAGATCAAGTATACTTGATCTTCAAAAGCACCATCTGGTGCTGCGGTATCGAGTATACTCGATCTGGTATAATTCTGGAGCAATGAAAAGGAATTTTGCTAATTGCGAACAAAATTAATTTGTAAATGAGCTCCAGAATGATCTGCAAAATTTTTAGAGCTGTTGAACAGGCAACGCAACAATCAGGGCCGCCATCAGGGGGTGACAACTAGAGGTGTGCATTCGTTTCGTAATGAATCGCAATTCGTTTGAAAATTCCTTAATTCGTATTTTGGAAGTACTTCCAAAATAACAAATCGATTTAATCCGAATTCAATCTAAAACTAAACAAAGTGGTATGTAGCGAAATTGATTAGCTATACTGTTTCACAAGAGAACCATTTATTAAATGATTCCTGAGCACGATTTGATTTATTGGGGTATTTAGTGATCCGTAATTCAACTCTATCAAATATTGAATCGATCCCAACTTACAATGCATACAAGTACTAAAGCAAACAACAATATGAAACGAATCCGATTCATTTGACTATTTCACAGAGCACCCTGTCCCTGTAAATTGGCCTGTAGTGCTGAATCTGTTGTCAGCACCACAGGCCAATAGACAGCTCAACATTTAACCCTAGCTTGCCTTTCAACAGCAGGATTTGATTTATTGGGGTTTTAGTTAGTGATCCGAAATTCGAATCGATATCAAATATCGAATTGATCTTAACTTACAATGGGGTTTTTAGTGATCAGATATTCCAAACGAAACGAAACAATGAAACAAAATTAAATAACAAAAACTAAATTATTTTGAAAATTAGGAAAGCAGGAGAGGAGGGATATGTTTATTTTAATTAGTTTACTGAAATAGCCAGCGGAGTGATCCGATATACCAAACGAAACGAGACAAAGAAGCAGAATGAAATAACGAAACAAAGTAACGAAAACTACATTATTTTGAGAAGTAAACAAAACAAATTTTCCAGCCGTGCACACCTCTTTGACAACACATGATACGTTCAGGAGCCCAATGGCTCAAAGGGGCCCTGGCCCTTGGTAAACCCTGTGCAGTTTGACTAAGTGTCAGAGATGTAAGGCTCCCTCTGTACCCCCCAGGACTGACCCACCAAGATACCAGCAAATTTCCCAGTTGGCCGCAGCACTTGGGGCGGTATGAGCACCCCGACTCATCACTGAGGGAGCGTTAAGTATGGATTTAGCCCACTCCCTGTAAAATTAGGAAAGCAGGAGAGGAGGGATATGTTTATTTAAATTAGTTTACTGAAATAGGCAGCGGAGGGAAGGGGGGCCCAAAACAGTGGCTCAGTAAGGGGCCTCAAGGATTCTGATGGCAGCCCTGGCAACAATTAAGAATGATGAGCTCTAAGAAGACGCCAATATGAGTCAGCCACACAATGTTTCGATCACTGCGCTGAATGATACCAGTGATTTAGGTCTCGCAAACAACATCTGTAGAAACATAAAACGGGCACAGGTTTGCTTGTATCAAAAGATGTTGCCTGCTACTAAATTAGGTTGTTTTGTCAGCGGAATTGTGCTGTTTGTCCCAGTGACAATCTACACACTAACGCATCGTAGCGCCAGGTTATCACTTATGAGCGGAAAAGCTGGCGAACTGGCCGGTAATTACATCAGCTTGGCACAAATCCCGCCGCAGCCCGACCCGAGCCCGGCAGGTTTGCAACACGCGGAACAATTGTCAGGCAGTTTAAAAGAATTATGTAAAAGCACAACAGAATTTGGACTTTATCATCGACGGCTTTCTGCTTAGAGCAGCTTTAATGATTTTTCTTTACAAGCCTGTTTTTTCCCTTCCGCGCATTAACTGTTCTCCCCGAGAGCATCTGGAATTTGATGATTAACCTTCGCAAATTTACAGAAATCCAAAAACTTCCTGTCCTAGGAGCCCCAGTTAAATGATTTATGTTGATGTGTGTTTTCTTTTAATTAATGTTGCTTTTTTTAACACCTGTCACTCATTTCTTACGCTTCATCCTGTCACCTGCCAGCCGCCGCTTTATATTTTTGGCATCTAATTGGACTGTCTATTGGGTTGCTTATGCGCAACGCAGGGATTCACTGTGATAGCCACTCTCTGGCAGGATTGGATGGGGCTTTATTCTGTTTCCAAAGACAAAAAGCAACATTGCGATATTTATCAGCAAGGACAGGCTGGTGGAAAATAAAGAAGTGGTGGCAATGGATCCGCTCTGAGACCAGTTGAGCTTGTTAACTGGCCGGGCCAGTATGGAGATCAAACCCTTATATCGAAAAAACCTAGAACAGTGATGGTGAACTTTAGCATCCTAGATGGTTTTATATTACATGTCCCATGATGCTGTGCCACCCTTAAGGTTGGGTAGATACCATAAAACATGTAGC
Source organism: Leptobrachium leishanense (assembly GCA_009667805.1). Taxonomy (NCBI): domain Eukaryota; kingdom Metazoa; phylum Chordata; class Amphibia; order Anura; family Megophryidae; genus Leptobrachium; species Leptobrachium leishanense. The sequence goes on from CM019072.1 coordinate 1,936,314, forward strand.
AATGAAACACCTCGGACACCAAGATTTGCCAGCACTGGTCTAGTAGATACATATGTATACAGGGCCGGTGCTAGACTATTTTGTGCCCTAGGCAAGACCAGGTATTTGCGACCCCCCCGATAAAAAATTGTCAACTGTTGAAATGCGGGGGACACACACACACTGCTTGCGCAGGGGGGACACACACTGTGCATGGGGGGACACACACACACTGCGGGGGGCAACACACACTGTGCACGGGGGCCGCACATGGTCGTTCGGTGCATATCATACCCCTCCATTGGTTGGGCACGGGATCGGTCTGGTCCTCTTTCTTTCCTCTGCCTCTCTCGTTCTCTCCTCTGCCTCTCTCTTTCTTTCCTCTGCCTTTCTCTTTCTTTCCTCTTCCTCTTTCTTTCCTCTGCCTTTTTTTTTCTTTCTTTCTTCTGCCTCATTTTTTCCTTTCATCTGCCTCTTGTGGCATCCGCACGCCATCTGGTGGCACCTACGCGTCACCATAAGACACCCACCTTCTGCGCCGCTAGCGGGGGGTCTGATTTGCGAGCCGTCACCGCGGGCTACACAGCCAAACAATGAGGAAGGGGTACAATAATAGAACCCAGGTTGGTGTTGGCTGCGCCCCTAGGTGGCAGTGTGAAGTTGCCTAGTGGAAGCACCGGCCCTGTGTGTATATATTGGTGTTTAATGGTGTGGATTGGGTGCATGCACTTCAGAGAACCTAGTACACACCGCTTGCATGTGTTTGCATACAAGGCTGTGTTAAATCATACATCTACTTCTTGTGATTAGGGATGAGCGTTCAGTTCGGATCAGTTCGGAGTTCGATTCGAACATCGCCCGATCGGCTGTTCGTCGAACTCTGAACATTTCCACATGTTCACCGCATGTTCGCCCACAATGCACCACAATAGACCACAATGCACTTTTCCACTGGCCTGAAGCTTGTAATTGGCTACAGCCTTGCACCTGACCAGACAGGTGCAAGACTATGCCAATCAAGGCTCAGAGTTCTGATTAGGCAAATTTTGCCCAATCATGGGCTCACAGAGCTAAGTCCCGCAGCACACTATACAGTCAGGTCCAGAAATATTGGGACATTGACACAATTCTAACATCTTTGGCTCTATACACCACCACAATGGAGTTGGAATGAAACAAACACAATGTGCTTTAACTGCAGACTGTCAGCTTTAATTTGAGGGTATGTACATCCAACTCAGGTGAACGTGTAGGACTTACAGCAGTTTGCAGATGTGCCTCCCACTTGTTAAGGGACCAAAGGTAATGGGACAGAATAATAATCATAAATCAAACTTTCCCTTCTTAATACTTGGTTGCAAATCCTTTGCAGTCAATCACAGCCTGAAGTCTGGAACGCATAAACATCACCAGACGCTGGGTTTCATCCCTAGTGATGCTCTGCTAGGCCTCTACTGCAACTATCTTCAGTTCCTGCTTGCTCTTAGGGCATTTTCCCTTCAGCTTTGTCTTCAGCAAATGAAATGCATGCTCATGGGATTCAGGTCAGGTGATTGATTTGGTCATTGCATAACATTCCACTTCTGTCCCTTCAAAAACTCTTTGGTTGCTTTTGCAGTATGCTTTGGGTCATTGTCCATCTGCACTGTGAAGCGCCGTCCAATGAGTTCTGCAGCATTTGGCTGAATGTGAGCAGATAATATTGCCTGAAACACTTCAGAATTCATCCTGCTGCTTTTGTCAGCAGTCACATCATCAATAAATACAAGAGAACCTGTTCCATTGGCAGCCATACATGCCCACGCCATGACACTACCATCACCAAGCTTCACTGATGAGGTGGTATGCTTAGGATCACGAGCAGTTTCTTTCCTTCTCCATACTCTATCTTCCCATCACTCTGGTACAAGTTGATCTTGGTCTCATCTGTCCATAGGATCTTGTTCCAGAACTGTGAAGGCTTTGTTAGGTGTTGTTTGGCAAACTCTAATCTGGCCTTCCTGTTTTTGAGGCTCACCAATGGTTTACATCTTGTGGTGAACCCTCTGTATTCACTCTGGTGAAGTCTTCTCTTGATTGTTGACTTTGACACACATACACCTACCTCCTGGAGAGTGTTCTTGATCTGGCCAACTGTTGTGAAGGGTGTTTTCTTCACCAGGGAAAGAATTCTTCGGTCATCCACCACAGTTGTTTTTCGTGGTCTCCTGGGTCTTTTGGAGTTGCTGAGCTCACTGGTGCCTTCCTTCTTTTTGAGAATGTTCCAAACAGTTGTTTTGGCCACGCCTAATGTTCTTGCTATCTCTCTGATGGGTTTGTTTTGTTTCTTCAGCCTAATGATGGCTTGCTTCACTGATAGTGACAGTTCTTTGGATCTCATCAGAGTTGAATCAGACTTCTGTATGTCTCCAATCTTTATACCAGAGTTGAATCAGACTTCTGTATATCTTTAATCTATATATCACTCACCATGTCAGGAAAAAACAAAAAGGACAGGCAGACGCTCCCAGACACAGATAAGAGGGCAAGCAGCCTCTGTGTCAGAAGGCAGTGCCCCTGGTCGTCGTGGACATGGTGCATCCTCTGCAGGGGCACGCTTGTCCTTTCTAACTGGTGCTGGCCGTCTTATGCTGCAGCAAAATACAGAGGATTTGCAGGATTGGCTAACCAGGCCATCCTCATCCTCCAAGTCCTCTGCCAGCCAGGCTTGTAGTGGTTTACAGTCCACCTCAGCTGCCAAAGCATCTAATGCAGCCTCCATGTCTACAGCTACTCCTGCCGTAGCCTCAACAACATACACGGAGCAGTCAGCTGAATTATTTGACTACAATGACAGTGACATGCTGCTTGAGGATGCGCAGCAACTCCAGTGCTCTGATTCAAACTCTGAGGTTAAGGAATGGAGTAAAATCAGCCTAGAGGGAGGGGGTGCCAGTGACACACAAAGAACTGGCACTCATGTTCTCCCAGCAGCTGCAGCATATTGTCAGGTTGGCTCCAGTGATGAAAGATAGGGGGTGATGAAGTCAGAGCTGCTCAGGTGCAGAGCGATGTTGTCTCAAAGCACACGTGCAGGAACTCTGCTGTCTGGGAGTTCTTCACAAAATGTGCAGCAGACTGCAGCGTTGCTATTTGTAAGCTATGTCTGAAGAGGATCAAGCGTGGGAAAAACATCACACACTTGGGTACCATGTGCTTGATAAGACATATGACCACCTGCCACGTATCCCGTTGGCACAACACTTTGCATAGGTCCTCATCCTCATCTGTCTCTACCCCCACTATATGTCCTGCCATGTCATTGCCTAAAACCTCCACTGACAGGGATGATGCTACAGTAATGGGTGTACCAGGTCCTTCCTCAGAATGTGACAGCATCCCATCAGCTGAAGATTTACACAGTCTGCTGCTGCCTTTCCAGCTGGTGGACTCTGCTTCCTTCCGTGAATTTGCCGAATGTGCTGTACCACAGTGGCAGGTTCCAAAACGCCATTTCTTTTCACGGAAGGCCATTCCAGCACTATACCAGCACGTGGAACACAATGTTATGGAGTCATTGGGAAAGGCAGTCAGCAGCAAGGTGCACATTACTTTAGACACGTGGTCCAGCAAGCATGGACAGGGCCGTTACATTTCCTTCACGGCACACTGGGTAACTCTGCTTGCAGCTGGGAGGGATCCAGGATGGGCTCTGTGCTGGAGCTTGCTCATCCACCACGCCTCCAGAAAGCTGCTTATATGAGGTCTGTCTACTCCGCCACCTCTTCCTCCTCCTTCAATGTCTCTGGCGAAATGGCAGTTAAACCGACGCGTGGAAGGGGCTACGCAATGGCTCAAGCAAAAAGATGCCATACTGTGCTTGAGCTGGTTTGTTTAGGGGACAGGAGCCTCACCGGGCCAGAAATTCTGTCAGCTCTGCAGGGGCAGGTGCAGAGATGGTTAACACCACGCCAGCTTCAGCTGGGAATGGTCATCTGTGATAATGGCAGCAACCTTCTCTCCGCCCTACGCCAGGGTAAGTCGACGCATGTACCATGCCTAGCACACGTCCTAATTCTGGTGGTACAGCGTTTCCTAATCAGGTACCCAGGGCTGGAAGAGCTTCTCAGCCAGACCAGAAAAGTCTGCAGCCACTTCAGACGGTCATTCCCAGCAAGTGTTCGCCTGGCAGAAATTCAAAGCGAATTCCACCTTCCCACAAACCGCCTGATCTGTGACATGCCCACCAGGTGGAACTCGACATTGGCAATGCTGTAGCATCTGCACAAGCAGCAGAGGGCCATCAATGAGTACCTGTGTGAGTATGGCATAAGGACAGGTTCAGGTCAACTTGGTTCCCCCCCCCGCAGTGGCTGATGATCAAGGATGCATTAACTATACTGTCACCATTTGAGGAGGCAACGAGGATGGTGAGCAGGGACAGTGCATGCATCAGTGACGCAATTCCTTTAGTGTTCCTGCTGGAGCGCACTCTGCAGGGAATTATAGATGTGGCACTAGAGGCAGAGCAGCGGGAGGAAGAGGAGGCCTTCCCTAGCTCTCAAGGCCCCGGTCTTAACGCAGACAGCATTTCTGCGGTTCCTCAGATCAGAGAGGAGGAGGATGAATATTTAAGTAGTGGGGGCATTGAAGGTGGGGATTCCTCAAGGGAGGGTTTTGTGTGCCCAGAAACCCAAGGACTAGTACGTGGCTGGGAGGAGGAAGTGCACTATGGAGTCATCCTCATTGACCAGGAAGACTCGGAAGCTAATGCCACCTCCAACCTACGCTGCATGGGCTCCCTGCTAAACGACTCCAGGATTCGTGCTATCAAGGAGAGGGATCATTACTGGTTGGCAACCCTTCTTGATCCACGATACAAGGGTAAAGTTGCAGAGCTCATCCTGCCCGCACAGAGGGAGGACAGGATGAAACAACTTGAGGACGCTCTAAAGCGACACTTGTGTAACACCTTTCCAGGTGCTGGTAGGTTACCAAGTGATGATGACACAGGAGCTTCTGAGGCTGCGGATGATCAGAGGAAGAGCGGTGAATGCCGGGGCCGCTTGACTGATGCCTTTTTAAATTTTTTTAGTCCACGACACCCAGGGATGTCAAATGTAGGCACCCATTGCCAGCGTCTTCGCCGTATGATGCAAGACTACCTAGGGGCAAGGGCAGACCTGAATACCTTTCCAGCAGATGATCCACTGGCTTACTGGGTGTTGAGATTGGATCACTGGCCAGAACTTAGCCAATATGCTATGCAGCTACTAGGTTGCCCTTCATCCAGCGTGTTTTCTGACAGGACGTTCAGTGCCGCTGGAGGTTTTGTCATCGACAAAAGAATGCATCTGTCCACCGACTCTGTAGACCAGCTGACATTTTTAAAAATGAATCAGTCCTGGATCAGCAGCTATCAACCTCCTGATGCTGACGTAACTGAATAGATCGGGGATCTCTTCTGCATTCCCAAAACCTCCACCACTGCACTCTTCCACAATACCACAAAGGAGTTACGGTGTGAAGGTACTTGCTGCCACCAAAGGTAAAATATTTGGGTGCACTGCCACTGATGCCTATACCAGATTCATATCATTTTAATATTTGACTGCAGGGTCCAACCATGCACTCTTCCACAATACCACAGAGGGGTTTCGGTGTGACGGCACTGTTGCCGACACTAAAGGCCCAATTTTAAAGCATCTATTGTTACGTTCATCCAAAGCCTGCATAAGTTTCACCATAATTTAGCCAAAAAAAATCACTATACTTGCCCTGCGTGTCCTAAAACGTCTCCTCTTTTCATACAGGCTGTCGCCCCAAGCAGTTGTTTATGAATAGATTAAAGGAAAACCATTTACCTTCATTTGAAATGTAATTTCTTTGTTTTTAAATGTTTCTATACATTCTACAAATCCGCCACTTCACGGGCAGGTTATGGGGACCTCCTAGGCACGATATTTGAAGGAATTTTTCATTTTTATTCTTAACCTTTATTTCATGGAAAACTCACTGTTCCTTTAAAAATGTTTTTTTAAAACTTTTTCTCCTTGTTTCCTGTCCCCCAGGGCACTACCCAACCCGGACCCCCATACACCTTTTATGGCAAATATCTTGCATATATGCCCTCTTAGAGGGCACTCTAAAAATCGAACGTTCGGGTCCCTTTGACTTACATTGAGTTTGGATCGTGTTTGAGTTTGAATTCGAACTTTTGAAATTGTTCGAGTTCGAAGTCGAACCAAACACGGGGGCGTGATCTGAAATTTTGCATTGGTGTGGTGATATTATCGATTCATGTGTATTTTGGATATGTTTTCATTGTGTATTTGTTTTTATTAGCTGTTAATGTGGCAATGACAAAAGTTTGACATTTATAGATGACAGTGTTTCCTAACCTTGCTCCTCAGGTCCCCCTAAGGCTGGGTTCACACCTAAGCGTTTTACAGCGCGTTCCTACGCACTGTAAAACGCTCAAACAGTGAAATATCATTATTCCCTATGTGGGCATATCACCCCTGGCCGTTTCTCAGCGCGCATGAACGCGCTGATAAACGGCCGACGCACAAAGAAGTTCGGGAGCTTCTTTGGTGCAGATATCAGCGCGTTCGTGGCCATAGAGATTGACGTGAACGCGCATTTGCGCGTTTTCCAATTCAAAAACATCCGTTTTCACATACTGCGCGTGCGCGTTATGTACATGAAGGTGTCCTGCCATTGCAAGGTGGGGGACATCAAGTCCAGCAGCTCATCAAAACTATTGTAAAATAAAATAAAAAAACAAAGGGGGAATTAATAGCAAATCAATCATATGGGACACAACAACAATAAAAGCAGGGTACATGTACTAACCTCTTTACCGTGTGTATTGCATAAACTTCTCCTCGTGTGCACGCAGAGTTGCAAACAACGCCCAGACCTGACCTCGTTGTCAGTCTGCAATGGTCGGATGCACCCAGTAGCGTCGCCTGGCCATCGCCTGCCTCCTTCTCCTCAAGCGCAGATATAAAGCTGCGATTGTTGCAATGGTGCGTCTTGGGCAGATCTCCATTTTGCATCTTTGGTTCGTGCAAAGGGAGGTCTTTTTCATTGGTTGCCTCCGTAATTAAGACAGTAAATTTCCTATTGGACACCTCTGTAGTCAATCACAAAACGCGCGTACAACGCGCGTTTCATTTTTGCAAAACGCTCGTGAAACGCAAGGAAAACGCCGGTGAAAAACGCGCGTTTTAAAAAAGCTTAGGTGTGAACCCAGCCTAACAGGTGAGGTTTGCAGGATACGTGAGGCACAGCACAGGTAACATGATTTGCTGCTCAGTGATTGCAGGATTCAGTCTCCCCAAGGTAATCCTTAAAACATGGCCTGTTAGGGAGATCCAAGGACCAGTTGCTTAGAGGAATGAGTTCAACACAACACATGTCCTCCTTGACTGGAAATCTACCTAGATAAACAAACTATGAGTGTTGATCTAGGCTACAAAAGTAAAAAGTAAGAGAGCGTCAACATGCATGACAATAAAAATGATTGGTTAAACAACCCATATATTCATCAGGTAATATATTAAAGTTTAGACACAATGTAACAAATGGAAGCATTGGCACTGCTTAAATCATATCACCTGTGCTGTGTTTCAGGTTTCTGGCAAACCTGGCCTTTTAAGGGTACTTGAGGACCAAGGTTGGGAACCATTGCTCTAAAGTGTGCAAGGTTTGGGGAGTTTTGCGATCTCTGCCCAATATCTTATAAATTATTTTCACCTTGGAATGAATCCTCTTTCATCCATTATTCCGCAATAACAGGAACAAATTTGCATACACAGGACTCGAAAATATCACTGACATTTTCCGTCTAGATTGTGCTATCAGATAGGAGATTGAAGGACATTCACCAGCCCACCTAATATTTCATTATAATAATAAATTGTGCCAACACTTGATAAAGGCATCTCTGCTGAAATGTTGGGTACCTCTCTCGTCACATTTCTTCTTGGCTATTCCAATACGATGCTTCAGTTTCGTTTATTGAATTTTTACAGGGATATTTAAAGAGCACTCCGGTGGAATTTTGGTGCTCTTTCGTTTCGGTGCTCTCTTATTCCCCACACATTGGGGAGTAAAATTTGCTGACCCTGCAGTGAATTCAGCATTCAGCGCAGGGTCCCCGAAGTACAGGGAAAAGCCGCTGAACACATCTGAAAAACCGCTGCAAAACTGCCGAATAAAGGAGAAACTGCCGAAAAAACATAGGAGCGATCCGATAAGCAGAACGCATCCGACAATATGCTGCAAAACCGCCGTACGCATCCGAAAAAATCAGACGATCTGCCGAACAGGGCGCCGACCAGCCACCAGCTGGTGACTTTGGTAAAGGCAGTTTCCGTTGAGTGTAGGGGATGGAAGCCTGATTGTAGGGGGTCAAGTAGGGAATTAGAGGACAGGAAGAGGGAGAGGTGTTGGACATGTGAGACTGAGAGTAACTGGTAGTAGTACTGGTCAAGCTCTCTGATTGGCTGCACTGACAGGAAAGTTTATGTGCAGTGCAGTAATTAATAAAATTTGTTTGTTCCTAAATCCCCAGTCTAAAAACCACAATACAAATGATCAAATAAAAGCAGTTTTGTAAATTTGAATGTGCAATAAACCGAGACCGACGTGTGCAACAAATGAACCCGAAATAACGAATGAACCCAAAATAACAAAAGAATCCGAAATAACGAGTGAACCCAAAATAACGAATGAACCAGAAATAACGAATGAACCCGAAATAACGAGTGAACCCAAAAAAATGAATGAACCCGAAATAACGAATGAACCCAAAATAACAAAAGAATCCGAAATAACGAGTGAACACAAAATAACGAATGAACCCGAAATAACGAATGAACCCGAAATAACGAGTGAACCCAAAATAACAAATGAACCCAAAATAACAAATGAACCCAAAATAATGAATGAACCCGAAATAACGAATGACCCCAAAATTACGAATGACCCGAAATAATCTCTTTCAAAACTCCCCAAACCCAAAATAACGAATGAATCCAAAATAATGAGTGAACCCAAAATAACAAATGAACCCAAAATAACGAATGAACCCAAAATAACGAATGAATTAGAAATAACGAAAGAATCCAAAATAATGAATGAACCCAAAATAACGAGTGAACCCAAAATAACGAATGAACCCAAAATAACAAATGAACCCAAAATAATGAATGAACCCGAAATAACGAATGACCCCAAAATAACGAATGAACCGGAAATAATGAGTGAACCCAAAATAACAAATGAACCCGAAATAACGAGTGAACCCAAAATAACGAATGAACCCGAAATAACGAGTGAACCCAAAATAACGAATGAATTAGAAATGACGAAAAAATACAAAATAATGAATGAACCCAAAATAATGAGTGAACCCAAAATAACGAATGAACCCAAAATAACGAATGAACCCAAAATAACAAATGAACCCAAATAATGAATGAACCCAAATAACGAATGAACCCAAAATAACGAATGAACCCAAAATAACGAATGAACCCGAAAAAGTGAATGAACCTGAAATAACGAATGAACCCAAAATATCGAATGAACCAGAAAAACGAATGAACCCAAATAATGAATGAACCCGAAATAACGAATGAACCCGAAATAACGAATGAACCCAAAATAACGATTGAACCAGAAAAATGAATGAACCCAAATAACAAATGAACCCAAAATAACTAATGAACCCGAAATAACAAATGAACCCGAAATAACAAATGAACCCAAAATAACGAATGAACCCAAAATAACGAATGAACCCGAAAGATCGAATAAACTCGAAGTAACGAATGAACCCTGAATCCGAATAACTTATCGTATCTGGAAAATGCAAAGATATATACAAATGACCCAAAAATATGAATAAAATCTTCTCACGAATGACACATTTCAAATGAAAATTAGTGATCCGAAGTAATGCATAATCCAAATATAACAAAAAATGTCACTTAACAAATGAAAACATAATGAAACGAAACAAAAGTTTTCGACGTGCGCATGTCTACTGCAATTGTTTGTCTGCGGCTCCCTGTTATTCCTAGGCCGGCGGCTGGGTCGGAATAGGTGCCATAAAAGGAACCCAGTAAGGAAAATCAGCTCACATTGATTTTTTTCCATTACCGACTCCCTTTATCGGCAATCTTGGAATAGGGCCCCATGTTGGTAGCTGAAGGTTGCATTTATGATGATTGTGTTTGAAAAACAATAGTTTTTGCATTTTTTTCTTATTTGAACATGACATGCATGGTTACCCATAGCCTTGATTTTGGCGATAGTCTCTGAAGGTCATTTTAAGGTCAGTGACGAAAAAAATTAACCTGTTGTGTTATTTATAAGTCTCGACAGCTCCATCCTCAGCCAAAACTTTCAAACTCCCCGAATCCAGTGGGATAAACCCATCGGAAGTGGTGATACTCTGTTGTTCTCGCCCGTCAGTCTTCGCATTAGGTTTTTGCTATACTCAGCTGTGATTACCGTCCTCTCTGCAGCTGGCCGGCTTGTATAAAGTGGTGTTATTTGCTTGTGCTGAGGCCACGATAATTCCCATATTTGTATGCATTCACGCCGCAGCCCTGATTGCGTAAAAATATACATCGTGTGTCCTCTGAATGTGACTGACTGAGGCCAATCAACGGATCAAAATATCACTGATTGGATATTATAACCAGATTGCATCTCCTTTCAGCTTGAGACGACTCTTTGTGTTCGTGCCTTGAAAGAGATGTGTTGTTCAGCACAATGTCGCCTTCATTGTTACCTCCCCAAAAAACGGTGGCGTTCAAAATAATACAGGCAAGATATTCCGCCTGTTGTGTCGATGGGATCTTGTTAAAAGGAGCTTTGAATGCAAAGCATGAAGCATCTCTCCGGCTGACAGAAATCTGACAATCGTTCCATGTGGAAGACAACACTAATCAACAACAGCTCCTGCCAGGAGGAGAACAGAGGAGCCCCAAAATAAGCTATTTATTCATCAGTGTCAAGATTGCCCTTATGCTGAAGAGCCCCCAGTTGCCTGTGATACGTTCGGTTTTGCTTTTTTGAAGGAGTGGTGGTATTTATAGCCAAAGAATGGATCAAGTACGTGACAGCCGGGCAGTGTCCAGCCTCAGCTGATAAGGCAGAGGCTGGAAAATGGAAATAATTCAGACCGACTGTCTTCACGTCATTAAAAAACAAGAAAAAAACTGTTATTTCGTCTTTTGCCATGGTATAAATTATATCAAAAGACCAGATTAATTCTCGAAGACAGAAATCGTGACATTTGGGAATCCTCTTGCAGTTAGTTTTTGCATATATGCATTTACACCGCCTCGTTACTTTGTGTCTGTGAAATGTCGCAGGTCTCTCGTAACTAAGGAGAGGTTAAGTAATGTAATTTGGGCTGGTTTAAGTTTGGTTTAAATATGTTGAAACTATAGACAGAAGGAGTGGCTAGATATACAATATACAGTGTACTCTGGAAAATACTATTGCTACCCCTGCGCATATGGGTGGGATTCACTAAGCATTGATATGGGTGCGCTGTGCCTCGATATCGACATGTAACTGCCAACCTAATTCATGATGCGCAGAGGAGCAGAGCGTTCTGAGTACATAGTTATGGGGCGTTCCTGGCTGGAAAGCCGGGATCTGCCCAGTCGTGAGGTTGGTGTCACTAGACATTGCGGAGAGTTAAATGGCCATAATGGGTGCCCCGGTGACTGTTATGCCATCCCTAAGCTGAAGGGTGAGGTCTTAATATTGAGAGTAGGCAGGCTCTTGTCCGTCCTATGTCCAATAAACCCCACAAAAGTTACCCCCATAGAAAAATAAATATACCCCATCTAGCACCCTCTATACACCCCTTATACACACTGTTATATACTTCACCTATCCCCACCTCTCCATACCCAACCCCTTAACTATCGATTAATATATACATATACATAATACACAAGATTGTATATATATATATGTATATATATATATACAGTATATATATAAAAATCACGAGTATAGCAGTACATAGTGATACCTTTTTTTATTGTACTAACGTTACATTTAAAAGACAAGCTTTCGAGAGTGTACCTTGCTTCTTCAGGTCTGGAAGCTATACTGATCAGTATTCTAGAATTGAAAATTAAGACATTAAGGGGCACACGGGTGGGGGGTTAGATGTCGTAAATAGTGAGCGTCAAGTTGTCATGATGGTATCACTGTGTTTTATGGGCCTAAGATCTCTCATGTGTTTATTTTCCCATTTTTGACCATACTATTTGACTCTCACTATTTACGACATCTAACCCCCACCCGTGTGCCCCTCAATGTCTTAATGTTCAATTCTAGGATACTGATCATTATAGTGTCCAGACCCGAAGAAAAGAGGAACACTCTCGAAAGCTTGTCTTTTATAAGTAATGTTACTCCAATAAAAAAGGGATCACTAGGTACTGCTAAGTGTAAGGTATGTCAAAATCAGGTACCCCATTAAAATAAACCAGGTACCCCATAAACATACAATAATAAATGATACATTATGAAGTAAACTAATGGCATTTATATTAAACCACCAGTAGATGGCAGCAGAGTGAAAAGCCTGAATAATGAGCAAGTGTTTATCTAAGATGCTTCCTGAGCAGGTGGGAACCAAAGAGCAGAGCTTTCGTTTCTGGTAGAAACCAAAGTATTCAAGTACACTCCTACCAGAACTGAAGTCATGCTTTGTGTGTTGCAGAAAAGTTTAAATAAAAACACTTATGGTTTCACCCAGCCCGCTCCCTTCGCACATTGGAATTACTGAGCATACTTTCAGCATATGTGCAACCAGGGCCGGATTAGCATAGGGGCAGATGGAGCAGCAGCTCCAGGCTTATGCCCCGGAATAGGCCCAGAGAAAAAATAACAATGTCTGCATTGATGGACATTTGGACCTCATTAACTCCAACACCATAGCAGCTATAGGGACATGCGAGTTATCACTGGAAAGGCTAGAGCATGACCTTTCCAATGATACCAAACAGGACCAGGTTTAATTTAAAAATAAAATAATAAATATTTATTTTTTCTTTCTAACACAGCAATATTTTTCACTTCTCAATTATAAAGTGAACAATGATGCTGCACTAACTCACCATCTCGAGTGTGGAGGTGATGGCACGATCCGTTATTACGAATTGTTACACCAAAAACCTAAACCCCCGCACTGCAGCAAAGTGCACTGGGAGGGACTTTGGAACCCTGCGTCACTAATCTTTACACCTCACAAGGTCAAGGGAGGTGTCATTGGACAGGTCAGCGTCTGGCCTTTGCATTAATACCAAACATGACCATGTAAAATCTAAAAGAAAGGAAAACCAAAAAACTTTTTATCTACTTATTTTTAGTTCCAAAGTGATGGCATTGTCCATTTGTTACGTATAAAAATGAGCAATACCACTGCCATTACTAACCTTGTCATTTCCCACGCTGGGAGCAAGATCAGTGTTTTATACATAGTCATATTATTCAATAAACAACTTCCTCCAAAACACAAGGGAAATATTTCATTTTTTTGGTTAAAAATGTATATTTTATAAGAAAAATGCAGTAACAGCATCCCATTTCAATTTTTTTAACAAAGCCCTATAGAATATATAACCACAAAGGTTTGGATGGTAAAATGTGCAAAAAATATTATACACGCTGTAAATAATTGAAATCTGAATGTAAATGTCCTCACACAGTATCTTCCTGGTTAGATATACCCGTTTCTGCACTATTAGATAACCTAAAATATGCTTTCATTTCATTAAATTCCAAAAAAAGCCCATCAAAATCTTCAGCTCCAGGCCCATAGAGATCTTAATCCGGCCCTGTGTGCAACATATACTCTGGGGATTTTGGCATCTGGACTAACACGGCCTATCTAATATATATATAAAACAAACCAAGAGAAGAGCACTCCTTACACAAATCACACCATCTCAAACCTCAGACAATTTAAAGATTCTTGGCAGATTTTTAACCATCTAACTCCGGTGATAAATTATGGGAATTTAGCTCACAAAATATGACATGCTTAACCCCTTCACTATTAAGTGATTTTCCAAAAATCCATTGTCAGGAACCAGTGGTTGTTTGGAAAATCATTTTTAATTAATTATACAGTAAGAAATATTTAGGAATATTTGTAATAACCTGTTTGGCAGGGAGATGTTGCCATCTACTGGCCAAAAGGAGTTACTGCAGGTACAACTGCAGCCCCTGGCTCCGTGCGTCGGCTGGGGAATGTCCAAGATATCAGGGCATTCCTAGCTGATTTGCCAATTTTAAACAGTTTTAGCACCTTGGGCATCAAGCCCACAGGGCTAAACCTTTGAAGAAAAATTCTGGAGCCTAACGCAAACAAAATTAGTTTGCAACAAACAAAATTAATTTGCAATCATACAGAATAGCCCCAGATCACATTGACATTACTTCAGGCTGCTGTGTCTGCTACCGCTGATAGTGTATACACTATCACGGTGGCGAAGGGGTTAAGCTTGTCACAGTATAACTGTATCCCATCGATGACAGGTCCTATGCTGAACCTAGGATTAACTCACTGACGGCAGAATCTTTCCTGGGGTTCCCAGTGATTCAAGATTAAATAGAACCTGTGATGGAACACCTGCAACTAAGCTTAGTACAGGAAGAGTGCTGCCTCGCCTGGTTGCTGTATTATACATGTCGAGGGCTGACAACCCTCCAGGCAAGCACAGCTTCCTGTTGCAGGTATATATTATATGTCTGAATAAATAGCATTTTTTTAAAAGAAATTATTTATATCCCACTAATACATGGATCAATAATCCTGATAGCAAACTGAATTAAAACTCTGGGGGGAAATAAAGTACGTGTGATTGGAGCTGCTGTAACTTTTCCTCCAGGTTGCAGTTGGGCAAGGTCGAGCTTCATTGTTCTAAGTTTGAAATAAACAAGTTGCTCTCTCGGCGATAACACAACATGTAAAGCGATATATAAAAAGGAATCTGTTTATAATAATTCACAGACCAAAATGTTAATAAGTGCGTTTCTAACCATCCTCAAGCAGGTGATAAATCTTCACTAATGGCTGCCTGGAGGTGTTCACTGCACTGCACCAGAGCTTGGTACACACCAGCTGGCTGTATAATGAGGTGTGCGCACATGCATAGATTCATCATGGATCCTGGATAAAAGTAATTATTATATACGTGTGTGTGCGTGCGTGCTATATGATGGAATGGCTTGCACTCTTGCTCATTTGTCTCTTTATTGGCATTGCACAGTACATTAAAATATAACATTTAACCCCCACCGCGCTGCACATAGCTGGGGATGGATCCATGCCGTAGCCAAAGTGCATCACCATCAAAAATATAATAATAAATAATGAGATCACAGCCTCTAATCAGAAAGGACGTCTAGACGCCGACTCTTGATTTCAGCAATATATGTTTAGATTGCATGTTCTGGATTCATATAATATCTCACCCCGACTCATTCATTCAATCAACCCCAGAAAGATATACAGGGTTATTCAAAGAGAATCGAAAAGTCCCCGCACGTTCGGTGACTTTTCGTTCTCTTCAATTCGGTGCGATTTGGCGATCCCATTTCGGCGACCCTGCGGTGTATTCAGCAAGCACCACAGGGCCGTTGTAGTGCAAGGAAAGGACACCGCGAACCCGCCGAAAACTCACCGCAAAACCCAGCGAAGGCACACTGAAAACCCACAAAAACTTCTGGATTAACCCGCCGAAAACGATGGAAAAACCCCAGCAGGAGCCGATCACTCGCAGCGCAGCCGCCGGAAAAACCCGACACCGCAGACGATTGGAGTGAAAAAAAAAAAACAGTATGCTTGAATGTTTGAGAAGTAAAACGCTGTTTGCAAAGAAACTACTGAGCGAAAATGTCTGAAATTTATACATAAGATCCAATGAATGATAATATAAAGGTCTGTTACAGAAAAAAGAAAAAATGTTTAAAAAAAAATAAAAAATCTGAAAAAAGTTTTTGGCAAACAAATCTCGAAAAATGCTTAAAATATTCCAAAAAATCTATCAATAAAGAGACTTTTTACTGCAGAATATTATAATCAATGGTTTATTACAGGCCTCAAAATTTCCACTCGCCTGCTCGCATTTGGCGAGTGGAAATTACATGAGGGCGAGTGGGAATGCAGAGGCAATGCTGGAAAAGGGTTAGGTGGGGCAACTAGTGGCGAGTAACTCTTAAGGCCTGGCTAGTAGCTCAGGGCTTGAAATTTTGAGGCCTGGTTTATTAGATAAACTGGGAATATTGGGAATATTTTTAACATTGAAGCCTATGGGATTCGCCTGAATAAACCTGTCGAATGAAGCCACTGAATGGCAGGGCAATTCGGCAACCTTTCACTGCTGGTTTGTGTTCTCTGAATAGACGAAGCATTGCTTCTCTATGGGGATTTCACTGCCCTCGAACAGGCACCGTATGTGCAGGCAATTCGCCAACATTTGGCGAACTGCCTGCTCTCTGGATAGCCGAATGACCAAGAAAGGTAACCGAACGCTGAATTTCAGCGTTCGGTTACCTTTCGACAGCCATGCGGATCTCTTTGATTAACCCTGATAGTGCCAAGTCAAACTCGATCCAAGCTGATCTGCTAATGCACGTAATCATAGGCGTGAGCAGGAGGTGTGCTGGGTGCACCCAGACACACCCTAATGTTGAGTGAAGAGTCCTCTTTCACCTCCTACATTGGCATTTAAGATGTCCCTTATCTGGTTCATGATGAGCAGCATAAAAACAGACTGGCTCTCAGATTGCAGCTTGTTATTTCTAATGAAAAATGTGTATTTTGCACAAAATGTTCCAAATATTAGTCTTCAATTAATAGGCGTTCCATGGGTGCACACCGTAATGTAACGGGCTGTGCGTGCCAGTGCGTGTAATTCAAGGCCTTGTGTATTCTGCTGCAGGGGTAGCTGCCCGTTGGGTCAGGATTGAATATCTCGCCCACATACCATGGCATTTAACTTGATCCCATTTTTATTTGGAAAACGGAGACCTGGTTTGGTCAAAAAATTGGCTACATGGTGTGCTTGAATGTCACAACAATATTTACATGCTGCTGGAATTTTGGGAATTTTTATTCCTCCAGATGCTGGCAGATTCCATGCACACGTCCAGCTGCTGGGTATTTACCAGTTTGATGTATGTTACCGGGTCAACTATTCAGTGATTAAGTCCCTCTACAATCTCTAATACAGATTGAGCACCCACTTATCCAGAATTCTTGGGACCCCGAGCCTTCAGGATTGCGGATTATTCTGTGTTTCAGCGTGTTCAATGATTCAGTGTTTCAGAATCGGAGAGAATCCGACATTTGAGAGGAACAGGACCGCGGCTCTTCTTCCTGTTGCAGCCACCAGCGTGTACATTATTATTGGGGTTATTCAGAGAGCCGATCTGGCATCGAAATGTCATTGAAATGGGAATTTCCCCGTACGGTGACATTTCAGGGCCATTCGGCTATTCAGAAAGCAGGCAGTTCGCCAAATTTTGGAGAACTGCCAGCAACTACGTTGCCTGTTCGAAGGCAGTGAAATCCCTCATAGAGAAGCAATGGATAATCTATTCAGAGACACCGAACAGTAGTGAAAAGTTGCCGAAATTCCCTCCTGCTCTGTTTTCATTCGGCAGGTTTATTCAGGCGAATCCCATAGGCTTCAATGTTAAAAAATATTCCCGGTTTATACAATATCTAATAAACCGCTTATTATTTTAATCTGTAGTAAAAAGTCTCGTTATTTATAGATTTTTTAAGGATCTTTTAGGCATTTTTCTGGATATTTTCAGCAAAAAAAATTTGCCTTTTTTTTCTTTAACACGTTTTATTCTTTTTTATTATCATTCATAGGATATTAAATGTAAATTACAGGCATTTTCATTCAGTAGTTTTTTGCAAACAGAGTTTCAAGTTAGACAGTTTCAATCGTATTGTTTTTTTTTTTACCCCATTCGTCAGCCTGTCGGCTTTTTCCGACGGCTGGTTGGCGCTGTGATCGGCGGCTCGGCGGCTTTTACCAACGTGTTTGGTGTGTTTTTTGCGGCGGTTCCTGTGGGTTTTGGGTGGGTTTTCGGCAGGTGTTCGGTGGGTGTGCGGCGGGTTTGCGTCGGGTTTTCCCTGCACTCCGGGGACCCTGCGGTGAATGCTGAATTTACCGCATGGTGGGGAACTTTGATCCCCCGAAGAGCAGGGAACTGCGGGGAACGAGAGCGCACCAAAACATCGGCGACATTACAGTGGTCTCTGAATAACCCCTTAAATAAAAAAGTCTCTGTAGAGCTTTTCTAGTAACTGTGAATTCTCAGGTTTTTGCAGTATTTGCTGGAGCAATTCTGTGCAGACCAGGAAGTAGCTCAGCCAATCAGGAGTCTCTTATTCTGGTCTTTGGAGCCAGAGCACAGGGCTTTAAAACCCTGCTCTGTGTTTTGAGGTGGCGTGGTGCTTTTATTGATTGTTTTGTTGTTGTTGTTTTTTTTAAAGAGACACAAACAACCTGTCTATTATTATTATTATTGTTGCTATTATTATTTATTTTTGTGGCGGATGTTAAAGACCCTTAAGACACTAGCCACTTGCCTTTGAAATCCCCTTCTTTTTTATCTGTTTTACTTAAATGAATTAAAATTGTATTAATAAATGTCTAAATATGTCAATCCTCTTGCATTCATCGAGATTAAATCCTGTGAACGCTGTCCAGCATATTTGTTGTTTTTCTAACGACTAATCCGGATACAATCTCAGCAGCCAGACGCTTCTTATTTATAAAAAGGCGATCACCTCCTATTTCCATTTTTATGGATAAATAAACGGGTCGGAGGGTTTTGCTTTATTTGCCTCTCATTATAAAGCACAGCTCTGTAATTCAAGATCACTGCATGTATCATTTTCTGTAAAGGAGCATATGATGTGGTTTGGTGCACAAATTGAAATTGCATCTGCAGGCACAATATGTGCCGGCTGTTGTCATGATGATATACGTTGAATACAATGTTTGCTTTGCGAAATACCATTTATACTTTGCAACCAGAGCTTTCCTTCTCAAACTTAATTTCTAAGCCATACTCAAATAGTGCCGAGTTCTCTGCCACACCGTTTACTAACAGATCTCGCTAACTAAAATGAAACCCGTTAATACTCCTGCATGCATTAAAGTCTCTGGGCTCGCACAATTGATTCGTTAGTGGATAACTTGCTGACCAGATGAGGCTCGGTTCCTCTGTGTGGGAAGTTGGAAAATACTTCTCCAGACGTGGGCTCCTAAAACCAGTCTTCAAATTCCTCCAATGATCACAATTTACTGGTATTTCTGGGGGGGTGCACTGGTATACAGTTACAGTTACAAGTACTTATACAGTGCCAACAGATTCCGTAGCGCTTTACAATGGGGGAAGCACAAACAGGAGACGTACATGATACAAAAGCAAAGACAACCCTGCCCTTAGGATAACTTTCCAGGTAATACAGCACATTAAACCAAGCGCTCAGGCAGACATCCCGTGAGCTTACAATCCAAGGGACGGGGGATAACTGAAATAAATGGGAGCAGAGGGAAGGGGAAACTGGTGGCCAGAAGAATATCGTAGGGATTGCATGGGAAGGACCAGATGTTTGGGCTTAGTAGGAGTAATTAGAGAGAGCAGTGGAGACAGCTGGAAAGGAGAGCTGAGATTAGGGACCGGCCCTGGGTGGGCGGGTGGATGGGGAGGGTGGGTTGGGAGGACAGCAGAAGGAAGAGAGATGGCAGTGAGTCTGTGAGAGTATGCTGTTGAAAGAGAATGAGGTTGGTGAAAAATCCACAGATAGCTACTATTTACGATGTGTGGGGGGAGGGAGGTGGAGGAGGGAAGAGAAATGGAGGGAGACTTAAAATATGACTAGTTAGATAGAGATTAATAAATACAGGAAAGACTATACAGAAGTTAGGCAACTCTGTAATGGCTGGGGCAGTTAAGGAAGTACCCTTGCTATTTGCCTATGTTATGTCCCACCCCCACAGAAAATGGAAATGTAGACAGGCACGGAGCCATATATATTAGTATAAGTATTGGGATTTTCTGTCTCGGTGCAATGGGTTAAATTTTTAAAATAATTATTATTACAAAATGCTGTGTGATGTCAGTGTAACGAAGCAACAGTGGCAACTGACCATGTCAACTTTCAGGGATGTTTATTTGAAACCTGCCCTGTCTAGGAGCACTTTGCACATGCTCAGTCTATGTCTTTAAGGGATTTCTGATGTCACTCATTTACTCTCCATATGGGCAATTAGCAGAGGCGTCCTGAAAAGAAGCAGACTCTCTCAGCCTCTCAATAGCTCAAAGGGACCAAATGGTAATAACATATTGTAGATCAGGCTTGTCAAACTCCAGCCCTCCCCCCAGTTGTTTCTGAACTACATCTCCTTTGATTCCC
This sequence comes from Leptobrachium leishanense, assembly GCA_009667805.1. Lineage (NCBI taxonomy): Eukaryota > Metazoa > Chordata > Amphibia > Anura > Megophryidae > Leptobrachium > Leptobrachium leishanense. Next base: position 1,956,772 of record CM019072.1, read on the forward strand.
TGGCAGTCTATTACAACAAAGAAGTATTTGAACTGCAGTCTGTCAAGATCTGGTGGCTGGGTTTGACATCCCTGTTGTAGGTGGTTGTGATATGTAGAAGCCTGCCTATGTGAAATAAGTGCAGAAAGCAATTTAAACAAAAAATGACAAAATGTTGCAATGAGGCAGCGGTACTTGGTGGATGTTGAGTTTGTGGCTCTTCTTCCTACAGTTTGATTGGAAAAAATTAGTAAAGCCCAAAATTATAACAGGCACGGGGCTCTCTCTGCTGGCCAAAAAACATTACTACATGTACATTACAACTTGGGCTTTGTGGTTCCATGAAAGAAACCGGATCTCAAAGCTTCTTAAAGAATTTCCATACATCGGCTGTCTCGTGCAATGTTTTGAACTTTCAGGGGCGTATTCTTGAGCCCGTTTACAAACGAATTTTGTTTGCAATAACAAAAAATCGTATGCGATAGTCAAGAATCGCATCAGATCCAATATACTCGATATTAGGCTCCTGCGGCTGCTTCTGAAGATCGTACATACCCGACCTTGGTAGTGAAGGGGTTAATATACAGAAATATATCAACCTTAATCATCAATACAACTTGATGAGAGACTCAGAAGCCCAGTAATATTTGCTTTGTAACTTTCGGTGAAAGCTTGACGTGTTTCATCTGATGATCTGTCTGTCCACCCGCAAGATAAAGGATCTGGTGTGTAATTTGTAGATTAAAGACACAATATATATAAAGTTGTATTGAATGTACTTAGTGCAGAGGAGAAGCTATTTGCTTTTATAGAGAGCACTTGCAAGATATTGCATTGTACAGGTTCATGTACAGATGCAGGATGAATTGAGCATACCCAGGTAAAACTCATATAATGTGGGAAATCTGATTTCCATTGTGATGTCAAGTAGCTTTTTCCACTTTTTTGTCACCTTGATTTGGGTCAGCAAAAGACATGAAAAAATGCAATCTAATGGATACAAGTCTTTTTTTTCAGTGTCTGTTACCGTGTAACTATGTATTATAACACGATTCTTCTGTTTCTGTTCTTTCTATTCGCAGGCACTGGACCCGTTTTCGCCAGCGACCCCATACTATACGCGTTCCTCCTGATATTTCATCGGCTTGTATATTTATTACTGAACCACTGATGGACCATTTGGTGAATCATTCGTAAAAATCAACCAAACAACTGTAGGATCCTATCCGAAAAACCCTTAATGAAAGCTGCCACATTTAAGGAAGGACGGGAAAAAAAAAAAGAGACTGAAAAGTAGCATGGCAAAACACTACACGGTGAAAAAAAAAAAGAATTAAAAAAAAACAAAGCAGAATATTTTTGGAGAACTGACACACAAGTGACACCACCCAAAATAACTCATCTCTTCGACCCCCTCCCAAAAAAAAAGTTAAGGAAAAAATAGAGTCTGGATCAAGCCTTGCTGCGTGCATGGCGTCTATAATTTCAAATAAAAACAGAACGTACAGTATCAGGCATTTATTTCCAAAAAAAACCCTTATTGTTCTTTTTGCACGAACTGTTGAGCAGTTATTTCTATGATGAAATGTCAATTTATTAAGTTTAATGACCTTCCAAGGAAGGGAAATATTTTTAAGTAGGGTGTGTTTAAATGTTTTCGATTTTTTTTTTTTTTTTTCTTTTCCCACATGTTATTTTTTTTCTATTATTATTAAATTATTTCTTTTCGACTTGTTTGTTTTTTTGTTTTTTTTTCCCCATTCCAGTTTGATTCAAAGGCACATGTTACCATGGTAATTAATCACAGTCAATAATATTTATTTTTAAATAAAGGTTGGAAACAAGGTAAGATGATTTGTTTATAAAACTGTATTGTATAATGCTGAATAACAGTTGAAATAAAACAATTTTGAAATAAGTCTCCTTGTATCCTTTTTGCAGATTTATAACTCTGAGAGGGGAACTAGGCTTTGAATCTTCTCTACAGAAGTTTTGAACTTTGACAGATCACCCGTTAGCTTATCAGGAATGTGTACGTTATCAGGGTTATTCAAAGAGATCCGAATTGCTGTCGAAAGGTAACCAAATGCTGAAATTCAGCGTTCGGTTACCTTTCCTGGCCATTCGACTATCCAGAGAGCAAGCAATTTGCCAAATCCTGGCGAATTGCCTGCACATACGGTGCCTGTTCAAGGACAGTGAAATCCCCATAGAAAAGCAATGCTTTGTCTATTCAGAGAACAAAAACCAGCAGTGAAAAGTTGCCGAATTGCCCTGCCATTCGGTGGTTTAATTCGGCAGGTTTATTCAGGCGAATCCCACAGGCTTCAATGTTAAAAATATTCCCGTTTTAATTCAATATCTAATAAACCGTTAATTATAATATTCTGCAGTAAAGAGTCTCTTTATTTTTCCATTTTTTTTTTAATCGTTATTTCTTTTTTCGGTAACAGCCCTTTTTATTATCATTCATTGGATCTTATATGTAAATTTCAGACATTTTTGCTCAGTAGTTTGTTTGCAATCTGTTTTTCACTTTTCAAACATTCAAGCGTACTGTTTATTTTTTTTCACCTCCTTCGTCTGCGGTGTTGGCATTTTCCGACGGCTGCTCTGCGTTGTGATCGGCGGCTGCTCGGGTTTCTCCGGCGTCTTCGACTGGTTAATCCAGATGTTTTTGCGGGTTTCGATGTGCTTTCGCCCTGGTTTTGCGGTGAGTGTTCGGCGGGTTTGCACCGGCTTTTCCCTGCACTACGACGACCCTGTGGTGCTTGCTGAATACACCGCAGGGTCGCCGAAATGGGATCGCCAAATCGCACCGAATTGAAGAGAACAAAAAGTCACCGAACGTGCGGTGACTTTTCGATTCTCTTTGAATAACCCTGTATGTATTTACAGGTAATTTCAGCTTTGTGGAACAATGTAGTTATGATTGTTTATTTAAATGGAATAGACATATTCTATCATTGATGATTATCTATTACATGCTCCCTTTTATTCATTTCGTTTATTATAAAAAAATTCTAGTATTCATAATACGATATAGTATCTAGAAATAATGATGGATAGAAATGAAATAATGATAGATGTATGGATAGAAAGAAATGACGTTATGATAGATGTATGGATAGAAATTAAATAATGATCACTAGATGGATAGAAAGAAATTAAATTATGATATTATTATTATTATTAAATAAAACAATAGATATGAAATTATTATAGATCTGTAGACACAGAAAATAAATTTTGATGCATAAATAGAGATATATGTGAAATTATTGTAGATAGACACACATAGAAAGAAATTAAATTGTGATGGATGGATAGAAATGAAATTATGATAGAATTAAAACCATGATGGATTTAAATACAATGAAGATAAATGGGTAGATAGAAATTAAATTAAGACGGATAGACAGAAATTAAATTATGATACATATCAAACAAGTAGATGGAGAAAATGATGGATGAATGGATAGATTGACAGAAGAATAGATGATACAGAGATAGGAAATCATGATAGAAAGATAGCTTTAGAGAAGAATGAATGATATAGATAGACAGATAGATAAATTGATAGATATGGATTTAATAGATATTAATAGATGGATATGGATAAAATACATTGATAGATATGGATAGAATAGTTAGATATAATAGAATATATATATAGGTAGGTATAGCTAGATAGATAGATCACAATTCGGATGCCATTATACTGATTCGTATTTTGCAAGCACTTCCGAAATAACGAATCGATTTAGTCCGAAACGGGGCGAAAACTAAACAATACGGAATATAACAAATTGATTTGGTTTTCACGAATCGATTCATTGTACCGTTTCACTTGTTTCACAGATTCAGCACCGCATCCATGTCCATTGGCTGTGGTGCTGAATTTGTCGCATTAAGCATCACAGGCCAGGGGCAGCGCCATGGTGCCATTCAGTGCGATTCGGCGGCAGTGAAATTCCCCATAGAGAAGTAATAGTTAATCTATTCAGAGAACGCTGAACAGCATCAAAATGTCAGTGAAATGCCCTGATTTTGAGTGGTTCATTCGACAGGTTTAAACAGGTGAATCCCATTGGTTTCAATGCAAAAAACATTCCCTGTTTTATGAAATATTTATTCAACCATTTATTCTTTTCATTTGCTGCAAAAAGCCTTTTTATTTATAGATTTTTTTTAGAAATTATTGAGTATTTTTTTGTATTTTTATGTGAAATTTATGTGAAAGTTTGGGATCCCCAATTATTTTTAAAAGGTGAGGTTTTTTTTCTTTGCCGAACACAAGTTTTTTATTATTTCTTCAGTCTGGCTGCGTTTGGCAGGTACTGACCTTGGTGCTGAAACATATTTCAGCACCAAGAATAGGGGTATTTTTTGCTCCAGAGCCCCGCAAAGCTGCTGTCCTTGGTGCTGAAACTGATTTCAGCACCAAGAACAAGGGGCTTACATATCTTTTAACCCTAATTTTTTAACCCTAATCTAAGTGATTAATTCATCCTTTTTCACCATTCCGAAATAACGAATCAAAACGAAATAACGAATCAATATGAATTACGAATTACTAATCTCCCAAAATAACGAATCGATATGAAATACGAATCACTGTTACATAACGAACGCAGCTAAACGAATTAAAAAGTAACAAATCGATCCGAGACAAAACTAAACAGTTTTTTTCATTGTGCACATGTCTATTAAACACTGCTAGAGATGTTAATTTGTCATGACAGTAATGTATGAAACCTATAGACAGATCTACTATTTTTATCACCCAAAGGATCCCTGTATCTTTCCAAGTGACACAATAAAGCTTTCAGTGATTGTGTTTTATTTGGCTAAAATGTAAAGACTTTGTGCTGGAAAGTGGAGCATGTAATGTGTGCTTTACTTTGTGTCCATAGCCTTCACCATCGACCATGATGATCAATATATTTAGTAAATATCCAGGAGATGCTATCTGCTGGGAGTAAATTGTGTTTTAATCTCATGCTTTCTACAGACAGGTCATTCTCCGGGCAATCATAAAACCTGAAACAATATGAGAACATTTCAGAGGAGGTCACAACCCGCTCTTGAGTTTAACGGTTTACCAGTCACTTTTCTGAATTTACGGGTTCCTGACACATATACAGTAACTGCGAGAATGGCTTCATTCCATAGAAACAGGCTTTCCACAGAGATAAGCCGTGCTGCTCATATAGTATGTCTGTTTACCCAATTTAAAGTCTCCTGTCTTTATTTTTATATCTGGGTTAGGGTCTTTCTCTTAAGATTGATAGACGTCTCAGAATGTGTAAAACACAACAAGAGAAAAAAGTGACATCTGCGCTCGTTTCTATGTATTCCATGTACAACAAAACACTATGAGGTTTTAGTTTGTTTCAATGGCCAGTGCAACGTAAGCTCACTGGCCATTGAAACAAACTAAAACCTCATAGTGTTTTGTTGTACATGGAATATATAGAAACGAGCGCAGATGACACTTTTTTCTCTTGTTATGTTTTATACATTAACTGGGCTGTTACTCCTGGCTGTTGCAGCCGCTCCGGTGAGTATGGGCGCGACGCCATTTTTTCTGTATGTATGTCTCAGAATGTGTAGCCTCTAATGCTGTTCCTGTATCAGACGTGTCTTCTACATGTCCTCAACTCACTGATCTTCAGCTCCAGATCCTGACCCCTGGTCCTATCATTTCCTCTTTTCTTACACTTAGACTGTTCAGTGTTTAATTATATTTTAATCATTGCGGTTTAGTTCCATCATAATGAGTAGAAGGCCACTGTCCCCTTGGATACTATGAACGGGTCTCTCAAACTTTTGTCGTTAAGATGAACAAATACATTCGGTAAATTTCCACCTGAAATAAAGACTGTGAAATGGATTCTAGTAACGCAGTTCCTTTTGTTTTTGGTTAGCCTATATTTGTAGCCTTTTTCTTCTAAACGGAGCTGTCATTAACCCTTGTTGGTCGAGGAGGACAGTCATTACCTTAATGCATAGGGCTGGACAAACATAGACGACGTACATATACAACTAATGCAAAAAAATCCCCAAAAAGCTTACTGCCCAGATACAGTTACATTTCTCAATGAAATAAAGTAAAATAGAGCTGGAAAGCAACAGTGAACAGGGTGTACAATTCTCAGAGGTAGTAGGTCTTTGGAGTCACCACGTCTGCACTTTAAGCCATGGACCATGGAGAAAATGGCAATTCCCTTGCCACCGGCACCGCAGGCAGTCCAAATCCAATGCTGCCCCTTGCTGATTACTCCTGCAATGCTTATGTCAAATTCACGTTCCTGGAAAGTCTTACCTGGAAGCCTCAGGTGCACACCATCCCAACTAATAAGGCCTCCTTAAAAGGAAGCTATGCCCTCACCTACCTGCTTCCGCATTGAAGTCTGGCTGTGCTTCCAACCAGTTCTGACATCCTGAAGCTCTCTGTTCCTCAGCCTCCAGATAACCTCCTGTGATCCTACCGATCATCCCATCAAGTACCCTGCTTTGTACACTACTTTGGAACCCACCGTGAAACCCATGAGAAACCCACCAAGAATAACTACAGAGACCACCGGTATCTTCAATCATTGCTCCTTTGTGCCTTGCGTTGATTTCTGGATTATCCGTGTATCAGACCCCCTTGCTATGGACTTGACTATTCTGTTTGCTAGCCGCCTGCCAAGATCCTTTTGCCACGGACTCTGATTACGTTATTGCCTGCTCCCTGCCTGGGACCCCTGCCACGGACTTTCCCCAAGTTTGCCTTAGTTATTCTGTTTCTTCCTTCTGTGTCAGTCCTATTCCTGTCCTGTCAGTCTCGCCTGTATCATTGGTTCTATGTTTAGTAAGCCTCTTGTGTGCTCCTTGCTGCTATTAGTATTTAGTTCTCCCAATCCCTACTCTAAATTCTCCTCTGTCCCCTCAGTCAGCCCTTTTCCTGTGTCTCCCTTTTTCTATGTTTATTGCTGTGTTCCTTGCCCTGGCCTTAGTCTAGTCCAACACAGCCTCTTCCATTGATTCATTCGCCTGTTTGTTGTTATTTTATCCGTATTTAACTCCTTGCTGTGCCCTGCAATCTGTCTGACCTCATGTTTCACCGCATCTTGGGCTCACACCCTCAAACTACGCATAAGCCGCATGACAGGAAGCCTCTGTGCTCTTCGTCACTTCTACAAAATCAACTTCCATGATGTAGCGTTGTTCTACGTCACAGAATCTGAGTTGGTTTATTTGACAAAGCAGTGTTTATGCTCTTAACGTTACATTCCAAATACAATGTAGAAGATGGGGTGGAAAGGTTCTTATTGGGAGAGCATCTAGATCGAGGATGTCAAACTCTGGCCTTCCAGACATTGATGGCTTAGGCTGGGGTCAGACGAACGCAGTGCGAACACGCGTGCAGCCGCACTTTATTACGGCTGTAGTAGCAGCACATGACATCCAATGACGGCCAATATACGAAGTACGGCAACACGGAAGTTCGGCCGCTCAACGCAAGCGGCAAACGAATGCATTTTTTAAAAAACATCGAACCGTTAGTACTGACGTAAAGAGTGCGCTGCGTCGGCATAGTGGCATGTGTGCGTGATTAGGAGACGTCAGACGCTGCTCATGTCCGGCCAACATAACGTCCAAATTGATTTGGTTACTCATATTTCTCGTTTTATTGAAGATCAGTAAAAAAATCACGCACGAAAATGCGCATCGTATGACCGCTTTCGCGTCTTCCGCGAAAAAAAAATACGTCAATGCGTTCGGACGCACCTTTTTATGGACGATTCGAAAAATGTGTTCGTTTGACCCTAGCCTAATAATTCCCAGATTTATTTGAATGCAATAAATGGCCGTAGAGTCATGGGAATTGTAGTTCAGTGACATCTGGAGGCCTGACGTTGACAGCCCTGATCTGGATGAGCTGGGCTGATTTGCGTCACTTAAAGGATTAATGGCTGCTCAATGCCATTAGGCCACTGAGTTACGACCAGGACGTTGCATTTGTAGAGTCAGAGGAACAGTACTGGATGATCACCTGCTGTGAATACTGAGAACTGAGTCCTTTCGAGAGTATTGGATTAATTTTTTCGAGGAATGTCATTCGTCTGCTTCTTTACCATAACACGGGTTTATCCATCAACATATCCAACTGTCTGTGATGTAACAAAAACATGTACTACTCCTATTCAGCCTTAGCATAACGGGAGAGTCTCTGCTTGACTTTGACAGAAGATGGAGCTATCTTGGAGCTTCCTCTTTCCAGTCTAGCTCTCTTTCATCAGTGTGATTCTTGGAGCACATACCTACACCCTCACATTTCTAAGACATACAGGTCTATTCACTAAAGGTGAAACTCGGGAGAACTGGCAGGAGAAGAGAACAATCTAGACCAAATAGCCGATTTGGAAAGTGAGATAAATGGGGGAATTTTTCTGTTTTGGCTATTTTGAAAAAGAAAGTTCACTTCTTCTTCCAATTCTACTGCGTTTCACCTTTAGTGAATAGACCTGTAGATCTTAGTTATTCTTTGGGTGAATAAGATAAGCAGTTGAGCGTGTATGAGTTGGTGACACATTTCTTGGGTTTGGATTCTGAAGATATTTGTGCATTAAATTTTTATGGACAATATACTGTCACTGATGTCTTACCCCCATCGCCAGAGACAAAATTGATGTGATCTTGTCTCACTTACTTAAGTCTTCTGACATTTTTTAATACATTTTGTGTCTTCAACATGGCTTGAAGTTATGTTAGGGGTTATTCATTGACCACCTTTTCTTCACGAAAGAATGGCGGTTTTACTTTGGGGAACTTCAGTAGAGGAAGTATGGTGAAACTACCACTGTAGTATGCTGTAAGATCCTCCGTTCTGTCCACTATAGTTTCTGCTGAAGTGGTTCAGTATAGTTCTCTTTTCAATGAGGTTTCGCCGGAGTTATTTAAAGTAGACTTAACCATAGCTTCCACCTTCGTTTCAGTCAAAGTCGTCTAGCGATGTCTTTACTGTTGTTTTCATGGTTGTTTCTGTTGGAGTCCAATGGAGATTGATAATAAAAAATTGACAAAGTATATTCGCCAGTGTTACAAACATTGGAGGGACAAACCTGAATGGAGAATAGCTTCTGTAACAGATCTCCGTACCCCAACAGGATCACATCTGCCAATGCCGCTTCCTTGCTGGACCCCCCCCCCCCCCTCTGTTCTGCCCAGGCAGACTCTCGTGCCTTTCTCCAGTCCTCAGATGAAGCTTAAGGACCAGGACACATAAAGAGCCTGCTAGCATCCCCCAGAAATAAGACGAGGCTGTAGATCTGGGGTCTGTCAGGGTCAGAATGGAACTCATTTAATTGGGGACAGACACACATATTTATACGGTCAACCTGGGTTATTTACAGACACAGACACCTCCCCTAGAAACTGTTGTGAGACATAATTAACGAGGGACAAATAATGGAATGAACATTGCATAACATTCCTAGGCAGACAGGACAATGGCAATTGTGATTGACAAACAGATTAGTTTAAAACAACAGATAACGGGCAGTGTTTGCCTTGCAAAGAAGATTAACAACTCCTCAAATATACAGCAGATAAACAGATACACACGGACTATAACAATAGACTATAACATTATTCATGCATAACTCAGATTACATGCACAAAAGAGAGGGCAAGGAAATGACACAGAACATCCGGTCTGCACCTCCCAAATACATCTCCAGGTACATATACCCCAAGTCCAAATGACGCAAGTCACTGCTGCAGTTTAATCATGTTACTGGTGAAATATATATGGTGTCGTTGTTTGTTGTTGTTGGAAGCAACTTTTCCTGCCATTCTTGAATTTTCTGTCTTAGAGAGCTGAAGTGCACCATAGTTGCACTGATGGTGCTGTTTACTGTTGGTTCCAGCAATGGATAACATCTGCGGTTTGTGAATAACCGCTATAGCCTTATTCCTCCTTATTGGTTAAAGTCTTCAAACGCAAGCAAACAAAATGTAACCAGCATGGAACGTGCAACCACGGGCAGCAGTGGATTGCTATGGAGACATCTGGAGAAGAATCAAAAGAATATATATGCAATTCTTAATTCAGTTCTTAATGAATTGAATTCATCCGCTTTCCAGGGCTCTTTATTAAATCAATCGCAGTCATTTTAATGCATAGATGTGGACAGCTTCACATGCGCAGTTGTTTTAATTATCACATGCGCTTTCTAACATGAAAACAGCAGCCAGGCACAGCAGGTCCAGGAAGAGATGTGTTCTACCCACCATGACGGAGAAGATAAACCAATTTCATGGTTTATATTCTGCTTAAAGATGAGCATTGTACACAGAACAGCTTTTATCTGATTTATGAAAGGGACACTCTCATACGGACCAATATCTGGCCTTTTGTGGTCAGGATGTGAAGAGTGTCCTTTCTCCCCCCCCCCTCCTCCTGCCCTGATCTGGAGAAAATGCTGGGTGAATTCGAGTTTCCTCCACCCCACCCAGCGTCACCAGCAGCTGGGATTTTGAGTTTATTGGCTGCTTGTCACCACATTGGTCAGTAGTCACGTCGCCATGCAGAAAGTGTGCAAACATCAGCCTTTGAGACCAGTCACTGTAGTGAGAAGTCTCAGAGATGCAGCCGGTGGATTGGATCTGCGTATGTGTGCACACAGCTCCGATCCATCGTTCTGTGCAGGTGCTATGGAACTAGCGTATGTAAAGTGCACAAGGCCATCAGTGCTGGATTAAGGACTTCATGGGCCTGGAGCGGAAGAGTTGGGTTTGCCTCTGCTCTCTTCTCACCTACCCAGTGTGCCATTTTACCAGGGTCTGACTGGCAACTTTTGGCCTAGGGGCAAGTACAACCCAGTGGCCCATAGTGCAGCAACTCGGCCCCCCGCTTAAAGTGCATCAGTCGCTCATCCATGCTCTTAAAGCCTGTTTATTTATTTATTTTTATAATAGAACCTGATCTAGCCTTTCCAATGATATCTCACATGGCCCTGTTCCTGCTATGGTTCTGGGGATACAGGGGTCCAAAGACCCATTAGACATACAGGGTAATTCAAAGAAAATCGAAAAGTCACCGCACGTTCGTTGACTTTTCGTTCTTTTCAATTCGTTTCGATTTGGCGATCCCATTTCGGCGATCCTGCGGTGTATTCAGCAAGCACCACAGGGCAGTGGTGTATTTAGGTTTTGTGCTGCCCTAGGCCTGACTAAACTCGTGCACCCCTAATTTAAATTTGAGGCACCCCCTCCTGTCAAGGGCACACCTCTTCCTGGTTAATCCCCACCCTTCCTCTTTAAGCTCCACCTTTTCCTCTTAGAGCTCCGCCTTTTCCTCTCTTTATATTAAAAGTGGATACCAAGTGCCTACTTGTATATTTTGTATACCATTTCAAATGTATCTATTGAGATAAATAAAATTATGAAATGTTTAAATTCAAGCATTTTTACAAAGAACAGCCACGCATGTCAAGTATACTGGAACACAGCCGCTCTAAGGCTAGGGTCAAACGAAAGCATTTTTACACGCGAACGTAAAAAAGTGCGTCCGAACGAATTGACGTATTTTTTCACGGAGTGCGCGAAAACGGTCATACGATGCGCATTTTTCGTGCGTGATTTTTTCAGATCGTCAATAAAACTCTTTTTGCGTCTGGACGTTATGTAGGCTGGACATTAGCAGTGTCTGACGTCTCCTAATCACGCACACATGCCGCTATGCCGCAGCTGCGCACTCTGTACGTCAGTACTAGCGGTTCGGCGTTCTCGAAAAAATGCGTTCGTTTTCCACTTGCGTTGCGCGGCCGGACTTTCGTGCGACCGTACATCGTATATTGGCCGTCATTGCCCGTCATCTGCTGCTAGTGCGGCCGTAATTATGTGCGCCAGAACGCACATTAAAAGTGCGCTGGTCTGACCCCAGCCTAATTGGTTGAACAATAAAATCCACAGAAATGTGCACTGCATATGAACGTATCACAGACCTGCACAGCAATAAAACTCACAGTAATGTGCAGTGTGTATGAGTGTTTCCCAGAGCTCCAGGGCAATAAAACTCACAGTACTATGCAGTGTGTATCACAGAACCCACAGCAATAAAACTCCCAGCAATGCAATGTTTGGTGTGTGTCAGCGTATCAGAATCCACAGCAATAAAAATTCCAGCAATGCAATGTGCAGTGTGTATGAGTGTATCAGAATCCACAGCAATAAAACTCCTAGTAATGCAATGTGCGGGTCAGCGTATCAGAATGCACAGCAATAAAACTCCCAGCAATGCAATGTGCGGTGTGTATGAGTGCATCAGAATCCACTGCAATAAAACTCCCAGCAAGGCAATGTGTGGTGTGTGTCAGCGTATCAGAATCCACAGCAATAAAACTCCCAGCAATGCAATGTGTGGTGTGTATGAGTGCATCAGAATCCACTGCAATAAAACTCCCAGCAAACCGAGTGTATATGAGCACACAGCAATTATTTATTCTACATTTACCAGCCTCTGTCCGCGGTAGGGCTGTGTGCAGAGTCAGCAGGGACTGTGTACAGACTCAGCAGGAGGTCCCTCCAGGCCACGTTAGGATCACGGCTGTGCCTGTGCGTGGAGCCATCTTGTCAGCAGTGGGGTGCCACTGCCAGAGGGTACACCGTGGCTTTGATTCCCTTCCCGGTGGGTGTTCAGTCCAGAATAGAGTGACAGTCCATGTTAACGAAAGGGCGGGCAGCTGCGTGCATGCGTGTCACGTGGTTCAGCCAGTCAGGTGGTACTGAGACTCAGTACCACCTGACTGGCCGGACCGAGTGTGACCTGCACGCAAGCAGCCTCACCAGGAGCAGGCAGCTCAATGACAAATTTCTATCACTGCAGTGCTGGTTAAGGAAAGGTCCACTTTAAACAGCAGTAAGCAGACAGGGCTTCATATTCTGCTGATAACCCCCCCCCCTTTACCTGCCGTTTACTGTCATCTTCTCTCTCTGGACACAAATAACATCCCCCTCCCCTCTCCTAGAGCTGCTGCGGGGCAGGGGAGGAGCTATGGAGGGAGGAGAGGGGGATTTTTATTCTATTCGATTTTATTCCGTATGCAAACGCCATGCTCCGCTGCTCGTTGTTTGAGAACACAGCTCAAAGCTGACACACTGACAGTGGCACCTCCTAGTACCCCCTAATGACACCCCAATAATCACTGGTACCTGGGGCGGCCCGCCCTCTGCCACTCCTCTAAGTACACCACTGCTCTGGTGATATGCTCACACACAAGTTTGGCGAACTGCCAGCAAGTACGGTGCTGTTTGAAGGCAGTGCAAATCCCCATAGAGAAGTAATGGTTAATCTATTCAGAGAACACCAAACAGCAGAGAAATGTCAGTGAAATGCCCTGATGTTCGGTGGTTTCAATCAGCAGGTTTATTCAGGTGAACCCCATAGGTTTCAATGTTAAAAATATTCCCGTTTTTTATGCAATATCTAATAAACCATTTATTATTTTAATCTGCAGTAAAAAGTCTTTATTTATTGATTTTTTTTTTGTACCTTTTTATTGATTTTTCAGAATTTTTTGGGCTAAATTCCCACCCCTTTTTTTTAATAGCGGTTCTTATTTTTCTGTAACAGAACTTTTTATTATCAATCATAGGATCTTATATGTAAATTCCAGACATTTTCGTTCAGTAGTTCTTTTGAAAACAGCAGGCCATGGGTTTGTGGTGGCAGCATTCAGCGGCCGACTCCATGCACTTTAGGGACCCTGCGGTGAATGGTGAATTCACTGCAGGGTGGGGAAATTTTATTCCCCGAAGTGCAGGGAACTACAGAACACCAAAATGTTAGCGTCATTTCGGTGCTCTGTGAGTAACCCAATTAGTGGTGAGGTTTTTTGTTGCCCCCTGGAAAGTGAAAGCCTAGGCCTTGCCTACCCAGGACATACTTGAAAATCAGTGACATCTCAATGTTTCCTTCCTGGTAAAATAGTTTTCAAAAGTAAAAAAAAATAAAAAATTCCCCCCTGGAAAGTGCTGCCCTAGGCCTGGGCCTTGTTGGCCTAGGCCAAAATACACCAGTGCCACAGGGTCCCCGAATTGCAGGGAAAGGCTGCCGAAAACCCACTGAAAACTCACAGCAAAACGAGGTCGAACGCACACCGAAAGCCGCAAAAACATCTGGATTAACCCGCCGAAAATGCCGGAAAAACCCGAGCAGGAGCCGATCACACGCAGCGCAGCCGCCGGATAAAGCCGACACCGCAGAAGAATGCAGTGAATAAATTAAAAAAACAGTTTGCTTGAATGTTTGAAAAGTGAAACACTGTTTGCAAAGAAACTACTAAGCGAAAATGTCTGAAATTTACATATGATCCAATGAATGATGTTACAGAAAAAATAAGTAAAGTTAAAAAAAAAAAAGAGAAATCAGAAATTCTTTTAAAAAAAAAATCCCGAAAAATGCTTAAAATATCCTGAAAAATCTATAAGTAAAGAGACTTTTTACTGCAGAATATTATAATCAACGGTTTATTAGATATTGTATTAAAACGGGAATATTTTTAACATTGAAGCATATGGGATTCGCCTGAATAAATCTGCCGAATGAAGCCACCGAATGGGAGGGCATTTCGGCAACTTTTCACTGCTGGTTTGTGTTCTCTGAATAGACAAAGCATTGCTTCTCTATGGGGATTTAACTGCCCTCGAACAGGCACCGTATGTGCAGGCAATTCGCCAACATTTGACGAATTGCCTGCTCTCTGGATAGCCGAATGGCCAGGAAAGGTTATTCAAACAGATCCAAATGGCTGCTGTAAGGTAACCAAACGCTGAAATTCAGCGTTCGGTTACCTTTCAGCAGCCATTTGGATCTGTTTGAATAACCGGGATAGTCTCTGGGCCTATTATGGGGCATGGACCTGGAGCTGCAGCTCCAATAGCCCCTATGTTAATCCGGCCCTGAGGTCCGTAGCGAAGCTCGATTCGCATCCGCTACGCTACTCAAGTTGTGTAGGAGCGCAAATTGTATAGTAAAGCTCCAGGGACATTCGGATTTGGAAGAGAGCTGAAGCGGAGGAGCGGCGCCTGATGAGGGATAATAGATGAATAAAATCTCCTTACATAAAAATAAGTAAAGAAATAAATAATAATGAAAAAACTGAGCATTGGTGAAGGAAAAGGAATCCTCAGACCACCATCTGCTGACCTATAAGAAGGACCCTATAAGTAGTTAAATAACACCCCATGAATTATAATATTAATAGATAAATTAAGGTTTAAATATAAGAAATAGTTTTAAGATAAATTGATAATCAGCAGTATTATAGGATTAAGTTTCACTTCTCAATATGTTTGCAAATGTCTCTGAAGTGATAAAATGCTGATGTTTGCAAGTTTCTCTGAAATGACAAAAGTGCTGATGTTTGCAAGTTTCTCTGAAATGACAAAAGTGCTGATGGCTAGCATGTCTCAAGAAATCACATGTCTCAAGAAATCACATGTCTCGGGCCACGGGACTGTCCAGAAATGCGTCACCAGACCTGTATTGAAACTGGCCAATGAACTATGCTATGTTTTGAAATGTTAACCAATGAAATAAAGAGACAACGTTTTCGTTAGAAGCATAAAAAGTGTGTCAAAAACGTTGAAACGGCAGAGAGAAGTGCCAGACTAAGATACATGCCTCGTGTGTTTTCTTTAACGGATTTCTCTCTCCCTGCGCAGAAGTAGAGTTAACTCAAGGTGTGCCTAAGACAGGGTCTTAGGGGTTAAAGGACGGACAATTGGAGGCGATTATTCTCTTCAATTGGCAAATAGCAGCAGCTGCCCAGACAAAAAAGGAACTCTGTTTTAAACTTTAAATAAAGTTTTATTCAAATGCACGTGGAAACAAGTCAAAAAAGCAAATTTTATCTTGTTTTTGAGAAAGTAAACTTCTGTATGTTATGGGTTTCTCCATTATTGCTCAGTGGATGCTTTCTCCCTTATTCCCTGCACTTTGTAAACACTGTAATGGTTGAGGAGTTATGGAGATTGTTTTTCTCAGAGTGAGGATGCTTTCGTCTCGGCTGCGTAGCACATCATCAGAGATTGTGTTGTGCCACTTCAGGTAATGCCAGCGGATTCCAGTCCATTTATGATCGAGACAATGATGTTCGCGTTCCTTCTGTTCGCTCCTCGTTACGTTTGCTGCCTTTCCCCCCCCCTTCAGCCGTTAAGTTCTGTTTAAATAGCGGTGGAAGTCTCCGCGCACATTACCTCCAGGCTTCCTCTAATCATTCGATAGGAATTTCTGTGCTGTGTGATATATGATCATTTTCTTCGCTGCTCTACAAAGCCAGTTATTCTACCAAGAAAGTCGTAATGGCTTGCTGACTGCGCGTTAATCTTCGCCTCAGGATTTCATACCGACTCCCCGCACCAGTCGGAGCCAGACTTGCCAGTCTAGTGGCAGAGACTTCGCAGACGTTGCTAAGGAGCATCAGACCCAAATCTCAGGCTCTTTGCAAATTAACGGCATGAAATCTGCTGTCCAAAAAAAATTACTTTAATGAAAATGTACAGCAACGCCACGCGGGCGGCGAAAATAGATATTTCTCTTTGAGCAGAACAGATCGGAGCGATAGCGTTGCAGGAGCTAGAAAGAGGAATATTTCTTCTTCTAAGGATTAGCGAGCTATGGGACATGGAGTGTACGGTTTGCGCCGTGCTTACATAATCAATACCTTTCACTGAGGTTCGCTTCAGATCCAGACCCGCTGAAGATGTAGGTGATGCCTGCTGGGTATTGCTGACGTCTGCATGGCAACAACGTGTCATGGCGTTGGTTAAGTTTTCTCTTCAGAATTTCTGTAGCTCAAAAGAATCTGAGAGAATAAATGCCGGAGTCCTGATAGACGGATTGTATTCCGCTTCTTTCCGGATTCGGTGGAAGATGTAGACCAGTGGTCAGCAACCTTGGCCTTCCAGATGTTTTGGAACTACATCTCCCATGAGGCTCAGTCAATCTAGTGAGTACCTGAGCATCATGGGAGAGGTGGTTTCCAAATATCTGGAGGGCCAAGGTTGCTGATGCTGATGTAGTCCCTGGTGGATGCTAAAGGGGCACTTGGTGCGTACTAAAGAAAAAGGGAGAAAAATAAATGCAATAGTTGTGTAGCGCTCACTCCCGGAGGAGCCGCTGAATTAACCTCGGGTTAGTCTCACCGCGCTAGGGAATAAATATACACCAGCACTGTTGTGGATTTTTATAGATTATATTCTTTACTGATCCCAATAAAGAAGCATATATAATGTAGATACGGTATTTGAACGACAGGATTTCGTAATGCGGGGAAAAACACGCGGCGGCAAAAGAAAAGTTTAACCCCTTTAGTTCTGGAGTGTAAGTCCCGTGAATGTAATGTCTCAAAAAGGTGTATGTGTATTGTCTCGTGTACCCGGGTACTGTATTCAACTGGCCAGTGAATGAAACAAACAAATCTTCGACTAGTCACGTTGGGGCCCTGTAGATTTAAACAATAATGCAGCGTGCGTTTCTTATATTTGGAACTGCGGCCTGGGAGGCCTCTCACCCATCCGAAAGACAATCTGTTCAGCGCCCGATCAAGGATGTCTCTCTGCTTGTGTACTGGGACTCTGTGCCACCGGATCCGCTCCCTGCTTGTCCGATCTCCACACTGCGAACAACGGTCTACCGCCTGCACTCCCAATGGATCATCGCGGTCTCCAAACTCGGGGTCCAGCCGGAACTAGATTACTACGCAGCGGTGCGTAGGCAGGTCTCTGTAAGGTCACCATCCCGATCTCCAGCACCAGCACTCCGGCCTGGTCACGATCCCTGACAGTTTCACGTGCGTCCTCCACCTTTCGCCGCTCGGCTCACTCTGCCTCTCCTCCGAGCGAGGCTGCTGATGTCTTTCCTCTTCCTACACCACCCACTTCCTGTACTCATGCAAAGCATGATGGAGATTGTAGTTCAGTGTTTGTCCAGCATAGTTCATATTGTCTCTATCTCCCTCTGGTGGCCATAATAATTAAATGCAGCAGAACACAGTCTTTAAAGCAGCGCTACAGTTATTTTAGAGCATGTTCAGTGCATTCTGCTTTTCATGGCCCTTTTTATAAATAATGATTGTTGTTCATTAGGGCACTGAAGCAGAACAGCAGACGTATGTCCAGCACTTCCAGCTTCGGATGGACTTTTAAATGATAACATGCCAGTTTAATGGCTGCCCTTCTTCCATTTACTATTGATGATGGCATCTGACAACCACAGAATATTGCATTTTCTTCAAACGATGCTCAATAACCTCCAGTCAACCTGTTTATCCACGTTTTTACAAAACAGGGACCATGCAACCTTCATGGTACCAGGGTATGCTGGCAGAGCGAAATTGCATGGGGCACACAGCAGAAAAGCAGGTCTCGGTGGAAAGCAAGTGGGTTTATTCACAACAAGCAGGTGATACTCAGCAGGCAAGATCAGAAGGGGATGACAGGAGCTCACATTTATGGCAACGATAGGAAGCACAGTCGGGAGAATATGAAGCACGATAACCGGGAACGCAATCAAGGTAGCAGGAACAATATACAGCAAACAGGCAAAAGAAAACAAGTCCAGCTTCACCATGAAATGGTTTGTTGTCCAGGTATTAGAGAATAGGGCCCACCCTTAAAAAGCGAGAAAAGGAGTAATTAGGGAGCACCTATGGCTTTAGCCCGGCCAGGCTGGTGGAAAGCCAGTACAATGGCAGATACAGGAAGGGTGGTGCCAGGCCTCATGTCACAGCAGCAACGGCTAAGGAACAGGCCTTCCTTCAGTCTATCATCATGACATGGGACAGACTAGTATCCTGAGCTCTTGATGAAGGCTTCCTATAAATCATTGAGATTGGTTAGCTGGGAGTGACACCAAAGTGAGCTGAGTGTCGTTAAAAATTGTTGTAGTTGACCTTATGTTCTTGGCATAAGAAGATGTGTTAGATAACATATTGTGCTTTCTATTTTAACTTAGGATACACTGGAGAAAAATACATAAGACACACTTATATGTAACCAAGGTAAACTGATCAAACTGCTGTATGTAACATATGACTGTTAGAGGGGCAGATAGATAGATATTAAAAAGCTGATGCGACAGTTCGAAAGCCGGCCATCTATCCTTGAAATAGATGGACAATGTGCACGGGAGCATTTCCCGACATCAACCAAGATGACTTCATGCTCTGTTAAACACTATTCCAAGATTACTTCAGTAAAAACAAATTATGACACATTGCAACCATGTCATGACATATAACATTAACACAACATGCTGCTGCCACCAAAACACAACACTCAAACACTACCATGAACATCAATCCACGCGGCAAAGTGCAGCTGGAAATTCCCAGTAATATGTTTTGGCGTGCATATAGATCTGTACAGGGGTCAATTCGAGCAGGAACTCTTGGGAACGCAGTTACACTACTATTTTATCAGGAGGAACGGAGTTCCCTTTTGCAGCAAACACTGACACTCTATTATTAGGTGTCAATCAAATGTTTCCATAATAAGTCACCAGAAATATACAATATTTATTACAATTATCTTAATGATTCCCTAAAACCCAGCGTATCATTATATTTAGTCATTAATATTATATTGAGTGTGGGGCGTCGGGCTATGTCTAACATGTCAACAGTTAAGTGGGGAGCAGAAATCTTGGAGAGTTCCCACAATTATTATTTTAGGACTAGAGCCCTGGATCTGTAATCTGTAATTCACTATTCACTGTAGGGTCCCATGAAGTGAGCCGAGCACGGAGTTGCCGAAGAACGCCTAATGCCGCCGAATAGACAGCCAAACGCCGCCAAACGCTCACCTCCGATCAGACCGCCGAATGCTGCTGAAGACAGCCGATCAGCCTGCCGAACTGCAGAGAAAGAAGAATGGAACTCTGCTATTTATTAGAAGGCGTTTAAAAAATAATTAAGATGTGTGGAAATAATAAAAAAGGTCCTATAAAAAATACTAAAATGGTCTGTTACAGAATAAAAAAAACACCATTAAAAAAAATGGGAATCAAACAGTTTGCCTCAAAAATCCAGAAAAATACCAAAACAAATCTAAAAAATAAATAAATAAAAAGGCTTTTTGCTGGAACTGAAAAGAATAAACGGTTGAATAAAAAATATATACGACCAATAATATTTTTTTTAACATTGAATCCCACGGGACTCGCCTTTTTAAACCTGTCGAACCGAACCAATAAAAATCAGGGCATTTCACTGACATTTTGGTGCAGTTCGGCATCTGTGAATGGATTAACCATTACTTCTCTATGGGACAATTTCGCTGTCGCCGAATTGAGGCAATCTGAGACGATCTGCACTGTATTTTGCCAGTATTTGGCGAATTGCAAGCTTTCTGATCTGCTTGCGAAATCTGCAACGAAATTGCACCATATGGTGAAATTCACCGTCCGTTGCAATTCGGTGTCAAAATTGGCGCTTATTGAATTACCCTTATAGCTTGAGCAGTGTATAGTGTGGCAAATGTTCCCGCAGAATCAAAGCAGCAGATCGCAGGGGGTAGAACACGTAAGATTCTCTTTTTTCCTTTACCTGCGAAGCTCCAAATGCCGTAAATGTGTTCAATACGCGATATCGAGGGATCTCGCTGTGATACGCAGCAGGAGCTTAAATTAGAGGAGAAGACGATGGCGGAAATATGCAGATACAAATGTGGGAGGCTTTCAGCGGGTAATACCACCAGAGTGACACGGGGGGGGGGGGTCATCTTCAAATGTTTGTTTTAATATTGAATTCTAGAATGACTTTTAAATGAAAACACAAAGCAGCTCGTGACGGCGGTGACTTACCCATATGGCTTGTTAAATTCACACCCAAATAGCACAAGTACCAAATGATTAAAAAAAAAAAAAGCCACAAACTCCTATCGCGCCTTAATCCTATTGAGTTTTTAATTACGGCTTGGTTATACTAGATTAAGCTGATTTACGCGCTCTTTAGCATGTATACCGAGAGACTTTTAAAAAAATCCAACGGTGGAGAAAAACTCAACTCAGTCCAGGAGACGGGTAACACGAGTGCTTAGAGACTGGTGGTTATTATCCGTCAGGAACAAGAAGCCACATTTAATGTCAAATGGATATTTTTAGCAGTGTTTTTCTTTCCTCCCCCTTTACTTGATTTAATGCATATTTATAACCTAATTTTTCATGCAAACCAGCCATCACTTTCATTATGTTCAGGAAGAGACGGGAAGAAGTGAAATGTATCCTGACAGGCAGAGTTAGTTTGTTCTACACGGGAGGCACCCGGATAAACGGATGACGCGTGTATTTAAATATTTATATGTGTTGGTGTTTACATGCTCAGAATGCCATCACATGACACATGCTATGAAATTAAAGCTATTTAGACAGGTGTTCTACTTGTAAAATAGACTTATTTTATAGGAATTTCGGAGGATTGATTCCGTCGCTTCACTCGGGTTTATCTCTACAGCAATGGAATTAGGTGCTATAAATATATCTGTCGGAGGCTGATACTTCATTATGAAAGTCATGGTTTGGGGACATAAATCTGACATGCATTAAAGGGACAGTATACGTAAAATATTACCCGCCTCCTCCTTCTTGTCCCCTGATATTACCAGGCCGGCTCTATTGACATGGGTATGAGAATATGATGAGACATTGAAATGGGTGGGAAGCCATATAGATTATCAACAGAGGGTAGAGACCATAATGATCCATCTATGTGTGTAAGGCTGCCATCAGCCCATGAAATATTCAGAGGCCCAATGGCTCCAGGCGGCCCTGGCCTTGCAACTTTTCTAAGTGCTACAGCTATATGGATCCTTCCGTGCCACCCAAGACTGGCCCACCAAGACACCAACAAATTTCCTGGTGCACCACGAGATCTGGGGTCCGTAAGCACATGCTGACTCATCACTCAGGGAGCGATTAGTATGGCCTGCATCAGGTAGAGGTGCAGACCGAGCACTTTCCCACCAGGGAGGAACACATTTCATCCCCTTGCTGGACCACCAGTGATTAAGCCCATTCCCTGTAAAATAAGAAAAGCAGGTGAGGAGGCAAAATGCTTTATTTTTAATTAGTTTACAGACATGTGCAGCTAGGAGAAGGTGGACCCCGGCCATTGGTTAAGTAAGGGGCCCTACGATTTCTGATGGCAACCTGTATGTGTGATTGACACTATAACGATACGTTTGCATTGGCAAAAGACCCTAATGATCCATTAACATGGTTAGAAGACCCTAATGCTCACCTCAGGCAGGAGAACCCTATTGTTCCTTTTCCATGGTTAGAAGCCATAAGGTCTACAACATGGATAGGGAATCATAATGATCCATTGAAGTAGACATGCGATCACACTTTCCCATCAATTTGGGTTTTTTAAATCTTAATGACCCATCTCCATCAGTAGAAAACCATAATGATCCATCAATACTGACATGAGACCATAACAATCCCTTGATGTGTGTGTTTGAGTCCATAATGGCCTATCACTGTCGATCAAAGCGGACAATGATCCATCAACAAGGGTATGAGATTATAATGAGACAATGAAATTGTCAGGAGACTATAGAGATCATCATCAGAGGTGAGGGACCATAATGATCTATCCATGTGTGACTGAAACTATACTGGTACGTTTACATTGTCAGAATGCCCTATTGATCCATTATCCTGGATATAAGACCCTAATTCTCAACTCTGGCAGGGAAAGCCTATTGTTCCTTTTCCATTGTTGAAGGTCCTAAAGTCTACAACATGGATAGGGAACCATAATGATCCATTGACGTGGACATCAGATCACAACGTTCCATCAATGTGAGTTTGAGACCTTAATGACCCATCTCCATGAGTAGAAAACCATAATGATCCATCAATATTGACATGCGACCATAACAATCCCTTCATATGTATAGGAGACCATAATGATCTATCATTGTTGTGTTGATATGAGACCATAGCACTCCATTGATGTGTGTAGGAGACCATAATGATCTATTAGTGTAGGTATGACGCAACAATAATACATCATCCAAGTTGGTAAAAGTCCATAATAATCAAGGAATGTCTTGTAAAACCTTAACCGGCCACAAGTAGCGTATTTATTTGTCGATCCAACCTTACTGTATGTATCCATATCAAATTCATGGAGGTACCTCATTCAGACATGACAAGTGTGGAGTGTGGAATGGAAATTTAAGGCACTTCATGCCCTACACACATAAATTAACTCTATTTCAAGATAATGTACACAGTGGAGATAAAGTATCTTGTGTCTATAAAAGCCATTGGATTACCCTACTGGTGCCAAACAGAGCACCTTAGGTATGTCCTATTGCACCCTACCCCGTTAAAGGATTCACCTCATGCCCCCATCCAGACATTCCAGAACTTTAACTTTGTCCTCACTTTAAAGAAAAGTCTTCATGACACTATTTATAAACAGTTATTATTTTTGAAACTTTTCCCGTTGAAATAGCAAAACAGCTAATGCGTAGAAACACTGTTTGTACACCCAGCTATTGTGTGTCCTTAAAACCGTCCAACAGAGCATCTGGTGCCTGGAGCTCCATGTTTAACCTTTACTGTCAGCATCTGCCGTGATGTCCTATAATTTCACAAAGTGAACTCAATTGCATCTAAATGCTTTATCAAATTAGCTTTACGCCGAGATCCTGGGTTAGAGGACGAGCTGGTGGCACCGCGCATTACAGCTAAAGAGAAGAGGGTGACAGACATTCTAGGAGTGTTAGTTTATTGCTTATCATAAATATCAAGGACACGTTGATATTCCTAGAGAAGGAGAACCGAGCACGAATAGATTGGGAAAATAAGCAGGAACCAACCGTTCATCCATCAGCGTTGCTCGGAGCCCACTTCGTTTCTTGGCCTTTCTTCAATCGTACATTATTTGTTGAACGTGCCATTAGCTAAAACAGTTACTTGTAATTGTATGCCACAAAGTGACATTTATCTATTTTCTCGGGCCTTGAGCGAGTAGCATAACCTCCCATCACGCAGACCGATCCACCACTGCAGGACAGAGATAACTTGGTTACTTTATTTTTTTTTGACCAAGAGACACAAAATTGTAAAGTAAATGAAGTTTAAGTACAAGGGGCAGGTGCTTCTCAAACAAATCCTGTCTGAGCCCACGGTAAGAAAGCAGATTGTACAACAAAGACTTATGCTGGCTATTGAATACCGAGATGTAGTGTATGCAGCTGCCCCGCAATCGCACCTTCATAAATTTACTACATTGTATAACTCATTTTGCCGCTTTGTGCTACAATGTAACTACATGACACACAATTGTGAAATGTTAAAAGAGCTAAACTGGCCGTCGCTGGAATAGACGCACCCTTCACCTTTCCAACCTGGTGTTTAAGAGCTTTTCTGGGAAGCTACCACCCTACCTGAATAGACTGCTTCCCCCAGCAGTTCCTTCCTCCTATAACCTGTGATCCAGGATCTGCACCATACTTACAATACCACAATACAAAAAGAAAGTGGCTCGATCCTCACTTTCCTACAGAGCACCGCAATTTTGGAATAACCTCCCAGACTCCATCAAATCTTCCACCAGTCTAAAGTCCCTTAAGAGATCTCTATTAACATACCTCGATACAGAAGCACCTGTAAACATGTAACATAGTGACTATATACAGAATGCATCTATAAACATGTAACACAGTGACTATATAGGACATACTTGAAAACGAGAGAAATCTCAATGTATCCTTCCTGGTAAAATTCTTTATAAATAAATATACAGAATGCACCTGTAAACATGTAACATAGTGACTATATACAGAATGTACCTGTAAACATGTAACATAGTGACTATATACAGAATGCACCTGTAAACATGTAACACAGTGACTATATACAGAATGCACCTGTAAACATGTAACGGTGACTATATACAGAATGCACCTGTAAACATGTAACACAGTGACTATATACAGAATGCACCTGTAACATGTAACATAGTGACTATATAGGACATACTTGAAAACGAGAGAAATCTCAATGTATCCTTCCTGGTAAAATCCTTTATAAATAAATATACAGAATGCACCTGTAAACATGTAACATAGTGACTATATACAGAATGTACCTGTAAACATGTAGCATAGTGACTAAATACAGAATGCACCTGTAAACATGTAACACAGTGACTATATACAGAATGCACCTGTAAACATGTAACGGTGACTATATACAGAATGCACCTGTAAACATGTAACACAGTGACTATATACAGAATGCACCTGTAAACATGTAACACAGTGACTATATACAGAATGAACCTGTAAACATGTAACATAGTGACTATATACAGAATGCACCTGTAAACATGTAACACAGTGACTATATTCAGAATGCACCTGTAAACCTGTAACATAGTGACTATATACAGAATGCGCCTGTAAATGTGTAACATAGTGACTATATACAGAATGCAGCTGTAAACATATAACACAGTGACTATATACAGAATGCGCCTGTAAACATTTAACACAGTGACTATATAAAGAATGCACCTGTAAACATGTAACACAGTGACTATATACAGAATGCACCCGTAAACATGTAACACAGTGACTATATACAGAATGCACCTGTAAACATTTAACACAGTGACTATATACAGAATGCACCTGTAAACATGTAACATAGTGACTATATACAGAATGCACCTGTAAACATGTAACACAGTGACTATATCCAGAATGCGCCTGTAAATTTTTAACACAGTGACTATATACAGAATGCACCTGTTAACATGTAACATAGTGACCATATTCAGAATGCACCTGTAAACATGTAACACAGTGACTATATACAGAATGCACCTGTAAACATGTAACACAGTGACTATATACAGAATGCACCTGTAAACATTTAACACAGTTACTATATACAGAATGCACCTGTAAACATGTAAAACAGTGACTATATACAGAATGCACCTGTAAACATGTAACACAGTGACTATATACAGAATGCACCTGTAAACATGTAACACAGTGACTATATACAGAATGCACCTGTAAACATGTAACACAGTGACTATATACAGAATGCACCTGTAAACATTAACACAGTTACTATATACAGAATGCACCTGTAAACATATAAAACAGTGACTATATACAGAATGCATCTGTAAACATGTAACACAGTGACTATATACAGAATGCACCTGTAAACATGTAACACAGTGACTATATACAGAATGCACCTGTAAACATGTAACATAGTGACCATATACAGAATGCACCTGTAAACATGTAATACAGTGACTATATACAGAATGCACATGTAAACATGTAACACAGTGACTATATACAGAATGCACCTCCTGTAAACATGTAACATAGTGACCATATACAGAATGCACCTGTAAACATGTAATACAGTGACTATATATAGAATGCATCTGTAAACATGTAACACAGTGATTATATACAGAATGCACCTGTAAACATGTAACACAGTGACTATATACAGAATGCACCTGTAAACATGTAACACAGTGACTATATACAGAATGCACCTGTAAACATGTAACACAGTGACTATATACAGAATGCACCTGTAAACATGTAACCTAGTGACTATATTTCCTACAATACTTTCTTTTCTGTGTTAATCTGTATATTTGTGTTTTGTTTTTAATATCTTGCATTTTATTTCTTTGTATTTCTGTAACGACTGTAACAATTCAATGGTCTTGAACCCAGGACATACTGAAAATGGGAGAAATCTCAATGTATCTTTCCTGGTAAAATACTTGGCAAACAAATCAATAAATAAATAAATAAGACAATTCCACCTAGAGCCGGATTTGGGCTCAGTATATTGTGCATTTGACTCATACAAATACCATTAGAATTTTCTGTTACAGACGTACTGCATCATTCTCTGTTTCCTTTTGTTTTCACAGCCCTTTGGGATATAACAACTGTTTAGGGTGGACCACAGAAGAAGGAATAATCAAACCGTCATGATGGACATGCACTGTGTGTGATTTCCCACTTACCAGAAAGCTGAGACTGACTGGTGCTGCGTTGTGAACCATATTGCCTTGTCCTAAACTAGCTACAATATCTATTATTTTTCCCGAAGGTTTTCCTTGCAACGGAACCAGAGGCGGCTCTATAATTAGGTAAAGTAGGCGGCTGCCTAAGGCCCCACCCTAGTGGGGCCGCATATAACTGAATTTAGGTAGAATGCCAGGATATTGATGTTCCACACAAATACACTTATTCATCATCTAATTCAAATTTATTAGGTTGATTTTTAAGGTTTGTGCAGAGCCTCGTATCTGAACCTGGCCTAAGGCCTTTCTAACCCTAGAGGCGCCACTGAATGTAACTAAGCTCCGACGTGAAATTGAATGCTACTATTGCTTTAAATAAGAAAAAATAGCAAAATAAAAAAATATATATATTATTTCCTGGGGATACAGGTGAATGGTAATCATTTAAATGAAAAGGGAAGAAGTCACTGGCTATGCCATGAACGTGGGCTTCATATGCCTCTCGGAGACGCTCACTGACTCAATCTATTGTGAAAATTGTTCATTCTTGACAGCATAATTATATTACGTTCAAAGAAGTGGATAATAAGAGATCTCTCAGGGCAACTGTGCTTTCACAACCCGGTCCTCGTTTCCAAGGGATAATTAACCCCCCCCCCATATGTTTAGCAAGGTATGGGAAACACAATAGATGTAAAAAAAATGATAAAAAAAAAAACCTATTAGACACAAGGGTCGCTTGATTGATACAATAACTCTATGTTGCGTTTCAAAAGATGAGAGTTGCTGGTGGTGTTACAGATACAAAATAGAACAATTTTATAAAAGATTACATATTACCGCGTTTGTCCGCGGTCTCCACAAAGGGACATGTTTATACAAATAATCCACAAAGAAAGAATAGTTGTGTTATGCACCGAAATTGCACTCTTTCGTTGCCTGCACTTCGGGGAGTCAAATTCACCGCAGGGTCCCCGATGTGTAGGGAACAAGACGCCGCACGCATATGAACAACCGACGCAAAACTGCTGAATGCATCCGAAAAACTGCTGTAAAAACACAGAATCGATCCCAATACCCATCGAAAAGCCACCAAATCGATCACAAGAACCCACCAAAAAAAGACCTAATTGGCCCGAAAAAAAGCCTACGATCCACTGAACACAGCGCCGACAAGCCGCCGAAAAAAAGTTGACATGCCACCGAACGGGGTAAAAAAACCCAAAAAAATGGTCTTGCAACCATGGAGAAGCAGGTTCTTGTCAAACAACCATGAAGAAGCAGGCTCCAGTCTTACAACCATGAAGAAGCAGGCTCCAGTCTTACAACCATGAAGAAGCAGGCTCCTGTCTTAAAACCATGAAGAAGCAGGCTCCTGTCTTACAACCATGGAGAAGCAGGCTCCAGTCTTACAACCATGGAGAAGCAGGCTCCAGTCTTACAACCATGAAGAAGCAGGCTCCAGTCTTACAACCATGAAGAAGCAGGCTCCAGTCTTACAACCATGGAGAAGCAGGCTCCAGTCTTACAACCATGAAGAAGCAGGCTCCAGTCTTACAACCATGAAGAAGCAGGCTCCTGTCTTACAACCATGAAGAAGCAGGCTCCTGTCTTACAACCATGGAGAAGCAGGCTCCAGTCTTACAACCATGGAGAAGCAGGCTCCAGTCTTACAACCATGAAGAAGCAGGCTCCAGTCTTACAACCATGAAGAAGCAGGCTCCAGTCTTACAACCATGAAGAAGCAGGCTCCTGTCTTACAACCATGGAGCAGCAGGCTCCTGTCTTACAACCATGGAGCAGCAGGCTCCTGTCTTACAACCATGGAGAAGCAGGCTCCAGTCTTACAACCATGAAGAAGCAGGCTCCTGTCTTACAACCATGAAGAAGCAGGCTCCAGTCTTACAACCATGAAGAAGCAGGCTCCAGTCTTACAACCATGAAGAAGCAGGCTCCTGTCTTACAACCATGGAGAAGCAGGCTCCAGTCTTACAACCATGGAGAAGCAGGCTCCAGTCTTACAACCATGAAGAAGCAGGCTCCTGTCTTACAACCATGGAGCAGCAGGCTCCTGTCTTACAACCATGGAGAAGCAGGCTCCTGTCTTACAACCATGGAGAAGCAGGCTCCAGTCTTACAACCATGAAGAAGCAGGCTCCTGTCTTACAACCATGGAGCAGCAGGCTCCTGTCTTACAACCATGGAGAAGCAGGCTCCTGTCTTACAACCATGAAGAAGCAGGCTCCTGTCTTACAACCATGGAGAAGCAAGCTCCTATCTTACAACCATGAAGAAGCAGGCTCCTGTCTTACAACCATGGAGAAGCAGGCTCCTATCTTACAACCATGGAGAAGCAGGGTACTGCCTCACAACCATAGAGGAGCAGGTTCCTGTCTTACAACCATGAAGAAGCAGGCTCCTTACAACCATGGAGAAGCAGGCTCCTATCTTACAACCATGGAGAAGCAGGGTACTGCCTCACAACCATGGAGAAGCAGGCTCCTGTCTTACAACCATGGAGAAGCAGGGTACTGCCTCACAACCATGGAGGAGCAGGTTCCTGTCTTACAACCATGGAGAAGCAGGCTCCTGTCTTGCAACCATGGAGAAGCAGGCTCCTGTCTTGCAACCATGGAGAAGCAGGTTCCTGCCTTACAACCATGGAGAAGCAGGGTACTGCCTCACAACCATGGAGGAGCAGGTTCCTGTCTTACAACCATGGAGCAGCAGGCTCCTGTCTTACAACCATGGAGAAGCAGGTTCCTTCATGCAACCATGGAGAAGCAGGTTCCTCATGCAACCATGGAGAAGCAGGTTCCTCATGTAACCATGGAGAAGCAGGCTCCTGTCTTACAACAACAGAGAAATCAGGTTCAGCCTTACTACCGTGTTTCTTCTTTACAACTATGGAAAGCAGATTCAGATTGTTGTGGTCACCACTAGTAAGTGTCCATGGAGAGGACCTGTAACAATATGTACTGCCTACCTCACAATATATATATAATGTCCCATATTGAGATAGTAAGTTCCTTAGGGAACACGTGCTCCAATCATACTGTATCATTCTTGATAAACTATGTGTGTTCAGTTGTATCACCTCCTTGGTCACATAGCTCGTACACATAACGCACACTTCTCCAGACGTATGAGCGCTGAATACTGAGCGTGTTTATTCGCTGGATAAGCTAACATTAGGTCCCTTTCCATCAGAATCCTTTTTTCAAACACAATTAACTTTACTTATCTTTTTCTGCTCGGGGGACTCCGTCCAATGGTGAAACTGTCAAATATTTTGGAGAAACTAATATTTGTAGCTGTAATTAAAGCTGATTAGACTAATGAATATATTTCACTTGCAGACAGGAGGAAACGGTTACAGGTTGTAATCGCAGCAATTAACGAGGGACATCCTGTTAGCGAGCCCTAAACCCAGGTGCCGTGGACTGAATCAGAAGCTTGTGTGGATAATGGGGTTTATTCAATAAATTCTGTTGAATTTTAAGATCCATTTATTGAAATTTTGACCATAGCCGGCTACATAACCAAACCCAGTATCAAGGTAATGTCCCTCTCCTCTAGACTACTTTTTCCTGCATTTTT
Organism: Leptobrachium leishanense; assembly: GCA_009667805.1. Classification (NCBI taxonomy): domain Eukaryota; kingdom Metazoa; phylum Chordata; class Amphibia; order Anura; family Megophryidae; genus Leptobrachium; species Leptobrachium leishanense. The sequence goes on from CM019072.1 coordinate 1,987,443, forward strand.
ACGTGTTTTATCAGGTGACCTCAACTGATGTTTCTGTAAAGGGACTCCGTAGCCATTGTGACCTTTTAAATATATTTAAGTGTCAGGACAAAATCAAATGGCACACTGACCACAGCCAGTTCTTTCAAATATCTAGGTATGTGGTTAAAACCAAATCTATCCTTTGGCCCCCACATCGAAAAACTCTCATCTAAACTTTACCCCAAACTAGGTGCCCTATACAGAAACAAATCCTGCCTGAGCCCCGCAGTAAGAAAGCGAATTGTACAACAAATGCTTATGGCAGCTATTGAATACGGAGATGTAGTGTATGCAGCTGCCCGCAAACACACCTTCAGAAACTTACTACATTGTATAACTCAGGCCTCAAAATTTCCACTCGCCTGCTCGCATTTGGCGAGTGGAAATTACATGAGGGCGAGTAGGAATGCAGAGGCAGGGCAGGATAAGGGATTAGGTGGGGCAACTAGTGGCGAGTAACTCTTAAGGCCTGGCTGGTAGCTTGGGACTTGAAATTTTGAGCCCTGGTATAACTCATTCTGCCTCTTTGTGCTACAATGTAACTACATGACCCAAAATTGTGACGTTAGAAGAACTATACTGGCCGTAGCTGGAATCTAGACGCACCCTTCACCTTTCCAAACTGGTGTTTAAGAGCTTTTCTGGGAAGCTACCACCCTACCTGAATAGACTGCTTCCCCCAGCAGTTCCCTCATACTATAACCAGGATCCAGGAGCTGCACCTTACTTGCAATAACACAATGCAAAAAGAAAGAGGCTCGATCCTCATTTTCCTACAATTATGGAATAACCACCCAGATGCTATCAAATCTTCCCCCAGTCTAAAGTCACTTAAGAGATCTCTATTAATATATCTTGATACAGAATGCACCTGTAAACATGTAACACAGTGACTATATACAGAATGCACCTGTAAACATGTAACATAGTGACTATATACAGAATGCATCTGGAAACATGTAACATAGTGACTATATACAGAATGCACCTGTAAACATGTAACATAGTGACTATATACAGAATGCGCCTGTAAACATGTAACACACACAGTGACTATATACAGAATGCGCCTGTAAACATGTAACACAGTGACTGTATACAGAATGCACCTGTAAACATGTAACATAGTGACTATATGCAGAAGGGCACCTGTAAACATGTAACATAGTGACTATATACAGAATGCACCTGTAAACATGTAACTGTTACGTTTCCCCAGCTGCCCCCTCCCCCCCCCCTGGTGCTGAGAGCCCATCTCAGTCTTCTTGGTTTTTAGGGTTAAACTGTCTTGGCTCTCTGCCCCTGGAGTCTCAGTGTCCGATCAGACCTGTGGTCACATGACCTGCACTGCCCTATATAATTGGCTATCAGTGCACTTGTTCCCTGATCCAGTATAGGTCTTCCTTGCTGAGTTCCTGATTTCTGCATTTTGTATCTTGATATCTTGGTTTATGATTCCTGGCTCTGTATTCTGATGATTCTTGCGATTTACCCCTGGTACCATGTATTTGATATATTGGTTCATGACTCCTGGCTTTGTATTCTGACCATTCTCTTGCTTGATCCAATTTGTGTTTTGTTTGTTTGGTATTCAGGTTTCTGGTTTATGTTTGTACCACACTACAGTCTCTGTTGTCTGTTATTCTGGTGTACGACCTAATTGTAAGGTATCTAGTTGTTTGTGCTGGTCGCATGCTGCAGACTATATTTCTGTCTAGTTTGTTTTTCATGTTTTCTGTGTGTGTGTATCTAGTGCAGCAGTTCATAGTTCTGGTTTATAGAGACCACCTCAAGGATCTCTTTCTTGTTCCATTGTTGCTAGATATTCCTTCCTGTCAAGTCTGGTTTAACCCTGTCATTTTGTATATTCCCTCCCTGTACTCTGTATAGTCAGAAGACCATCCAAGGACCTTACCCCAGCGCAGGGTGTCTTGTCTGGTTCTTTTGTATCCTGTGTCCAGGGTTCTGCAATATGCAGAACACATACCTGCCTAAAGGGCTTACTCAAACACACAGCAGGACCCCCCTTTGGTTCCTGAGGGGGGCCACCATAACAGTAACACAGTGACTATATACAAAATGCAACTGTAAGCATTTAACACAGTGACTATATACAGAATGCGCCTGTAAACATGTAACATAGTGACTATATACAGAATGCACCTGTAAACATGTAACATAGTGACTATATACAGAATGCACCTGTAAACATGTAACACAGTGACTATATACAGAATGCGCCTGTAAACATGTAACATAGTGACTATATACAGAATGCTCCTGTAAACATGTAACATAGTGACTATATACAGAATGCACCTGTAAACATGTAACACAGTGAATATATACAGAATGCGCCTGTATACATGTAACATAATGACTATATACAGAATGCACCTGTAAACATGTAAAACAGTGACTATATACAGAATGCACCTGTAAACATGTAACATAGTGACTATATACAGAATGCGCCTGTAAACATGTAACATAGTGACTATATACAGAATGCACCTGTAAACATGTAACATAGTGACTATATACAGAATGCACCTGTAAACATGTAACACAGTGAATATATACAGAATGCGCCTGTATACATGTAACATAGTGACTATATACAGAATCCACCTGTAAACATGTCACACAGTGACTATATTTCCTACATATTTATTTTCTGTGTTAATCTGTATATTTGTGTTATGTTTTTAATATCTTGCATTTTATTACTTTGTTTTTCTACGCCTACTGTAAAAATTCAAAGTTCTTGAACCCAGGACATACTTGAAAACGAGAGAAAACTCAATGTATCCTTCCTGGTAAAATACTTTATAAATAGATAAGTGTCTGTCCACAGAGTCCACACACCCCATATATCTCTGGGTGCCGTGAGAGACCCTAAAGCAGAGGTTTTCCCTCCTCTCTCTGAAAATCTCTGTCACGCCGCCCGCTGCATGCCGCCAGCTGGGTCTCTTACCTCGGAGGCGGGCTGGTGCCAGGCGGGTGGCGCTGCGGCGCTCCCCACGTTCCAGGTGCGGGCTGGGAGCGTCCCCGGGTCCTGCGCCGTCTCCTGCAAGCTCTGCCGCGTCTGTTCGGGTGGGTCGGCGCGGCCATGCCGTTCCATCCACCTTGAGCATGGCGGCGAGTGGCGTCTGACGTCACAGGGGCGGGCGCATGGAGCTGGGTGGGTGGTGCAACCTCAGGAGGAGGGCCCTCAGTCCCGGTGCACTTGATGGGGAACTGCACCAGACACCCCCAGCTCCATGATTGACTGCCCTCAGAGGAGGAGGTTGATTGGTGGAGGGGTTCACATTAGGGAGTGTCTTGACAACTCTGCACCATATATATAGAGGTTTTCTGTCAGTACATCATTGCTTCAGCATTGTATCACTCCTGCCAGTGTTACTCTTAGAAGCTTTTCCCCTATGTTTATTCTGTCTACATCTCTTGGATATTCCTTTGGTACCGCGATATTCAACCTACTACTTAAACTCTGCACCTGGGTTCTACCGTCCCACCGAGCGTCCCTGACAGACGCTGAAGCCAAACATATGGAACCCGCAGAGATCACCGAAGCCGTTGCGGCCTTGTCACACCAGGTATCCGCCCTCACTCACTCCTTTCAGGAACTCCAGACAGAACATCGACAATTGCATGCACAAGTTCAAGTCATGACATTGTCCTTACACGCCTCCCTCCGCACCCATACAGGCAAATCTGGAGACCCCCTTTCCTGAGCCTCAAGTTAAGCTACCTGAGACTTTCAATGGAGACCGCACAAAATTTGAGGAGTTCATGCTCGATTGTTGCATCGTTTTTTTTCTCTAAAACCCCGCACTTACAACAGTGATTTCGTAAAAGTACACATGGTCATATCACTACTGGGCGAGGAACCTAAAAAGTGGGCTCATACACTCCTCCGGGACCACGACCCAGTACTGGAGAGCTGGCCCTCGTTTGCTGCAGCGCTGGAGGACATGTATCAAGACCCCCACAAGAGAGAGTCCGCCCAAAACGTCATCAGGGCTCTCCGACAAGGTCGCCGCCCCGTAGAGGACTACGTTACTCACTTCCGCCACTATGCCCATGATACGGCTTGGAATGAGGCCACCCTTTTGGACCAGTTTCTTCGAGGCCTAGCTGATCATTTGAAGGACGAACTCGCACGTGTTGGAGTACCCCGGTCTCTAGATACTGTAATCGATTTTTGTATACAATTCGATAGAAGATGGAGGGAGCGCAGAAACGAAAGGCCTCCCTCAGCCCCAATCGGGGGTCACGTGAAAACCAGGTACCCTTCAATGCTCTTGTTCCAGTTTCTAATCCTAGGAGAACCGAGGAACCAATGCAGATCGGGCTAGCGGAACAACGCCTACCACAGGCCGAGATGGATCGACGTCGCCGTCTCAATCTTTGCCTATACTGCAGAGGGGCCAATCACCAGGCCCGTGTATGCCCCAGTAAAGCAACTTCCAGAAGAGGTAAGAGTGGTTTCATCACTACACTCTCTAAACCTTCTCCACTCTTACCCACGCCTCATCTTCTTCTACCCATCTCTCTGCAGTGGCAGCAGAAGACCTTCCCACTCCAGGCAATGGTGGATTCAGGGGCTAGCGGGTGCTTCATGGACGCCACCCTAGCAACATGTATTTCCTTACCACTGTCTAATAAAGAGATACCTGTTGAAATCAGATTAGTTGATGGGTCTCCTTTGAGCTCAGGGCCTATCACACAGGAGAGTATACCTGTCCAAATGAGCCTAGGTTCCGGCCACTCAGAACTACTACGTTTTGATATTGTTACCTCTCCTATATTCCCCGTGATTTTGGGGTTGCCTTGGCTTCGATTGCATAACCCTCACATACTATGGTCAACCGGTGAGGTTTCCTTCCCCTCCGAGCATTGTAAAAGTACCTGCGTACCTCTCCATACCATAAATACCACCATCGGGCACGAGACCCAATTACCCGCACAATACCACAATTTTCAGGAGGTATTTGACAAAAAGAAAGCTGAGACACTGCCACCCAGAAGACCCTACGATTGTCCTATTGAGCTACTACCCGGGGCTCCTATTCCGTACGGACGTATCTTTCCCCTATCCGAGCCTGAGTTAAGAATGTTAAAAGATTACATCCAGGAGAACACACGAAAAGCCTTCATTCGACCATCCACTTCCCCTGCCGGGGCAGGGATATTTTTTGTTAATAAAAAGGACGGCGGATTGAGGCCCTGTGTAGATTACCGTGAATTAAATAAAATCACCATCAAGAATAGGTACCCTCTCCCACTCATCCCAGAGTTATTAGAACGTCTCCAGAACGCTTGTATCTATTCCAAACTTGACCTCCGAGGGGCCTATAATCTGGTACGCGTCCGTGAGGGGGACGAATGGAAGACCGCCTACAGGACTCGATATGGACACTTCGAATATACTGTGATGCCGTATGGACTCTGCAACGCCCCCGCCACGTTCCAACACCTGATTAACGATATTTTCTGTGACTTATTGGACAAGTATGTTGTAATATATCTCGATGACATTCTAATTTTTTCCACCTCCCTTCAGGAACACCGTCAACATGTTTGCACCATCCTCCAGAGACTCCGGGAGAACAACCTGTACGCTAAACCTGAGAAATACACCTTTGAGACCACCCGAGTGGAATTCCTGGGATTTATCATTTCACCTGGTCACATAGAGATGGATCCCCGAAAGATCGAGGCCATCACCTCTTGGCCGACTCCTAAGGATCGTAAGGGCATACAAAGGTTCATTGGGTTTGCAAACTTTTACAGACGCTTTATTCGTAACTTTTCCAAAGTAATTCAACCTCTGACTCGACTCACTAGCCCTACTGTCCCCTTTGAATGGTCCAAAGAGGCCCAGAAAGCATTCAACGACCTCCGGAATCACTTCACCACTGCTCCTGTCTTGAGCCTACCTAACCCACAACTGCCTTTCTTCCTAGAGGTCGATGCATCAGAAACTACCACTGGGGCTATTCTGTCACAAAGATCCCCCTTCGGACAACTCCATCCCATGGCCTTTTACTCCAAAAGGCTCGCCCCGGCTGAGCAAAATTATGATATCGGGCACCGTGAGCTCCTCGCCATCAAACGAGCCTTTGAAGAGTGGCATCATCTGCTGGAAGGGGCCATGCATCCGATAACTGTACACACTGATCACAAGAATCTAGAGTATTTGCGATCTGCCAAACGTCTGAGACCCCGTCAAGCCCGCTGGGCTTTCTTCTTTACGAGGTTCAATTTCCATGTGACTTTCCGCCCTGGCTCAAAGAACGGGGAAGGCAGATGCCCTCTCAAGGATCCAGGAGGGTCCATCCTCATCCACGAACCTCTCCCACACAGTGTTGCCACCTCAATGTTTCTTGGGGTCACTTCTAGCCTCCACGACAACATCAAACGAATAACGGCAGAGACCTCTTTACCTCTATCTAGTGAGGGTTTTCACGTACAGGACCATCATGTCTATGTACCTGAAAAGGCTAGAGTAGAGGCCCTACAGATGTGCCACGACTCCTTGGCGGCCGGACATCCCGGGTATAAGAAGACACTGGACCTAGTGAGACGACATTTCTGGTGGCCCTCGTTGTCTTCATGTGTCGCCAAGTATGTTGCTAGTTGCCCCATCTGTCTATGGTCCAAGAACCCCACCACTAAGATGGCAGGGTTGCCACAACCCCTGCCCATCCCGACACGTCCTTGGTCCCAATTGTCCACAGACTTTATTGTTGATCTAGCCCCCCTCCCGGGGTCACTCAGTCGTCATGGTAGTAGTTGACCGCCTAACCAAGATGGTACACTTCGTCCCATACAAGAAATTACCTACTGCTTCCGAGACTGCCTCTCTGTTTCTTGAAGCCGTATTCAGGCTCCATGGAATCCCCGACTCAATAGTCTCTGATAGGAGTACCCAGTTTACCTCTCGTTTCTGGAAGGCCTTTTGTTCCCGACTTAACATTCGCATCCACCTCTCTACGGCTTTCCACCCCCAGACAAATGGACAGACAGAGCGTGTTAATCAGACCTTAGAACAGTACCTGCGCTGCTTTTCCTCTTACCTCCAAGATGACTGGACTGTCCTTTTGCCTTTACCTGAGTTTGCATATAACTCCCATGACCATGAATCGACTTCTTCCACCCCATTTTTTCTCAACTATGGGTACCACCCCACAATGATCCCGGGTCTGATACCTCTCTCCTCTGTCCCTGATGCAGACTCCCAATTGGCCACCATACGGGAGGTTTGGCAACTGGCCAGAAAGACCCTACGTGTTGCCCAGGACAAATACAAAACCTGGGCGGATCGCTCCAGATCCGTTCCCCCTCCTTTCCAGTTAGGAGACCGGGTTCTGCTGTCCACTAGAAACCTCCGTCTCCAATGTCCCTCGAAAAAATTGGTTCCCCGTTTCATAGGTCTTTTCAAGATCACCCACCAGGTTAACCCGGTTGCCTTCCGACTCGCTCTCCCTCCCACGTACCGAATCCACCCTGTGTTTCATGTTTCCCTCCTCAAACATGTTCCTCCTGATGAGTTTCCAGGACGGTCCGCTCCCTCTTGTCCTCCTGTGCTTGTTGGTGATGAGTTGGAATACGAGGTGGCCCGTATCTTGGATTCCTTGTTCCACCGGGTACCCTTCAGTACCTTATATTATGGAAGGGGTTTGGCCCTGAGGAGCGTTCTTGGGAACCCGCCTCCCAGGTGCACGCCCCTTCGTGCCTCCGGGCTTTTCATCGTGCACACCCGGGAAGGCCGGGCCCTTGTCGCGTCCGGAGGCTGCTCCTTCAGGGGGGGTTCTGTCACGCCCCCCGCGGCACGCCTCCAGCCGGGTATCTTACCTCGGAGGCGGGCTGGTGCTGGGCGGGTGGCGCTGCGGCACTCCCCACGTTCCAGGTGCGGGCTGGGAGCGTCCCCGGGTCCTGCGCCGTCTCCTGCAAGCTCTGCCGCGTCTGTTCGGGTGGGTCGGCGCGGCCATGCCGTTCCATCCACCTTGAGCATGGCGGCGAGTGGCGTCTGACGTCACAGGGGCGGGCGCATGGAGCTGGGTGGGTGGTGCAACCTCAGGAGGAGGGCCCTCAGTCCCGGTGCACTTGATGGGGAACTGCACCAGACACCCCCAGCTCCATGATTGACTGCCCTCAGAGGAGGAGGTTGATTGGTGGAGGGGTTCACATTAGGGAGTGTCTTGACAACTCTGCACCATATATATAGAGGTTTTCTGTCAGTACATCATTGCTTCAGCGTTGTATCACTCCTGCCAGTGTTACTCTTAGAAGCTTTTCCCCTATGTTTATTCTGACTACATCTCTTGGATATTCCTTTGGTACCGCGATATTCAACCTACTACTTAAACTCTGCACCTGGGTTCTACCGTCCCACCGAGCGTCCCTGACAGACGTTGAAGCCAAACATATGGAACCCGCAGAGATCACCGAAGCCGTTGCGGCCTTGTCACACCAGGTATCCGCCCTCACTCACTCCTTTCAGGAACTCCAGACAGAACATCGACAATTGCATGCACAAGTTCAAGTCATGACATTGTCCTTACACGCCTCCCTCCGCACCCATACAGGCAAATCTGGAGACCCCCTTTCCTGAGCCTCAAGTTAAGCTACCTGAGACTTTCAATGGAGACCGCACAAAATTTGAGGAGTTCATGCTCGATTGTTGCATCGTTTTTTTTCTCTAAAACCCCGCACTTACAACAGTGATTTCGTAAAAGTACACATGGTCATATCACTACTGGGCGAGGAACCTAAAAAGTGGGCTCATACACTCCTCCGGGACCACGACCCAGTACTGGAGAGCTGGCCCTCGTTTGCTGCAGCGCTGGAGGCCATGTATCAAGACCCCCACAAGAGAGAGTCCGCCCAAAACGTCATCAGGGCTCTCCGACAAGGTCGCCGCCCCGTAGAGGACTACGTTACTCACTTCCGCCACTATGCCCATGATACGGCTTGGAATGAGGCCACCCTTTTGGGCCAGTTTCTTCGAGGCCTAGCTGATCATTTGAAGGACGAACTCGCACGTGTTGGAGTACCCCGGTCTCTAGATACTGTAATCGATTTTTGTATACAATTCGATAGAAGATGGAGGGAGCGCAGAAACGAAAGGCCTCCCTCAGCCCCAATCGGGGGTCACGTGAAAACCAGGTACCCTTCAATGCTCTTGTTCCAGTTTCTAATCCTAGGAGAACCGAGGAACCAATGCAGATCGGGCTAGCGGAACAACGCCTACCACAGGCCGAGATGGATCGACGTCGCCGTCTCAATCTTTGCCTATACTGCAGAGGGGCCAATCACCAGGCCTGTGTATGCCCCAGTAAAGCAACTTCCGGAAGAGGTAAGAGTGGTTTCATCACTACACTCTCTAAACCTTCTCCACTCTTACCCACGCCTCATCTTCTTCTACCCATCTCTCTGCAGTGGCAGCAGAAGACCTTCCCACTCCAGGCAATGGTGGATTCAGGGGCTAGCGGGTGCTTCATGGACGCCACCCTAGCAACATGTATTTCCTTACCACTGTCTAATAAAGAGATACCTGTTGAAATCAGATTAGTTGATGGGTCTCCTTTGAGCTCAGGGCCTATCACACAGGAGAGTATACCTGTCCAAATGAGCCTAGGTTCCGGCCACTCAGAACTACTACGTTTTGATATTGTTACCTCTCCTATATTCCCCGTGATTTTGGGGTTGCCTTGGCTTCGATTGCATAACCCTCACATACTATGGTCAACCGGTGAGGTTTCCTTCCCCTCCGAGCATTGTAAAAGTACCTGCGTACCTCTCCATACCATAAATACCACCATCGGGCACGAGACCCAATTACCCGCACAATACCACAATTTTCAGGAGGTATTTGACAAAAAGAAAGCTGAGACACTGCCACCCAGAAGACCCTACGATTGTCCTATTGAGCTACTACCCGGGGCTCCTATTCCGTACGGACGTATCTTTCCCCTATCCGAGCCTGAGTTAAGAATGTTAAAAGATTACATCCAGGAGAACACACGAAAAGCCTTCATTCGACCATCCACTTCCCCTGCCGGGGCAGGGATATTTTTTGTTAATAAAAAGGACGGCGGATTGAGGCCCTGTGTAGATTACCGTGAATTAAATAAAATCACCATCAAGAATAGGTACCCTCTCCCACTCATCCCAGAGTTATTAGAACGTCTCCAGAACGCTTGTATCTATTCCAAACTTGACCTCCGAGGGGCCTATAATCTGGTACGCGTCCGTGAGGGGGACGAATGGAAGACCGCCTACAGGACTCGATATGGACACTTCGAATATACTGTGATGCCGTATGGACTCTGCAACGCCCCCGCCACGTTCCAACACCTGATTAACGATATTTTCTGTGACTTATTGGACAAGTATGTTGTAATATATCTCGATGACATTCTAATTTTTTCCACCTCCCTTCAGGAACACCGTCAACATGTTTGCACCATCCTCCAGAGACTCCGGGAGAACAACCTGTACGCTAAACCTGAGAAATACACCTTTGAGACCACCCAAGTGGAATTCCTGGGATTTATCATTTCACCTGGTCACATAGAGATGGATCCCCGAAAGATCGAGGCCATCACCTCTTGGCCGACTCCTAAGGATCGTAAGGGCATACAAAGGTTCATTGGGTTTGCAAACTTTTACAGACGCTTTATTCGTAACTTTTCCAAAGTAATTCAACCTCTGACTCGACTCACTAGCCCTACTGTCCCCTTTGAATGGTCCAAAGAGGCCCAGAAAGCATTCAACGACCTCCGGAATCACTTCACCACTGCTCCTGTCTTGAGCCTACCTAACCCACAACTGCCTTTCTTCCTAGAGGTCGATGCATCAGAAACTACCACTGGGGCTATTCTGTCACAAAGATCCCCCTTCGGACAACTCCATCCCATGGCCTTTTACTCCAAAAGGCTCGCCCCGGCTGAGCAAAATTATGATATCGGGCACCGTGAGCTCCTCGCCATCAAACGAGCCTTTGAAGAGTGGCATCATCTGCTGGAAGGGGCCATGCATCCGATAACTGTACACACTGATCACAAGAATCTAGAGTATTTGCGATCTGCCAAACGTCTGAGACCCCGTCAAGCCCGCTGGGCTTTCTTCTTTACGAGGTTCAATTTCCATGTGACTTTCCGCCCTGGCTCAAAGAACGGGGAAGGCAGATGCCCTCTCAAGGATCCAGGAGGGTCCATCCTCATCCACGAACCTCTCCCACACAGTGTTGCCACCTCAATGTTTCTTGGGGGTCACTTCTAGCCTCCACGACAACATCAAACGAATAACGGCAGAGACCTCTTTACCTCTATCTAGTGAGGGTTTTCACGTACAGGACCATCATGTCTATGTACCTGAAAAGGCTAGAGTAGAGGCCCTACAGATGTGCCACGACTCCTTGGCGGCCGGACATCCCGGGTATAAGAAGACACTGGACCTAGTGAGACGACATTTCTGGTGGCCCTCGTTGTCTTCATGTGTCGCCAAGTATGTTGCTAGTTGCCCCATCTGTCTATGGTCCAAGAACCCCACCACTAAGATGGCAGGGTTGCCACAACCCCTGCCCATCCCGACACGTCCTTGGTCCCAATTGTCCACAGACTTTATTGTTGATCTAGCCCCCCTCCCGGGGTCACTCAGTCGTCATGGTAGTAGTTGACCGCCTAACCAAGATGGTACACTTCGTCCCATACAAGAAATTACCTACTGCTTCCGAGACTGCCTCTCTGTTTCTTGAAGCCGTATTCAGGCTCCATGGAATCCCCGACTCAATAGTCTCTGATAGGAGTACCCAGTTTACCTCTCGTTTCTGGAAGGCCTTTTGTTCCCGACTTAACATTCGCATCCACCTCTCTACGGCTTTCCACCCCCAGACAAATGGACAGACAGAGCGTGTTAATCAGACCTTAGAACAGTACCTGCGCTGCTTTTCCTCTTACCTCCAAGATGACTGGACTGTCCTTTTGCCTTTACCTGAGTTTGCATATAACTCCCATGACCATGAATCGACTTCTTCCACCCCATTTTTTCTCAACTATGGGTACCACCACAATGATCCCGGTCTGATACCTCTCTCCTCTGTCCCTGATGCAGACTCCCAATTGGCCACCATACGGGAGGTTTGGCAACTGGCCAGAAAGACCCTACGTGTTGCCCAGGACAAATACAAAACCTGTGCGGATCGCTCCAGATCCGTTCCCCCTCCTTTCCAGTTAGGAGACCGGGTTCTGCTGTCCACTAGAAACCTCCGTCTCCAATGTCCCTCGAAAAAATTGGGTCCCCGTTTCATAGGTCTTTTCAAGATCACCCACCAGGTTAACCCGGTTGCCTTCCGACTCGCTCTCCCTCCCACGTACCGAATCCACCCTGTGTTTCATGTTTCCCTCCTCAAACATGTTCCTCCTGATGAGTTTCCAGGACGGTCCGCTCCCTCTTGTCCTCCTGTGCTTGTTGGTGATGAGTTGGAATACGAGGTGGCCCGTATCTTGGATTCCATGTTCCACCGGGTACCCTTCAGTACCTTATATTATGGAAGGGGTTTGGCCCTGAGGAGCGTTCTTGGAACCCGCCTCCCAGGTGCACGCCCCTTCGTGCCTCCGGGCTTTTCATCGTGCACACCCGGGAAGGCCGGGCCCTTGTCGCGTCCGGAGGCTGCTCCTTCAGGGGGGGTTCTGTCACGCCCCCCGCGGCACGCCTCCAGCCGGGTATCTTACCTCGGAGGCGGGCTGGTGCTGGGCGGGTGGTGCTGCGGCACTCCCCACGTTCCAGGTGCGGGCTGGGAGCATCCCCGGGTCCTGCGCCGCCTCCTGCGAGCTCTGCCGCGTCTGTTCGGGTGGGTCGGCGCGGCCATGCCATTCCATCCACCTTGAGCATGGCGACGAGTGGCGTCTGACGTCACAGGGGCGGGCGCATAGAGCTGGGTGGGTGGTGCAACCTCAGGAGGAGGGCCCTCAGTCCCGGTGGACTTGATGGGGAACTGCACCAGACACCCCCAGCTCCATGATTGACTGCCCTCAGAGGAGGAGGTTGATTGGTGGAGGGGTTCACATTAGGGAGTGTCTTGACAACTCTGCACCATATATATAGAGGTTTTCTGTCAGTACATCATTGCTTCAGCGTTGTATCACTCCTGCCAGTGTTACTCTTAGAAGCTTTTCCCCTATGTTTATTCTGTGTACCAGTACTTGGCTCTATACCCGACCTCTCTTGATTCGCCATTTGCCCCTGACCTCGATTGTGAACCTGACTACGTCTCTTGGATATTCCTTTGGTACCGCGATATTCATCCTACTACTTAAACTCTGCACCTGGGTTCTCCCGTCCCACCGAGCGTCCCTGACAATCTCATTATAGGAGATCCAGGGGTCTTTTGGTCCTTTGTCGGCCGAGATATATGGAAAAGTAGGTTGTAGGGGGTTACTTGCCCTCTCCTGACCGACTGTAGAGACACCTATACTGGTGTCTCATCATTCTCCCATTTTCCCCAGTTCCACAAAAACATCAGTCACTTGATAAAGAGTAAAACAATACTGTTTATTACAATACCCAGAAAACATTAACACACAGGAATGTAGGGGCTTCCATGGAACTCGGAACCTGGAAACCAACCTGAAACAGCAAAGAAACGGAACATGTTAGCAGCGTGTCTGGCATATTATTTCCATCATAATGTCAGATAAATGCACCTAGGGTTCAAGTCCAACGGAAAGACGTGTGGGATCTCGCCAATATTTCTGCCTATCCTCTCCACCCCATGTAATCATTTTCATTGCACCATTAACCCTCATTGAAATTAGATATTGATTCTGAAACAATAGCCAGACCGAGTTTTAGGGAATTGTTATGATAATTAACATAAAATCATGTATTTATTGTGACTTAAAGAAAAAGATACAACTAAAACCTTAAAAAATAAATTTTTTAGAGTGTAGGACAAACAGGAACTCCGTTCCCTTTGCAAAAAAAAGTGGAGGAACTACATTCCCACGACTTCCTGCTCGACTTGACCCCTGAATACACCCACACATATTACACACTGGGGGTTATTCAGAGAGCACCGAAATGTCGCTGACATTTCAGTGCCCTCTCGTTCCCCACACTTTCTTGCACTTGGGGGAATCAAAGTTCCCCACCCTGCGGTAAATTCAGAATTCCACGGATTGCAGGGAAAACCCACCGCAAACCTGCCGAACACCCACCAAAAACCCACCGAAAACCTGGCAGAGCCGCCACAAAAACTACGCTGAACTCTTTGGAAAAACCCGCGAGCCGCCGATCACAGTGCAGACCAGCCACCGGGAAAAGCCGACAAGCTGACGAACGGTGGGGAAAAAAAATCAAAAGTGTGAAAATTGAAACGCTGTTTTAAAAAAAAACGACTGAACGAAAATGCCTGGAATTTACATATAAGATCCAATGAATGATAATAAAATGGTCTGTTAAGGAAAAAAGAAAAACTGCTTTTAAAAAAAAAATGGAAAAAAGAATTGACGAAAAAATCCTGAAAAAATGCTTAACAGATCCTAAAAAAATCAGATCTGCTGCAGATTAAAATATAAAACGGTTTATTGGATATTGGATAATAACGGGGATATATTTTTAACATTGAAACCTATGGGATTCGCCTGAATAAATCTGCCGAATGAAAGCACCGGACATCAGGGCACCTTGGCAACTTTTCTCTGCTGTTCAGCGTCTCTGAATAGATTAACCATTGCTTCTCTATGGGGGATTTCAATGCCTTTGAAAAGGCACCGTACTTGGCCTTGCTGGCAGTTCGCCAAAATTTGGAAAACTACCTGCTCTCTGAATAGCCGAATGGACACGAAATGTCACTGTACGGCAATAGTCTCTGGTCGGTGACATTTCAGGGCCAGCTCTCTGAATAACCCCCAATATCTCATTCCTTTGTCTGAGCATTTTATTATCGGCTTCCGTGGACACAGACCACAATTACCAATGAAAGATTTTTTTCTGGGATCATTGTATCAGCCACGCTATCACGGTATAAAAAATTACGCTATAAAGTGCTGTATGGATTTTTTTTAAGCTCCTAGGGAGAAAATAAACCAATTAGACCTGAAGCAGATTTGTAAAAAGTGTCAGCGCATCCCACGAACTGAGAATAAAACCAGTTTCTTGTCTTTTAATGTCAGAAATGGTATTTATAGCGCATTGCAAGGAGTGCTCATCAACGTCATTCACATCACAATATCAGCATTCGCCAAGGAGCACGGAAGGTGAAATTAGTCACCAATTTTAAGACTAAAAAGACGCAAATTTGATTCCATTAGAAGTTCTAAAGGGGGGGGTCTAATTTTTATTATGGTCCTTTTATTATTTATTATTTATTTATTATTATTTTATTATTTCTACCTAGAAATTCAAGAAAACTGTTTTTTTTTTATCTTAATGTAGAAAAAGCTGTCTAGAATCTAGCATTTCACTCGATAATATAATTATTCCGGGGAATGATGTTACTGTCACTGTTATTGCTGCCGTATTCAGAAAGCTGATACGGAATATGTGGGGCTTATTCAATAAGATGAGAAATACAGAAGCAACAGGGAATCGACAAACTAGTAGAGAATATTAAAGGAGTTATTCAGAGAGAGACGATCTGGCCCCGAAATGTCACCGAACAAGGAATCTCCCGGCTATTCAGAGAGCAGGCAGTTCGCCAAATTTTGGCGAATTGCCAGCAAATAGAGATGGGAATTCGTTTCGGTAAAATTCAGAATTCGGTACGAAATTTGATAATTCGTATTCGGAAGTACTTCCGAATAACGAATCGATACGATACGAATATGAAATGAAACCAAACGAAATGGTATATAACAAATTTATTTCGTTTTACACTGTGTCATCATCATAAAAGAAAAATTTTAATAATTGATGTCAACTATCGAAATTGAAATGAACTATCAAATGGATATCAACTATCGAATTCGATTCAATACGATACGATTTGATACAATACGAATCCGACACGATACGATACAAATCAATCCGAAATTAAACGAAAAACGAAACGAAACTAAATTAGTTACGAAATTCCGAAAACAAAATTATTTAAAAACGTAACGAAACTAAACGAAACAAATTTTTCAGCCATGCACATCCCTACCAGCAAATACGGTGCCTGTTCGACGGCAGTGAAATCCCCCATAGAGAAGCAATGGTTAATCTATTCAGAGACACCGATCAGCAAAGAAAAGTTGCCGAAGTGCCCTGCTGTTCGGTGTATACATTCAGCAGGTTTATTCAGGAGAATCCCATAGGCTTCAATGTTAAAAATATTCCCGTTTTAATCCAATATCTAATAAACCATTTATTATTTTAATCTGCAGTAAAAAGTCTCTGTATTTATAGATTTTTTTGAGGGTTTTTTTCAGCAAAATATTATTTTTTTTTTGTTCTGTAACAGACCTTTTTGTTATTATTCACGGAACCTTATATGTTAATTCTAGACATTATCGTCCAGTATTTTTTTTGCAAACAGAGTTTAAAATTTTGATAGTTTCAATTGTTTTGTTGGGTTTTTTTTTTACACCATTAGTCGGCTTTTTAAGGCAGCTGGTCGGCGCTGTGTTCGGCAGTTTTGTGGAGGGTTTTTTTTCTATAGGATTTTATATGGGATAAAACATGTTTTCATCTCTCACAATTTAATTTTAAGCCCACCAAAATCTTCTGCTATAGCTCCATGGAGCTCCTATACCAGCCCTGCCTATGGCGCTTCAGGCTCATAGTGCTTCTATACCGGCCCTGCCTATGGTACTTCAGGCCCATTAAGCTCCTATACCGGCCCTGACAATGGTGCTCCAGGCCTATAGAGCTTCTATATCAGCTTTGCCTATGGCACTCCAGGCCCATAGAGCTCCTATACTGGCCCTGCCTATGGCGCTCCAGGCCCATAGAACTCCTATACTGGCCCTGCCTATGTTGCTCCAGGCCCATAGAACTCCTATACCAGTCCTGCCTATGGCGCTCCAGGCCCATAGAGCTTCTATACCAACCTTGCCTATGGCACTCCAGGCCCATAGAGCTTCTATACCGGCCCTGCCTATTGCGCTCCAGACCTATAGAGCTCCTATACTGGCCCTGCCTATGGCACTCTAGGCCATAGAGCTCCTATACCGGCCATGACTATGGTGCCCCAGGCCCATAGAGCTCCTATACTGGCCCTGCCTATGGCGCTCCAGGCCCATAGAACTCCTATACTGGCCCTGCCTATGTTGCTCCAGGCCCATAGAACTCCTATATCGTCCCTGCCTATGGCAATACAGACCCCTAGAGCTCCTATACTGGCCCTGCCTATGGCACTCTAGGCCATAGAGCTCCTATACCGGCCATGCCTATGGTGCCCCAGGCCCATAGAGATCCTATACTGGCCCTGCCTATGGTGCTCCAGGCCCAGAGAACTCCTATACTGGCCCTGCCTATGGCATTCTAGTCTCATAGTGCTACTATATCAGCCCACCTATGGCGCTCAAGACCTATATAGAGCTCCTATACCAACCCTGCCTATGGCGCTCCAGGCCCATAGAACTCCTATATTGGCCCTGCCTATGGCGATCCAGGCCCATAGAACTCCTATATCGGCCTTGCCTGTGGCGCTCCAGACCCATAGAGCTCCTATACCAGCCCTGCCTATGGCGCATCAGGCTCATAGTGCTCCAATACCGGCCCTACCTATGGTATGAGGTATATATTAATAGTCATGTCATAACATCACCAGACATGGCATTGACCCCAACATAAAGACTCTTGCCAATATGGCCCTATAGCAAAGTCTTGCTCTCATGGACTGGCATTTAGCATAATTTTAACCTGGGCTTTTTATAATGTGGATCCCGTGCTTTATACTTTGCATTTCCCACCTCTGCGGCTTCTCTGCCTCTAAATTACCCTAGAATATTTTATCTCCCCATCTTTGAATATTCAACCGAATGAAAACCAATTTATCAGATTGTCTATGTGTGCCGCTTCTCGCTTTTTGTTTCATTTGCTTACAATTACTAGACGCAGACAATAAATAACACAGCGTCTCCGCCGCCCGCTTCCGCACACACACGCGCGCGCGCAATGCCTGGAGAAGGAAAAAAATATCCATCAAGGTGAAATAGTTTCGCGTGGGAGAGATACAATTCTTTCTTGCGTCCTTTATTTTATTTATTTTTTTTTTAAAGATGAGGCGCACATCACAAAACCTAAATGAGCCTTGTCGCCCCTGCAGGAGCGTGCGGTGCCTCGCTTCTCGAAACGAATAATAAAATATCAAGTATGTGGATCCTTTTTTTTTTGCTCAATAGTTAATGAGCGAAGAGCGGGGAGAGCGTCTGTTGAAAGCTCGGTGAAGGTTAATCCTGACCACAGGCAGCTCTGCTGGGATCACGTAACAGTCCTACAGCCGGTACCCCTTCATCTGCAACAGGTTTAACCCTTCGAAGGCCATTCATTGAGCAGGCAAAAGTAAAGCAAGCACACAAGGGGTTAGTCGCTAGGCAGTGCTTTGGTGGAGAATTGCAAAGGAGTTTAAACTTTTAGTCCAAAGTAGTTGAAAGTGACTATTTTTCCATATCTGTTTATCTTGACAATATTTGCCCCCCGAAAATTAAAATGTTCTTGTGATATATCATTGGATAACCCAATGCAGTATTCCCTGTTTCACGCAGATCAGGGGTCAGCAACCCTGCAGATGTTTTGGAACTGCATATCTCATGATGCTCAACCACTCATTAAATTGGCAGTGGCTCGTGGGAATGTAGATTCAAAACGTCTGGACGTCCAAGGTTGTCGTCCTTTGACGTAGATGGTTAAAAAAAATATTAATTAAAAATAAAATATAAAAACCACCCTTCGTCAGTTCCAAATATTAAACTACATAAATTGCTAACTCCCCATCTATGCGTCAGGACAAAATCAAACGACACATTGACCTCAGTGACCTCAGTGACTGACCTCAGTCAGTTCTCTCAAATATCTAGGTATGTGGTTAGACACAAATCTATCTTTTGGCCCTACATTGAAAAACTCTCATCTAAACCTTACCCCAAACTAGGTGCCCTGTACAGAAACAAATCCTGCCTGAGCCCCGTGGTAAGAAAGCAGATTGTACAACAAATATGCTTATGCCGGTCATTGAATACTGAGATGTAGTGTATGCAGCTGCCCCGCAAACGCACCTTCATAAACTTACTACACTGTATAACTCATTCTGCCGCTTTGTGCTACAATGTAAAGTGGCAACAAAAAGTATGTGAACCCTTTGGGATTACGTGGAGTTTTGCATGAATTGGTCATAAAATGTGCTCTGATCTTTATCTAATTCACAACAATTTGAAAAACATAGTCTGCTTAAAATAATACAACACAAACATTAGTTTTCATGTGTTTATTGAACAGAACATGTAAACATTCACAGTGCAGGGTGGAAAAAGTATGTGAACCCCTAGCCTAATGACTTCTCCAAGAGCTAATTGGAGCCAGGAGTGAGCCAACCTTGAGTCCAATCAGTGTGATATTATTGGATGTGTTGCTGAAAGCTGTCCTGCCCTTTAAAAACACACACCAGTTTTGGGTTTACTGGTTTCAAGAAGCACTGCCTGATGTGAACCATGCCTCGCAGAAAAGAGCTCTCAGAAGATCTACGATCAAGAATTGTTGACTTGCATGAAGCTGGAAAAGTTTACAAAAGTATCTCCAAAAGCCTTGATGTTCATGTGTCCACGGTAAGACAGACTGTCTACAAATGGAGAAAGTTCAGCACTGTTGCTACTCTCCCTAGGCGTGGTCGTCCTGTAAAGATGACTGCAAGAGCACAGCGCAGAATGCTTAATGAGGTAAAGAAGAATCCTAGAGTGTCAGCTAAAGACTTACAGAAATCTCTGGCACATGCTAACATTTTTGTTGACACATCTACAATAAGGAAAACATTAAACAAGAATGGAGTACATGGGAGGACACCATGGAGGAAGCCATTGCTGTCCAAAAAGAATATTGCAGCACGTTTGAAGTTTGCAAAAGAGCACCTGGATGTTCCACAGCACTACTGGCAAAATATTCTGTGGACAGATGAAACCAAAATTGAGTTGTTTGGAAAACACACACAACACTATGTTGGAGAAAAAAAGGCACAGTACACCAACATCAAAACCTCATCCCCACTGTAAAACATGGCGGAGGGAGCATCATGGTTTGGGGCTGCTTTGCTGCCTCAGGGCCTGGATGGATTGTTGTCATTGATGGAAAAATGAATTCCAGAGTTTATCAAGACATTTTGCAGGAAAACGTAAGACCATCTGTCCGCCAACTGAAGCTCCGCAGAGGATGGGTGATGCAACAGGACAATGACCCAAAGAATACAAGTAATTCAACAAAAGAATGGCTTCAACAAAACAAAATACGCCTTCTGGAGTGGCCCAGTCAGAGACCTGACCTCAAGCCGATTGAAATGCTGTGGCATGACCTTAAGAGAGCGATTCACACCAGACATCCCAAGAATATTGCTACACTGAAACCGTTTTGTGAAGAGGAGTGGTCCTAAATTACTCCAGATCGTTGTGCAGGTCTGATCTGCAACTACAGGAAACGTTTGGTTGATGTTATTGCTGCCAAAGGAGGGTCAACCAGTTATTAAGTCCAAAGGTTCACATACTTTTTCCACCCTGCACTGTGAATGTTTACATGTTCTGTTCAATAAAAACATGAAAACATATAATGTTTGTGTTGTATTATTTTAAACAGACTGTGTTTTTCAAATTGTTGTGACTTAGATGAAGATCAGAGCACATTTTATGACCAATTCATGCAAAACTCCACGTAATCCCAAAGGGTTCACATACTTTGTCTTGCCACTGTAACTACATAACCCGCCATTGTGACATGTTGAAAGAGCTAAACTGGCCGTCACTGGAATCTAGACGCACCCTTCACCTTTCCAACCTGGTGTTTAAGAGCTTTTCTGGGAAGCTACCACCCTACCTGAATAGACTGCTTCCCCCAGCAGTTCCCTCATCCTATAACCTCCGATCCAGGACCAGCATCTTACTTACAATACCACAATACAAAAAGAAAGTGGCTTGATCCTCAATTTCCTACAGAGCACCGCAATTATGGAATAACCTCCCAGACGCCATCAAATCTTCCCCCAGTCTTAAGTCACTTAAGAGCTCCCTATTAACATACGTCAATACAGAATGCACCTGTAAACATGTAACATAGTGACTATATACAGAATGCGCCTGTAAACATGTAACACAGTGGCTATATACAGAATGCACCTGTAAACATGTAACACAGTGACTTTATACAGAATGCACCTGTAAACATGTAACAGTTAACATGTAACATGTAACGGAGCTGCTCAGTAGAGCGGCCTTTTGGTTACAATTGTTAGGTACTCACTCTGTAAAGAGGTGCCGTGAAGTGGCGAGTGAGCTTACGTTGCAATGGCCATTGAAACAAACAAAAACCTCAGTTTTGTTGTACATGGAACACATAGAAACGAGCGCAGATGACACCTTTTTTCCTTGTTATGTTTTATACATTAACTGGGCTGTTACTGCTGGCAGTTGCTGCCGCTCCGGTGACTATGGGCGCGACGCCATTTTTTCTGTATTTATGTAACAGTGACTATTTACAGAATGCACCTGTAAACATGTAAGATAGTGACTATATTCAGAATGCACCTGTAAACATGTAAGATAGTGACTATATTCAGAATGCACCTGTAAACATGTAACATAGTGAATATATACAGATGCACCTGTAAACATGTAAGATAGTGACTATATACAGAATGCACCTGTAAACATGTAACATAGTGACTATATACAGAATGCGCCTGTAAACATGTAACACAGTGAATATATACAGAATGCCCCTGTAAACATGTAACATAGTGACTATATACATAATGCACCTGTAAACATGTAACATAGTGACTATATACAGAATGCACCTGTAAACATGTAACATAGTGAATATATACAGAATGCACCTGTAAACATGTAACATAGTGACTATATACAGAATGCACCTGTAAACATGTAACATAGTGAATATATACAGAATGCACCTGTAAACATGTAGGATAGTGACTATATACAGAATGCACCTGTAAACATGTAACATAGTGACTATATACAGAATGCACCTGTAAACATGTAACATAGTGAATATATACAGAATGCACCTGTAAACATGTAACATAGTGACTATATACAGAATGCACCTGTAAACATGTAACATAGTGAATATATACAGAATGCACCTGTAAACATGTAACATAGTGACTATATACAGAATGCGCCTGTAAACATGTAACACAGTGACTATATACAGAATGCGCCTGTAAACATGTAACACAGTGACTATATACAGAATGCGCCTGTAAACCTGTAACACAGTGACTATATACAGAATGCGCCTGTAAACATGTAACACAGTGACTATATACAGAATGCACCTGTAAACATGTAACATAGTGAATATATACAGAATGCACCTGTAAACATGTAGGATAGTGACTATATACAGAATGCACCTGTAAACATGTAACATAGTGACTATATACAGAATGCACCTGTAAACATGTAACATAGTGAATATATACAGAATGCACCTGTAAACATGTAACATAGTGACTATATACAGAATGCACCTGTAAACATGTAACATAGTGAATATATACAGAATGCACCTGTAAACATGTAACATAGTGACTATATACAGAATGCGCCTGTAAACATGTAACACAGTGACTATATACAGAATGCACCTGTAAACATGTAACATAGTGACTATATACAGAATGCACCTGTAAACATGTAACATAGTGACTATATACAGAATGCACCTGTAAACACATGTAACATAGTGACTATATACAGAATGCACCTGTAAACATGTAACACCTTGACTATATACAGAATGCACCTGTAAACATGTAACATAGTGACTATATACAGAATGCACCTGTAAACATGTAACAGTGACTATATACAGAATGCACCTGTAAACATGTAACATAGTGACTATATACAGAATGCACCTGTAAACATGTAACATAGTGACTATATACAGAATGCACCTGTAAACATGTAACATAGTGACTATATACAGAATGCACCTGTAAACATGTAACATAGTGACTATATACAGAATGCACCTGTAAACACATGTAACATAGTGACTATATACAGAATGCACCTGTAAACATGTAACACCTTGACTATATACAGAATGCACCTGTAAACATGTAACATAGTGACTATATACAGAATGCACCTGTAAACATGTAACACCTTGACTATATACAGAATGCACCTGTAAACATGTAACATAGTGACTATATACAGAATGCACCTGTAAACATGTAACAGTGACTATATACAGAATGCACCTGTAAACATGTAACATAGTGACTATATACAGAATGCACCTGTAAACATGTAACATAGTGACTATATGCAGAATGCACCTGTAAACATGTAACATAGTGACTATATACAGAATGCACCTGTAAACATGTAACATAGTGACTATATACAGAATGCACCTGTAAACACATGTAACATAGTGACTATATACAGAATGCACCTGTAAACATGTAACACCTTGACTATATACAGAATGCACCTGTAAACATGTAACATAGTGACTATATACAGAATGCACCTGTAAACATGTAACAGTGACTATATACAGAATGCACCTGTAAACATGTAACATAGTGACTATATACAGAATGCACCTGTAAACATGTAACATAGTGACTATATTTCCTCCATATTTATTTTCTGTGTTAATCTGTATATTTGTGTTTTGTTTTTAATATCCTGCATTTTATTATTTTGTATTTCTGTAACGACTGTAACAATTCAATGGTCTCGAACCCAAGACATACTGAAAACGAGAGAAATCTCAATGTATCCTTCCTGCTAAAATTACTGTATAAATATATAAATTATTGAATCTCCCAATAAACAATCAGTTTTCACAATGTATAAAGCAGGTTCTAAAAGAACAAAGCTCAAACAGCTCTCTGTAATCATGGTATTTAACTTCTGTTCACCCGAGGGGGGGGAAATCGCGTAACTGTTGCGATGGAAGCCCTTCTTGCTGACGTTCGTGGGTAAATTTCTGTGTCTTCACCGTAGGGAAATTATCACTGTGGACGTTTTAATGATGGATCAGCAGAGCGAGCCTTGTATTGTTACAATGAGAGTATTGGCAGGGCTTCCTCGCGGCTCAATATTTACCTCTTGAGACGATAAATCTTGCTGTCCTCTTTTACTGTAACCAATAAGCGGAACCGAGCCGAATAAAGATTCTATTTCCCGTCCTGGAAATCAATGCAAAGGAAAAAAATAAATAAATAGAATGAAATAAAGAGTAATTGTTGTGAAGAAACACAGCGCTAGTGGGTCTGCGGATAGCGAGGTTACCGCGCGCTTACTGTGGAAATCAGGCCTTATCTGGGCTTCTCCTTAATGAAACCAGTCGTTCGTCTCTCTGGCGCCTGTTTAATATGCGGGAAATGTCTTCAGAACAGACTGTTAACTTTCCTGAAAAACAAGCGTATAATACCGCAATCTCAGATGCCAGAAGGAATCGTGAGACACGCAGTCAATCAAACATGGTCACTGATTTGACGGCACAAACTTTTAGAGCGCAGTTTATCTCGCTTTTTGGTTTTCTAGTTCACCCGAGAGAGCGCGTGACGGCTGATCGTTAGCAGACTGATCGCTTCATAAAGAATGTAATGATAACAGGGGTCAAGTCGAGGAGGAACGCGTGGGAAGGCAGACCCTCCATTGTTTTAAGGGGGGTCGGAGGTCCTTTTGGTCCCACACGCTTTTGTGCAGGTGGGTGTTCGATCACATGGTTCCTTGTTAAGTCACAATACTTTTATTTCTCGTTATACATTTTCCCTTAATATAAATATTCCCTATATATTATTAACACATTAAAATCAATCCAGAGTGTAAGTGTTGGGTTAAATGAGGGATATCAATGGTTAATTTGGGGGGGGGAGAAATAGTGGTGAGTTCCCTCACTTGGGCTCTATTACACTGTTCGCGCAAAAATGTGCGAGTGAGCAAAAGCGCATTAACGCGAGGGGCAAAACCCTTTGCGCTGAAGGTCGTATTATGACATTCGCGCATGCGATGCGCGTTAACGTCTAACGCGAGTGACCCTGTTCGAACCCTGCGCGAACGCATGTTCGCGCGCACATCCCACACTTAACATTGTGAGCACAAATGCGTTCGCGCGCTGGTATGCGGATGGTATTACAATCAATGCGCAACTTTTTATGAACGACGTTTGCGCGCATATTTTTAACGTCTTTTAAAATCTGGTGGTAACTGCAAATCGGAACGTTCTGACCGAAACGAAAAACAACAGCACGAAAAAAAGAAATACAGCAAAGTATAGTTACACATTCTACACATACCCAAACAATAAAACTGAGTGGTTGTGAGAGTTTTTTTATTAATGATGCAGCATATATACTCAGATTGATTTTGACAGGCGCAAAAACTGAACGGGAGACAATTGTGGTTCTTAATTCTGATTGGCTGAATCGCGTGAAAAAAACAGTCTGCCTGCCGATTTCTGCGCGGAACGTTAATGCGCGCGCGTTTTTGCACATCTTTTTTACGCGCGTTATTTTTTGACGGATGAAAAAATGCGCTCGGATCGTAATACCTGTGTTAATTTACGTGCGTTAACGTTTAACACTGCGCGCAAAAAAAATTGCGGTGCGTGTACGAATTTGCGCGGAGAATGTAATAGAGCCCTTTTTTTTTTAGGACTTGACCCCTGAATGATAATAATAATAATACACATACATCTTCAGCACACATTCCCTGCACAGTGTATAAAGTTGATGAGTCACTTAATTCAGTATGAGACAGGCTTGTCACACTCACAGCCCCCCAGATATTGATGCCTACAATTCCCAGAATTCTTCCAATCCAACAGATGGTAAGGGAATCATGGGATTTGTAGTTCAGAAACATCGGGGGCGGTGGAGTTTGACAGCCCTGCTGTAAGACCTGCGAGTCGGATGTCCTGCTATCCATTGAGACGACCGGAAAGGCAAGGAGTCTGCGAGGAAAGTACAGCGGCAATCAGTTCACATTTGAAGACACCTACCCACATACATATATATATATGGCTGCTGTCAGAAATCTTGGGTTCCCCTGTCTGAAGCACTGGTCCCTCACGTACACACACAGGGTTATTCAGAGCGAGGTGAAAACCAGGAGAATTGGCAGGAGAAGAGAACAATATAGACCAAATATTTTGTCCTAGAATTTTCCTTCCCCAGAAGTTCTCCAGAGTTTCACCTTTCTCTGAATAACCCTGATAGACATAATACACTCATACAGACATGCCTGCCAGATCTCAAAACAGGAGTCCTTAGTCCCCAAGACACAGGTCCCTACAGGTCCCTATAGTCCCGAAAGGTCTCACTCCGGGTGTTCCCATGCTATTTCAGGCACCAGGACAGGGGTCCCATGCCTCCACCATGCACCAAGCTAGGGGACCCCCGACCCGAGGTCCAAGACAGCAGACTCCAGGCACCAAAACAAAGGGTCTCAGAGTGAGTGTCCCTAACCGTTTCCCTTCCCTAAGAGTGAGTGGCCCCATTCCCCCGTGGCAGAAAGAGCCTGTCCTTTTTGAAATGAGGATGGTTGAATGAAAAGACACCAAAAAATGAACTATGAAAGCCTAATGAATTAATGAAACGTTGGAGAAAAGCTGTCAAACTCTGACACCCCCAGATGTTGATGCCTACAATTCCCAGAATTCTTTGAAATCAGCCGATGGCCGGGTAGTACAGAAACAACTGGGGGGCCGGAGTTTGACAGCCCAGCATTAGAGGATACTGTGGGACCACTGATGCTCCAAAGCAAAGAGTGCAGCAGTCATGGGATTATCTACTGGTTGATATGGTGACTGCATCACTTCCTAATTATATATAAAATACACATATATATATATATATATATATATATAAGATACGGAGTACTCAACATTGTATTCATTGGTCTCCGTAACACCCTTATATAAAATACATGTTAGGCTTCGGTCACACGAGCGTGGAGGGAACGTTAGTGTGCTCAGCCCTACAACCCGTGAGCATCATATGCAGGATCGCGCTTTGTAGGCCCATCGAACATCCGTCGTAGCTTTCTGATGGGGAGGGTTTCAGCACATCCGGTGTGACATGCGATACAATTACGCACGTTACACTGTCACACAGCTGTCAGAAAGCTGCGACGGACGCAGGGAGGAGGGGGTTATACGGACGCATTCAATGCGCTTGTGTGACCGCGACTTTAAGGTTTGAGTGCAGCCTCATCTGCGCTGTGTGATATAATAAATATACAGTCAGATCCAGAAATATTGGGACATGGACACAATTCTAACATCTTTGGCTCTATACACCACCACAATGGAGTTGGAATGAAACAAACACAATGTACTTTAACTGCAGACTGTCAGCTTTAATTTGAGGGTATGTACATCCAACTCAGGTGAACGTGTAGGATTTACAGCAGTTTGCAGATGTGCCTCCCACTTGTTAAGGGACCAAAAGTAATGGGACAGAATAATAATCATAAATCAAACTTTCCCTTCTTAATACTTGGTTGCAAATCCTTTGCAGTCAATCACAGCCTGAAGTCTGGAACGCATAGACATCACCAGACGCTGGGTTTCATCCCTGGTGATGCTCTGCCAGGCCTCTACTGCAACTGTCTTCAGTTCCTGCTTGTTCTTGGGGCATTTTCCCTTCAGTTTTGTCTTCAGCAAGTGAAATGCATGCTCAATGGGATTCAGGTCAGGTGATTGACTTGGCCATTGCATAACATTCCACTTCTGTCCCTTCAAAAACTCTTTGGTTGCTTTTGCAGTATGCTTTGGGTCATTGTCCATCTGCACTGTGAAGCGCCATCCAATGAGTTCTGCAGCATTTGGCTGAATGTGAGCAGATAATATTGCCCGAAACACTTCAGAATTCATCCTGCTGCTTTTGTCAGCAGTCACATCCACAATAAATACAAGAGAACCAGTTCCATTGGCAGCCATACATGCCCACGCCATGATACTACCACCACCATGCTTCACTGATGAGGTGGTATGCTTAGGATCATGATCAGTTCCTTTCCTTCTCCATACTCTTCTCTTCCCATCACTCTGGTACAAGTTGATCTTGGTCTCATCTGTCCATAGGATCTTGTTCCAGAACTGTGAAGGCTTTGTTAGGTGTTGTTTGGCAAACTCTATTCTGGCCTTCCTGTTTTTGAGGCTCACCAATGGTTTACATCTTGTGGTGAACCCTCTGTATTCACTCTGGTGAAGTCTTCTCTTGATTGTTGACTTTGACACACATACACCTACCTCCTGGAGAGTGTTCTTGATCTGGCCAACTGTTGTGAAGGGTATTTTCTTCACCAGGGAAAGAATTCTTCAGTCATCCACCACAGTTGTTTTCCGTGGTCTCCCAGGTCTTTTGGTGTAGCTGAGCTCACCGGTGCGCTCCTTCTTTTTGAGAATGTTCCAAACAGTTGTTTTGGCCACGCCTAATGTTCTTGCTATCTCTCTGATGGGTTTGTTTTGTTTCTTCAGCCTAATGATGGCTTGCTTCACTGATAGTGACAGCTCTTTGGATCTGATCTTGAGAGTTGACAGCAACAGATTCCAAATGCAAATAGCACACTTGAAATTAACTCTGGTCTTTTTATCTGCACATTGTAATTGGGGTAATGAGGGAATATCACACACCTGGCCATGGAACAGCTGAGAAGCCAATTATCCCATTACTTTTGGTCCCTTAACAAGTGGGAGGCACATCTGCAAACTGCTGTAAGTCCTACACCGTTCACCTGAGGCTGCTGTCAGATGAGCGTAGTGTTCACGTCCGTGATTGCACCTAAAAGTACGTCAGTGATAGCATGACAGGAAGCCCATCGGAGCCCGTTACACGAAGTACGTCCGCACTGAACTGCGGACGCACAACGGCCGCAGCCCACGGACGCAAGGCAGGCAAGAACGTACAACCCCTAGAACGGCCGCACAAAGTGTGCTGCGTCTGCAACGTCTGCATAGCTTTGTGTGTGAGTGATGGAACGTGGTCAGACGGACTGCATTTATACGTCCAGCTTTTCACGGACAAAATGGTTTTGCTTTTTAATTTATTTTCCCTCCTACATCCGTGAAAATGTATACGTCAGTGAATAAACGGACTGTGTGGCCACTACTGCGTCTTCCGTACTAACGTACGTCCGTGTGCACGGACGTACAGTCCGTAGAAATCACGCTCGTCCGACCCTAGCCTAAGTTGGATGTACATACCCTCAAATTAAAGCTGACTGTCTGCAGTTAAAGCACATTGTGTTTGTTTCATTCCAACTCCATTGTGGTGGTGTATAGAGCCAAAGATGTTAGAATTGTGTTGATGTCCCAATATTTCTGGACCTGACTGTATATATATATATAATATATTCTTACGTTACCTTAATTAGTATCATTGTGAAAAAAGAGAGGATGTGGCATAGTTGGAGCTTCAATGCTCTGGTGTAGGCATATTCGTAGGTTCAGTGTTTATTTCTGGGGTCCTCTGTAGCCCTAAAAGTAAAAATCATACATAGCGTAGCAGCAGGACCTGAATCAGGTGTGAAATAGGTGGTTTTTTTAAGCAAATAATAAAATATATAGCAGGGCTCAAAACTTCCACTCGCCTACTAGCATTTGGCGAGTGGAAATTAAGTGAGGGCGAATGGAAATGCACACGCATGCAGCACAATAAATTATTCCCCCCCCCTTCTCCAGGGTGCACGGTGGCGGGGATCAGCTGCCTAACCTGACCCAGTTCGTCTCTGTCACTGGCAGGGGGTGGAGAGGAGCTTCCCTGCCTCATCGCTTTGCTCACACTGGGCTCTGATGACTGGATATACATGTATCTGGGTCTGATGTCTGGGTATACATGTATCTGGAGTCTGATGACTGGGTATTAATGTTATTTTTGTAACTTTATTCTAAATAAAACCTTTAACAGTGTAATTTCAAAAGATAATTTAAGGGTGTGTGTTTAGGGGCAGAGTTAAGGGCTAGGGGTTAGGTGAAGTAACTGGTGGCGAGTAACTCTTATGGCCTGGTTAGTAGCTTGGGACTTGAAATTTTGAGCCCTGATATATAGTATAAAATTACCAGTACACCAATACGCGTTTCACCTTGGATCTCTGTGAGTATTTATTATGTGGCAGATTGCATGAATATTTTCTTTCTTGCTGCAGAGAGTTTATCATTTAAAAGAACACAAATCCAAGATACACAAGGAAACACTTGTAACGGTGTAACAACATTAATACACAACACGCCGTTATGGCAGAACACGTGGAGTTAAAGTCCCAGGGGCGGCGCACGCTCTGTCTAAATTGAGAAATGGCTCAGATCATTGGCCGCCGGTACATGGCTGCAAATGGGATTATTTCCTGCAAACAATAGTTCCAAAGAGACTTCGCAAACCTACATTATAATATTGGACGCTATGTTTGTTTGGCATATTCTTCGGGCTGGAAAAAAAAATAGAGAGAGTGAAAAATAAGGTTAAGCAAATTCGCTTTGCTTTGAAAAATCAGAGCAGAAAATAATATATAAAAATATGGCAACGCTATAGACAGATTATAAACACAAAGGAAAGATCAGGCATAATAATACTTTAATATAACAATAGAAATACATGGGTGTGTATTCGTTCCTGTAGGGTTTTATTCAGCAATAAATACAGAGCACTTTCCCCCCTGAGTGCACGGATCATTATTTAAATGATGCTTCTCAAAGGGATCCATGTGTCTAACTTATTCATCGCGCTGTCAGGTATTTTTGGAAAGGAATAAATGAAAAGTATCTTGGTTCGTTCTGAAAGGTAGACACTTAAATGACTATAGGGAAGACACCCTGTGACTGATGCCTATTCCCTACATCACCTCATATATCCCACTCCCTCTACAACAACGTATCTCCCAGCATTTCAAACGGTAAAGGAAGAAGAAACGGAAAAATCCAAGGATTATTTACACTATGTATATTCTAGAAACATTTATTATAGTTTGGAGCAGGCGTCTCAAAGTATCGGCCCTTGGGCCGTTTGCAGCCTGTGAACCGAGTCCATGCGGCCCATGGGCTCAGACATCACTATAGGAGACTGCATCTGGCATTTACCGTCGCTCCTTGCTCCTCTTCTCCTGCACCAAACTTGTAACCAGTTTCTAGGGGATGGGGTCAGGAATGGATCACTGTGCGGTGGAGAGGGTTAGGGTCAATATATGGGGGAATGGGATCAGCGACACTGTGTGAAGGATGGGGCTTTATTGTTGTTGTGGAACTCTGTGATACACTCATACACACCGCACATTACAGTTTTATTGCTGTGGAGCTCTGTGATACAATCGTGCACACTGCACATTACTGTGAGTTTTATTGCTGCGGTGCTCTGTGATACACTCAAACAGTGCACATTTACTGTGAGTTTTATTGCTGTGGAGCTCTCTGATATGCCCATGCAGGTCTCACTTTACTGTGAGTTTTATTGCTGTGGAGCACTGTGATACAGTCATACACACCGCACATTTACTGTGAGTTTTATTGCCGTGGAATTCTGTGATACGCTCATACACACCACACATTACTGTGAGTTTTATTGCTGTGTAGCTCTGCGATTCATGACATAGGACTGATTTTGTTCACTTTAGTTCTCGAAGTGTGAAAATTTGCCAGGGGTCCCTTCGGGACACGTTCACATGTCCACCGTCCCCTGGTAATTAGAGTTTGAGACCCTTGTTTAGAGATTAGTTGCTTTTATTGGGATTTTTATTGTTTGCAGCTCTCTTATGCATATATACATACAATATCGCACACCTCAGATGAATGGCGGAGCCCCTATGAAGATGGATGTTAGGATAGGAAGAAGGGACAGAGGGAATTGAGCCCAAATAAAAGAACCGACCCTCCTAAATAGGGACACCTCTGCGGCTTGTCTGCTTTTGGAGTTAGGAAGTCTAGCTGTCAACTGCTTGGTAACAACAGTCCGAAAAAAGCTGCTTATCGTGGCTTGATCTCAGGCTGACACAATGCTTGACACATGGGCCATGGAGACCAGACATTGTTGGGCATTTAAGAATCAGAACCCCAGACTGATACATTCGAGAATGATTACATTTTTGTTTTAAAATATCTAAAGGCTCATCAAAGTATTTAGTCAGACCCCTGGCGAGCTTTTTTTATTAGCCGGCGGTAAATCAGACGCCGGATAAATCAGATTGACCCAGTGATTAGCACCGCTGTTTGCTCAGGAATGGATGCCGTTAAACATATAGGCCTTTAGCAGCGCTCGGGGATCATCCACACCTTGATTTATGCCTTGACCTTTATTAATAATAAATCACGCTGGCATTTTACCTAAGCCATTTTAACCCTTCCATCGGCGACCGGCGCATGCAGCACGTCCCAGTGTACCAAGCACGCACGGCGTTGTTACTCGGTTATAATTGCTTGTTTTATCTCAGATGCCGAGTCGGATTTTCAAACTGTGAAACATCAGGCTCGTACGTATGTTACTGCTGCATTAAACAACAGAGCCATTTAGGAAATAGTGCTCCCTGCTTCCCGTCTTTAATCCTCTCGAGGTAACGTTCTTAATGAGTCAAGAGAATCTGGGATTGTGTCGTTAGAGAAGGAGATTTTATTTCCTGCACAGACTCAAATGATACAATTGTTGCTTGTTTTTCCTCTTTTGTTTCTTTGTCTTTTAACGTTCACATACTTTATCAGCATTCCTGAGCTCTAGATAAAGTGCGTAATAGAAAACCAGAAAGCTTCATTTTAAATGTTGTCTAAGCAGCTTTTGTATAGGAATGTGATGTTAATGGACGGCGGTCTCATTGCTTTGTGTTTGCATCCTACCTGCTAAAACGAATCTGACACTTACAAAACGCTGAGATATATGTATTGCACACAGGAGGGTCAGCAAAGATCCTTACACCTCCTCACACTAACACTCACCACACTGACCTTCAAATGAATCACACTGACACCAACACTCCCCACATTATCCCAGACAGCCTCACACTGATACAGACAGCTTCACACTGACCCAGACAGTTTCACACTGACACAGATAGCTTCACACTGACCCAGACAGCCTCACACTGATACAGACAGCTTCACACTGACTCAGGCGGCTTCACACTGACCCAGACAGCCTCACACTGATACAAACAGCTTCACACTGACTCAGACAGCCTCACACTGACCCAGACAGCCTCACACTGACCCAAATAGCCTCACACTGACCCAGACAGCCTCACACTGACCCAGACAGCTTCACACTGATACAGACAGCTTCACACTGACTCAGACAGCTTCACACTGACCCAGACCGCCTCACACTAACCCAGACAGCTTCACACTGACCCAGACAGCTTCACACTGATACAGACAGCTTCACACTGACTCAGAGAGCTTCACACTGACCCAGACCGCCTCACACTAACCCAGACAGCTTCACCCTGACCCAGACAGCTTCACACTGATACAGACAGCTTCACACTGACCCAGACAGTCTCACACTGACCCAGACAGCCTCACACTGATACAGACAGCTTCACACTGACTCAGACAGCTTCACACTGACACAGACAGCCTCACACTGACCCAGAAAGCTTCACACTGACCCAGACAGCCTCACACTGACCCAGACAGCCTCACACTGATACAGACTGCTTCACACTGACTCAGACAGCTTCACACTGACCCAGACAGCCTCACATTGATACAGACAGCTTCATACTGACTCAGACGGCTTCACACTGACCCAGACAGCCTCACACTGATACAGACAGCTTCACACTGACCCAGACAGCCTCACACTGACCCAGACAGCCTCACACTGACCCAAATAGCCTCACACTGACCCAGACAGCCTCACTCTGACCCGACAGCTTCACACTGATACAGACAGCTTCACACTGACTCAGACAGCTTCACACTGACCCAGACCGCCTCACACTAACCCAGACAGCTTCACACTGACCCAGACAGCTTCACACTGATACAGACAGCTTCACACTGACCCAGACAGCCTTACACTGATACAGACATCTTCACACTGACCCAGACGGCATCACACGGATACAGACAGCCTCACACTGACCCAGACAGCCTCACACTTATACAGACAGCTACACACTGACTAAGACAGCTTCACACTGACCCAGACAGCCTGACACTGATACAGACAGCTTCACACTGACTCAGACAGCTTCACACTGAACCAGACAGCCGCACACTGACCCAGAAAGCTTCACACTGACCCTGTCTACCCCATACAGACTCTGAAAACCTCGCGCAAACACTGAACCTGACACTCCCCGCAAAGACCCTGATAGTCTCACACTGACCTTTACATAACCCACATTGACCCTGACACTCCCCACGCTATCCCTGACACACCCCACACTGACAGTCTCACACTGACCCTGACACTCCCCGCACTGACACTGACAGCTTCACACTGACCTTTACATAACCCACACTGACCCAGACACTCCCCACATCGACCCCGAAAACCTCACACGAACACTGACCCACACTAACCCTGACACCCACCGCTACACTGAACCTGACACCCACCGCCACACTGAACCTGACACCCACCGCCACACTGAACCTGACACTCACCACACTGACACTGAAAACATCACACAAACAATGACCCTGACACTCCCGGCACTGACCCTGAGACTGAAATCCCTCTCCACCCAGTGACTATAGCAACCCTCTTCCTCCCACCATCACCCCTCACACACACTGAGCCTAACCCTATTCCCCCTCCCACTGAGTATAGCAGCTCCTCCCCACCATGTAACCCCTCCCCACACACATGCAACACATTGAGACTGATCCCATTCCCCTGCCCAAGGCACCTCTGACACCCACCTGTGTCACACTGACAGCCTAGGCAACTGCCTAGTTTGGCCTAATGGACTGGCCAGCCCTGCAGTCAACAGCAGAAACCATGCAAGTTGAGGACAAAACAATATCCATGCCCGTCTAAAATGCAGCTAAAATTGAAATACTTGATCTGTGATGCATTCAGAATGGCCTACTGAGTTTTAAACACCCCCCTGAAGCAGCTGGCCCTCGATTCGCAGGCAAACAAGCAACCTCTGGCCCAATTTCAACTTTTCACAACAACTCCGCAGAGGCCGAGCCTTTCTAATCTTCATTTCCTCTCGTACAGAGAAACCTTAAGCTGTCAGTTTCTCTGCAGATCACACTGGTCCTTTTATCCTTCCCACAGTCACAACAAGAAATAACCTTTTGAGGTCTTGGGTAGAAAAAAAAAATCGCTATATATATATATATATATATATACATATATATATATATAAGAAAATAAAAGAACGACGCAAGTACATGTTTCAGGGCGCAAGACGAGCTGGAGAGATGCTCGTCTCAAGTTCAAATTACAAATAAGCAAAAGAACTCAAAGTTTAAGTCTCGGGAGACGAAGACGGGAAGACATAAAGAATCTTGTAGACAGTAGGTCATCGTCACAACAAGCAAAGCATATAGAGAAAAGATCTTTCAGCGGCACATTTATGGCACGGGCCCGAGGGAAGACAGACGCTCACAAAAAAAAAGAAGTTTGAGAGGCTGTGAATAGTAATGAGGTCAGCAGTAAAAATAAAATATATATATATATATACACGCTCTTAGCATTACATACTAGGGAGCTGGAATTAATGCGCCGCTTCAATCGGTGTCAAAGCGCGTCTATTTCCTTAATTATTTATTTCGACTCAAACCGTCGGTGATTATATTTTCTGTCTAAAACCATAGTTGAATTATCTGGCTATTATCTGGTTCCCCGGTCCAGCGCTGGTACCGGAGCGCCCTCTAGCGGACGATCGTGTGACCGCAGAAAAAAACCCGTGGAAATTTCTGTATGTGGGGCAAATTTAACAAACTGTGATGGCGCTCGGCATGGTTCCCTTAATTGTAGCAAACTAGACCGGCGTTTCGCTGGCATTTCCCCGGCTATTTTCTGTGTGATCGGGTAGGAACGCGATGCCTGCAGTGGAGAGATCATAGCGGAATAATTTGTGCTTCTCGGTGGAAAACAATTGAGGTAAATTCAAACCCCGTGTATTATTAGCTGCCGAGCGGTCTGCTGTCCCCAAACTAATTTTTTTTAATAAAAATACCAATTACGTTCCAATATGCACTTAAGAGTTCTATGTCATGGCAAGAGTTAAGGGGGACAGTCCGTCGGAGCCACTTATAAGCGGATTGATGGAGCAGGGCAGGGAGGAGGGTGAACACTCTGCAGCAGTGACCCTGCTGCCTGAATAAATTATAAGTAAAATATCACAAATGATGAACAGACGGCACATGTGCATGCTTAAACAATGGTGCGGGTGGGGTGCTGGAACTGTAGTGTTAGATTGCCGGATCTTCCATGTTTTCCTGTACACATATAGGGCCCTATTACATTCCTCGCGCACAATTTTCCGCGGGCGCAAAGGCGCGTTAACGCGAGGGGCAAAACGTTGTATTACAACGTCCGCGCAAAAAATGCACGTTAACGTTTAACGCGGATGGACCTGCGCGAGCAAAATGAACTGTGCGCGTCCTATACTTAACATTGTGAGCGCAAATGTGTTTGTGCGCTGTTGCGCGCATGGTATTACAATCTTAGCGCAAAATTTAATGGACAAAGTTTGCGAGCATAATTTTAACGTCTTTGAAAAGCTGGTGGTAACGGCAAATTGTAACAACCTGACCGTACCAAACTGCGGATTCACAAAGGAGAACGTCGATGCGCACGTTTTGTTTTACTAGTTTCGTCAACAATGACGGCCACTACTTTGTCTTCTGTCAAAACGTACTTCTGTTGTGCGCAGTCTGCACAAAAATGACGGACTCGCATCAAAAAATTACGGACTCGTGTCAAAAATGCCAGGCTCTGTAAAAACGACATTGCGCTCACTGATTTCTGCGCGCAACGGTACTTTGCGCACATTTTTGCGCGTAGGTTTAACGAACGTTATTTTTTGACAGATGAAAAAATGTGCGAGGATTGTAATACCACTGTTAATTTTTGCGCGTTAACGCTTATTGCTGTGCGCAAAAAATCCTGCGCTACGCGAGCGTTTTTGCGTTAGGAATGTAATAGGGCCCATAATGTATTCATGATGATGGACAGTGCGTGAAAAATGCCACCCTGCGGCATGTAGATCCATAAGTTGTAGGCAAGAAATCAAAAAGGAAACCCAGGTGACCTGCCTTGATTTTCTTCCTGCAGCAAATGAATTATACATGGGGATGTTCTAAGTCTGAACAGGGGTTGTTGTTGGGTAGGACATGGGTTGCTGTAAGGCACCATAAGAGAATGTTGTAGGGCAGGGCAGGGGGTTGATGTAGGATAGACCACAGGTTATTGTAGGACAGGATAGGAGATAGTTTTAGGGTAGGGTGGGAGTTTCTGTAGGGTAGGACACAGGGTGCTCTAGGGTAGGATAGGAGATTGTTGCAGGGCTTCATAAGAGATTGCTCTAGGGCAGGACAAGGGGGTTACTGTAGGGTAGGACGGTGGGTGCTTTAGAGTAGGAGACAGATTGCTGTTTAGTCAACAGGGGGTTTGCTGTGGAATAGGACAAGGGGTTACTGTAGAGTAGGGCACAAGTTGCTCTAGGGCAGGTAAGGAAATTGCTGCAGGTTAGGATGGGGGGTCCTGTAGGGCAGAAGAGTAGGACAAGGTGTTGCTGTAGGGTAGGACAAGGTGTTGCTGTAGGGTAGGACAAGGGGTTGCTGTAGGGTACGACAAGGGGTTGCTGTAGGGTAGGACACGGGTTGCTCTAGGACTGTATAAGAAATTTCTGTATGGTAGGACAGGGGTTTCTGTAGAGTAGAACAGTGGTTGCTGTAGGGTAGGACAAGGGGTTGCTGTAGGGTAGGACAAGGGCTTGCTGTAGGGTAGGACAAGGGGTTGCTGCAAAGTAGGACACAGGTTGTTCTAGGACTGAATAAGAGATTGCTGTAGAGTAGGACAAGGGGTTGCTGTAGAGTAGGACAAGGGATTGCTCTAGAACATGTAAGGAAATTGCTGCAAGTTAGGACGGGGGGTTCCTGTAGGGCAGAAGAGTAGGACAAGGGGTTGCTCTAGGACTGTATAAGAGATTACTGTAGGGTAGGACAAGGGGTTGCTGTTGAGTAGGACATGGGGTTGCTGTAGGGTAGGATAAGGGGTTGCTGTAGGGTAGGACAATGGGTTGCTGTAGGGTAGGACACAGTTTGCACTAGAGTTTGTTGCAGGGCAGGACATAAATTAAATAAGAGAAGGCTAAGAGGGCATTTTTTGTGATATAAATACAAATACACTTACATTGTTTCTTCTTATTCTTCTCTATTTGTGAATGGATTATGTAACTGCTTTGTATGCTACTAACACATTGAAATTCTGCTTGGAGATTTTATAATAAGTATATATTAATGGCTTATGGGCTGTGTTTTACACATTAGGTGATAAATGTTTAATGGCAATATAGGGAAACAATTATTTTGTTTATTATTTTGATTGGATCCTCCATGTTGGTATGGACAAAGCAGCAGCGCTTGGGTTAGGGCTCGCTATTTTGTTTTGTTTTTTGACGCTTTAACTATGCTCATATCTTTCACTTAAGACAATCTGTAACGGCACGGAGATTCATAAAATCCAGAGAAACATGCAACGGGGTGACATGGAGCTACTTTTGTAGATCTTATCTGTCCACAACCATCATTCATTGTTTGTATTGTGATACAATGTGTAAAATTACAGATGTATGAAGGTCACAGACACCCTACACAAATCAATGGTGCAACCAAAAGACACAAGCTCCTTCGAACACATTGTGTATCATTGGAAATGAAACTCTTTGGGTCTTGTCTGACCTCTCCCTGCCGTCCATAAATTAGGTTTCCCTTGGAAGTCTTTCATGTGGCTGATTTGATAAATGATGCATCTTCTTAATTGTTCTCCGAAATCTGAAGATAACAAAATTAATTCAGTAGCAATTCAATCAGTGCATTATTTCCGGCAAGATGCAAAACTATTACACATTTATCACACTTATTTTCCAGTGTCGCCGGCTTCCTTCACCTAATGAAATTCAGCGCAGGTTAACCAAATGATCTCGCCAGTCGCGTTGCTAGAAAGGAAACATAATAATTGCGGCATCTTTCATGTCTTAACCCAATATAAATACATATTACTCATTCTTTTCACAGAGCAGTAATGTGGCTTTGCGGGTATTACATCTCTGCCAAATAATTAATACAACACTATTGGATCACGTCTGTCACCTAAATCAGCTTTATTTCCATCCCTCCTCTGTGAATCCGAGATGTAATGATCCCAGACAGGCCGCTCTCCGGGGAGAAGCAAAGGATCTTCGTCAGATACAAAATACTGAAATGCAGAATGTATCGAGTCACGGAATATTCTATCTGCTCCTCTGTGGCCCATAAAACACGAGGCCTGATGTTACAAATGACGTTGCGTTCTCTGACACAGCCATTATTAGTATCAGATTGAAAATGGCAGAGGAGATACACTATATTGCCAAAAGTATTCGCTCACCCATCCAAATAATCAGAATCAGGTGTCCCAATCACTTCCATGGCCACAGGTGTATAAAATCAAGCACCTAGGCATGCAGACTGTTTTTACAAACATTTGTGAAAGAATGGGTCGCTCTCAGGAGCTCATTGAATTCCAGCATGGAACGGTGATAGGATGCCACCTGTGCAACAAATCCAGTTGTGAAATTTCCTTGCACCTAAATATTCCACAGTCAACTGTCAGCTGTATTATAAGAACATGGAAGTGTTTGGGAACGACAGCAACTCAGCCACGAAGTGGTAGGCCACGTAAACTGACGGAGCGGGGTCAGCAGATGCTGAGGCGCATAGTGCGAAGAGGTCGCCAACTTTCTGCAGAGTCAATCGCTACAGACCTCCAAACTTCATGTGGCCTTCAGATTAGCTCAAGAACAGTGCGCAGAGAGCTTCATGGAATGGGTTTCCATGGCCGAGCAGCTGCATCCAAGCCATACATCACCAAGTGCAATGCAAAGCGTCGGAGGCAGTGGTGTAAAGCACGCCGCCACTGGACTCTAGAGCAGTGGAGACGCGTTCTCTGGAGTGGCGAATCGTGCTTCTCCATCTGGCAATCTGATGGAGGAGTCTGGGTTTGGCGGTTGCCACTTAGAAACATAGAAACATAGAAAATGTCGGCAGATAAGAACCTTTCGGCCCATCTAGTCTGCCCAATTACATGGATACTTTACCTGGATTTATCTTTTGTTTAGGATAGCCTTATGCCTATCCCATGCTTGCTTAAATTCATTTACTGTTTTGGCCTCTACCACTTCAACTGGAAGACTGTTCCATGTATCCACCACCCTCTCAGTAAAATAATGCTTCCTGATGTTACTTTTAAACCTTTGCCCCTCTAATCTAAGACTATGTCCTCTTGTTTTGCTACTTTGTTTCCTTTTAAATATACTCCCTTCCTCTACCTTGTGGATTCCCTTTACGTATTTAAATGTTTCTATCATATCTCCTCTGTCTCGTCTTTTTTCCAAGCTGTACATGTTAAGATCTTTAAGCCTTTCCTGGTAACTTTTCTCCTTCAAGCCGTACACCATTTTAGTAGCCCTTCTCTGAACTCTCTCTAAGATGTCTATATCCTTCTGGAGATACGGTCTCCAGTACTGCACACAGTACTCCAAGTGAGGTCTCACCAGTGCTCTGTACAGTGGCATGAGCACTTCCCTTTTCCTACTGCTAATACCTCTCCCTACACAACCAAGCATTCTGCCAGCATTTCCTGCTGCTCTATTACATTGACTTCTTACCCTTAGATCCTCTGAAATAATAACCCCTAAATCCCAACCCTCAGATGTATCAAATATTCTATATTCAGCCCTTGGGTTTTTACGTCCCAGATGCATTATCTTGCACTTATCCACATTAAAACTCAATTGCCACAGCTCCGACCATTTTTTAGTTTACCTAAATCATTTGTCATTTGACTTGCCAGGAGAACGGTACTTGTCTGACTGCATTGTGCCAAGTGTAAAGTTTGGAGGGGGGGTTATGGTGTGGGGTTGTTTTTCAGGAGCTGGGCTTGGCCCCTTAGTTCCAGTGAAAGGAACTCTGAATGCTTCAGCATACCAAGACATTTTGGACAATTCCATGCTCCCAACTTTGTGGGAACAGTTTGGAGCTTGCCCCTTCCTCTTCCAACATGACTGTGCACCAGTGCACAAAGCAAGGTCCATAAAGACATGGATGACAGAGTCTGGTGTGGATGAACTTGACTTGCCTGCACAGAGTCCTGACCTCAACCCGATAGAACACCTTTGGGATGAATTAGAGCGGAGACTGAGAGCCAGGCCTTCTCGTCCAACATCAGCGTGTGACCTCACAAATGCTCTTCTGGAAGAATGGTCAAAAATTCCCATAAACACACTCCTAAACCTTGTGGACAGCCTTCCCAGAAGAGTTGAAGCTGTTATAGCTGTAAAGGGTGGAGCGACGTCATATTGAACCCTATGGATTAGGAATGGGATGTCACTTAAATTCATATGCGAGTCAAGGCAGGTGAGCCAATACTTTTGGCAATATAGTGTAGATTCCAAGTCTGGTGTAAATGTAGAGCTCTGCTAAATGAAGAATTCATAGACCAGGGGGTCACTAAGCTTGGTCCTCCAGATGCTTTGGAGCTACATCTCCCATGATGCTCAGCCACTCATTAGGTCGGTGGAGACTCAATGGAAATGTAGTTCCAAAATATCTGGAGGGCCAATGTTACTGACACCTGCCAGGGCTGCATCAGTTACAGTTACAAGTACTTATACAGCACCAACAGATTCCGTAGCGCTTTACAATGGGGAAGCATGAACAGGTGACGTAATAAAACATAGGGAACAGACGGCTCTGCCCATAGGATAATTGTCCTGCTAAAACAGCACTTTAAACAAGTGCTCAGCCAGACATCCCGTGACCTTACAATCTAAGGGACAGAGGTAATTGAAACTAAAGGGAGCAGGGGGAGTGTGGTGATAATTAACAGAAAGTATATAGCAGACACTGCATTATGATAGACCAAGAGCTAGAGAATGATGAGGTTAAACTGAGAGAGAAGTGAAGCAGCTGGAAAAGGAGCTTATATAATTGGGATAGGGGCTGGGTGGGTGGGCGGATGGGACAGCAGAGGTGAGGATGGAAGTGAATGGTGGCTGTGGATAACAAGCAGAGTTTAGAGAGATGGCTATTGCACGAGAGCAATTTACAACATGGGATAAAGGGAGGTGGGGCGGACTCCGTGCAGCCTGACCACTTTTAAGCTAGATTGGTCAAGCGTCCCTTTACGTGAACTTTAGCACCTGCTAGAAGAAACCTTTACTCCTTTTTGATAGTGAACCCCCTGTGATTCGAGAATTAACCTATTCTGGACCTATATGTCTCCCGACATTGGGAGGTTTGCAATCCGAACTGGAGTATAACACAGGATGAGGCTGCAGAATGGGCAAAGCTTTGAGGCATTTTGATGCGCAACCTGCACTAACCTGGAGCAGAGCATGGCGAGCAGCACCCTCAATGACCAATGCACCCAGCAATGCTGACTATAGGTCTATTGTCTTGTAACAAAGTCTTTGGATTTTCCATGCATAACTTGATAATGTTCATTGATGTTTTTTTCTGACCATTTTCTTCTGGTCTACAAAAGCAAAAAACTGGCTGAACACCCAGGACAATCTGGTCCCACGTTGCGGCTGTTCAACCCAAACCCAGAATCATGCAAATTACAAACTGGAACTTATAGATTGAGGTGGGAAAAACTGCACTAGGCCAATGACCAGCTGGGATAGGTCATGGTCGGCCCACTTGGCTCTTCTAAGGCCCTCTTCATTGGTATACATTTCATTAGATCATTCATTTAACAATGTTGCACCCCAACTCTGAGCTTCTAAAGGGGTTCATCACTGAGCAGCGACTTGGAAATGAATTGTAAACTGTAATAATACACCATAGTTGAGTTGAAGAGCTACTGAAGTGTGACAGTTGTTTAATATCACCCTGTTATGGCCTAAAATGTGCAATTCTACACTAGCGCACAGTTTACCAAATAATCAATGACGTGTTTTGAAGAGCCGCTATGTTAGAAGCGAGGCGATGCCACGTCGCAAGCTGTTTGCTTGTCCTGTCGGCCGCTGTATAGCACCGCAGAGTATGTGACCATTCTGTAAATAAACAGAATGATAATATTCATTGACGGGTTGCTCGGTAAACATTCCCCCCCTGGGGGATACCGTGTGTTTTACAAGGTTGGTAGCACAGCTAGCTGTTCTTACAAGATTTAGAGAAACGTAGAATAAATTAGAATTCTTGCAGGCGGCAAGGTGGTAAATTCTAAACAGTGGCTGCCATAATCCTCAGCCGGGA
Source organism: Leptobrachium leishanense (assembly GCA_009667805.1). Lineage (NCBI taxonomy): Eukaryota > Metazoa > Chordata > Amphibia > Anura > Megophryidae > Leptobrachium > Leptobrachium leishanense. The sequence continues at coordinate 2,031,069 of CM019072.1, forward strand.
AAAGCAAACAAAAGCTTGTATTATCTCCTACAGTCTATAAACCCCTTATCTTTCTAATATCACCCCTCCCCCATATTTAATATCACTCCTGTGACTACTGGATGATTTACCTTGTTGCGGTTTCCCCTTCTTCACCACCCTCCTTTCTTCTCTTCCTTCCCTATATCCAAGAGGTTGCCTTTACCCTACAGACATATCAGGGTTATCAGGGGTCAAGTCAAGGTGGAACGGCTGGGAACGGAATTCCTCCACTATTTTTGCAGAGGGAATTCAGTTCCCATTGGTCCCACTCACTATAAAGCTTGTATTCAGGTGTTTAATCATAACGTTCCCTGTTTAGTCACAATAATTTGGGGATTTATCATATTTTTTGTTATAATCCACATATACCTGTATACATAAATATATCAGATTTCAGTTTGTGTTTGCGTTAACTGCGAGATGATAATTACTAATCGGGGGGGGGACAGAAATCTTGGTGAGTTCTAGGCGTTTTTTTTCGTTTCGTTTTGTTTTTTCCTCCCGTTTTTTTTTTTATACCAGTCATACAAAATAATCGTATAGGTTTCAATGTAAAAAATATTCCCCCTTTTTATTAAATATTTATTCGACCGCTTATTTTTTTCACCTGCAGCAAAAAGTCTCTTTATTTATTAATTTTTTAGGATCTTTCAGGCATTTTTTAGTATTCTTTTGGGTTACATTTTAGGTTTCCTGATTTATTCTAAAGCAACGAGGATTTTTTTCCCATAGGATTCAATTTTAAAAAATATTCCATGTTTTTATGAAATACTTATTCAACCGTTTATTTATTTTTTTTACTTGCAGTAACAAATTCCTCCATTTATTTATTTTTTAGGCATTTTTCAGATTTGAAATAATTTTTGTTCCATTTTTTTTTTAGTTTCGTGTCATTTTGTCGTTTTTTTTTTCGTTTTGGATCATTTTGGTCCATTTTGTTTCACGCTAAGCGCCGCTGTGAGCATCCCCTACTTGGGGTCCATAGGACCGCTGCTGGTCATATGCGCTGAAAAGCGCAAGCTCCAAATCGCTGACGTTTTTTTTTTAACCCGTTAGCGCTCGGAATTTATATGGTCAGCCCGCGCTACGGCAACCAAAACGAACAGCTGAGCGCTAACGCTAGTGGGAAGGATGTAATATAGCCCTAATGGTACTGGCATGGCGCATGGTCATGCCAGGCATGGACCAGTTACACTTTTTTACTGGTATTATTGAGGTGCAGCTATCCATAAGCAATACACATCTCCTCCATGGATAAAGAGAAGTAATGGGCGATGGAGAGTGCAGAACGCATGGATATGAGCAGTTTTTCCAAGATAGAGTCTGTAGGACCTCATCAGGGATTGAATATGACGATTGAAGGAGAGAAGAAAGCCATTGGAGGCAAGAAGTTTGAGATTAAATGGAGAATCTGGTTAAGACAAGGTAGGATGTTGATGGAAAGAAGATAAGCAGGCCAAGTGTAGTTGTTCTTAGAGGAACATTTGAGAAATGGATCTGATCACTGTGGAAGGTATCATGAGATGGACACACTTTTTATACATTTTGTCCAAAGGCTTTTCAGTTCCGTCGTAAATCTCCGCTGAGCTCCATGGCCTGGAAAACCTATCAATGAAATAAATATTGCAGTTGATGGTCCTCAAGGGACAGGAGTAGCCTAGTACTATTGGAAATACGGCTGGAACTGCTAAGTCATGTTCTGTGTTACACAGGAAAATATTGACACCATGATGGAAAGCAACTGAAATAATGGGTGTTCTGGACAAGAAGATGGGACCTGTCCACGACCAGGAAGATAAATCACCAAAAAAAGCTATGTGATTCCCTTTCCCTTTCTATCGGGAAAATCTCCCAGTTCCATCTATCAGATTATGTGTCATGTTGTCCGTAAATATTGATTTTAGACGAGTGAGGAGACACGTTCCTGGCTGGGGGCGTCAGCTATGGTTTAGAGTTAATGTCCTCTTCAAAAGCATAAGGATTGGTGTTTGTTTTGGATCTTTGGGTTTGTTAAAGAATGTTGGGATACACAGGAACTCCGTCAATGTTTTTTAAGGAAACTGCAAGTTAAGCAGCTGAATTTCCTATATTTTGTCTGACTTTTTTCACACGAATTTGGCAGCAAATTTAATAGGATTAACAGGTAATGTCCATCCCCATCAGTTTACATGAAGAAGATAACAGGACTGCCTTTGGACTGAGGTGACTGAGGTGACTGAGGTGACTGTGGTATATATTTATCGTGACGCCTAGAAGAAGGTCAGGAAACAGTGGCAACGCAGCCCAAAAATACTAGCAGTGACATATTGAGCCATCTCTGTCCTATAATGTCCAAAATGGGTCTAGAATCTGAGCCAGTCTTGTTCATTGGTCTTGAAGAAGTACTGGATTATGAGCTTCATGGGCATGGAGCTGAAGAGTCATGTTGGCTTATACCCCATCCTTTCCCCTCTTACCTTTATTTCTTTCTCAGCAAGTTATCCCACTCCACTTTCATGGATCCTGCCTTTAATTTGTCCATCTCGATTCCCATTGTACCTTTGCCCCTTCAAGTTCGCCTTCCATGGTGCCATTTCCATTCATGTCTACAATATATGTCAGGGATTTCCTCCGGCATCCCAGATGTTTCTGAACTACGACTCCCATGATTCTCTGGCCTTCTATTGCATTCAAAGGATTCTAGGGAATTGTAGGCTGTTAATGTCTGGGTGGGGCAGAGTTTGGGATCCCTGATCTAGGAGAAGGTGTTTGAAAGAGTTAAATATTGTATTGTGCCATAAAATTCTTACAAGAAGCTTTCTCCAAAAAATAATCTTACGGTCTGCTTCGTGTTATCTGTACAGACACAGGACAGGAAGCTTATCTTTATAGAGACCTTGGATTCAGCATCGGGTATGTGGGATGGGATGCATGTCCGCTAAAATAACCCTTATCCAAAACTGCCTTTACGCCCTCCTGAAATAACAAGATATGCTTCTTCAAATGTCAACTGTTCTCTTTTAATTTCTCATTGTTTTTGAAACATTGTATTCAGCATATTCCAGGAAATGTGTATTGTAAAATGTTTGCAATTGGTTCACTGCAGCCTACATCTTATGCCTGAAAAGGCATATAACCGAGAAGAAAGCAACGGCTGAATGAAGTCGTAAGGAGCCACCAGTAGGGATGAGCTGTTCGGTTCGATCAGTTCGGAGTTCGACTCGAACATTGGCAGTTCGAAAGTTCGCGAACTTCGAACTTTTTGGCATGTTCGGTTCGAGATTGAAAAAAGTATAAAAATGCTTTAAAAATACTAAAAAATCTAGAAATAAAGTGAATCTTTACTGAGAGAATATTATAAGCAACGGTTTATTAGATATTGAATTAAAAAACTACCCAGGGCAAGAAGGCACGCATGTGGGCGATGATTAGCAATGGACGGACTGTGTACGTCGTCAAGAAGCGGTATGTTTAATAGCATAAACATGTTACATACACATAACACACATTACATACATCTACTAACATATGTCAACAACACATGCTGCAGCATAATGTATTAGGCTAGGGTCAGACGAACGCATTTTTCGCGTCGTCCGTGAAAAAGTGCGTTTGAACGAATGGACGCATTTTTTCACGGAATATGCGATAGCGGTCATACGATGCGCATTTTCGTCCGTGATTTTGTACGGATCATCAATAAAACTCTTTTTGCGTCTGGACGTTATGTTGGCCGGACATTAGCAGCGTCTGACGTCTGCTAATCACGCACACACGCCGCTAGCGGATGCAGTGCACTCTGTACGTCAGTACTAGCGGTATCACGTTCTCGAAAAAATGCGTTTGTTTGCCGCTTGCGTTGCGCGGCCGCACTTTCGTGCGGCCGTACTTCGTCATTGGCTGTCATTTGCTGCTACTATGGCCGTGATTAAGTGCGGCTGCACATGCGTTCGCACTGGGTTCGTCTGACCCTAACCTTATCTGTTTGTCAGACAAATGTGACGGTCATAAAATTATTCTGGCTTTATTTAAAATATTTGCACACGTGTACATTTTTCTGAAACTTTCACACCTCAAAATTACATGTGCTTAGAGTGCATGAGGCTTGCATAGGAATTTTTGCGCCGCCTGTGTGTTTCATCTTTAACCCTTTCGCTGCTGAGGCGTTTCACGCCTTTGTGCTGCGGTCATTTTTACCGGTTTCGCTCATCATGTTTAAACATGTTTTGAAGGCTTATTTTAGTATATGACCCAGACATATTATATATCGTTCTTTCCGTCAGACTCGGCAGATTCATAATATGTCATTATTATATGTATACGTCATGTCCTGTCTGTATATTATAACACAAAATGCAATAAAATATGAATTTTCAATAATTTACAACGTGTAAAGTGTTTTTTTTCACATTTTAACATGCGAGCAATTGCGGTTATATTTTGTATGGGGTGCGCTTGTTAAAAAAATTAGAGATGTGGTCTCGTTACATTTTTTTTTGGGGAAAATTACACGATTTTTAACAAACGCACCGCATACAAAAATCGTTAGTGCAGCATCATTGTTCACATTATAATTGAAATGGGAACAATATTGCTGCATTAACAAAACCAAAAAAAAAAAAAACTTGTTTGTTTTTTCTTTTAGAATTTTTTTTTAAAATATTTTTTTATTTTTATTTTTAATTTTTTTTTTTAAAAAAAACTTTTTTCACAGTGGTGTTTGGTATCGTTGGAACGGCCATGCTCTGGCCGATCCAACAGTACCAAACATTAACCCCTAGCTGCCACGGATTGGGAGATAGGGGTTCATTGGAAACCCCTATCTCCACCGTTGGTGGCAGCTAGGGGTTAACTCCAGGACTGGCGTCATTGTGCATAGCACGATGACGCCAGTCCTCAGGGGGAGTTCCCGGAGGCTTGGCCGACATCCAAGATGTCGGCCAGCTCCGGGAAAGGATCACGAAACCGGCGCTTTTCAGCGCCGATTCGTGATCCGGCTCCCCAGGGGTTAATGACAGCCACCGTTTGGAAGGGCAGGCTGTGCCCTTCCAAGCGGTGTCTGTATTAACTCCCTACTCCCCGGCGATCTGGAGGGAGAGAGGTCCGAAGGACCTCCCCCCCTCCCTTTCAGGCACCTCCTCCGCACATGCGGGGGGGGGCGCTTGCATTAGATGTCATCGCGTCGCCGCGATGACATCTAATGTCCCCGCCGGGGTCCCGGATTGACGGGCTGACATCTTGGATGTCAGCCCGCACCGGGGGGGCGCAGCAATCCGCCGGAATCCGGCGGATTGCTGCCTCCTGTGCTCGGCCGCGCTCAGCGCATCCGTAGCACAGGAGAACCATTTGGCTGGACCCTTCCAAGCGGTGTCTGTATTAACTCCCTACTCCCCGGCGATCGGGAGGGAGAGAGGTCCGAAGGACCTCCCCCCTCCCTTTCAGGCACCTCCTCCGCACATGTGGGGGGGGCGCTTGCATTAGATGTCATCGCGATTACATCTAATGTCCCCGCCAGGGTCCTGGATTGACGGGCTGACATCTTGGATGTCAGCCCGCACCGGGGGGGCGCAGCAATCCGCCGGAATCCGGCGGATCGCTGCCTCCTGTGCTCGTAGCACAGGAGAACCACTTGGCTGGACGCTCTGAGCGCGTCCATAGCAGCCAAGTGGTTAAAATGCTGCACTGGGTGATGTGGATTTTCTAGCTTACAAGGAAAGCATGCTTTACAGTCTGCTTAATGTCTAGGTGCAAAGATTCTCACCCCTAAATGACATGTGCTCGCAGCAGGGCTCTCAAACTCTGGTGCCCCTGATGTTTTTGAACTACAACTCCCAGGTTTCCCTCGCCATATATTGCATTGAAATCATCCTGGGACTTGTAGTCCAAATCATGTTGGGGGGCCGTGAGTTTGAGACCCCTGGCATACTGTGCATGAGGCTTGCATAGGATTTCTTGCGCCGCCTGTGTGTTTCATCTTTAAAATGCTGCAATGGGTGATGTGGATTTTCTAGCTTACAAGGAAAGCCTGCTTTACAGTCTGCCTAATGTATTGTCTAGGTGCAAAGATTCTCACCTCTAAATGACATGTGCTTGCTTACAGCGTCAGCAGGGCTCTCAAAGGGCGTAAACAACAGGTGTTAATTAAGTGTTTGGAAAAAACATGTACTTCTAATTAGTCTGGTCTCATGAATTTGATACATTGCCTGCAGACTGGGTGTGGCTCCTGCACATGTATGAACACTGTGCTTCTGAATTCTAAGAAGTGTTCATTTCTACTACATTTCCTCTGATATGCTGTTTAACCCCTTAAGGACCAGGGCTCTGTAAAGCCAATCATTAATGATGTAGATGTTACGTCATTTGTCATCAAGGGCTTAATAAAATCTTTATCATGCTCCTTAGATTTAAACGTAATATTCCAGTATTTGTATGTCATGTACCTCTCCCGAAGGGCCTATGTGAGCATACAATTATTATTGTGTTAGATCTATAGTTTTGGTGCAAGCGTGGTGGAAGGGCTTGCTGCTTCTGCATTAGTAACACAACACAACGTGAAAATGTCTATCATAAAGTGTACAAGCTGAGTCCCTAGAGTCTCTAACTATCCATTGTCATATATACCTAGCTTTATACATATAATACATTCCCTCATCTAACAGGATAGTAGCCAGTCCCTGTGCATTTTAACCCCTTAAGGGTGGCTAGGTGTCATGTGTGGGTCTCTGATGGCGATATTTCTATACATCCTACAAATCCGCCACTTCACGGGCAGGTTATGGGGACCTCCTAGGCACTAAGGAATTTTTTGTTTTTATTTTTAACCCTTATTTTATGGAAAACTCACTGTTCCTTTAAAAACTTCTTTTTTAAAACTTTTTGTCCTTGTTTCCTGTCCCCCAGGGCACTACCCGGACCCCCATACACCTTTTATGGCAAATATCTAGCATATATGCCCTCTTGGAGGGCACTCTAAAAATCGAACGTTCGAGTCCCATCGACTTGCATTGAGTTCGAATCGTGTTCGTGTTCAAATTCGAATTCGAACTTTTGAAATTGTTCGAGTTCGAATGCGAACTGAACACGGGGGTGTTCGGCTCATCCCTAGCCACCAGTAGTTTCTGTACCTTGTGTGACTTCGCTTTCCAGGTCCTGAGGGCAACTTAACCCAGAGAGAAGGAGCCCAATGTTTGCAATCCACTGGCACCGTATTTATGCCATGGTGTGATCATCCAATATTATCTGAAGTCGTCCGACCAATCCTACAACATGCAGGTGAATCAGCCCTCTTCCACTGCATCCGACCACCGTCAGACGATTTCAGAAGATTTTAATGCGACTACAACAGACTAGCGATCCGTACAATTTAAATTAAATTTAAACAGATGAAATCGGACGATCTGGTACACGTTTACATGAAAAAGATGAATTGTATAGTTAAACCGCCATGTGCAGGGAAACATGATTTTTAGAACTTTTTAGGTATTTTTCTGGACTTTATTAGGAAAAATTTTTGAGTTCCGATTTAATATTTTTTAAAAGACGAGGCTTTTTTTCTCTCGAACGAGTCTTTCTTTTTTTCGATCCGAGCGCATTTTACGTCCGTCAAAAATTTTAATGCGCAAATACGACGCGCAAAGCCGTTCGCAAATGAACGTTAGCCTGCAGGAATCGGTGGGCAGACTGTTTTGTCACGGGATTTGTCACGGGATTCAGCCAACATCAATCACCCTTTTCCAATAAAATATTTACAAACTGAAAAGAAGGAAAAAAAAAATGATCAACCACCAGCCAAAAAAAGAAAAAATTTAACAATGACACAATTTATAAATTTTAATGTTTGGGTATGTGTAGAATGTGTAACTGTACTGTGCTGTATTTTTTTTCGTGCCGGTGTATTTTGTTTCGCCCAGAACGATCACATTTACAGTTACCACCTGCTTTTCAAAGACGTTACGAAAATGCGCGCAAACTTTCGTTGCGCGAAGATTGTAATACCATCCGCGTACCAGCGCACTAACGCATTGGCGCTCACAATGTTAAGTATGGGACGCGCACCCAAACTTGCACTCGCTCTGGGTTCGCGCAGGGTCACTTGCGTTGGACGTTAACGCGCATCGTTTGCGCGTACATCGTAATACGATGTTGTGCGCAAATGGTTTTGCACTCGCGCAAATGCGCATTTGCGCGCGCAAAAAAAATGCGCGAAGAATGTAATAGAGCCCATAGTATTTTATTTTGCCATTCCCGTTATTTGCATAAATCTGTTGTGTTTCGTTCGTATCCATTTGTAATGTTGTTGCTCCCATTGCTTTATAAATCGATCATTAAGAATACTTGCACAAAAAACCTTTGCCTTCCTACCCACTCGCCTCTGGTATTGTTTTTCCACCCGTCCCTTGGTAGATGTGGATTGGAAAGAAACGCTTCCCTACCGCGAGGAAATGTTTCCGCTACATAACCCTAATTGACGGAGCCGCTCTTTTATATTAAAAAGGCGCTAAGTGCCTCATCAGATGTGAATTCCATGTGTGCACAATAACACAACGTGTGTCTGTGGTGTGAAGGCAAATGAGACCATTTCTTGGGGAATTCACGTGATTAGAGAACCTGCTTTCCTTCTCGTCGTGTCGCCCACTTCATGTGCACTTAGCTCGGAGCTATAAATCCTACTCACTCTGCTCCATTAATTTGGCTTTTCTCAGTGCTGGGTTTTTAATACAGTAATTAGACTGTGGCTAACTTTCCACGCTTCCCTTTGTTCCGTACTAATTGCCGAGATATTTCACCGTTCCTTATCTTCTCTTTTACAAGGAAACCGCGAAGACTGGGATTCTTTTTCCACGTTATTGTGAGTTCTTCACAGAGGGCTCGGTGGAGATTTTTGAAGAGGCCCCAACAAATTGAGGAACACAACGAGGCACCAAGACCAGTCCTAATATTATAGCACTTTAACCGGAGATTAATAAACTTTCCAGTGCACGTCTTTTATTTTCACACAATTATTAAGAGGCAGAGGCGTCTCCAAATACATACAGAAAAAATGGCATCGCTCCCATACTCACCAGAGCGGCTGCAACAACCAAGAGTAACAACCCAGTTCATGTATAACATATAGCAAGAAAAAAAGGTGTCATCTGCGCTCGTTTCTATACAATTCCATGTGCAACAAAACACAATTAGAGGTTTTCGTTTGCTAGAATGGCCATTGAAGCGTAAGCTCACTCGCCCCATCAAGGCACCTCTTGGTAGAGTGAGTACCTAACCAATGTAAACAAAAGCTGCTCATCTGAGCAACTGCACGCAGAGGTGTCTCCACAACCTGCATGAAATGACTGTCCCAAACGTACAGCGTCGCTCTTGCATTTAACCAGATAAAATGTTAACCAAGGTAAGTATATGTAATTGCCTACTATATCTGATGTGCCACTGGTCGCAAGCAGCAGATCACCGGGAAGAAACAGTTCACGGTGTCCATTCACAGCATCAGTGCAACCCCACGCACTGCAAGTGCCACCTTACCACATTCCAGCCAGGTCTCCTGGTGGTGAGAGAGCGATCCGGGCCAGCTCTTGCTTTGGTGAAGCCTTGCCATTCCATCCTGTGCCGCTTCCGGATTCCCTTGCTATTGTTTTGGCCTGGGGTCACATGGTCTGCCCTGTCCCTGTATATATGCAAGCAGGCCAGAGGCTCTTTGCTCTTGAATAGGTCTAGCTCCTAAGTGTTCCTGTTTCCTGAGGGGGTCTAGTTCCTGAAGGGTCTCTTGTTCCTGAGAATCAGTGCTTCCTGGTACAATATCTTTTCTTGGTAATCCTGTGTATGATCTTGGCCTGGTTCTGACGTGCCTTCTGTGTAATCCCTGTACTCTGTGTTTTGATATCCTGTGTACTGATTCCTGGCTATTCTGACTTCCCTATATATATATATATTTCTAACAAACAGAGGGCACTCACGGGTCTTCACATAAAGTCCAAAATCATCAACATTTCAGCTCGATGGACTCCATGGAGGATTGCGCTTCTGAGCCGTGAGCCCTGCACGATCTCGCGAGATCGCTCAGCACCGCGGAAGGAGACTGGGGACTATTTGTTCCCAGTCTCGCTCTGCTCCTGTCGACAAGAAGCAGCGAATCGGGCCTTTGCTCTCTCCGCGTGATGAGAGGGGAGTATGGGGTTTATTGGGGGGTGGTTAGGGGTGCTAGATGATTTTGCAAATGCGGAATCATTGAGCCCCAGCTTTTAGTAGCTAAAATTTGCCATGTGCATCCCTGCGTTAATTAGCGCTAGCACTTTGTATACCTTACTTATCGAAACGCTAATTAATGATTGCGCTCCCCATGTTAAGTATAGGAAGCGCAAAGTACAGTAAGCTCGCGCAAGTTAGCGTAATCACCGATGCGCTAAGTGATATCTTACAGGTTCATGTTAACACACATGTTATTATGTTTTCTTGCCATTAGTCACACTTTAATAGATAATTCTGTAATATTTCACTTGTGTTATGCTCTTCATGCAGTGAGATTTGTTGTTTTAAATCTATGGGGCAGGGTGTGTTCTGTCAGTATAGTGTCAGTGACTGGCAGGCCATACAAGCTCTACAAAACCTGCCAACCGGCGGCAAACTACTAATCCCATCATGCTTTGCTCAGGGCCTGCATCACAGGCAGTGAGTAATGCAGGCGACGGGGCGGGGCGTCAGTGCAACTGCACGGGCTGATTACATAGTGCACTGTCCCTTTAAATTTCTACATCCGGAAGTCCCAGTCTGTCATGTGACTGGAAATTCCCGCTGGAACCTGCAAGAAGGCGGAGGGGAGGAGGTGTTAGTGTGTGGTCACAGTATGGCAAGTGTCTCATTGTGTCGTCTCTTTATTTCCCCCTTTCTCTCTTCCTGTCACATGACCACCGTGACGTCACCGGTTCTTCTAGGAGGCTGCAAATTAACCTCTACTGGAAAGGATCCTCTCATTGGATATGAATTACCCTGTAGCTCTGCTGTGTGACTTAAGCCTTCACTATTTAGAGATTCTGCAGCAGAGGGAAAGTCTCAGGGTGATTAGTAATGTCCTGTATGGGAGTGATTCATGCTCAGTGTGATGTGCTGAGTGTTAAAGCTTCAGCCTCAGCATTTTCATGATCTTTGTGAGTTACTCAGTAGGTAGTGAGAGTCTGATCCAGTCACTGAGACCCTGTAAGAGGTTGAAGCCAATAGATCTGTAAAGCCATTGATAGAAATGATTAAAGTGAAGGTGTTAAGTAAATTGTTATGTCATCGGGCCTTGTGTGGGGCACACAGGGTTAATACCCCTATCATAAAATTGATGTTCTCTGTAAATGCTGTGGAAATATCTCTAGTAGACAACCCTTCTAATGATCCCCTAAAGCAGGAGCCAGCGATCTATAACCTTCAGATGTTCCAGAACTACATCTCCCATCATCCTCAGTAATTCATTATGGCTGAATCCCATGGGACATGTAGTTGAGAAAACATCTGGAAGGCCAATCCGTTTCTTACGCTCTAGAAAATGAACCATGACAAAGGGTTTATTTTCATAATAATTGACAAACAGAAAAAGGTATTTCTTTTAAAAATTTATTTATAAATTTAGAGAAAAGTACATTTTGTACTAGGCAGCATTAATTAAATAGGGCTAATCCAGAGGAAGGCGAAAAACACCTTGCGAAATATCTAACAAGGTGAAAAAATTCCTTCCTGACCCCAATAATGGCGATCGGTTCACTCCCTGGATCAGCCTCCTCATGTTTACAGCTGCATATCACTGGAGCCGCTGCTGTACACTGCATGCAATACAGTGAAATGATCACCTGGTAAAAAGAGCTTGCAATCGAATACAAAAAAATGCAATACAGAGACTTAATGTTCCTGCTCGCAGAGCTTACAATCTGATACAAAATACAATACAGATAATTAATGTTCCTGCTCGCAGAGCTTACAATCTGATACAAAATACAATACAGATAATTAATGTTCCTGCTCGTAGAGCTTACAATCTGATACAAAAAATACAATACGGAGAATGAATATTCCTGCTCGCAGAGCTTACAATCTAATACAAAGGATACAATATACACATTGCCTAAAAGCGGGGGAGGATGGTCAGGCTTCTCAAATTCAAGCCTCTCGCCTCAACTTTGGGAAGGAGGGTCAGGCTTCGCCTCTCCAAACATGGAGGAGGTTCAAGCCTCTCGCCTCAAAGCAAGCGGGGGAAGAGGTTCAGGCTTCTCGCCAACAAAGAGGAAGGCGTGTGAAACCATCACCTCAAAGCTCGGCTAGACAATCTTGGCCTATCATCGTCTCCAAAGCCCAGGAGTCGACGGTCAAGCACCAGTCGCAAGCTGTGGAGGAGGTTCAGACTTCTCAAATTCAAGCCTCTCGCCTCAACTCCGGGAAGGAGGGTCATGCTTCTCACATCCAAACATGGAGGTTCAAGCCTCTCGCCTCAACGCAAGCAGGGAAGGAGGGTCAGGCTTCTCACATTCAAACATGGAGGAGGTTCAAGCCTCTCGCCTCAAAGCAAGCAGGGGAGGAGGGTCAGGCTTCTCACATCCAAACATGGAGGAAGTTGAAGCCTCTCGTCTCAACAGAAGCAGGGGAGGAGGGTCAGGCTTCTCACCTACAAAAATGAGGGTGGGTTAAGCCACTCGCCTCCAAACAGGATAGGTGGATCAGGCAACTTGGCTTCAGCCTTGAAGACTGATAAATAAAACTGATTATTTTGTATTTTGATTTATCTTTTACAGTTCATAATTTTGATCTCTGGACTCACGTAGAGTCATCCTTCAGCACTCAGGAGAAAAATAAAAACCCAGGTGGGGGAATTTCTGAGGTACCATAGCATGAAGGATCACCCTTTCCTCTGTGCATTTAGGCTAGGGTCAGACGAACGCAGTGCGAACGCGCGTGCAGCCGCACTTTATCATGGCCGTAGTAGCAGCAAATGATGGCCAATGTACGAAGTACGGACGCACAAAAGTGCGGCCGTGCAACGCAAGCGGCAAACAAACGCATTTTTTTTCGAGAACGTGATACCGCTAGTACTGACGTACAGAGTACGCTACGTCCGCTAGCGGCGTGTGTGCATGATTAGGAGATGTCAGACGCTGCTAATGCCCGGCCAACATAACGTCCAGACGCAAAAAGGGTTTTATTGATGATCCTCACAAAATCACGGACGAAAATGCGTATCGTATGACCACTAACGCGTATTCCGTGAAAAAATACGTCCATTCGTTCGAACGCACTTTTTCATGGACGACGCGAAAAATGCGTTAGTCTGACCCTAGCCTATGAAATAAAGGCAGAAGCCATTAATATTGCCATTAATCCTTAATTTTGGTAATATATCCCAATTTACTTGCAGTTGGTCCTGGTTCTCCGGTCTCACTGCTCTCCTCTTGGTCAGACTCCTCTTCATTCTGCAGCTTCATGTCACCATCTCCCATGTAAACACCATGTAGTCGTTATGATGCAATGCCCAGTGACATCACAATGCTGCAGCCACGGAGACGGAGACAGGTCCAGGATAAACAGAATGCGCATATAGAAAAACAGGCTTTGGAAAAGGATTCAAAAGGTTTATATTCTACATACATGTTACAGGACATGTCTAGGCTAGTATGATCAGGTTACAGAGTAGTGAGAGTGTAATTCCATCCATGACAACTGAGTATCTGCTATCAATGTGGAGATGGGAAGATAAGAGATGAGTGAGAGGGTGGTGTCCTCCTCATCACCTTCCTGCAGGGCACAGTCACAGCTCAATTAAATCTACGGCTTAGTGAGCTCACTTATTTTACTGTACATAAAAGGAGCTGCTATAAGATGGTGTATTTCCATCATTTTCATGGTTGTAACCTGAGCCATTATCCTGCATACTGTAAATCATAAACCAACTGCCATATCTTGGCATAATCCTAATCCTTCCCTAACCGCCAAATCAAAGTGTAACCAACTGCTAATTTAACAAAAAATCCTGAAAAAAAACATGCTCATAGGCTGCTGGCAGCGTGACGTGTGTGAGTGCGCATGGTCACCTGTGTGTCCCCTGCTGGAGCTCGGTGTGCTGTAGGCCCAGGCACTGGAGAGCGCTGCAGCCAGGGCCGGATTAAGATCTCTATGGGCCTGGAGCTGAATATTTTGGTGGGCTTTTTTTGGAATTTAGCGAAATTACAACATATTTAGGCTATTTAATAGTGCAGATATAGGTATATCTAACCAGGCAGATACTGTGTGAGGAAATTTCCGTTCAGATTTCAATCATCCCAGCGTTTAAAATTTTTTTTTCATATTTTATCATCCAAACCTCTGTGGTCATATATTCTATAGGGAATTCTTGTTAAAAAAAAATAAATGGGAACCTGTTACTGCATTTTTCTGAGAAAATATACAATTTTAACCAAAGAAATTTAGAAATTTTCCATGTGCTTTGGATAATGGTGTTTTATGAATAATATGACTATGTATAAAACACTGACCTTGCTCCCAGCGTGGGAAAGGAGAAGCTGAGTAATGGCAGTGGTATTGCTCATCTTATACGTGACAAATGGACAATACCATCACTTTGGAACAAAAAATAAATAAAATAATTTTTTTGGTTTTCTTTTTCTTTTTAGATTTTACATTGTCATGTTTGGTATCAAAGCAAAGGCCAGACTCTGTCCTGTCTGACACCTCAGTTGACCTTGCGAGGTGTAAAGATTAGTGGCGCAAGGTTCCAAAGCCCCCCCCCCCAGTGCACTTCTCTGCAGTGCGGCGGTTTAGTTTCTTGTTATAACAATTTGTAATAATGGATTGTACCATCACCCCCACACTTGTTAGTGACATGAAAATGAGATGGTGAGTTACTGCAGCATCATTGTTCACTTTATAATTGAAAAGTGAAAAATATTGCTGTTTTAGAAAGAAAAAATAAAGAAATACGTATTATTTTACTTTTACTGTTACATAAAACTTGACCATGTTTGGTATCATTGGAAAGGTCATGCTCTGGCCTTTCCGGTGATACCTCACATGACCCTGTAGCTGCTACGGAGGTGGAGATATAGGGGTCCAAATGCCCATCAATGCAGACAAATGTATCCTTTCTGTGGGCCTATTCTGGGGCATGGGCCTGGAGCTGCTGCTCCATCTGCCCCTATGTTAATCCGGCCCTGGCTGCAGCCCTCAAACATGCTGTCTGTATGCAGCAATTATAAAGCAGCATTATTGTTCACTTTTCAATTTATAATGTGAACAATGACGCTGCACTAACTCACCTTCTCATTTCCCACAATGAAAAATTTTGTTTCTTCAGTGTTAGCTAAAATTCACATTTTTCTACATCTTTTGTTTTAGCATTCTGACAGGACATGACGTATACATATAATAATAATATATTATGAAGCTGAAAATAAGGATATATAATTTGTCTCGGTCCTACAATAAAACATGACTTCAAATATATATATAAATAAGGATATCCCGATGGGCTTTTTTTGGCCACTGAGTCATGCCGCGGTATTTATATATTTGACCTTAAACCCTCATGATAAGGAGAAACAGGAGGCTGTATCCCAGGGAAGTCAAACTCCGCCCCCCAGATGCTGATGCCTACAAGTCCCAGAATTCTTTGAATGTGATAGATGGTCGGGGAATCAAGGACATTGTAATTCAGAAACATGTGGGGGTGGGCCGGAGTTTGATAGCCCTGATCTATCATGCAGAATGGAAATAATGACAGGAGTTTAACAGATCAAAGAGGATCTGCAGCATCTGTAAAGAAACACAATGGAGATTTGACTTTGTTGCAGCTTTATTTAATAATCTTCAGGACCATTTAAAAAAATATCTTGCAGACAAGTTCAGAAGAGGAACATCTTATGAGTGAAGAAAAACAAAGAACGAGATCACCTGTATAAATTTTAAACAATAACGTTCCATTCAGTTTTAGGCTGGTCGTTCACTGGGTCTGTATTGGTGCAATCATCTGAAGTCGCCCGACCGATCCCACGACGTGCAGGAGATTCAGCCCTCTTCCGCTGCCTCCTACTTCCATCGGACGATTTCAGACGATTTTTTGCAAATGCAACAGACTATCGATCTTTCTTATTTGAATGGGATTTATCGGACGATGCCGGGACGATCTGGTACAAACTACATGAAAAAGATGAATTGTATAGTTAAATCGCCGTGCGGCGGCAGGGACATCGCCCCATAGAAAAGGGATTCTGTTCCACAGCCCATAGGATTCAATGGAAAATTAGATTTTAGTTTTTATTCAACCGTTTATTTTTTACATTCGCAGCAAAAAGATTAATAAAATTACTGATTTGTTTTTTAAAAAAAAATTTGGCTACATTTTGGGTACCCATTTTACTTTATTTAAATAATAAGGGCAGTATTACAATGTTGGTGCTAACTTAACCAGAGCTGTTGTAAACTTAAAACCTCCATAGGCTATAATGGCTCTGGGAAGTTTACAACAGCTCTGGTTAAGTTAGCACCAACTATGTAATATGGCCCTAAGGTTTTTGTTACCTTCCCTGACCCACACTGCTTCTTTTTTTACCCACCTTCAGGCCAGCTACGATCAGCGTTGCTGTCCTTGGTGCTGAAACCTGTTTCAGAACCAGGAACAGGGGGTTTTCCCCTCCCCCAGCAGCAGGGTTTTTTTTAAACAAAAATTAAAAATTCTGCTTCGGCTGCGCACGACTAGGCAGTTTCAGCACCATGGCTGTATGGATGGGTTACGGTTATGCAGGTGACCGGGTTGTATGGATGGGTTATACAGGTGACGGGGCAGTATGGATGGGATATGGTTACGCAGGTGACGGGGCTGTATGGATGGATTACGCAGGTGACGGGGCTGTATCTATGGGTTATGCAGGTGACGGGGCTGCATGGATTACGGTGATGGTTATACAGGTGACGGGGTGGAAGATGGGTTATGGTTATACAGGTGACGGGGTGAAAGATGGGTTATGGTTATACAGGTGACGGAGCTGTATGGATGGGTTATGGTTACGCGGGTGACGGGGCCTTATGGATGGGTTATGGTTACGCAGGTGACGGGGCTGTATGGATGGGTTATGGTTATACAGGTGACGGGGCTGTATGGATGGGTTATGGTTACGCGGGTGACGGGGCCGTATGGATGGGTTATGGTTACACAGGTGACGGGGCTATATGGATGGGTTATGGATACGCAGGTGACGGGGCTGTATGGATGGGTTATGGTTACGCGGGTGACAGGGCTGTATGGATGGGTTATGGAGCTGTATGGATGGGTTATGGTTACGCGGGTGACGGGGCTGTGTGGATGGGTTATGGTTACGCGGGTGACAGGGCTGTGTGGATGGGTTATGGTTACGTGAGTGACGGGGCTGTATGGATGGGTTATGGTTACGCAGGTGACGGGGCTGTATGGATGGGTTATGGTTATACAGGTGACGGGGCTGTATGGATGGGTTATGGTTACGCGAGTGACGGGGCCGTATGGATGGGTTATGGTTACGCGGGTGACGGGGCCGTATGGATGGGTTATGGTTATACAGGTGACGGGGCTGTATGGATGGGTTATGGTTATACAGGTGACGGGGCTGTATGGATGGGTTATGGTTACGCGAGTGACGGGGCCGTATGGATGGGTTATGGTTACGCGGGTGACGGGCCGTATGGATGGGTTACGGTTACGCGGGTGACGGGGCTCTATGGATGGGTTATGGGGCTGTATGGATGGGTTATGGTTACGCGGGTGACGGGGCTGTATGGATGGGTTATGGTTACGCGGGTGACGGGGCTGTGTGGATGGGTTATGGTTACGCGGGTGACGGGGCTGTGTGGATGGGTTATGGTTACGTGGGTGACGGGGCTGTATGGATGGGTTATGGTTACACAGGTGACGGGGCTGTGTGGATGGGTTATGGTTATACAGGTGACGGGGCTGTGTGGATGGGTTATGGTTATACAGGTGACGGGGCTGTATGGATGGGTTATGGTTACGCGGGTGACGGGCCGTATGGATGGGTTACGGTTACGCGGGTGACGGGGCTGTATGGATGGGTTACGGGGCTGTATGGATGGGTTATGGGGCTGTATGGATGGGTTATGGTTACGCGGGTGACGGGGCCGTATGGATGGTTTATGGTTACGCGGGTGACGGGGCTGTATGGATGGGTTATGGTTACGCGGGTGACGGGCTGTGTGGATGGGTTATGGTTACGCGGGTGACGGGGCTGTGTGGATGGGTTATGGTTACGTGGGTGACGGGGCTGTATGGATGGGTTATGGTTACGCGGGTGACGGGGCTGTATGGATGGGTTATGGTTATACAGGTGACGGGGCTGTGTGGATGGGTTATGGTTATACAGGTGACGGGGCTGTATGGATGGGTTATGGTTACGCGGGTGACGGGGCCGTATGGATGGGTTACGGTTACGCGGGTGACGGGGCTGTATGGATGGGTTACGGGGCTGTATGGATGGGTTATGGTTACGTGGGTGACGGGGCTGTATGGATGGGTTATGGTTACGCGGGTGACGGGGCTGTATGGATGGGTTATGGTTATACAGGTGACGGGGCTGTGTGGATGGGTTATGGTTATACAGGTGACGAGGCTGTATGGATGGGTTATGGTTACGCGGGTGACGGGGCCGTATGGATGGGTTACGGTTACGCGGGTGACGGGGCTGTATGGATGGGTTACGGGGCTGTATGGATGGGTTACGGGGCTGTATGGATGGGTTATGGTTACGTGGGAGACGGGGCTGTATGGATGGGTTATGGTTATACAGGTGACGGGGCTGTGTGGATGGGTTATGGTTATACAGGTGACGGGGCTGTATGGATGGGTTATGGTTACGCGGGTGACGGGGCCGTATGGATGGGTTACGGTTACGCGGGTGACGGGGCTGTATGGATGGGTTACGGGGCTGTATGGATGGGTTATGGTTATACAGGTGACGGGGCTGTATGGATGGGTTATGGTTACGCGGGTGACGGGGCCGTATGGATGGGTTATGGTTACGCGGGTGACGGGGCTGTATGGATGGGTTATGGTTATGCTGGTGACGGGGCTGTATGGATGGGTTATGGTTACGCGGGTGACGGGGCTGTGTGGATGGGTTATGGTTATGCTGGTGACGGGGCTGTATGGATGGGTTATGGTTCGGGGCTGTATGGATGGGTCACAGGAAGTGTGGTGGGGTGTGGATGGGAGTGAGGGGTCGCTCAGCCGCTGCACCTCCTCCCCCGCGGTGCTGTACCAGCGCCCCCGGCCCGGGCATCTTGTGCCGCACAGCATCACGGGTTCTCGCGGCTGCCCCTGCCTGTCCCCAGATTTAATCCCTATAATTGTTGCTGAGTCTCCATGGACACGGCACTTGGCGCGTTCAGTGCGCATCGCGGACGGGTACGTCATCAGTAGGAGCCGGAACAAGCAGTGTGAACACGCTGCGAAGATGTCTGGTGAGCTGTGAGGGGCATTTTTGGGGCATGATGAGTGGTGTGAGGAGGGGGCAGTCATAGGGCGCCGTCGTGCGGTGGGATTTTCAGAGTTAGGCCGTCAGAGGGGGTTCTGTGTGCAGGAGAACACAATCCAATGTGCTGTGCAGGGAATAGGCAGCTCCATTAGCTGGGTAGTGCTGAAACGTGTTGCCCTATGCTGTTTAGTGTTTATATCCCCTGTCCTGTTCGAAATGTACGTTCAGCAGAGCAGTTTTTTTCATGTGCTGCCCATTAATGCATAATAACCATGTCTATGGAACAAGTGGTGAAGCTGGCCATGGAGAGTGTGCAGCTCACAGAGGTCATGATGGGCCCCTAAGCTTTATATTAATCTTTTCTGATATCCCAAAGCTATGGAGAGTGAAGAGAAATAATGGTCTCCAATTGTCCGTCCTTAACCCCTAAGACCCTGTCTTAGGCACACCTTGAGTTAACTCTCATTCTGCGCAGGAGAGAGAGAGAAATCAAAACACACGAGGCATTTTTTTGTCTGGCATCCCTCTCTCTGCCTTCCAACGTTCTTGACACTTATTTATACCCTGTGTCAAGGCGCTGGCTCTTTATTTCATTAGTTCATTTCAAAACATAACATCGTTCATTGGCTAGTTTCAATACAGGTCTGGTGACACATTTCTGGACAGTCCCGTGGCCTCGGCATGTGATTTCTTGTGACATGCTATCTCTTGAGAAATGCTAGCCATCAGTTCATTTCTTCAGACATCTCTAAAGAACATTTCTAAAGACAGTATCTAAAGACATTTCAAAAGAACATTTCAAAAGATCAGTATCTAAAGATATTTCAAAAAAACATTTCTAAACATCTTGAGAAATGAGCCCCCAGTCCTATAATACTGCTGATTATCAATTTCTCTTAATTAAGGTTTAAAATATAAGAAATAGTTTTATCTATTAATATTATAATTCACGGGGTATTATTTAACTACTTATAGGGTCCTTCTTATAAGTCAGCAGATGGTGGTCTAAGGATTCCTTTTCCTTCAATCCCCTCTTAGAATCATAGTATGATCATACTATTTGATTCTTTCTTTGTTTCATCTATCTACTGTAAGTTAGTATGGGTTGGGGAGCGAGACCCTCAATACCCATGTGGATCAATATAGAACTAGGGGGGGGGCTGTACCTGTCACGGAAGTGGTAACACATGGCAGTCTCCCAGTGCCTATTTATCTTCCTAACCTACAGTATATTTTACTTCCTATTAGCTATTCGGCGGAGTTGGACATACTCTGCATAATCATTTGGAGTGGGCGGTAGAGGTGTACTGTACATCATGGTGGTGGGGTTACCCTTGGCCATCATTCGTTTCAGACAGGGCAAGAGGCAATAGACTATTACTGCAATACAAAGAATAATTAACAATAGTATAATGCCTAGTTGTATCAGGGCCTGCCTCCACCCTTTAAACCACCTGAAGTATTGATCCCAAGGGTTATCTATACCAGAGTTACGTTGCATTTCTTCGGAGAGCTCAGTTAGTTTTTTTTTTATGGCCCGGGTCACCTTTCCATTTGGGCCTACATTGTCAGGGATGTAGGTACGGCATGTACCTGTCCCCTCTATCATTTTGCATACACCTCCTTTTTCTGCCAATATCATGTCCAGAGCCATCCGGTTCTGGAACGTCATAATGGATGTGGATTGTAGTTGGTCAGCGAGGCCCTGTAAAGCTTCGCGAGTATAATTAACAAATCTCTGCTGGTTATAATATAAATAGTTAATCCAATCTACATTCTTATTAATAGTAACAAGAGGTGCTAGGAATGACTCAAACCCTGCCTTTACCTGATCCCTTGCTTTAAACTCATCAGGGACCCCTCTTGGTACCCCTATAGCATCAATATAGACATGCGGATCAAGACTACCTTGTGGGCTTGGGACTTCCCTTTTCCTGCGACGTGAGCTAATATTTGGAATTTCCTCAGGATCCGAAACAATATGAAATCCCATTATGGCCTTAGCTAGGGCACATTCACCTGACCATTGAAGGGGCAGATGCACCCTAATCTTGAGGTCTCCACATATCCAGTAGAGATCCCCAATCAGAAAAACTTGATTCTGTAACTTAATACTGTTGATATTGCTATAATTGGCACAATAACCCTCGGGGAAGAAGGTGAGGTTCCTACCTTTTTCTGCTGACCTATAGCAGGTATAGTTCCCTGGGTAAACATGTATCCCTTCTCCTGGTTGTGGGAGGCGTGTTAGTATGGGGTAGCTATTCTTCCAATATTCACATAAACTCTGGCTATCAGTGGTGTTAGTATATAAACTAAGAAAACATTCTTCTTCATCTTGCGGAATATTAAAAGGTACGGTGCCTAGATGTGGCCTAGCAGCACCACACACATAACAATTTGTACGGTTATTGTTTAGGGCACTAAATTTTACCCATTCTAGCCAAACATTTACATCTGAAAATCCTGTTTCCATTACTATGCTGTCTTCATAGGTGGGATTTGATTTGGTGTTAGGTAGGAGAGGATGAGGTCTCACTACCTCTCCATATTTCCTGGGTAGGAATGGGTTCTCTTCCTTCTTATAAGTGGCCATATCTTGGAGTTTGAACTTGTATCGAGGGAATTTGGTTGTGGCGGTTGCGTATATTCCCATTACATAGACACCCGTGTCGGCCTGGGAAGGGTGTTGTATAGTCAGCGTCAATTGTACTGACTGAGCTCCGCTTCTGATTGAGCACCGCCACCCACCTCTCCCAATCAAAGTCATACGATTTAATAGGCTTTGTCCCTCGGAACTGCGTCGTCGTGCGGCGCTATCTGATTTATATCCCCATCTGTTAACTTCGGCATAAGAGGTACATATCCCATATTGCCCGTGTCCCACCCACTGCGCCCCAATAATCACAATTATGTCCCCAGTACTCATCGGTTACACATATATATACAGTTGCCTTGTACATATCATACTGTAGTAATGGTGGACAATAAAAAAAAAACAACAGTGGCCAGACAGTGATGGTTTGGGTTGGGGTTGTTTCTGGTAGGGGGTGTGGACAATAGGGGTTGTGATATATGTTCCGAAGGGGGGGGGTAAACATATTATTTCAGTCTTTTTCTTCCCCCCCACATGCGTCTCCATACTCTTCGAAAAGGATCATTGGTTGTCATCTTCTCTTTGTTGGAAACCAGGGCTATCTGCCCTCGTGAGTGTCTCTTGGTCCGGGTCCTCTTCCTGATGGAGGCCAGGGCTATTAGCTGCCCCCGTTAGTACCCCTTGTTGAGTCCTTTGTTGAATCCGCTTGACTCGAGAGGGTCCCTTGTTGAATCCATACTGGGCTGTCCTCTGTCAGTATAGCTGTGCGGGTTACAGCTACCACCGTGGTCTCTGGTCCATAGGCGAAATCCTCTGGTCTTTTTCCTTTCTGTAGCCGCTTTACCAGCACCTTGTCTCCTGGATTAAATGGGTGGGTAGATTTGTCTGAAAGAAAGGGGAACTTAAATATAACTTCGTCTCTGGTTGTCTCGAGGGTTGAGATCAGCTTCCTAACATATTCATCCCTTATCTGCTCTAAGTCCCCTGTCTCCACTGTTAGCCTACCTGTAGACCATAGTAATAGAAAGGGTCTGCCCATAAGTATCTCGAAGGGGGAGTAGCCTGTGTTCCTATTAACCGCCATTCTGATTTCAGCCAGAATGATGGGGAGTACCAATTTCCAATTCTTTAGCTCTTCTGTGGTTGCATATTTTTGTAAGGTACAAAATAATTGGTCCCTATCCATTGTGGAAGGTCGCAAAACCCGGCATTACTAGTTTAGCTATGTCCTGTTGTGCTGCTCGTTTAGCTGCTTGGTCAGCCAGATGATTCCCTTTTGCAATAGGATCTGAGGCTCTGGTGTGCTCTCTACAATGTAACACCGTTATCTGAGAGGGCATAAGAATTCCTGCTAGGAGGTCCGTGACCAGGGTCGAATGGGAAATCTTCTTGCCATCTGCGGCCACAAATCCCCTCTTTTCCCATATCGTCCCATGGTCATGGACCACACCATAAACATATTTGGAGTCAGTGTATATCGTGACAGGTCTACCCGCATAGAGCCTGCATGCTCGTGTTAATGCAATCAGTTCTGCTGCCTGGGCAGACTGGTAGGATACAGGCCCTGACTCTAGAACAGTGTCAGGGAGTTGAACCTACTGCATAGCCTGCATAATAAGTGTTGTCATTGGGGCGGGTACAGGAGCCGTCAACAAAGACGACATCTGCGTCCGGAACAGGTGTTGACATGAGATCAGTGCGGGGTGCAGTTTCAGACTCAATGGAGAGAGCACAGTCATGTTCGAGTGGGATTGTATCTGAGGGATTCTTAAGACCCAGTAAAGCGTTTAGGATTGGTGCTGGACCAGAGACACTTGAACTGTATGCTATGTGCAGTGCAGGGTTGCTTAGCAGTGTGACTTCATATCCACTAAAGCGCTGTGACATGTGCCGTGTATGTATGCCCTTAAGTAAAAATAAAACATCATGGGTTGTGGGTAGGTGAGGATCGTACCCTAATGTGTATTGGCTTGCCATACTAACGACCATTGCACATGCTGCCAGGGCACGCAAACAGGCCGGCATCCCTTGTACCGTTACTGGCAAAATCTTTGAAAAAATGTTATGGGGCTCAACCGGCCCCCCCATGTTCTTGCGTCAGTACCCCGGCCTTGGTTGTACAATTGTCCCTTGCAAACAGATGAAATGAAAGTACATAATCAGGGAGGCTAGCGCGGGGCTTATTAACATCATTGCATTTCTGAGAACCTTAAAAGCATTTAACATTTCATTAGACCACGTTATCACATTGGATTGACCCACAGGGTGGCTTGTCTCAGAATGTTATCATAATAGGAGCAGTCAGGGATCCACTGTCTGCAATAGTTTATCATGTCTAAGAATGACAACATGTCCTTCTTAGTTTTCGGGTTGACCAGGCCCGTGACAGACTGGACTCTCTTCTGACTGATGCTCCGTTCCCCCTGTCTGAGAACAAACCCTAAATATTCAACTTGCGTTTGACACCACTGCATTTTTCATTTTAAGGGAAACCTTGTACCCACATTCCTGTAACCAACGAGGAAGTGATTTACCATCCTCCCGGCAGGCCTCCTCTGATGAACTGCATACGAGGAGATCATCCACGTATTGCAGCAGGACAGAACCATGGCTGGGGTGCCAGAATTTCAGAGTGGCCTGCAGTACAATACTGTAGACCACCGGGGCATCAATGTACCCCTGAGATAACCTTTTCCATATAAATTGGGTGCCTTCAAATGAAAATGCAAAAAGCAATGCCGTTTCCTGGATGTACAGGGATGCTAAAAAATGCATTCTTCAGGTCAATTACAGAAAAATGTGTATGTGTCGCTGATATTGATGACAGAAGTGACGTGACATCTGGGACAATTGGCGCAATTAGAATCACTAGGGAATTAACTGCGCGCAAGTCTTGAACGAACCTGACAGTCCCGTCAGCTTTGTTCACGGGGTTAATTGGGGTACTGAAGGGGAAGACTACAGGTTCCAGGATACCATCCTGTAGAAACTGGTCAATCATAAGACGTAGTCTGTCCTCTTTCTCTTTTTTTACAATGTTTAAAAATTCTATTAATATCTTCTATTCCTATCGCCTTTTTTTAAGTAACTTATTCCCCACGGTCATAAATGGAAAATGGGTTTTGTTGGAGTTATTCTCATATCTTAAGGCTTATTAATGACGAACCTTTGTTATATACGAGTGGCCATAATAACAAAAGGCAGTATATATATTTCTGCTTTTTTTTTTTTTTTTTTTCCTATTTTCTCTTTTACTTCCTCTTTTTCTTCTACTCTTATCTCGTCTATCATTTTTATGTCCCTAGTATCTTCTATTTGTGGTTTACTAGGGGCTGACGATGTACATTCGATTGCTGCAACAGCACCGAGTATTTCGGTGTCTTGGAAACCAGCAAGTGAAGGATACATTGAGTATTTGTAAGAGGGAGGGGTGGGGCGAGGGCCCCAGTCCGCTCGTGGGACTTCCTGTTTTCTCCGTAATATGCTTAATTCTATTTTATGCAATCTGGCGCTGTCAGAGGACAATGGGGTCCCTCTTCTACATTGTTTCACCATTAATCATTGTCCCCCCTCCCAATTTCATATACTGCATGTCTCCCTGATAATAGGGCCATGCCTCGGTGTCGTCGAGACATAATCCTTTCACTATATCCATATAGAATGGGCTGTGGTCTCCCTGTCTGAGGAAAGGATCACAACTCCCACTGCTTCTGTCCATCCCGCCATACTATCTATCCATGGGTTAATTAAATAGCAATCTGTGCCCCCTACTCGTGCTACATAATCTTTACAAAACTCTCCTATTTTCAGTAAGGGATATTCTTTAACCTTGCTACTTTAAATACCCATGGCTAGTTGAACAATTGAATAATCAGGCAGGTAAAATAGAGAAAGAAAGAAAAAAGAGAGGCTCTTCACAGTGCTCGAAAAGAAAAACAATTTAAATTCTTACTATATATATATATATCTATATCTCTATGCTACATGGATCAACAAAAAATGAGCTAATTTAAGAATAAGTAATAAAAACTTATTTAGTGAATCCTCCCCTAATCTCGAGAATCAAACTTCTAATCTTTTACTTTTATTTTGTAGTTATATAATTCCTTCATATCATAAACAAAAATTTATAACCACAATCCAATAGTATATAAAAACTAGCTTCACAATATATGTATCTCCGGTTAGTAGCTGCATACATGACCAACATCATCCACCCCATCAGTCAGCAACTAACACACAAATGGCCAACAAACACCTCTGCTTAATACAACATACACCTCACAGCAAACAATGTCCAACCAGTCAGCTCTTATATATATATATATATATATTAGTACCATCAGTATACAAGGGGCAAAAGTCTGCATACTTTACAGATTTTCCTGCCACCCAATTAACTTATCACTCTAATAATATATACTTTAACAATATATACATATATATATATACATATACATAACGACTTTTCCGCCTCACCTTGCGGATTGTTCGTTATTTTAACTTATAACTCTATTATCACAACTGAGGGACGTCTGTCTTACCTTACAGATCGTTCAGCAGTGAATCTTAACACTCTAATATTCTTATACTGTAATATTCTTATACTCTAATATTCTTACACTCTAATATTTTATGAGGGTTAACGCAAGGTGTGATCAATTGGACATATAATGTCCCTTCTATTGAGTGTGGTCCCTGACCCACTCCATCTTTAAATAAACGGCCCCTGGCAACGTTTTCTTTTAACTTCTATAGGACATGGACAACTAACTTTAGTTCGAGATGAACGCTGTCATTGCCCTCGCCCAGACAAGACAATATACTCACCAGGACGAGGGGTGACTGTTCATCTCAGCAGTACCTCCAGATTGAAGAGAAATAATGGTCTCCAATTGTCCGTCCTTAACCCCTAAGACCCTGTCTTAGGCACACCTTGAGTTAACTCTCATTCTGCGCAGGAGAGAGAGAGAAATCAAAACACACGAGGCATTTTTTTGTCTGGCATCCCTCTCTCTGCCTTCCAACGTTCTTGACACTTATTTATACCCTGTGTCAAGGCGCTGGCTCTTTATTTCATTAGTTAATTTCAAAACATAACATCGTTCATTGGCTAGTTTCAATACAGGTCTGGTGACACATTTCTGGACAGTCCCGTGGCCTCGGCATGTGATTTCTTGTGACATGCTATCTCTTGAGAAATGCTAGCCATCAGTTCATTTCTTCAGACATCTCTAAAGAACATTTCTAAAGACCAGTATCTAAAGACATTTCAAAAGAACATTTCAAAAGATCAGTATCTAAAGATATTTCAAAAAAACATTTCTAAACATCTTGAGAAATGAGCCCCCAGTCCTATAATACTGCTGATTATCAATTTCTCTTAAATTAAGGTTTAAAATATAAGAAATAGTTTTATCTATTAATATTATAATTCACGGGGTATTATTTAACTACTTATAGGGTCCTTCTTATAAGTCAGCAGATGGTGGTCTAAGGATTCCTTTTCCTTCAGAGAGGAATGAATTTAAAGCCGGTATGGTGCACTTTGGTGCCCCAGATGCTTTGAAACTACATGTCCCATGATTCTTGGCCACACGTGGCTGAGCATCATGAGACATGCAGTTGAGAAACTTCTGTGGTGCCAAGGTTAACCTTTACCGCTCTATAGTCTCTTCAGCATGGTAGTCTGTTCAGGGCTCTATACAAGCAGAAGTGATTGCTTGAGGGAAGGGGCATTAATTAGGTAGGAAATTCTGAAAACTGTAGGCCTGGGCAATTGTCTTGCTTTTCCACAGTTATTACAGAGTTTGAGGCAGACCTTGACTTGCAAAAAATCAAGGAATCTGCTCCTCTTTTTAGCGAGCGGAGCTCTTTCAGTATCGGTAGGTTTCGGCAGTCGCCTGCTGAACCTGTTTGCTCTATTGATGCTTGGACAGCGCTCCGTCAATTAAGAAAAATACCATTTAGGCTAGGGTCAGACAAACGCATTTTTCACGTTGTCTGTGAAAAAGTGCGAACGAACGTACGTATTTTTCCCCGGAATACGCGATAGCGGTCATATGATGCTCCTTTTCGTCCGTGATTTTGTACGGATCATCAATAAAACACTTTTTGAGTCTGGACGTTATGTTAGCCGGACATTAGCAGCGTCTGACGTCTCCTAATCACACACACACGCCGCTATGCGGCCGCAGCGCACTCTGTACGTCAGTAGTAGCGGTTTGACGTTCTCGAAAAAATGCATTCGTTGGCCACTTGCGTTGCGCGGACGAACTTTCGTGCGGCCGTTCGTCGTATGTTCCCCGGCATTGGACGTCATTTGCTGCTAGTACGGCCGTGATTTCGTGCGGCTAAACGCACGTTAAAACTGCGCTAGTCTGACCCTAGCCTTACTCGTTTTTCGTAAAGTTGAGGTCAACCTCAAACCCAATTAAAGGAATTCTACTGAAAAGTAGAGTGTCCCCCTTTCTAATTTTTGCCTGTAAATAATTGCCTCTGTCTTCTATTCTGCCCAGTTTTACTCTTTTTGTCTTTTGCCCATAAACAGATCCTCCTCATTGGCTCGGACTCCTGAACACGGTAGTCCCTGTATTTTTCTACGCAATTTGTGCTATTTGCGTAGTGTAGGAATCGCAAATTGTGCCTTGCAACAGGCCTTGCAAACTTTACGTACGCAAGTCCCATAGTGACTGTGCAGAATGATGGATCTGAGTTGCGCACATGTGCAGCTCCGATCTATTGCTGGCTCTTAGACCAATTGCTGACGCTCCCTGACAGCCGGGAAATTCTAATTTCCTGCCTTCTGTTTACGCTAGGTGAGGTGGAGGAAGTTCCTCCACTTCACCCAGCTTTTTAGCAGTAACGGGGGAGGGGGGGCACTCTTCATATCCTGACCATTTTAAAAATATAAAGTGGCCAGGATGTGTAGATTGTTCCTTTTTTAAATTGAGGAAATTGTCCAACTCTCTGCACACATTGTGCGTGCCAAACTCCATCTTTAAAGTTCATATTCACCATAAGGGCCAGTGTTTGTCTCAATAATTGTATCATACTGGCAGAAAAGAGGCTGGGTTATAGAAAAAATAGCACAGATGTTACAAATGTGTCAACAAATAAAATCTGGTTAAGGTAGAAATATTCCTCTGGTAGCAGGTACCGTACGGTTACGGTCAAGCCCTCTGGGCCTTTTTTTTTGCAAAACCAGGTCCCTATTACAGCTGATCTAGTAATAGTGTTCGACAAATGTCAAAATTCATTGCGATCCATTGAGCATCAGTGACTTACTTTACATGAGCTCCATTAAAAGTTGGCGCTTGTAAATGTAAGGGAGGCGCAAAATGATAGCGGTATTATTTACTGGAGTCCATAGGGCTCCATGGAAACGAGTGCTTGTACGAGATGTCACTGGGTGGTATATGGTCAGAAGGACACTGAAGAACTACTTGTTCTCTGTTTCCTTCTATTTTTAGAGACCGAAGAAAGCCGATCGCATTCTCCTCAGCAGAGTGTTCAGAGGCAAGTCTGGAATTTTGTTCCGGAAATTTACTTCAGTGTTAAGTGTTTTTTTTTTTTTTACCACTTTTAAGTGGTTTAGGGGGTTCAACTTTTTGCAGCTAGTAACCCCCCCCCCCATGGGCTGCCAGCAAGAATATGCTACATGAACAAGTAACACTGCAGTAAACAGATTCTACGCATTAATGTTCCTGCATTTGCTGTTTGGTAAGGCTGGGCGATTTGTGTATCCTTTTTCGCTTGCAAAAATCGAGTATTCTGGATTTGTTTAAATGTCACAGTGTCTATCCGAACATTGGCAGAGCGGGTCCGACAGGTTCAGGGCGACTCTGCTGGCATGGCTGCAACATCAGTTGACAAATCCAGAGCCCTCAGTTGGTTTATGGTTGACCTCTATTTTTTTTTGAATCGAGGATATTGCCCTGCCTTACTGTAGGCTTTGAACCTGTCCACACCCGAAACAAACCTCATCCAATCCGGATACTCTTATTCCTTTCAATGGCTATGCCAAACTTCTGGAGTGTTGTTGCTCACGGTACAATTTAAATGTTTCGGAGGACGGATGCAGAGATCATTTTATTCTCTTTCCCCCCCCCCTTGATTTATTTAAGAATGGAGTGAGCCATCGGGTTTTTAGCTCAAGTGTTTCTGTTGTTTGGGGGGGGGGGGTGGGAGAAATACCACAGTCATAAAACCATGTAGAAAGACGGGGGAAATATTTTTTCTTAGTGCGTCCTTTTTTAAAAATAAAAAATATTTCTTGAACCATTCTATTAAACGATGGGAGGGATACAGAAAAGAATAGTGAGCGCTGGGAGGGGAAAAAGGATAAACCTGAGCCAATGTTGACATGTAGTTACTTTGTATCTGACGTCACAGGGAAAATAACAGGTTTGAAAAATAAACAACTGTATTTGTTAAAAAGAAAGCCCTTTAGGCGCGTAGAGTGTAGTACTATCGGCAAATCTACCGATGATTTAAATTATGTAAGTGCACAATACATTCATAAAACATGAACCATATAATAAAAGTTACTTCAAAACATCCAAAATGTCCTCGGTGTCTTGGTATTTTTATACCCTATGTAAGTCTAAATATATGAATCCGGGTGTTCTTCGAAAAATCCTCTCTGGTGTCCCAATGATTGTGTGGGTAAAAATTCTCTGTATTCAGAAGGATCCTCTATAAAAGCAGGCTCAGCGGGGCTTCTATAGGTTCTATGGAGTAATAAAAAAGCGAGCCATTGCGCAGTATGTAACGGTAGTCGCCCCTGTTAAGTACCCCCTAGGGGAAGTAACAGGGGCGACTACCGTTACATACTGCGCAATGGCTCTCTTTTTTTTTATTACTCCATAGAAGCCCCGCTGAGCCTGCTTTTATAGAGGATCCTTCTGAATACAGAGAATTTTTATCCACACAATCATTGGGGGACAGCAGAGAGGATTTTTCGAAGAACACCCTGATTCATATATTTAGACTTACATAGGGTATAAAAATACCGAGGACATTTTGGATGTTTTGAAGTAACTTTTATTATATGGTTCATGTTTTATGAATGTATTGTGCACTTGCATAATTTAAATCATCGGTAGATTTGCCGATAGTACTACACTCTATGCGCCTAAAGGGCTTTCTTTTTAACAAATATTTTTGTGTTTTCCGGTATCAAACATACCCTTCGGGCAGCGAGGAGTGTTAAGTTGCGGTCTATATAGCGCCTTTTTGACCCTACATCCTATTTTTTTCTACCTTGAACTCTGTGTTTGTTTAATGTCTGTGGCATTTTCACTATAATACAGCTGGTGTTGTGTCCTTTTTAATATACAGATTCTAAGTTCAGTCACGTTCCTGCTAAGCTGCCTGATATTAATGAGGACAGAACAAGCAATGAGAAAACGTCATGCTTTTAATATTTTATTAACAGCTTCAGCTCATTAATTAGCGATATTGCATCTGTAACGTTCCATGCATTTCCTTACTTAAAGCGGTCCCGGGGGTAGTTCTCAAGTGGCATTTTCCTTGTAATCCTTTGGATGCCCAGTGGAGGTGCTACGACTTCTGGGTTCATCTACCTGGCTTTCTAAATCCAGGTATCCATGGGCTCACGGAATATTACTTCCGACTCGAAGGGAGTATATTTAAAAGTAAACAAAGTAGCAAAACAAGAGGACATAGTCTTAGATTAGAGGGGCAAAGGTTTAAAAGTAACATCAGGAAGCATTATTTTACTGAGAGGGTTGTGGATACATGGAACAGCCTTCCAGTTGAAGTGGTAGAGGCCAAAACAGTAATTGAATTTAAGCAAGCATGGGATAGGCATAAGGCTATCCTAAACAAAAGATAAATCCAGGTAAAGTATCCATGTAATTGGGCAGACTAGATGGCCGAAAGGTTCTTATCTGCCGACATTTTCTATGTTTCTATGTTTCTAAGTGGCAACCGCCAAACCCAGACTCCTCCATCAGATTGCCAGATGGAGAAGCACGATTCGCCACTCCAGAGAACGCGTCTCCACTGCTCTAGAGTCCAGTGGCGGCGTGCTTTACACCACTGCATCCGACGCTTTGCATTGCACTTGGTGATGTATGGCTTGGATGCAGCTGCTCGGCCATGGAAACCCATTCCATGAAGCTCTCTGCGCACTGTTCTTGAGCTAATCTGAAGGCCACATGAAGTTTGGAGGTCTGTAGCGATTGACTCTGCAGAAAGTTGGCGACCTCTTCGCACTATGCGCCTCAGCATCTGCTGACCCCGCTCCGTCAGTTTACGTGGCCTACCACTTCGTGGCTGAGTTGCTGTCGTTCCCAAACACTTCCACGTTCTTATAATACAGCTGACAGTTGACTGTGGAATATTTAGGTGAGAGGAAATTTCACAACTGGATTTGTTGCACAGGTGGCATCCTATCACAGTTCCACGCTGGAATTCACTGAGCTCCTGAGAGCGACCCATTCTTTCACAAATGTTTGTAAAACCAGTCTGCATGCCTAGGTGCTTGATTTTATATACCTGTGGCCATGGAAGTGATTGGATCACCTGATTCTGATTATTTGGATGGGTGATCCAAGAGAGGCCAAAACAGTAATTGAATTTAAGCAAGCATGGGATAGGCATAAGGCTATCCTAAACAAAAGATAAATCCAGGTAAAGTATCCATGTAATTGGGCAGACTAGATGGGCCGAAAGGTTCTTATCTGCCGACATTTTTCTATGTTTCTATTCTGCAAAAATATTATAGAGGACTTTCTTTCCTTGGATCTTTTGCCTGATACAAAGTTTGTCAAGACCTGCAACGAAAAGGATAATTGGTGGGAAATGGCAAATTTTTAGATCGGGACCTTCCAACAGAAAGAATTTTGGATTGGGGGGGATGCAAAAAACAACATTCTATGTTTTGTTTTTTTGAGTTTTTTCCTTTTTTTCTTTTCAAAAATGGTTGATTCCCTAATTCCCTTAACTATGTAATGAAGTGGAAATTGGAAAATTAAAAATGATTTTTAATATATAAATCTAGATCTAAAGACAAACACATTGATGTAATTTGAAACCGCTGTAGTTTTCCCAATCTGAAAATGTGGTTTAGAATTGAAACCACCGAGCCTGAAAGGGTTAAAGGTTTTAGCCTCTCGGGGCCATCCTTGCTATTTCCTGTTGTTGATAGTTATCTAATAGAATGTGGGGGGGGGGGGTTAAATTATGGGAAAAAAATCCATTAAATAATAAAAAAAAAAATCCAGGAATGAGAGAAATCATATGGATAGGTATCGCTTTGGTTTCCTGGCTGATAAAGAATGGGGATATATATGGTTTTATTCCGCTTTGAGTGCCTAAAGGGGTTATTCAGAGCGAGCCGATCTGGCCCCAAATGTCACTGAACAGTGAATTTCCCCGTATGGCGACATTTCGGGGCTATTCAGAGAGCAGACAGTTCTCCAAAATTCTGCAGTACGGTGCCTGTTCGAGGGCAGTGAAATCCCCCATAGAGAAGCAATGGTTAATCTACTCAGAGAACACCGAACAGCAGAGAAAAGTTGGCGAAATGCCCTTGGTTTCATTCAACAAGTTTATTCAGGCGAATCCCATAGACTTCAATGTTAAAAATATTCCCATTTTAATCCAATAAACCGTTTATTTTATTCTGCAGTAAAAAGTCCTACACTTTTTTTTTGTCTTTTATGCATTCTTCTGTCTTTTTTTTGTCCAAAAAAAATTCCGTTATATTTAATAGGTGTGTTTTTATTTTTTTTATTTTTTTTTTATTTAGTTTTTTTCTCCCCTGTAACAGAGGTTTTTATGATCAGTCATAGGACCTTGTAGATAAATTCCAGACATCTTCATTCAGTATTTTTATTTTTGCAAATTTTGACACTATCAATCATATTTGTGGGTTTTGTATTTTTTATTTATTGTTAACCGCCTTCTTTGGCTTGTGGGCTTTTTCTGGAGTGTGGTTTTCCCTGCCCTTCAGAGACCCTGCAGTGACTGCTGAATTCATTGCAGGGTGGGGAACTTTGATTCCCCAAAGTGCAGAGAACAAGGGAGAACCGAAATGTCAGTGCTGAATAACCCCCCCCCCCTCCCCCTATAAGAAAATTGTATAATTTATTTTATTATTTTTTTCCCTCATTGGGTACTTTTTTGAGCAGGGATTTATTAACCACTGCCTCTAACATATGTGTGTTCAAAAAGATGGATAAAGCCGCAATTCTAAATCATTTTCATGTATTTTAAAAAAAAAAATCTTTAGCAATGTATGAGAAAATAAAATGATGCAATGTATCCCTGCATCTATAAATGAGGATGCTGAATACTAAGCGATGGGGTGACATTATTTAAAAAAGAAAAGTTGAAAATACAGAAGAAAATGTTCCTCATCACTCGGCTGTGTAATAAAATAAGTGAAATCCACCCATATTATTCACCGTATCGAGCAATAATAATAAAAAAAACCTTCTAATGTCTCCTATAAATTTGGAAACTCGCAGTAAAAAATAAACTGCCATAAAGAGCTCGTATCTCCATAAATACCCTGTAAGTAAATTGTGTATACATGTGACTCGCCGCACTAAATGGAGATTGATGCTTTTGAGCCGTAACATCATTAAGCATCTTTTTATAAAGTGTCAGCACTGTAGATTTCATCTGTTCGACATATTCCATTTATCGTGGGCTCAGAAGCTGTATTTATGCCTTCTGTAGGGAAACTCTGCGACTCCCGCGCATTAATATTCCCCCCGTATCTTGTCGATGTGACTATAGAGCGGATAATGGGAATTTACATCGGCTGTCGTGATGATCTGGAGTATTGCTTCAGAAAGGGGGGGGGGACTGTGCAAATCCAAAGGTTGAGAGGGACTCCAGCCGCCATGACCACTTAAGCGCTCCTATAAATTAGGGTTAAGTCTTTTAATTTATTATTTTATTTTTTTTAAAAAAAAAAAAAAGCACAGACCATCCTAATTCCCCCCCCCCCCCCAATTCTTTGCCTGGTTTCTATAACTGGATCGCATGGTTTATGTTCATTTTCCAACCTTGGTATGAAGTGAATTGACTGACCTGGGCAGATTTACAGCACTTTTAAAGTGTGTGTATTTCCTTTATCATATTTGTTAATGGGGGATCACGTGGACTCCTTTTTAATCAGAATCCCTCTTTCAATGCTTAACCCTTTCACACCTAAAATCAAGATATCTGGTGTTGTAATGCATTGAAAAGCATCCCTTTGCATGTCAGCAGACCATTTGCGCACTTTTTTAAAAAAAATTTTTAAAGCGGGATTAGTTTTATATGTCTCTGTGGAGCAACGAAATCCTTTGGTTTATGTCTCTCCAATCTGCAAATAGCCGTCCCAGTCCTCACTGTAACAAACAATTCAAATAGTTTGCTGCTGCTGTATTACAGCAGCCAGGGATTTATCAGAATACAGGGAGAGCTGTGGGGTCAGTCACTGCTGTACAGGGATAAGATTCAGGGGGTTATAATGAGTGAAAATTCCTGTAAAGTACAGATACAAGGTGTTTCTGTAATTGCCATACACAGGCATTATGCAGCACATACAGATACAAGGTGTTGCTGTAATTGCCATACACAGGCATTATGCAGCACATACAGATACAAGGTGTTGCTGTAATTGCCATACACAGGCATTATGCAGCACATACAGATACAAGGTGTTGCTGTAATTGCCATACACAGGCATTATGCAGCACATACAGATACAAGGTGTTGCTGTAATTGCCATACACAGGCATTATGCAGCACATACAGATACAAGGTGTTTCTGTAATTGCCATACACAGGCATTATGCAGCACATACAGATACAAGGTGTTGCTGTAATTGCCATACACAGGCATTATGCAGCACATACAGATACAAGGTGTTGCTGTAATTGCCATACACAGGCATTATGCAGCACATACAGATACAAGGTGTTTCTGTAATTGCCATACACAGGCATTATGCAGCACATACAGATACAAGGTGTTGCTGTAATTGCCATACACAGGCATTATGCAGCACATACAGATACAAGGTGTTTCTGTAATTGCCATACACAGGCATTATGCAGCACATAAAGATATTATTTTTGTATTCTATTGGTATTTTTTGGAAGATGCATTCCTAATAATTTCATTATGATCACTACAAATCCCCTTAAGCAGGAGATTGCACGGTTTTTATTATTCATCTTTATCACAGTTTCTGTATCGAACACAAAGATCATTTCTGTTTGAAATTGTGTAAGATAAAGGTCACCATCTAGAGCTCAGAATCTTACATTCCAACAATATTTATGTAAAGGATAAACGAACATATGAAAAATGAGCAAATTAAAGGGACACTCTACTCAAAAAAATCCCCCCCCCTGTTTTTTTTTATCCTAACCTATCCCTATTCCCTTAATAAATCTTTTTTTTTTTTTTTTTGTAACTTACCCTAAAATCCTTCTTTCCAGCGGCGTCTTTTTTTTTTTTTTTTATACTCCCCTCCCTCCTCTTCCGCTCACGTCCTTCTTCATGCTTCTGGTTT
Organism: Leptobrachium leishanense; assembly: GCA_009667805.1. Classification (NCBI taxonomy): domain Eukaryota; kingdom Metazoa; phylum Chordata; class Amphibia; order Anura; family Megophryidae; genus Leptobrachium; species Leptobrachium leishanense. Next base: position 2,067,686 of record CM019072.1, read on the forward strand.
ACATGAGAAGCGCGCATGCGCGCCCCTCACATAAGCCAGCCAATCGGCAGGCTTCCTCCCGGCTCCCTCTGAGGATTAGTGTTGCGTGCAAGAGGATGCGCGCAACACTAACCCTCAGAGGGAGCCGCCAGCTTCTGCGGTGAGTTAGAGACGTCATCGCGCTGAAAGCGCGATGACGTCTCCTACTCGGCAAAAGTCGGCAGAAGCGGGAAATATGATTCCCGCTCTGCTGACTGACAGCTGGGATGGTGGAGTAAAGTTCTCCGCCTCTCTCGGCGGTTTTCAGCATTTACAGCTGAACTGCCGAGCGGAGGGAGGGGGGACAGAGGGCAGGATACTCCGGGTATCATGACCACCTAAAAAAGCTTAGGTGGTCATGTTGCCTAGAGTATTCCATTTAACTATTTCAGAATAACAATTTCTGTGCGAAAACGTCTGTTTTACCCTGTATTTAATTGTTAGCGCCACATCCCCATGTTGCAAATAAATGTTGAAGAAAAAAAAAAAATACATTATCATTTTTTTTTTTTTTCAACAAAAATCGATTGGTTTTAACCCCTTCACTAACAATCCACACAGTAAACATCCGCTGGTGCCCATGCCCTGCGTTCCCTCAGTCTGGCGGCCTTGGCGGGTGCCCGTGTCCTGCGTTCCGTTGTGAATTAAGGATCTGAAACAGGTGGTGTTTTACTTCCTTTTTTTTGAGGTGCGTACTGATTGTTTTTGTTTCTTTAATTCTAGGGGTTATTTACAAGACGTTGCCTCCAGAAGAAGCAAAGCATGTCGGACTAGAGGTAGGAGAGCTCTATAAACCTCAGACCTTAAGGTGTTACACGATGTGTCAACAATGGAGCTTACAGTGTAAGGAATAACCGTTTATAAGATATATAAATTGGGGAGTTCAGATACTTGTCTGTATAAATCCAGTCATTTATCATGCTTTTCCCCACTGTGAGCCGAAATGTATTTTTTGTTTTTAACGTGTACTAATTAAGGATTTTTTTTTGTGTGGCAGCGAGTGCATCCTATTCGTGATGGATAATAATCCTGATGCAGCGCACTCCCCACATAACTGTTCTGATCCTTGGTCCATAAACCCTCGTGCAAAGAAATCTTCAAGCCAAAAATCTATAAATCCACAGGAGGTAGAGGCTTCCAGAGGCTCGAAACGTTGACCCTATTTTATGTGGATACAAGTTCTGTTTTACTTAAGACCAAGGAGCGCATCCTTGCTAAATAAATAAATATATATATATATATATATATATATATACACACACACACTTTGGTTTCTTGATTGCACAGGTTAGAGAGCAGTGGATTTGGGTCTTGGCCTTGGTGCCGTCTCTTTGTTTCAGATGGATAAAGTAATTAACACACTCGTTGTGTACCCCTTGACTTTCCGCAACGGCAAGTTTAAGCTTCAAACAACCTTAGTTGAGATGTGTGATTGATGTCGTTGCCTGGTGAGGTCCAGTAATCGGTATAAGGTTTCTGAGGACCTGTTGGCTGTGATTGGGACGCTGAGGACCTTTCCATGGTTATCGGCTTCACCAAGACTCCACCTCTAATCCCATTACCATAATTGCAGTAATGATTGAGCTTCCGTACGGCTGCAGGCCTGCTGCCCACCCCTCCTATTTGACTGGTCCTGACCTGGAAGCCACAACCCAAAGCATCATACCCACTGGCTTCATTGTCATCACATGGCATGCGCTGCTTCGCCTGAAGGTGGATATATGCGGGGGAATCTACTGCCCTCTCCTGTCACTCAAACCTCGGCACAGAGGTTGGATTGTCGGCACAGGACTCTGATACGGAATGTATTGCATGAAGCCCTGCCCCCCCCACATCGCTATTGTTTAGTAAACGTTAACATGTATCCGCAGTAGTTACAGTATCTATAGGACAATGTGTTGCCAGATCATGTGATCGAGCGACTGGTTCACTTTTTTTTTTTTTAACTAAAAGTGCGCTATTGATTTTCTGTTGCAGGTTCCAAGCACGAAGAAGGCAGAAGCCTTTGTCAATGCGTTCTTGAAGCAAAGTATGCCCAGAATGAAAAAGAACAACCTGCAGGAGAGCCTGGAGCGCAAAGCCGTGATCTTGGAGTACAACTACAAGAAGAAGAAAAGGAAACGCTGCAAATCCAAAGGCTTGACTGCCAAGGAGAAGCGGGAGCGGAGAATTTTCCAAATTAATCCAGAGAATCAGAGGTGAGCCAATGCCACACGCCGAATCTTTACATATTTAGTGTGTCTTCCGTGGCCGTAACACAAAGCTTTGTCCGCGCGGCAGGTACGAGCTGTTCTTGCCTCTCCATGAGCTGTGGAAGCAGTATATCCGGGAGCTGTGTAACGGACTCAAACGGGACGCGTGAGTTTCTTTCTGTTCTCGGTAGCATGTTGTACCTGGACACCGGTTACCCCATCTGTTTGTCCTCTCCTGTACCTCACATTTGGTCCTTCTAATGCTGTAGGCAACCCCAGATGATCCAGACGAGGCTTCTGAAGGCTGATCTGCACGGCGCGCTAGTAATGGGTGCGTATGCTGCATTACTTTCCTTTTTATATTCCTGAATATGTCAGTGATTCATGGATTCGGATCATGCCTGGCTCCCTAGAGTCCCGTGATCTCGTTATCGACTGTTGGAGTCATAAACCAGCAGCTCACAAATACTCCAATTCGAGCCTCTAATTCAGCAGCTCGGTCAGCATTAAGGCTGGTGTTAGGCGAGCGCACTACATGTGCCCGTACTGACGCGCTTCCCAGCATCCGTCGCAGCATTGTGACGCTGCGACTGTGCCGGCCACATGCCGTAACGCTCGCACAAATTGTGCGCGAAACAGCAGTTGTGCTGCGTCCGTTCAGAAAGCCTCCCCGTCGAAACGCTACGACGCAGCTGCAAAGCGTGATCCTACATTGGAGGACCGAGCCTTGCAGCACTGAGAGCACTAACTGCACTCAGCGAGACGGGCGTCACAGTGGAAGGAACATCCACTCTCACGGACGTTCCTTCTGCTCATGAAAACGCTCGTCTGACACCAGCTTTAGCCGCAAATGAGAAACCGCAAGCGCAGGGGTTTTCCATTTGCAAGCTGCTATTAACGGCTCGTTTGAGATAGCGGCCAGAGTCTCTAACGGCCAATCAATATGCATCGTCCGTACAAACAACATTCAACACCAAGTGGCGTAGAACCTCACCTCATCGTGCTGCAAAGAGAAACCTGTAGCTCCCATCACCTTCATGCTGTCCTCTCCCTCATGGCCTGGGTAGTCTATATTGTGCCTCCTCCGTGTACAATTTTACATAGAACAGGACCTTCTAGTGTCTGTGCAGCTGTGGCGCGGGGTTCAAGCGCCCCTTTAATTGCTTACAGGGTTATTCAAAGAGAATCGAAAAGCCACTGCATGTTCGGTGACTTTTCATTCTCTTCAATTCGGTTCGATTCGGCGATCCCATTTCGGTGACCCTGCGGTGTATTCAGGAAGCATCACAGGGCTGCCGAAATGCAGGGAAAAGTCGCCGCAAACTCACTGCAAAACGAGGGAGAACGCACACTGAAACCCGCAAATACATCTGCATTAACCTGCCGGAAAAACCCGAGCATTAGCCGATCACACGCAGCGCAGCCGCTGGAAAAAGCCGACACTGCCGACGAATGCAGTGAATAATTTAAAGAAACAGTTTGCTTGAATGTTTGAAAAGTGAAACGCTGCTTGCAAAGAAACTACTGAGCGAAAATGTTTGAAATTTACATATGATCCAATGAATGATAATAAAGAGGGCTGTTACGGATAAAAGAAACGTTTAAAAAACAAAGATCGGAATGTATTATTTTTTTTTTTAAAAAAAAAAAAAAAAAAAGCTTACAATATCCTAAAAAAATCTATAAAGAGACCTTTTTACTGCAGAATATTTAATAATGAACGGTTTATTAGATATTGAATTAAAACGGGAATATTTTCAACATTGAAGCCTATGGGATTCGCCTGAATAAACCTGCCGTATGTGCAGGCAATTCGCCAAGATTTGGCGAATTGCCTGCTCTCTGGATAGCCGAATGGTCAAGAGAGGTAACCGAACGCTGATTTTCAGCGTTCGGTTCCCTTTCGGCAGCCATTTGGATCTCTTTGAATAACCCTGTTAGTCTCTCCTGGTGGGGAGGCCGGTTAGACGACTCTTGTCCTGGTATTGCTGCCCTCATGTTGCTCTGGCCTGTAACTCCCATCATTCCATTGGCAGAACTTGGTAAATGTAGAGACTATGACACGGGTGCACGACTACACTGCCCATCAAACCCACACCACATCGATACAGTTATGCAGCTTTGCGGTGCGGCTGAAGAGGTGTTCCACAGCAGGGTTCACCAACTTTGACCCTCCAGATGTTTTGGAACTACATCTCCTATGATGCTCAGCCGCTTATTTGATTGGCTAAGCCTCGTGGCCATTGTAGTTCCAAAACCGCAGGAGGGTTGGTAAACCCCTTCTCTAACGGTAAAGTTACTTTGCTTTTGTTTCCCTGCACTGATTTAATGTAATAGAATGCTGTTTAACGCTCCTTCTGCTTTACTTCCTCCCAACACGCCTAAACCTGATAAAACTAAAGACACGCTGCCCCTGCGGCGCTTCCTAAGGTGTAGCATTGGGGACCGTGCTGCATATCATGGCGTCTTTACAATCTGACCGCTCTTCACGTCGTCTGACATGTTTCTTTTTTCTCCGCTCCTCCTTTCTGCAGTGTCGAAATCCAAATGTCCGTCGTACGTGGGCGTGACGGGAATAATACTACAGGAAACCAAGCACGTGTTCAAAATAATCACCAGCGAAAACAAATTAAAAGGTGTGTTGGTTAAACGTGGATATTAATCGAGCTTTGTTTTAAGTGTCACGGGCAGAAAGACGTCTTCCCCCCCCCCCTCTCCGTCTCCCCCCCCCCCCCCTCTCCGTCTCCCCCTCATCTCTCCGTCTCCCCCCTCATCTCTCCGTCTCCCCCCTCATCTCTCCGTCTCCCCCCTCATCTCTCCGTCTCTCCCCCCTCATCTCTCCGTCTCCCCCTCATCTCTCCGTCTCCCCCCTCATCTCTCCGTCTCCCCCCTCATCTCTCCGTCTCCCCCCTCATCTCTCCGTCTCCCCCTCACTCTCTCCGTCTCCCCCTCATCTCTCCGTCTCCCCCCTCTCTCTCTCCGTCTCCCCCCTCATCTCTCCGTCTCTCCCCCCTCCTCTCTCCGTCTCCCCCCTCATCTCTCCGTCTCCCCCCTCATCTCTCCGTCTCCCCCCTCATCTCTCCGTCTCCCCCCTCATCTCTCCGTCTCCCCCCTCATCTCTCCGTCTCCCCCCTCATCTCTCCGTCTCCCCCCTCATCTCTCCGTCTCCCCCCTCATCTCTCCGTCTCCCCCCTCATCTCTCCGTCTCCCCCTCATCTCTCCGTCTCCCCCCTCCTCTCTCCGTCTCCCCCCTCATCTCTCCGTCTCCCCCCTCATCTCTCCGTCTCTCTTCCCCCCCATCTCTCCGTCTCTTTCCCCCCCCATCTCTCCGTCTCTTTCCCCCCCCCCCATCTCTCTCGTCTCTTTCTCCCCCCCCATCTCTCCGTCTCTCTTTCTCCCCCCCCCTCATCTCTCCGTCTCTTCCCCCCCCCCCATCTCTCCGTCTCTTTCCCCCCCCCCCATCTCTCCGTCTCTTTCCCCCCCCATCTCTCCGTCTCTTTCCCCCCCCCCCCCCATCTCTCCGTCTCTTTCCCCCCCCATCTCTCCGTCCACTTAAAGCGATGACATTACAGGCTGCTTCAATGGCCTTTGCATTGACTATGTATATTCTGCAATCTCTCATTCCTTTTAATCGGATCAGGTTTGCGCAGGACGCCGCTATCCGTGTGCTGTAAACTCCGCCATCTGCTCTACCACTAGATTTACTGAAGTTTGGGTAAACTAACGGGTCACAAACGTTAAACGATTACATAAAAAAAATAGGTGACAGCGCTGCAGTAAATGGGCAGGGGAAGCTCTGCATCACCTGCCGCGCCATTAATTCACTCTTCTCTTTAGGATCCAGCCCATAAATGACATTTTATTGATGCAATTTCACAATTTGTCTGACATTTTTCCTGGAAGGATATTTTCCATATCTAATTATAAATTTTTTTATTTTCCCTCTTTCTTGTGTGTTGTTTTTTTTTTCTGTTTTTTTTTATAATATATCATTTTATTTTTTTTGTCTAACAGTCGTTCCCAAGTTAAATTGCATCTTTACCGTGGAAATTGACGGATTCATCTCGCACATCTACGGTAGCAAGCTACAGATGAGATCAAGCGAGCGCTCCGCTAAGAAGTTCAAGAGCAAAGGAACCATAGACCTGTAGCCACATTATATAAGGCGCAGGAGCCAGCGCTCATACTTTACTGCTTTTTTTTCCTTTTTTTTTTGTTTTTCTTTTTATGGAGATATGTGGAATGCTGGACCGAAAAGCAGTAAGTCGTCGTCGTGTAATACCGTGTATTTTTCCGGCTTTTTGGAGGAGCTTCAAGGGCTGCTGGAATTGAGTGATGATGAAGCTCTCGTACAACTAATAACTCGCGGGAAAGTAAAACATTTTTATATCCGTTTTTAGATGACACACAATATCCTGTACCATTAAAGCTGCTGCTATGCTTTACGATGTCCTAAAATGTTTGGAATGTAAGAGATTTCACTGTTATAATAAGAGCGCAAAGAGGGAGAATTTAAAGGGCTGACGCCGAGCACCCTCATCTAACGAGCGTAACACGAGTGCAGCAATTAATGGCAGCTCCCCGGCGCGGATTCATTCTCCAGAGGATGTGAACTGACTGCGGGGCCCAGAGAATGCAAAGCAGCCGCTAAAAGAGAAGCAATGCTCGGTCTGTGTGTAACCGATTGGGTGTTTTTATTCTCTTTATACTTTTGTGTGTATATAGTGCTGGCGCCTTTTTTATTTTATTTTTTTTCTCCCTGTTTTGTTTATAAAAATAAAAAAATATTGGGCAAGGGGGGAAAAAAATATATTTTATTTGGAATATTTAAGTGCAGCATCCCCAGTATCTTTTTTTTTCTATTGTGTCAGGTCTTTGGTCTGATACATTGTATCTTTCCTGCCGGTTTTGTGCTTTTTCTTAAAGTTAGGTAAAACTTTTTTTTCTTCACTACAAAGTATCCCCTTTTCCCAACCCCCACCCCTGAAATCCACTGCCAGGAGCCTTAAGGACCAAGGGTCTTAAAAGTCAAGGCATTTATAACACAACATTTACGTCATTGGTCCATAAGGGGTTAAATCACTTTTCATAAATTAGAAAGTGGGAATACTCAATATATAATTATTGGATGGTTTGCTGTACTAGTTGCATTCGGCAGGCAGGCGTCGCCATCTGCTGGCCTAAAGGAGCTATTGCAGCCTAGGCTCCATGCTGCAGTAAGTGAATATCTCTGTGTTAGGCTGGGGTCAGACGAGCGTGTTTTCTACAGACTGCGCCCGTGCACTACGGACGCACTTTTTGACGGAAGACGCAGTAGTGGCCACACAGTCTGTTTTTCTTAACCGACATTTTTGACGGATGTAGGAGGGAAAATCAATTTAAAATGAATGTCCGTCCTAGCGGTTCGACGTTCTTGCTAACCTGCGTCCGTTTGCTGCGTCCATAGTGCTTCCGCACTTCTGTGCGGACGTACTTAATGTGTGGGCCTTCATTGGTCATGATTAGGGATGCACCGATACTAGTGCCGATATTGCCGTTTGTACGAGTAACAAGTACTCGTGCAAACGGCCCGATACATCCCTCCGATACCGGAAGCCAGCGCTGGGCTGGTATCCGCGGGGCTGGGGAAGCTGGCCGCGTGCATGAAAAGCACGCGGCCAGCGTTCCCCTTCCGGCACGCCGCATACTCCCCCATCCTGAAGGTCCGGTCGCTTGGCTGTGGTGCGTTCCTGCGGCCACTGGGTGCTCCTGTGACGCTGCCTCTCAGATGGAGGCAGCGTCACAGATGCGCCCGGCGGCCACGTGATTGCATCACTGCCAAGCGAGCGGACCTTCAGGATGGGTGAGTATGCGCGTGCTGGAGGGGAACGCTGGCCGCGTGGTTTTCATGCACGCGGCCAGCTTCCCCAGCGTTAGAGGTGGGGGCAAATCCATGAGAGCTGGGGGCAAGCTACATGTGACCTGGGCATAAAATATGTATGTATGTATGTATGTAAAAATCTGGGGGCATTTTTATATGCAGTCTGTTCTTATTGGAAAGCGTCCCATGACATTAAATAAAAGTATCGGTACTCCGGTCTTAAAGTGGTATCGGTGCATCCCTAGTCACGATTATCTGCTACCTTGGAAGTTCTAAAGTGCGGCTACACAGACGTTAACACTGCGTTCATCTGACCCCAGCCTTAGAGAGATATTCATGAGTTAAAAACGTCTGGGTCACCTTTAGCAGCCCAGTTGCAAAGGAAATCCATTTGCATTGATGCAGCATGTCACGTTAACACTGACTGTATACACTATCCGGGTAATGGAGAGGTTGCCACCTCTTCCTTTCAAAAGAATAAAAATATATTAATATCAAATATTAGACGTGTTTCTTTTTTCCTCCTGTTACTGCAATACTATTCTGTCCCATGCTGCTGGTTGCTTTCGAGATGTAACGGGGGGTTTTGAGGAAGCCGTTTCTTGTTTTTTAGTATCTGAACGTTATGTGGCTTATAAAATAATTTTACTTCCGTTGTAAAATAAATGTTTTTCTTTTCATGTTTTTTCTGCTGATGATTCTTTCAGCGACACTTTTACAGTCGGCGGTGAGTTTGCGTGTGGACTTTTAGAAATATGTAACGGGTTGACATCTCCTCGATTTGACGAATAAAACTCGTTTTAACGGTCAATTAAATCTAAGATGTGCTGGGGCGCAGGGTGCATGGTGACACACCAGGAAGTGATACAGCAGCCAGGGTTTGCAGCTGTAAATCCGTTACTGTAAATGTACAACGGGAAAATTTCCCTCCTCAAACCTGTCATAAATGTATGCAAATATTTCATGCATAATTCCATGTAATTGCAGCCAGGTTAACATTCAGTTTTAAGGGGTGTGTGTGCGCAAATCTGAAACTAATTTTATAATCCAGATGCCAAGATCACGAGTATAGCTGTACGTAGTGATACACTTTTTTTTTTATTGGACTAGCGTTACATTTAAAAGACACAAGCTTTCGAGAGGTATAACCTCTCTACTTCAGGTCTGGAAGCTTTACTAATCAGTATCCTAGAATTGAACATTAAGGCTAGGGTCAGACTAACTAATTTTTCGCATCTTCCGTCAGAAAGTGCGCATGGATGCACTTTTTGACGGCCGACGCGATAGCGGTCACACGATGTGCAATTTACGGCTGTGATTTTTGACGGAGCTATAAAAAACAAATGGACGTGATGTTGGCCGGACATGTGCAGCATCTGACGTCTCCTAATCACGCACACACGCCGCTATGCCGATGCAGCGCACTCTGTGCGTCAGTACTAGCGGTTCGATGTTCTTCTAAAAATGAGTTCGTTTGCCGCTTGCGTTTTCCGGCCGCACTTTGTATGTTGGTCGTCATTGGATGTCATTTGCTGCATCTACGGCCGTAATAAAGTGTGGCTAAACGCACGTTCACACTGCGTTCATCTGACCCCAGCCTAAGGGGCACACGGGTGGGGGTTTGATGTCGTAAATAGTGCGTCAAATGGTATGTTAAAAACACGAGAGGTCTTAGGCCTATAAAACAACAGTGATGAGATCATGACAACTTGAAAGGGGAAAAAAAAACAATTCAGGGAGGGCTAAAAAAAAAGACACCCGAACCCCCCCCCCCCAAAAAAAAACACACCAGCTGGGATTCTGGATGTTGTGATAATAGGGTGTGTATATATATATATTTATTATATATTATATATTCTATTATATATATAATTACACACGTTGCGAGTCTGGATGCTATACTGAGCAAAATCATAGAATTGAACAATAAAGAGCCAAGTGGGGGGGGGGGGTGTTTAGGATGGGTGTCCTAAATACTAGTAGTTGAATAGTATGGTCAAGAAAGGTTAAACAGAGGACTGATCATAGGTCCATTAAGCAACAGCATCAATAGGAAAAAGTCAATGACACAACTTTAGAAACAAATTACAATGCTGGATGTTACATGGCATCATGATAGTGGGTCAAAAACGAGTCTACATCGAGTCCTTCCTTTATGGTGTTAAAATATGCGATAATTTTTATTTTGACTGTCTTGCCTTCATTAGTCTTTTAAAATTCCTTTTAGTACTTTATTGCTGAGGTTGTGGACGAACAGGCCTGTCCATCCAGCTCCCAGGATTCCCCGTCCATCCTGCTCCCAGGATTCCCCGTCCATCTATTGTATTGAAATATTTCTGGAAATTGTCTGCATCAACATCTGAGGGGCCGTGTGTTTGACAGCCCTGCCCTCGACTGCAGATTTCTAATTGTCAGCCACACACCCCATATTACACAGCGATTTCTAAATGTAGCCATATTAAATCCGTGACCACACACACCTTATCCTTTATCTCGTTCTGATAACAAATCCTAGCCAATGATCTGATCTTCACATCTCAGGAGAGCCCCAAACCTGTCCCAACAGATCGAATTAAAGGACTGGAAGCTTTCAGATCACTGGTTCCCTGAGTTTTGGCAAAGTTTTACATGTGAAATCTTTGGGCCAGGCCACAGGGAAGCCATAAGTACAACCGTTATGACCCCGGGCCGCACCCCCCCCCCCCCCCAGCTTCCATCATCGTGTTTCGGTGGATGGGCTGGTAGGCCCACAAGATGTAATGTGTGTACTTTTAATGCACGTTACAATGGACTTGGAAATTACCTCCCCGTCGAATCACTACGACAGCCATCAGATGGGTTTAAAAATTGTAGGACGCCATAGGAAGCTCACGCTTTATAGAGCTGTGCACACAGCAAGGTGGCTGCACTCTCGCCGACGTTCTTTCCGCACTCCTGTAAGTCCATGTGGCCCCAGCCTTACCAGTCGCCCTTAGCTTTGTTATCTACTTTGTAACACTGTAATGTCCTCTTGTCGAACCTGCCCTCGCCCTGATCTACATTGTCTCCCAGAGCTGTGAATTCCATCTCTAATTTACTGTAACACCGTGCACCATTTCCCATTTAAAATAATATGTACAGACATACCAGTTCTTCACTGCTTCCCGTACATGTCAAAGAGGTAACATTCCAGTCAGCGAACCCGCATAGCCACAGGCATGCGCAACCTGTTACATTAGAGAGTGCCCATACGGAACATTTATTAACCTATGTTTAGAAGATTTTGCACAAAATGCACATTTTTTTTCATTACAAATAATAATCCTGTAATCGGTCAGTTTTTTTTATGCTGTTTAATATAAGGATATACCAATACCATTATCTGAGCCGATACTGCCAATACTTTGGCCAATCCCACAGGACATCAAACGTGGCCTCCGGCGCTCACTCCGTGCATTTATTCGTCGCAGGAGTCTGCACATCACCGCAGCAATCCTCTCTGCTTTCGAAAGAGAATGACAGCGTTGCTGTCGACGGAGATCACTCAAAACTGGCATCACGTGCGCTAGCCTCAAGGGAGTGGCACTTCTCACGAGAAGCAGGTGCGTATGCTCTGTCTGTCCCGTCCCCCCAAATAAAATAAATTGGGGGAAAAAAACGGGAAACAAAATGATCTGAGTGCTGGGTCAGGACTCCGCAATATATATATATATATATGTCTGTTCCCTAAACGGCAAAAAAATATTAATTGATGGGGAGGGGGAACAAAAAAAAAATATATATATATATATATATCTGGTCCGGGGTCTGTATATATATATATATGTATCTGATCTGGGGTCTGTATATATATATATATCTGGTCCAGGGTCTGTATGTATATATATGTATCAGGTCCGGGGTCTGTATATATGTATCTGAGTGAGTATATCTGGTGTGAGGTCTGCAAGTATACATGTATCTGCCTGGGTATACATATGAGGTCTGCGTGGGTATACATGTATCTGAGGTCTGGTGTCTGTGTGTGTGGTCAAGCTGGGCAATGGGTAAACGGGGTGTCTGGTCATACGTTTCATTATTAACATAAACTGGACAGGCTTTCTGCAAAACATCCTAAACTTATTTATTGACAAGCGGTCACATGACATTAAATAAAAGTATCAGTATTTGGTATCGGTGAGTACCTAAAAAAAGTATCGGTACAGTACTCAGTCCTAAAAAAGTGGTATCAGTGCAATCCTTGTTTATTATGAACCAGATATGGGACATCTAAAATGTCAATGTAGGAGGTGAAACAGGACCTCTTCACACAACGTTACGGTGTGCCTGCTTGGGCACCGCTAGGAGCATAACCTTCGTTATTTTGACCTTGCCATGTTCTGGCAGGGGATTCTGATTAGACCTCTCTCTCTCTCTCTCCCAGCGGTTTTGGAACATGGGCCCAGAAAACTAGACCCAAGGCAATCTGACAGATATCACGGACATGGGTTTGGGCAGGTAGACTCTTGGAGCCCATCACAAATGATGCAAAGGAACGTGTCTTCTGATTAGACATGTGCATTCGTTTTAGTACTAAAATGATTTAGTCCGAATTTTGGGATAATTTAGTTTTCGTATGACTCAAGAGATACGAAACTGCTCAGTACAAAAATCAAAAGAAACTAAAATAAAATGCACTACATTTTAGTTTCAGTCCTTTTTGTGATATTACATTGATGAGTGAAGGAGACCAGCAATGAAGAGCGCAACATCGCAAAGCTACAGAAAAGGTTTGTATGCGTAATCCTACCCGAACCCTACCCGAAAATCTGACAGTGATAGATCTCCAGAATACTCACTCGCAGCACAGACAGCCAGCACAGGAGAGGAAACCTTTACTTAACCCTTGCATGTCTATGAGGCAGACAAGATGATAAAAGCAGCTGGAGAAGGAAAACATTCAAATAAATCACACTGAAAGCTAATGACAGAGGAGGGCTGGATAGTAAAAACCCCCAGCGCTGGGAGAAGAGAGGGACTTAATAAAACATGTGTTATCTCCCCTCCCGCTCTGCATAATAGGGGATTAGGTCTGATACATTTTATATTATCCAGGAGCACTATGCCCCTTTCCTCATCTATAATACACGTTTTATATAAAGTCCCTCTCCTCTCCAAGTGCGGCTTGTTATAAAGGGTTTTTTACGTCTGATACATTTAGTATCCAGCTCTCACAGTTACTCTGTCATTATAAGCCTTCAGTGTGATTTATTTGAATGTTTTCCCTGGATTTAAAGTGCTTTATTTTATTATAAAAATAAATTTGCACCAGTCATCTCTTCGCTGAGCTTCCAGACTGATTTACGTTAATATTTTCCCTCTCCCCTGCTTTTATATTCCTGTCTGTCTCCCACACAGAGATACAAAGTTTAAGTAAAAGTTCCCTCTCCTGTGCTGGATAAGCATTGCATTCCGAAGTTCTGCACCCTCCACATGCCAATGCAGTAGGATGTTCTATACAGAGAGGGGCATTAATTAATGCAGGAGGATGTTCTATACATTATACAGAGAGGGGTATTAATGCAGGAGGATGTTATATACATTATACAGAGAAAGGTATACATTGAGGAGGATGTTCTATACAGAGAGGGACATTAATTCAGGAGGATGTTCTATACATTATACAGAGAGGGGTATTAATTAATGTAGGTGGATGTTGTATACATTATACAGAGAGGAGCCTTTTTTTAGCCCTTTAAATCCTGTGGCTGTGAGCGCTTGTTATATTATCTCTCAGTACAATGTATCAGGCTCAGCTGTTACAGTAACTGACTGTAACAGCGCTCAGAGTTTCAGTAAAACAAGGTAATAATATTGTTCTAACCTCATTTACTGTAACAGCTTTGCCTGACACATTGTGCTGAGAGTGAGAGATACTGTAACGAGCAGCGATCTCAGCCCTCTGAGGAGCCACTACAATAGTAATTGTATCCACTGGTTTTCTGATGAATGAAATTAGTTTTCATACTAAAGAACTGAAAACCAATTTCTTTAGCAACTAAATATATTGGATTTTAGGACTAATCCATTAGTTCAAAACGAAATTTTGTGCTGTGCACATGTCTACTTCTGATTGTGGTGCTCTGGGATCCTGGTACATGCAGGAAATGTCACGGCTCTTGTAGCGGTGGATACCGCGACGCCATAGCTCTTCTGCTAATTTGTAATCCTCAATGGTCTAACCCGGAAGGCGTTTTGTACCTTTTTTATCCAATGACCCATCCCTTGCAGCTCTGGCATCCAATTAAGACCTCTGCTAACGATCTGGGATATTACCTTAATGGACAAAATCAAATTGTGCTTTATTGGATCGGTGTGTCTAATTAACATTGCAGACCTCTTAATTGGCGTCTGAAGCGGGGAGCCTTAATGGAAGCCTACTTTGAATTAAAGCAAAGCATATGGAGCCTGGTCCTAAAATAATGAATAATCACATCCGCTGGCGATGAGCGGATGTACCAAGCTGCAGCTGACCTTGTAAGGATGATCTGGTCCTTGTCCCTTCAGGACATGTCTGTCTTGTTGCTTTTAAAATGTTACTGAACATTTTTTGGGTCTTGCAATGTCTCCTGTATGTGACCCAAAATGGTTTATTTAAAACCGAGCCCTCAAACTGGATTTGTTACTTCAATCTAAAGACCTAAGCCTTCATGTAACAAGCCTATATAAAAATATATACACTGTGTGTGATTATATATATATATATAATGTGTGTGTGAGTTATTCAAAGAACTTTTACCGAAGTTCCAAAAATAGCTGATTTAATTAGCCCTTTACCACGGGGTGGGTTGTGACCAGCAGGGGGCGTTAACGCAGACGGTGCGCACTTGTATGCCCTGCATGCTGGCTGCGGGACCCTTCTTGGCCCACCTACACAGCTGACGCATTGCACCATTGGCTGCAGGGGACGGCCTGAGTTCAGGCATGCCAATTGGTGGGTGGACCTGTCACGGCCCATAGACGCCAGCGGGGCGTGCTACGAGGCGTTCAGTCCCACCCGGCATGGTACCCCTGAGCCGTTAACAGGTTATAAGACTCAAAATCCGAACAGCGGCAGGAGTAGCTACACAGTGACGCTTGTCCTGCCCTCTTTTGGATCCCCTTTTGTGAAACGTAGATGTTTGTCGCCATTGTGTCAACAAGCAATCGTGGCAATTTTGGCAAACCCTGGTTCTCATTGATTATCCCCAATGTGTCTATGCATTCAGAAATAAATCGAATATCTGACATCACAAAGGTCTAGTTGTCTAAAAGAGTTTTCAGCCAAACTACTGTAGGTACTCGAGTATAACGCTAGATTTTGGTGACAAAAATTACTTTATAATTGGAGGGGTCGTGTTATATTCGAGACATCTGCATCGCGTGTTAAAACAAGTCAAAACTTGCCTCGCTCTGGATTCCAAGTCTAACAAGTCTCCTGGACTGAAGTGAATGCGGGCTCCCTGATGCTTGGAAACACTTCAGGAACTCCTGGATTCAGGAGAGGTGGGATCCATCACCACCAGAGTGCACGCTCCGTTTACGCCAATCATCCACCTAACTCACCTCCACCAGCCATCTAATCGCTAGTAAAGAAGACAGGTGGCAAAAGGCTTCATGTTTAGTAGCAACTGCAATCATTCTAGAGCAGAACACCCTGACCTGAGGGGGAGCCTGACTGTGTTAAGAGAACCTGGAAGGATCTTAATTGTTTCCGGTACAGTATAATTTTGCTCCTCGCGTTATATTCGAGTCTTGAGTATTCTCTCATTTCCATAATAAATCTCTATCCATCGCGTTATATTCGGGTCGCGCTATACTCGAGTATCTACGGTATGTATTTCCTGCGATGCTGATACCGATGCCTAGGCATGTTTTTTCTTGTTTTGGAGTTTTCGCTGGAGATTCTGCTGTTCATCCTAACCTTACAGACATCTGTGATACGTGCAGTGAGTTTCTATCAATGTTTTAAAAATCTGCCATGTTCCTGTGCAGACATTTCTTTTACCCAGGGTCGGGGGGTCTATTAATTTGCAGGACGTGCCTTGCGCTGCTTTGTGAAAGACATTGTGATGCCGGAGCACAGGGTTACTAAGGAAAATTTGCAATGATTACACAAAATGAGCAACAATGTAACTTGCTTTGTTTTTACACAAAAAAAAAAACATTTCAACTTCAATGTGTTGATTATTTTTTCTATTTGTTGTGATAAAAGTGTTTTATGTTTTGGAATATCAAAGTGATGACATATGACTAAGGCTGGCCGTCCACTGGGTCCGAAGTCGGACGACCGACTTGATCGTCTGACTAGGGACAACTTTTTTGTACGATTCAGGTTGTCCACTGGAAGGGACTATGGTCAACCCAGATCGACTGATGGACAGGTCGCTGGAATGCGGAAGAAAAAAAATTCTGCCGGACTGCAGGCTGAAAAAGAAACGCCGCCGAAGACCCTCTGGACTGCATAATAAAAACAAAACACAAAAACGTAACGCTGCTAATCTTCTAATGGGTCTTTAAACCAGTAAAAAATACATTTAAAATGGTTTCTAAAATAATGAAAAAGGTCCTTTAAAAAAAGAATAAAAAGGTCTGTTACAGAATTTAAAAAAAAAAAACGCCTTTTTTAAAAAAATTGGGAATCAATAAGTGTCGTAAAAAAAATACCAAAAATATAAAAAGATGTTCAGAAAAATAAAGACTTTTTGCTGAAAATAAAAAGAATAAACAGTTTAATAAAAAAGAAAATATTATTTCGCATTGAATCCTAGGGGATTTGGCTGTTTTACCTGTTGAACTGATACACCCAAAATCAGGGTATTGTTACCATGTTTTCTGTACTAGATTGTCTGTCAAATCCCATTCAAATGGGAAGGATCGCTAGTCTGATGTAGTTGCACAATGGAAGTCGGAGGCAGTGGAACAGGGGTGATTCTCCTCTGTGTTTTGGGATGAGACGGACGCAGGGCCGGTGCTTCCACTAGGCATACTAGGCAACCGCCTAGGGCGCACTGCCACCTAGGGGAGCAGCTGGCTCCAACTCAGGTTCCATTATTGTACCCCTTCCTGATTATTTGCTTGCATAGCCGGCAGTGGCGGCTCGCAAACCAGACCCCCGCTAGCGACGTAGAAGGTGGGCATCTTATGGTGACACACAGGTGCCACCAGATGATGTGCGGGCACCACAAGAGGCAGATGAAAGAAATAATGCGTCATATGTGTCACTGGGTGCATCCATTGTGTGATATTTTGTGTTGTAAACTGCCCCCCACGGTGTCTTTCTATCACTTGCTCCTCACTGTGTGGCTTTGGCCATAAAATGGAGTGAATGGGTCAGCCACCGACTCACATCATTGCAATATGTGGGATGTATTCAAAGGACATCACCAGGGGGGGTAGATTAGACATCTTTTAATTTCCCTGTTTTATCTCATTCAGCTGCCAGCTCTTATCTCAGGTAGTTTAGAGAACAATAACTTCCTGCAGCCTTTTCTAAACATTCCCTCCTCCTCCTAATTAACTGTTAAATACTGTAGATTAAATAAACAAGAGCCACAAAGCAAAGCTTTTAATAAATGTAGCATCATGGGAAAAATCCATGGAAAAATCAAATGGAAACGGGAGATAAAAACCTACATTTATTTTTCCTTTTTACATGCAATTACCTCAAAGAAAAAATAACAGCAGCTAGTGTTATATAATGTATTTTATAATGTGTTTTTATTTGTAATGCACGTAATCTAGTTACAGTTTATATAAGGGATAGTGTACCTTTAATATACTTAAAATACAACAGACTAACAATTTTCTAGGGATACTGGCTTTACCCGCAAACACTTATAAATTGAGGGAATATGGTAAATTTAAGGTGTAATGTAACCTGAAGTATAATCTCTGTCCGTGCAAGAAATCCTCCATCCCAGCGTCAACTGTGCACAAGTGCATGAGAATAACGGGGGAGGGGCGGGGAGGACTGTCCCCCAATTCACCCCATTTCCTACACCTAGGAATGTTGTGCATTTTTTGGGAAGGGGGGATATTATTGATATTAATAAAATGTGCTTCTCGAATACTTTCCCTTTTGATTTAAGTTATTATCTTGTTTCTATTTGTTTCGTGCATTAGGTCGGGGTGTGACCATGAGTAATATTCAACATGAAAGTAACAGAATGACAGAAACTAGACTGACCTTTTCGACTTTTCACTCTTTGCCATTATGGGGGAAAACCAACTTCCTTGTTATTTATGTGTTTTAATAACCTGCGTGCATTCTTCATTCTTTATGTAACCAGGTCTAAAGTGTAACAGAGGTAGATAAGTGAATCAGAGATAACAAACATTTTCTAAATACTGACAAAACTGATACAATGCTTTTTGGAACAGCATCTAAATTACATAAATTGCAAAATCCCCATCTATGTGTCAGGACAAAGTCAAATGACACGCTGACCACAGTCACTGCTCTCAAATATCTAGGTATGTGGTTAAAACCAAATCTATCCTTTGGCCCCACATTGAAAAACTGTTCTCTAAACTTTAGGCCAAACTAGGTGCCCTGTACAGAAACAAATCCTGCCTGAGCCCCGTGGTAAAAAAAAACCCAGATAGTACAACAAATGCTTATGCCAGCTATTGAATACGGAGATGTAGTGTATGCAGCTGCCCCGCAAACACACCTTAATAAACTTACTACATTATAGCACAAAGCAGCAGAATGAGTTATACAATGTAACTACATGACACACCACTATGACATGTTAAAAGAACTAAACTGGCCGTCGCTGGAATCTAGATGCACCTTTCACCTTTCCAACCTGGTGTTTAAGAGATTTTCTGGGAAGCTACCACCCTACCTGAATAGACTGCTTCCCCAGCAGTTCCCTCCTCCTCTAACCTCCGATCCAGGACCTGCACCTTACTTACAATACCACAATACAAAAAGAAAGTGGCTCGATCCTCATTTACCTACAGAGCACCACAATTATGGAGTAACCTCCCAGACGCCATCAAATCTTCCCCCAGTATAAAGTCACTTAAGAGCGCCCTATTAACATTCCTCAATACGGAATGCACCTGTAAACATGTAACATAGTGACTATATACAGAATGCACCTGTAAACATGTAACATAGTGACCACATACAGAATGTACCTGTGAACATGTAACATAGTGACTATATACAGAATGCACCTGTGAACATGTAACATAGTGACTATATACAGAATGCACCTGTGAACATGTAACATAGTGACTATATACAGAATGCACCTGTTAACATGTAACATAGTGACTATATACAGAATGCACCTGTAAACATGTAACATAGTGACTATATACAGAATGCACCTGTAAACATGTAACATAGTGACCACATACAGAATGCACCTGTAAACATGTAACATAGTGACTATATACAGAATGCACCTGTAAACATGTAACATAGTGACTATATACAGAATGCACCTGTGAACATGTAACATAGTGACTATATACAGAATGCACCTGTTAACATGTAACATAGTGACTATATACAGAATGCACCTAGTGTAAACATGTAACATAGTGACTATATACAGAATGCAACCTGTTAACATGTAACATAGTGACTATATACAGAATGCGCCTGTAAACATGTAACACAGTGACTATATACAGAATGCACCTGTAACATGCAACACAGTGACTATATACAGGATGCCGCCTGTAAACATGTAACATAGTGACTATATACAGATACAGAATGCACCTGTAAACATGTAACATAGTGACTATATACAGAATGCACCTGTAAACATGTAACACAGTGACTATATACAGAATGCACCTGTAAACATGTAACATAGTGACTATATACAGAATGCCCCTGTAAACATGTAACATAGTGACTATATACAGAATGCACCTGTAAACATGTAACATAGTGACTATATACAGAATGCACCTGTAAACATGTAACATAGTGACCACATACAGAATGTACCTGTGAACATGTAACATAGTGACTATATACAGAATGTACCTGTGAACATGTAACATAGTGACTATATACAGAATGCACCTGTGAACATGTAACATAGTGACTATATACAGAATGCACCTGTTAACATGTAACATAGTGACTATATACAGAATGCACCTGTAAACATGTAACATGTGACTATATACAGAATGCACCTGTAACATGTAACATAGTGACCACATACAGAATGCACCTGTAAACATGTAACATAGTGACTATATACAGAATGCACCTGTAACACATGTAACATAGTGACTATATACAGAATGCACCTGTGAACATGTAACATAGTGACTATATACAGAATGCACCTGTTAACATGTAACATAGTGACTATATACAGAATGCACCTAGTGTAAACATGTAACATAGTGACTATATACAGAATGCACCTGTTAACATGTAACATAGTGACTATATACAGAATGCGCCTGTAACTGTGTACACAGTGACTATATAACAGAATGCACTGTAAACATGCAACACAGTGACTATATACAGAATGCGCTGTAAACATGTAACATTAGTGACTATTATACAGATACAGAATGCACCTGTAAACAATGTAACATTAGTGACTATATACAGAATGCACCTGTAAACATGTAACACAGTGACTATATACAGAATGCACCTGTAAACATGTAACATAGTGACTATATACAGAATGCACCTGTAAACATGTAACATAGTGACTATATACAGAATGCACCTGTGAACATGTAACATAGTGACTATATACAGAAATTGCACCTGTTAACATGTAACATAGTGACTATATACAGAATGCACCTGTGAACATGTAACATAGTGACTATATACAGAATGCACCTGTTAACATGTAACATAGTGACTATATACAGAATGCACCTAGTGTAAACATGTAACATAGTGACTATATACAGAATGCACCTGTTAACATGTAACATAGTGACTATATACAGAATGCGCCTGTAAACATGTAACACAGTGACTATATACAGAATGCACCTGTAAACATGCAACACAGTGACTATATACAGAATGCGCCTGTAAACATGTAACATAGTGACTATATACAGATACAGAATGCACCTGTAAACATGTAACATAGTGACTATATACAGAATGCACCTGTAAACATGTAACACAGTGACTATATACAGAATGCACCTGTAAACATGTAACATAGTGACTATATACAGAATGCACCTGTAAACATGTAACATAGTGACTATATACAGAATGCACCTGTGAACATGTAACATAGT
Source organism: Leptobrachium leishanense (assembly GCA_009667805.1). Taxonomy (NCBI): domain Eukaryota; kingdom Metazoa; phylum Chordata; class Amphibia; order Anura; family Megophryidae; genus Leptobrachium; species Leptobrachium leishanense. The sequence continues at coordinate 2,089,022 of CM019072.1, forward strand.
GACTATATACAGAATGCACCTGTTAACATGTAACATAGTGACTATATACAGAATGCACCTGTGAACATGTAACATAGTGACTATATACAGAATGCACCTGTTAACATGTAACATAGTGACTATATACAGAATGCACCTAGTGTAAACATGTAACATAGTGACTATATACAGAATGCACCTGTTAACATGTAACATAGTGACTATATACAGAATGCACCTGTAAACATGTAACACAGTGACTATATACAGAATGCACCTGTAAACATGCAACACAGTGACTATATACAGAATGCGCCTGTAAACATGTAACATAGTGACTATATACAGATACAGAATGCACCTGTAACATGTAACATAGTGACTATATACAGAATGCACCTGTAAACATGTAACATAGTGACTATATCAGAATGCACCTGTAAACATGTAACATAGTGACTATATACAGAATGCCCCTGTAAACATGTAACACAGTGACTATATACAGAATGCACCTGTAAACATGCAACACAGTGACTATATACAGAATGCGCCTGTAAACATGTAACATAGTGACTATATACAGATACAGAATGCACCTGTAAACATGTAACATAGTGACTATATACAGAATGCACCTGTAAACATGTAACACAGTGACTATATACAGAATGCACCTGTAAACATGTAACATAGTGACTATATACAGAATGCCCCTGTAAACATGTAACAGGGAGTATATACAGAATTATATACACCTTACAGCTCTGTATTTAGGGCAGGGTCTCTCAACTCCAGTCGTCTGGACCCCCTAACAGGACAGGTTTTAAGGATCACCTTGGGGAAATGCAGACTGAATCCTGCAATCACTGAGCAGCAAATCATATCACCTGTGCTGTGCTTCAGATACCCTGCAAACCTAACCTGTTAGGGGGACCGGAGTTGAGAAGCACTGCCCGGAAAACTACATTTTATATTACATATTCATATATATAAAAAAGTGAGAAGCTGTGGACTAATTTGCATATAGTACCCAGAGTTCCTTGCTGCATATGAGTAATGTAGCGCATGAGCTCTGTAAGCGGTTCTCTGACTTGCTGGGATGTGTAAATGTCCCTGCAACTATAAACTTTATTATTTGCAGTGTGGATGCTTTTTATCTCACTTTTTTACCCTCCACCACAAGTGAAATGCATACTATATATATATATATAAATAGTAGTAAAAAAAAAAATCAGGAGAAGACCACTGAAGTGTACAAAATTAAGTATAATTGCCCCGGGGGAAAATCCAAACAATATATTTCCAAGCTACCCTATAGGACCACTCGGGACTTAATAAAAAAAACTCTAGTTTTGTTAAATCTGCATTAAAAAGATATGTTTCGGCTCCTCGGAGCTTTCTTCAAGGATCAAGGGCAAAATGTCACTTTGAAAAGTGATTGCTGTGAGTTTATTTTTTTGTTATGGTCGTGTTTTTAGCATATTTTAGGTGTAACAGGAATGTTTTGATGACATTTTCTAGGAAAGCACCTGTGAAGGCGGTATGTGTAGATCTGACCCCTTCCGCTCTTCCGTGAACAGGTGCCTTTTCTCTTTAATATACATTTTTCAGCACCTTGAATGTTATACATTTTCCACATTGTTCTGTGACAAGATCTGTCCGACACAAGCTGGGAAGGAGCAGATTGGGCTGGATCGTGCGAAACGCGTCGTGAGGGAAATGCTGCAGCCGGGGCGAGAACCTGGACCTATACATAAATATAATGAGAAAAAGGGGGGGGAGGGTGCGGTGCTTCCCAGTGTAGAAAAGGTAATAGAATTGATTAACTAATATAACGTATCGTAGGACTTCAATTGATGGAATAATCAATACCTCAAAAGAAGAAAAGGACAATAGTGCAAGATTGTTTAAATAACAACAAATTAGGAGATATGACAGTTCTCACTCACACTTGAAAGAGCTTTGCCCGGCTCTGGCAATATTCGCCGGTGGGTAGAATTCAAATGGGCCCTCCCACTGGCCACTTCAATGGATGAGGGTATCCAAAGGGTATATGAAGATGTTAATTCTCAACATATAGGAGAAGATCATATACCCTTTGGATACCCTCATCCATTGAAGTGGCCAGTGGGGGGCCCATTTGAATTCTACCCACGGGCGAATATTGCCAGAGCCGGGCGAGGCTCTTTCAAGTGTGAGTGAGAACTGTCATATCTCCTAATTTGTTGTTATTTAAACAATCTTGCACTATTGTCCGTTTCTTCTTTTGAGGTATTGATTATTCCATCAATTGAAGTCCTACGATACGTTATATTAGGTAATCAATTCTATTACCTTTTCTACACTGGGAAGCGCCGCACCCCCCCCCCTTTTTCTCTTTGTATTTTTCTGTCATTTAGGGATGTCACACACGGGTGCAGTGGCGATTGTGTCATAGGCTCTACCCCACACAAAGTGTCATAACTGTTGCGCCCACCAAACCCCATTTTCTATACATAAATATGTCAGCAAGTAAATAGATAGGAAAGAAATAGTCTGACCTTGGTGAGTGAGTATGAATGGTCTTACTAAAGGAATTTTTTCTGCATTTACTCTGCATTAAGCACTCTGGCCGTCCACTGGGTCCGTAGTCGACTATGGACGACCCTGGTTGACCGATGGACAGACCGCCGAATGTCGTCGTAGACCACTGGACTGCAGGACAAAAAAACGCCGCCACCAAAGACTGCCGGACTACAGGAGAATTCTAATAGGTGTTTAGCCCCTTAAGGAGGAGCGGGTGGCGCCCTTAAGGGGTTGATTTCGCCGGCGAGGTGTACAGGTACGCCCCGCCGACAGATGCCGTCGCGCGGCACTGATTTCGAGCCCTCCCCGCAGCCGGCATGCAGCAAGCGTCATTGGCTGCAGGGGACGGCTTGAGTTCAGGCTGTCCCCATGCAGCTAATGACGCGCACCGTGTGCAGGCTGTGAGGAGGGGCCGAGGCGGCCCCATTGAAGACAATGGGCGTACATGTACGCCCTTCATCTTCAAAAAGCCCACCTGCCGCCAGGACGTCATGGAACGACCTGCGGCGTTAAAGGGTTAAACCAATAAAAACTAATAAAAAAATGCATTAAAATGTGTGTAAAATTTTTTAAAAAGAAAAAAAAGTTCCGTTACAGAATTTTTTTAGAACAAGACTTTCTTTAAAAAAATTCTTTAAAAAGTACAAAAAGATGTTCAGAAAAATAAAGACCTTTTTGCTGAAAATGAAAAGAATAAACGGTTAAATACAAAAAAATGAAAACGAAAATATTATTTTACATTGCATCCTACAGGATTTGCCTGTTTTACCTGTCGAACTGAACCACCGAAAATCAGGGCATTTTTTTCATGTTTTCTGTACCAGGTCGTTAGACTTTGTCTGACAAATCCCATTCAAATGGGAATGATCGCTAGTCTGATGTAGTCCCACAAAGTCGTCTGATGGAATCAGAGGCAGTGGAAGAGGGCTGAGTCTCCTCTGGTTTGAGGGATTAGTCGGATGACCACCCAGTGGACGAACAGACCCTAAATATATCATTAATTTACTGTGTCCTGTATGTAACACCATCACAAACCACCAGGCGGCAGTATTGGGCCCTGTTGTAGATCAGTCATTACTTTATTGTTTCATCATTTCTCATTAAGTAACATCGGGTGATTCTAGGCTTTTATAACGGTGTTGCTTTTATGCAGAGATATTTTGTATGTATGTATCTCTGGCCGTCATTCCTCCCATGTGTCCTAAGAGAACTAATTATGAACCCATATCACTCTGCCACATCTTTATACATTCTCTTAATGTCCTCTTTTTAGGGGCTCCTCTGTATATTCAGGATTTGCAGCTGTGTTTCTTTGGGAAGCTTCTCTATATGAGGTGTGTGGGTGTTTTTTTTGGGGTTTCCTCTGTGTATTGGGGTGTGCAGGAATATTTTTAGGGGCTCCTCCACATATTCAGGGTGTGCGGGTGTCTTTATAGGGATCCTCCATATATTCAGGGTGTGCTGGTGTCTTTTTAGGGGCTCCTCCATATATTCAGGGTGTGCGGGTGTCTTTTAGGGGCTCCTCCATATATTCAGGGTGTGCGGGTGTCTTTTAGGGGCTCCTCCATATATTCAGGGTGTGTGGGTGTCTTTTTAGGGGCTCCCCCATATATTCAGGGTGTGTGGGTGTCTTTTTAGGGGCTCCTCCATATATTCAGGGTGTGCGGGTGTCTTTTAGGGGCTCCTCCATATATTCAGGGTGTGCGGGTGTTTTTTTAGGGGCTCCTCCATATATTCAGGGTGTGCAGGTGTGTTTTTAGGAGCTCCTCCATATTCAGGGTGTGCGGGTGTCTTTTTAAGGGCTCCTCCATATATTCAGGGTGTGCGAGTGTTTTATTAGGGGCTCCTCCATATATTCAGGGTGTGCGGGTGTCTTTTTAGGGGCTCCTCCATATATTCAGGGTGTGCGGGTGTCTTTTTAGGGGCTCCTCCATATATTCAGGGTGTGTGGGTGTCTTTTTAGGGGCTCCCCCATATATTCAGGGTGTGTGGGTGTCTTTTTAGGAGCTCCTCCATATATTCAGGGTGTGCGGGTGTCTTTTTAGGGGCTCCTCCATATATTCAGGGTGTGCGGGTGTCTATAGGGATCCTCCATATATTCAGGGTGTGCGAGTGTTTTATTAGGGGCTCCTCCATATATTCAGGGTGTGTGGGTGTCTTTTTAGGGACTCCTCCATATATTCAGGGTGTGCGGGTGTCTTTTTAGGGGCTCCTCCATATATTCAGGGTGTGTGGGTGTCTTTTCAGGGGCTCCTCCATATATTCAGGGTGTGTGGGTGTCTTTTCAGGGGCTCCTCCATATATTCAGGGTGTGTGGGTGTCTTTTTAGGGGTTCCTCCATATATTCAGGGTGTGTGGGTGTCTTTTTAGGGGCTCCTCCATATATTCAGGGTGTGCGGGTGTTTTTTTAGGGGCTCCTCCACATATTCAGGGTGTGCGGGTGTCTTTTTAGGGTCTCTCCATATTCAGGGTGTGTGGGTGTTTCTTTTAGGGGCTCCTCCATATATTCAGGGTGTGCGGGGTCTATAGGGATCCTCCATATATTCAGAGTGTGTGGGTGTCTTTTTAGGGTTTCCTCCATATATCATTCAGGTGTGTGGGTGTCTTTTTAGGGGCTCCTCCATATATTCAGGGTGTGCGGGTGTCTTTTAGGGGCTCCTCCATATATTCAGGGTGTGCGGGTGTTTTTTTAGGGGCTCCTCCACATATTGAGGGTGTGCGGGTGTCTTTTTAGGGTCTCCTCCATATTCAGGGTGTGCAGGTGTGTTTTTAGGAGCTCCTCCATATTCAGGGTGTGCGGGTGTCTTTTTAGGGGTTCCTCCATATATTCAGGGTGTGCGAGTGTTTTATTAGGGGCTCCTCCATATATTCAGGGTGTGCGGGTGTCTTTATAGGGATCCTCCATATATTCAGGGTGTGTGGGTGTCTTTTTAGGGGCTCCTCCATATATTCAGGGTGTGTGGGTGTCTTTTTAGGGGCTCCTCCATATATTCAGGGTGTGCGGGTGTTTTTTTAGGGGCTCCTCCACATATTCAGGGTGTGCGGGTGTCTTTTTAGGGTCTCCTCCATATTCAGGGTGTGTGGGTGTCTTTTTAGGGGCTCCTCCATATATTCAGGGTGTGCGGGTGTCTATAGGGATCCTCCATATATTCAGAGTGTGTGGGTGTCTTTTTAGGGTTTCCTCCATATATTCAGGGTGTGTGGGTGTCTTTTTAGGGGCTCCTCCATTATTCAGGGTGTGTGGTGTCTTTTTTAGGGGTCCTCCATATATTCAGGGTGTGTGGGTGTCTTTATAGGGGCTCCTAACATATATTCAGGGTGTGCGGGTGTCTTTTTAGGGGCTCCTCCATATATTCAGGTGTGTGCGAGTGTTTTATTAGGGGCTCCTCCATATATTCAGGGTGTGCGGGTGTCTTTTAGGGGCTCCTCCATATTTTCAGGGTGTGCGAGTGTTTTATTAGGGGCTCCTCCATATATTCAGGGTGTGTGGGTGTTTTTTTAGGGCTCCCCCATATATTCAGGGTGTGTGGGTGTCTTTTTAGGGGCTCCTCCATAATATTCAGGGTGTGCGGGTGTTTTTTTAGGGCTCCTCCATATATTCAGGGTGGTGTGGGTGTCTTTTTAGGGCTCCTCCACATATTCAGGGTGTGGGGTGTCTTTTTAGGGGCTCCTCCATATGTTCAGGGTGTGTGGGTGTCTTTTTAGGGGTCCTCCATATATTCAGGGTGTGCGGGTGTCTTTTTAGGGCTCCCCCATATATTCAGGGTGTGTGGGTGTCTTTTTTAGGGTTCCTCCATATTATCAGGGTGTGTGGTGTCTTTTATAGGCTCCTCCATATATTCAGGGTGTGTGGGTGTCTTTTTAGGGGCTCCCCCATATATTCAGGTTGTGTGGGTGTCTTTTTAGGGGTTCCAGCATATATTCAGGGTGTGTGGGTGTCTTTATAGGGGCTCCCCCATATATTCAGGGTGTGTGGGTGTCTTTTTAGGGTTTCCTCCATATATTCAGGGTGTGCGGGTGTCTTTTAGGGGCTCCTCCATATATTCAGTGGTGTGCGGGTGTTTTTTTAGGGGCTCCTCCACATTATTCAGGGTGTGTGGGTGTCTTTTTAGGGCTCCTCCATATGTCAGGGTGTGTGGGGTGTCTCTTTTTGGGGCTCCTCCATATATTCAGTGGCGGGTGTCTTTTTAGGGGCTCCCCCATATATTCAGGGTGTGCGGGTGTCTTTTTAGGGACTCCTCATATATTCAGGGTGTGGGGGTGTCTTTATAGGGGCTCCTCCATATATTCAGGGTGTGGTGTCTTTTTAGGGGCCTCCTCATATATTCAGGGTGTGTGGGTGTCTTTATAGGGGCTCCTCCATATATTCAGGGTGTGTGGGTGTCTTTTAGGGGCTCCCCCATATATTCAGGGTGTGTGGTGTTCTTTTTAGGGGCTCTCCATATTCAGGGTGTGCGGGTGTCTTTTAGGGGCTCCTCCATATATTCAGGTGCGGGTTTGTCTATAGGGATCCTCCATACATTCAGGGTGTGTGGGTGTCTTTTTAGGGGCTCCTCCATATATTCAGGGTGTGCGGGTGTCTTTTTAGGGGCTCCTCCACATATTCAGGGTGTGTGTGGGTGTCTTTTTAGGGGCTCCTCCATATGTCAGGTGTGTGGGTGTCTTTTTAGGGTTCCTCCATATATTCAGGGTGTGCGGGTGTCTTTTAGGGGCTCCTCCATATTTTCAGGTTGTGCGAGATGTGTTTATTAGGGGCTCCTCCATATATTCAGGTGTGTGGTGGTCTTTTTTAGGGCTCCCCATATATTCAGGGTTTGTGGGGTCTTTTTAGGGGCTCCTCCATATTTCAGGGTGTGCGGGTGTCTTTTAGGGGCTCCTCCATATATTCAGGGTGTGCGGGTGTCTTTTTTAGGGTTCCTCCATATATTCAGGGTGTGTGGGTGTCTTTTTAGGGGCTCTCCATATATTCAGGGTGTGCGGGTGTCTTTTAGGGGCTCCTCCATATATTCAGGGTGTGCGGGTGTCTTTTAGGGGCTCCTCCATATATTCAGGGTGTGCGGGTGTCTTTTTAGGGGCTCCCACATATTCAGGTGTGTGGGTGTCTTTTTAGGGGTTCCTCCATATAATTCAGGGTGTGTGGGTGTCTTTATAGGGGCTCCTCCATATATTCAGGGCTGTGGGGTGTCTTTTTAGGGACTCCTCCATATATTCAGGGTGTGCGGGTGTCTTTTTTAGGGTTCCTCCATATATTCAGGGTGTGCGGTGTCTTTTTAGGGGCTCCCCATATATTCAGGGTGTGTGGGTGTCTTTTTTAGGGGTTCCTCCATATATTCAGGGTGTGTGGGTGTCTTTTATAGGGGCTCCTCCATATATTCAGGGTGTGTTGGGTGTCTTTTTAGGACTCCTCCATATATTCAGGGTGTGCGGTGTCTTTTTAGGGGTTCCTCCATATATTCAGGGTGTGCGGGTGTCTTTTTAGGGCTCCTCCATATATTCAGGGTGTGTGGGTGTCTTATAGGGGCTCCTCCATATATTCAGGGTGTGCGAGTGTTTTATTAGGGGCTCCTCCATATATTCAGGGTGTGCGGGTGTCTTTTTAGGGGTTCCTCCATATATTCAGGGTGTGGGTGTCTTTTTAGGGGCTCCCCCATATATTCAGGGTGTGTGGTGTCTTTTTAGGGCTCCTCCATATATTCAGGGTGTGCGGGGTCTTTTTAGGGCTCCTCCATATATTCAGGGTGTGCGGGTGTCTATAGGGATCCTCCATACATTCAGGGTGTGTGGGTGTCTTTTTAGGGCTTCCTCCATATATTCAGGGTGTGCGGGTGTGTCTTTTAGGGGCTCCTCCACATATTCAGGGTGTGTGGGTGTCTTTTTAGGGCTCCTCCATATGTTCAGGGTGTGTGGGTGTCTTTTTTAGGGGTTCCTCCATATATTCAGGGTGTGTGGTGTCTTTTTAGGGCTCCTCCATATATTCAGGGTGTGTGGTGTCTTTATAGGAGCTCCTCCATATATTCAGGGTGTGTGGGTGTCTTTTTAGGGGCCTCCATATATTCAGGGTGTGTGGTGTCTTTTAGGGGCTTCCTCCATATATTCAGGGTGTGCGGGTGTCTTTTTAGGGGCTCCTCCATATATTCAGGGGTGGTTGGGTGTCTTTTTTTTTTTAGGGGCTCCTCCATATATCAGGCTGTGCGGGTGCCTTTATAGGAGCTCCTCCATATATTCAGGGTGTGCGGGTGTCTTTTTAGGGGCTCCTCCATATATTCAGGGTGTGGGGTGTCTTTTTAGGGCTCCTCCATATATTCAGGGTGTGCGGGTGTCTTTTAGGGGCTCCTCCATATATTCAGGTGTGTGGGTGTCTTTTTAGGGGCTCCTCCATATATTCAGGGTGTGTGGGTGTCTTTAGGAGCTCCTCCATATATTCAGGGGTTGTGGGGTGTCTTTTTAGGACTCCTCCATATATCAGGGGTGTGGGTGTCTTTTTAGGGCCTCCTCCATATATTCAGGGTGTGTGGGTGTCTTTTTTAGGGGTTCCTCCATTATATTCAGGGTGCGTGTTGTTTATTAGGGGTTCCTCCATATATTCAGGGTGTGCGGGTGTTTTATTAGGGGCTCCTAAATTGACAGAAGTGGCCCTGATGGATTGTGACGTCACCTGAGCAGTTTTACGTGTGTGTCATAGTTTGGTCTGAGTATAATGAATGTACGGTGATTCTCGGGGGGGGTCCTATATAACCATTTTTGGAACATTACTATATAAATAGAATTCTGTGTGTTTTGGATGGCTGGTTCTTGCTCTATGCTTGATACACTGTTGCTATATTCTCATACAGTCCCTGCCTGGGATCTTCCCCTTTATACCCAGTGGATTGTGTGTGTTTCCCGTTTCCAGATGTTGCACATTCCGTGGAACAGAATATATTTCCGATGAATGGGTTCTCTTTTTTTTTTCCTTGCATTTTCTCTGGGTAAATTGACAGTTAACTCTTGTCAGCTGCCGGATTCCCAGCCCAGAGGAGGGCTCAGAGTGCCTGGAGAGCTCAGAGTGCCTGGAGAGCTCAGAGTGCCTGGAGAGCTCAGAGTGTCTGGAGAGCTCAGAGTGTCTGGAGAGCTCAGCGCATTATTTTTTTCTTTACCCTTCACGGTTTTTCCCCTTAAGACTCTGGCAGGTAAAAACCTATGACAGCTGTGAGATAAGCCGACACCACCTGGAGTACACACATTCCTGTCATTCCACTCTCACTCACACACTTACAAAACTGACTTAAAGACTCACAACTCCTTCATTCACGCTCCTCGTCCGACTCGCAACTTACAGGGACACAAGCACACGCACACACACACACACAACCTCTCACACTGAGCAAGTGGCAGACACGTGCTTCACTGAGCTTAGACTCAACCTTATGGCTCACTGACTCAAGGGTAGACTCACATGTGTGTGAGCCAGGAGCAGTCTCGCAGCCTTCTCCACTGACTGAGCCAGGAGCGGTCTCGCAGCCTTCTCCACTGTCTGAGCCAGGAGCGGTCTCGCAGCCTTCTCCACTGACTGAGCCAGGAGCAGTCTCGCAGCCTTCTCCACTGACTGAGCCAGGAGCGGTCTCTCAACCTTCTCCACTGTCTGAGCCAGGAGCGGTCTCGCAGCCTTCTCCACTGACTGAGCCAGGAGCGGTCTCGCAGCCTTCTCCACTGACTGAGCCAGGAGCGGTCTCGCAGCCTTCTCCACTGACTGAGCCAGGAGCGGTCTCGCAGCCTTCTCCACTGTCTGAGCCAGGAACGGTCTCGCAGCCTTCTCCACTGTCTGAGCCAGGAACGGTCTCGCCTTGTACTCTGCTGAGCCCGGAGTGGACTCTCAAAGACAGCAGCACATCCCCCACCTTACGGGCAGAGCTAAGAGCATACTGACAGCCCTTCTGCGACTCAACTTCTAACACTCACAATACAGGAGACTGACGACAGGGCTCGAAGCTGCCTCGCAGGAGCCAAGGTTAAAAGAGACCCAAAAGTTGACGTGCAGCCTTTCGGCTGGCCAGGAGAAGACCCACCGCCTCGCTCTTCTGACCAGCCTTCCAGCCTGTGGATCCAGCAGGGTTTAAGAGAAGACAAACAGGAAATCCAGGTGAGATTGTCACGTCGCAAGCGTCACCTTTTATGTACTTATATTTCCACTCCAGTAACTCTTAATATTGCTCCGTGCCGTGTGCGTCTCGGTAACAATATCTGTGTTGTGTTATTACGCCGTAAGATGATCTCTCCCCGAGAACTGAATGCTGAATCCGCCAAGACACCGTAACTGGATGCAAAATAATAAATATTTATTTTGGGGGAAAAAAATGAATTTTTTCGTTTCGTGCCCCCAAAGCTGGGCGTAACCTCAAGATACGGTCTATCAGGAACCATATATGTGTATACTGTATATATTTATGCACATTTAATTATAGGGACATTCCTTTGGTTTTTGAATGTTGCATAAATCAGTTACAAGTTTTTATAAAGCGCCAGCAAGTTCCGTAGCGCTGTACAATGGGAGACAGAATAACAAATATACATACAGGTTCAACACACAGTACAGTAGGCGAGAGGATCCTGCTCAAGAGCTTACAATCTAAAAGGATAGGGGTGGCACACTAGCATTTTTAAAACAAAAATATTCCCTTATTAATTTCATCCATTCTTCTATGGCATGGGGTCTCACACCCCGGCCCCCCACAGATGTCGATGGACTATAATTCCCAGAATTCTTTCAATGCAATAGATGGTCAGAGAATAATGGGAGTTGTAGTTTTGAAACAACTAGGGGGGCCGGGGTTTGAGATGTCCTTGCAAACTTCTTAATCCTGACCTAAACGTATGTACTTCACTCACCAGCTCAGTCTACAAACCAGTCGCTGTGATATGCGCGCCTGCGCGGGAATTATGGCGCATTCCTAATAAAGCAGACTGTAACCTAAGCTGTGCTACAGAGGCAAAAATAAAGCGTCTGCAAGAATTACAACACCAGCAGTCGGCAACCTTGACCCTCCAGATGTTTTGGAACTTCATTTCCCATGAGACTCAGCCGTCGTACCGAGTGGCTGAGCACTATGGGAGTTGTAGTTCCACAGCATCTGGAGGGCCAAGGTTACGGATCCCCTGTCTTACCCAGACACTGCGTGGTGGTGATGCGGTCACACACGTCACACATACACATTAGAGTCAGGGCTGTCCAACTCCGGCCCCCCAGTTGGTGATGCCTACAATTCCCAGAATGCTTTCAATGCAATAGATGGCCAGGGAATCGTGGGAGTTGTAGTTCAGAAACATCTGGAGGGCTTTTAGTTTGACATCCCTGCATTAGATGGTCGCGCCTGGACATGCCTCGCACAGTTTGACATTCACACACCATCCCCAGACATGCACACACATGCCGTCTGCCTTCACACCGTGATCACTTCTGAGGTTTGAGTTGTGGTTGCTTTGAGGTGTATCTGGGTGTATAGCTTTACCACGACCCGGGGGTAGTGACCTTTCTCAATAAACGCTCAATAAATCTCTGCCTCCCAGACGTGGCGGCTTGGAGTGATGAGGCCTACGGCTGTGGAATTATTACGAAGCTGGATGAATGTGTCATATTCTCTGACTCGTATAGACTGGAGGTGATTTCCAGCGCACACAGACTGATCCCTGCCAGCTCGCTCGCTGTCACATTGTGACAGATGGAAAGGGTCGGCCGCGACAGCATCGATACGCCGAGTTTACGAGAAATTAACTTTCCAAAGGCGCGATTTGTTTACGAGCCGCGGGACGCTCCGAAAATAAGGACAACTGTACCAAATGATGTGTTTTGAGAATTCGAAGCAAACTGCTATACAGGGCTATTCAGAGAAAGGTGAAACTCAGGAGAATGGCTGGAGAATTGAAAATCAGAATAGCCAAACCAGAAAAATTCTCCCATTTATCTCACTTTCCAAATCGGCTACTTTGACCTGGAATTTTCACTTCTCCAGAAGTTCTCCAGAGTTTCACCTCTCTCTGAATAACCCTGATAAAGTGTTGCAGCACATTATGCGATAATATAATAGGCAGAAAGGATACTTTGTGACGTGTGAGTAACATTACAGTTCTTTATAAAGCTCCAACATATTCCACAGCGCTGTACAACTGGGTAGGAGAAAATATACATGAAATGAACAAATCGGTTTGACACGCAGAGAACGACAGGAAGAGCCGGCTCCAGTGATCCTACAGATCACGCAGAGCGGGGGGGAAGTAGTGGGGTGCATGGGGGCTGTGTGGGCGATAGATCAGGATGAGTGCAATGGGGGGGGGGATTATGGAGTGTTCTGATAGGCCCCTGTGAAGCCATGTGTTTTTAGAGACCGCTCTGGTTAAGTTTACACCAGGGTTGGGATACAGCCCCATGTTGGGCCATTTTTATGTTGACATTTCCGAATACTAAAACCTCTATGGAAAAACCCAGGACATACTTGAAAACGAGAGAAATCCCAATGTATCCTTCCTGCTAAAATACTTTATAAATAAATAAATAAGACTTGTTTGTTAATTTGCCTTATTTTTGTCCTGCCCGTTGTACTGCGCTACAGAATCCGTTGGTGCCTTGCAAATGATCGTAAACTGTTACAAGTTGTGTGGAAAGCACATCTTCAGAATCGGTTTGTGAATCACATGCTAAATGTTAGCGCTTGTGGGTTCATAATGCAGTTTCCCTTTACGACATTTCTTTACTTGCAGCTGAGCTCAAGGACTCCAGTGTCATATATATATATATATATATACCCTGCTGCGTATCATAGAGAGTATCCTGGGATAGGAGCACGAAGAGACGTAATCCTGTGCCTAACGCGAGTGTTTTATTAGACTCTCTAGATCAAGGGGGCTGACCCTTGGCCCTCCAGATGTTTTGTAACTACATCTCCCATGATGCTCAGCCACGTGTTAGGTTGTCAGAGGATTGAGGGAAATGCAGTACCAAAACATCTGGAGGGTCAAAGTTGAGCACTGCTGTTTTAGATGCTTTATTTAAAAAAAAGTTAAAACCAGACTATGGGGTTGAGCGCTTTCCTGCTCCTGTTTGTGCGGACCATTCTGACTTTGTGACTGTACCTTGGAAATCTTGCTACAATAATGTATCCAGTCTGTGCTTTTCAGGTTTTAAAGCCCCCCCATCGCATTTTTAACATCCTGACCAGAGGCGTAACTAGGGACCTCAGGGCCCAGGTGCAGGAACCACGACGAGCCCCCCCCCCCACCCTAGGCAAAAACAGACTTTGTCCCCCCTCCCGTCAACATGCATTGGTCCCCTCCAAGTGCACAATGTTGACTCCAGACAATCAGTGTCCCATTTTTTCCAAGTCCACTATGACCTCTTCAGTTCATCCCATTTTTAATGTAATGTGCACTATTTGTTTCTCACAGAGCTCCACAGCAATAAATCTCGCAGTAATGTGCGGTGTGTAAGAAGGTATCACAGAGCTTCACAGCAATAAAATTCACAGTAACGTGCGGTGTGTATGAGCGTATCACAGAGCTCCACAGCAATATAACTCACAGCATTTTTAATGTAATGTGCACTATTTGTTTCTCACAGAGCTCCACAGCAATAAAACTCGCAGTAATGTGCAATGTGTAAGAAGGTATCACAGAGCTTCACAGCAATAAAACTCACAGTAATGTGCGGTGTGTATGAGCGGATCACAGAGCTCCACAACAATAAAACTCACAGTAATGTGCAGAGTGTATGAGCGTATCAGAGCTTCACAGCAATAAAACTCACAGTAATGTGCAGTGTGTAAGAAGGTGTCACAGAGCTTCACAGCAATAAAACTCACAGTAATATGTGATGTGTATGAGCGTATCACAGAGCTCCAAACTAAAACGCACACATAAGTATAAAATAAATTATAAAAATAATTATATATATAAAGTATAGGCAAGGCCCCAGGCAGGCGAGTGTGGGCCCCCCAGACTCAAGGGCCCGGGTGCGGTGGCACCCTCTGCACCCCTGGTAGTTACGCCCCTGATCCTGACTGTATAGGGTTCCCCGGGGCAGCCATGTTTTTTGTGACCCATGAAGGGAAGCTAATCCCTGCGCATCTCCTCTCACAGCACACTGCACTTTACATCCTCCTCTCATCGGGATGTGGTGTGTTGGAATCCATAGGGTTAAGCAGGAATAAACAGACCTGACACCCCTTTTTTTCCACTTTGCATTACACATTCCGTGACGCTGCACACGCTTCCTTCTGGTTAGCTCGGCGACTGCAGTCTACGTTTTTTTCTTATTTGTAGTCGCTTTGTGGCTCACTTTGAAAAAGGAAAAAAATCTGAATAGGATTATCGTGCTGCTATTAATGTTGCGAGACAATAGAACGCGACAGATGCTCGCCATATGATGATATCGCTGTGATGACGTGGTGGGATACAAGTTATTTTGGACTAACAAATACCATGGTGATTATGATTGGTTCAGACCAACTCAACCTCTTATAAGATGACAGATTTTTTATTTATTATTATTATTTATCGCCTACAATGTCTGCAGCGCTGCACAATATAATACAGGAAATTATACTAAACGTTACAAACTTAGGAACTAGAGACAGGAGGTGCAGAGGGCCCTGCTCAGAGGAGCTTACGATCTAGAGCAGGGCTGCAAAACTCACAACCTCCCAGATGTTGATGCCTACAATTTCTAGAATTCCTTCTGTGCGATAGATGGTCAGGGAATCATGGGAGTTGTAGTTCAGAAACATCTTGGAGGGGCAGAGTTTGACAAGACGAGTTACCATCTTATTAGTGGTCAGGATTGCTCGTACCAACGTTTGTGTCGTAAGTGGTGACGGGCTTGATAGTAACACGAGCTGTGAAACATATAATGATTATTATCATCATTTATATATCACCAACAGTTTCCGCAGCGCTTTACAATAACCGAAAGGGAACGAGATGCAGATAAACGGACATAGGATGGAAACACTAGGTGTAGAGGGCCCTGCGCATAGGAGCTTACAGTCTAGAGCATGGGTCAGCAACCTCGGCTCCCTGATGTTTCGGGAACTACATCTCCCATGATGCTCAGTCACCCATTAGTCTGACTGAGCCACATGGGAAATGCAGTTCCCAGAAAATCAGGGAGCCAAGGTTGCTGACCACTGGTCTAGAGGGATTGGGGGCGAGAAGGTGAGGAGAGGGATTTGTCAGGATCTGAGACAAACAAAATCTCTTCTGAGCTGGAGTTGATGAGCCATCCAAGCTGAAGCCTGTTGTAAAAACATACAAATATGGGGAAGCACAACGCAGAGCAAGTACTGCAGGGAACTGAAACTTAGCCGCCCCCCCCAGATGCTGATTGCCTACGATACCTAGAATTATTTGATGGCAGTAAATGACCAGAGAATCATGGGAGATGTAATTCAGAAACATCTGGGGGCCACAGTTTGAGATCCCTGCGTTAAAAAATAACCATTTGCATGTTTTGAGATGCTAATTTGAATGCAATAGAGAATCATGGGAGCTGTAGTTCAGAGGTATCTCTGGAGGGGGCGTCCCTGATGTGTAGTTTATTGGTTGTGTTGCTGAAAAATACGTATAAAGAAGTGAGCATAAAGTATCTAATAGTTATTTGTAAACACTTATCAGACATATCGTGTTTTGGATATTTTGTTGCACCGTATGGACATTCCACGTGATGCTGCTTACCACTGGGACAGACTCCCCAAATGTCGGTGGGTTCTATCCCACATTTTCACCTTGAGGACGAGCTACAATACTTGCTGTGTGCTGCTGTTTGCCGTCTTTTAAATCAAGTGGTTTTTTTGGGATTCGTTTAAGTTCTAGTGCAGGTTTGTTTGTTTTGTTTTTGGGAAGCTAAATATTCCCATCATCCCTAGACGCGATCGGTCGTAGCCAGATATTTTCACATGACCTTGGGATGAACAAGAGGGTTCCATGGGGAGCGGCCAGAGATTCCCGGATTCATCGGGCGATGGAAACACGAGGTTTACGGAACGTACGTTAACCCCTTGAGGACCAAGGGTCTTTAAAGTCAATGCATTTGTGACGTAAACATTACACACACAATTCCATCGGGCGGTATAAGAGCTGTATGGGCCTGTAATTAAACCGCGTTAAACTAAAACACATTTTATATATATTTGTGACCAGGCCCTAATGTTGGGGGTGAGCGGTTCATCTTACCCCATGGTTCATGATAAAGAGTTTGGCAATTGACTGTATCACTGCATAAACATTGATTATTCCCAACTAAATACAGCTGCTCTGAGCTAAATAATATGGGCATAAATGTGTAATTAATAAATATTCAAAGGGTGCAGAACCTAATGAAATGCACTGCGAACACTATTGATTTTATATAACCATGCAGGTGTGTGTATATATATATATATATATATCTCAAGGCAGGTACAATTTTTATATATAATAAGGCACATACGTGTATATAGAACCATACATATAAGTGTATATAACAAAGCATGTATGTGTATATAGAACCATGCAGATATGTGTTTATTACAAGGCATATAAGTGTATATATAACCATGCTGATACATATACATTAATATATAACAAAACAAGTATGTGTATATAGAACTGTGCAGATACCTCTATTTAGAACCATGCAGATACATTGATATAACAAAGCAAGTAGATGTGTGTGTATATATATATATATATATATTATATATAATACATATATACACATACATACACACACATACATACATGCAGGTAAATTTGTATGTACAGTATATATATCTCGAAAGCTTGCCTTTTAAATGTTACATTAGTCCAATAAAAAAGGTATCACTACGTCCTGCTATACTCATGATTTTGGCATCTGGACTAACACGGCTTATCAAATCTACAATATATTTATAGCAGTTTAGCTTCACTGAATATATAGCTGCATGTGTGTATAACAAGGATGAAATGGTGTGTTTGTGGGTAAAATATATATTACATATATAATATATATATTATATATATCACGAGTATAGCAGTACGTAGTGATACCTTTTTTTTCGACTAACGTAACATTTAAGGCCAGGGTCAGACGAACGCATCTTTCGCGTCGTCCGTGAAAAAGTGCGTTTGAACGAATGGATGTATTTTTTCACGGAATACGCGATAGCGGTCATACGATGCACATTTTCGCCCGTGATTTTGTACGGATCATCAATAAAACCCTTTTTGCGTCTGGACGTTATGTTGGCCGGACATTAGCAGCGTCTGACGTCTCCTAATCACGCACACATGCTGCTAGTGGACGCAGTGCACTCTGTACGTCAGTACTAGCGGTATCACGTTCTCAAAAAAATGCGTTTGTTTGCCGCTTGTGTTGCGCGGCCGCACTTTCGTGCCGTCGTACTTTCGTGTGGCCGTACTTCTTATATTGGCCGTCATTTTCTGCTACTACGGCCGTGATAAAGTGCGGCTGCATGCACGTTCGCACTGCATTCGTCTGACCCCAGCCTAAAAGACAAGCTTTCAAGAGTGTCCCGCTCTTCCTCAGGTCTGGAAGCTTACTGCTCAGTTCCTAGAATTAAACATTAGGACATAAAGGTCACATGGGTGGGGGGTTAGATGTTGTAAAGAGTGAGAGTCAAATGGTATGTTCAAAATGGGAAAATGAAAGCATGAGGGATCTTGGGCCCATAATAAAACAACAATGATAAGATCATACAACTTGAATGGAAAAGAGAAAAAAAAAGGGGAAAAGAAAAAAACTAAAAACATAAAACCGTGAAGGCTGAAAGAGACATAAAAAAAAACCAAGCATCAGCCAGAATTTTGAATGTTATGTGACATTATGATAATGGGTTAAAAAACCCAGAGTCCACGTTGAGCCCAGCATTTATAGTGTTAAAATATGTGATCATTTTCATTTCATATGTTTTGCGTTCCCGGTGATCTTTAAAACGTCCTTTGAGGAATTTAATTTTGAGGTTTTGGATGGAGTGGCCTGTTAGATTGAAGTGATGTCCCACCGGGGTACAATATGGATTTTCCTGGTGGTTCTTGATAGAGTGTCTGTGCTGGTTCATCCTGAGATTTAGTTTAAGGCTAGGTTCACCAATATAGCAGCCCTTATCACACGCCGTGCACTGGATCATGTATACCACATTGGCAGACATGCAAAGGTACGAGCCCTCGATGCTGTGTGTGGCGTTGTTGTGCCGTGCAGTGCTGCTGTCACATATGTGTTGGCACAGTTTGCAGCGGGATTTGTTGCAGTGTTTATGCTGTAGCGTTAATACAGCCTGGATTACTATGGGCAATTTAAGTCCAAACGACAAAAAAACAGCATGTAACCTGTAATCTAATGTGACCTTTGAAGGAGGCAGAATTGACATAGAAGGCCCTGTTCTGATGAGCTTGCAATCTAGCTGGTGTTTCCCTCTTTTATTCGCAGTGTTTAAGGCTAGGGTCAGACTGAGGCAGTGCGAACGCGCGTGCAGCCGCACATAATCACGGCCGTGCTAGCAGCAGATGCCGGGCAATGACGGCCAATATACGAAGTACGGTCGCACAAAAGTGCGGCCCGCAACGCAGGCGGCAAACAAACGCATTTTTTCGAGAACGTGAACCACTAGTACTGACGTACAGAGTGCGCTGCGTCCGCTAGCGGCGTGTGTGCGTGATTAGGAGACGTCAGACGCTGCTAATGTCCGGCCAACATAACGTCAGACCCAAAAAGCGTTTTATTGATGATCCGTACAAAATCACGGATGAAACTGCGCATCGTATGACCGCTACTGCGTATTCCGTGAAAAAATAAGTCCATTCGTTCGAACGCACTTTTTCACGGACAACGTGAAAAATGCGTTAGTCTGACCCTAGCCTTAGATATAACACAGCGATACATGATTTTATTCCTGTGCCTTTTGATTGAATCAGATTTATTTTTTTTCCTCCTGCCTCCAGGGAATGAGTTGAAGGGTTACTAATTCATAGTGAATGAGAATTTCTTCTTTTACATCGCATGGAAATGTTTTATTAAACCAAAAACTCCCTATATCCAAATATATTATTAGCTGGAGGAGATTTTCCCAAGAGCAGATCTTTTTTTTTCTTTTAATGTTTGTGAATAGGAGTCAGGTCCAATGTTTGCTGAAACTTTCCCCAGACACTCCTCTGGATGTTTGCTCTTAGGATAAATAAACACTGGAGAGTTCGAAGTTCTGTCATTTTGTAATAAATCTCTGCCACGATCATATCTGTAATGACTTTACATTTTATGAAAGATTAATTTGCAAAAGAACTTTTTAGCTATAATGTCAAGTTATATTGCCCTCTGTTAAAGGTACAGTATCGCCTACATAAGCTGTATCTAGATTACGTGTGCATTACGAACAAAAACACATTATAAAACGCATGCTACTGTTTTTTTTATTTCTTTTGAAGTATTAATTGCAAGTAAACAGGGAAAAAAAAAATTATCTTCCTATCAATTTATTGAGTTTTTTTCCCATGAGACCGCATTTACCAAAGGTTTTTCTTTACTTCTGTGGGTTATCTAATCTACAGTATTTAACGGTTTAACGAGATGGGGGAGGGAATGTGTAGATAAAACAGCAGGGTGTGTATTGTGTGTTGTAGACTACCTACCTTAAAATACTTCTAATCTCCCCCTCTGATGTCCTTTGAATACATCCCACACAATACAATGATGGGAGTCGATGACTGACTCATTCACTCCATTCTATGGCCAAAGCCACACAGTGAGGGGGGCAGTTTACAACACAACACAAACTTCTCCTGGCCGTGAGCAGAGGGAGACTGGGAACAGATAGTCCTCACTCGCAGCCCAGAAGCGCAAGCCTCCATGGAGTCCTATGGACTACAGGAGGTGATACTTGCAGTGGCGCAGAAGTGCTACCGCGAGTATTACTGCGGTTACTTAGCGCTGCGTTCTGGGGCAGGGTGCTGAGCTAGCGCCTGCCGCAGGAATACCACATTAATACGGGGAAGCTACAGGGAAATTGGCAGGTGCAGATTTTCCCCGTTCGCGTCCCCACGTTAATGTTAATTTTGGAATAGGGCCCCATGTGTTTGAGTACATAGCAACCCTTTCTTAGTGGGCATAGGGTGAATTCACAACCCCTGAACCCATCTGTAGGAGGGTTGCCGGACAAAATCCCTACAACTAAGTTCCCTAATGACAACATCCCGACGGCCAACTTCCAGACAGAACAAGTGCCGGACATCCCAACTTCCCTACACAGAAATCAAAAATCCCAGCGGCTAATCCTAACCCTACTCCCTAACCCATAGTGAGTTAGGGTTAGGTTTAGGGAGTTAGGGTTAGGTTTAGGGGGTTAGGGTTAGGCTTATGGTTTGGGGGTTAGGGTTAGGTTTAGGGGGTTAGGTTTATGGTTGGGGTTAGGCTTAGGGGTTAGGCTTAGGGAGTTAGGGCTAGGCTTAGGGAGTTAGGTTTAGGGGATAGGGTAAGTCTTAGGGAGTTAGGGTTAGGGTTATGGAGTTAGGGAGTTAGGCTTAGGGGATAGGGTTAGTTTTAGGGGGTTGGGGTTAGGGTTATGGAGTTAGGCTTAGGGGGTTAGGCAGTAAGATTAGGAAATTAAAGTTAGGGAGTAAGGTTAGGGTTAGAGGGTCAGGGTGTTAGTGTTAGCCGCTGGGATTTTGGATGTCTGGAAGTTGGCCGTGAGGGAGTTGTCTGTGTAGCGAACTTGGTATGCCCGGCACTTGTTCTGTCTGGAAGTTGGCCGTCGGGATGTTGGCATTCGGGAACCTGGCTGTAGGGAATTTGACCCAAACCCCTATAGGAGATTTCTTTCTCCATAATTCTTTATGTTGAGCTCCTTTTTTCAAGCTGGGCTTATGACTTCTTTGCGTTCTTCATGGTGTAAATGTCTTCTGAAGACAGATTTATGTGTTGTTCTCCAACGCTTATTTACCCCATCATTTTGTCTTCTTTTAATTTTTCCCAGGTACTCCCTAAAAGATGGTTGACAACCTTGTTAACACAGCGATCAATGCTCAGCGAATCGCGGCTGTTGAAAGCTGCTTCGGTACATCCGGCCAACCTCTGGCCATCCCAGGAAGAGTTCTGGTGGGTGAAGGTATATTGACGAAGGAGTGTCGGAAAAAACCCAAGCCGCGGATCTTCTTCCTCTTCAATGACATCCTGGTGTACGGGAATATTGTCATCAACAAGATCCGCTACAATGCCCAACACATCATCCCTCTGGAGGACGTCACTACGGAAGAGCTGGCGGACAGCCACGACATGAAAAACCGGTGGATGATAAAGACCTCGAAAAAGTCGTTTGTGGTTGCCGCAGGTTCTTTCTCTGAAAGGAGTAAATGGATCGCTCACATCAACGAATGCGTCATCCAGCTCTTGCAAAAGACCGGCTACAAACCCGTCAAAGGCCACGCAGCGGCCTGGATACCCGACAAAGCCACCGACATATGCATGCGCTGCACTCAAACCAAGTTTACAACGTTGACGCGCAGGCATCATTGCCGCAAATGCGGGTTTGTCGTGTGTAATGACTGCTCCAAGTACAGGTGCTTGATGTCGGAGTTATCGGCAAAACCTTTGAGGGTCTGTATCCTGTGCTACAAGAAGCTGATGAATGAGAAACTGGCCATGAAGGACAAAGAGAAAATCAGGGAAAGGAGCTTTCACTCTCAGGTGCCGCAACACGATCCTTCCAGCGAGGACGACAGTGAGGACGATGAATCAACCCCTAAGTGGCCTTTGGAGAAGGATTTCTACAGCACCTCGTGGTCGGCTTTTCATGCTTAAGTGGCCAAGAGCCATTGGAGGTCTTTTCTGCCCCTGGTGGTGCCTAAGTGATGACAACTGACCACTGTTATGCAAGGACGGCTGGCTAATGGGTGGATCGTTCTTATTGCATGGATACATTTCGGTCAACATTCACAAAGTGATCTGTGTTCCAGGATGACTCTTTATGGAGCAATGGAAGTGGAAACTTTGTATGTAAAGTGGGCAAACATTGTTCTGTTACTTTTAAGGGCCTTATATCCCTTTGCTTAAAACCTCTCCTTCTTGTTACCCAACATGACTGATCTTTGCGCTGACTGGCTCAATACCCGCTTTTTTCCCCGTACATCCTATCTCCAGACTGCTCTTGCTGGCATCAATTACAGTGAGCTCTACCATAGTTGCCATCAGTCAGAGTGTTCCTGGTAGGTTCCTGGGTTAATACTCGGTGTCTCAGGGGTTAATGGTCTCTGTACACTAAACTACTCAATTTAACTCATCCACTGCAAGACTCGTTTCCTGGGACAGAGCCTCGGGACAATTAACCCACAGGACACAGAGCACAAACACAGGACAGTCCCCGGAAAACGGAAGCTTCTGTCCATGGCATTAAGGCTGGCATAGAGCTTTACAGCACATTCTTTTAATCCTCCTTTATATGGAGCACAACCTCACTGCCAACTGAACTGAGTAATGGAACCAAAGATTACTTGTATCTATATAATGTCATATATATATATGTTATTTTTTTCTCTTTGTATCTATTTATTTATGTTTATTATTGCAGAAGCCACTTGCACATCACAGCAATTCAAAGAACTGCGTCCCAGAGCTCCTGTGCTTCATTCCCCATATGCAGCAAGGAACTCTGGGTAGGATATGCAAATTACATCTGTCTCACTTTTATGCATCCTCCTGTGAAACGTTAACCTCGTCAGTTTCAAACAACTAGGGGTTTGCCCGTCTGTGATGACCTTTATGGAGGAATTTGCCCAAACCATCCACAGGTTGGAGTTTTAGACGCTAAGGGACTTCGTCACAAACTGGAACTTCCCAGGCTAAGATACAGTCTGCTCCAGCAGTTGGGTTTGGGGAATGTCCCCAAAAATAACTTCTTTTATCCTAATTTATGGTTTTTGATTCAGAGATCAGTAAACCTGTCCCTAACGTTTTTGCTCCTCGTGTCGTCACAGTTGGTCGAGTTCTATAATCGTGGATCTACAGCCGTGTCCTGTGTTTAGTTGTCTGTATACAAAGTGGCTTATTCTTTCTGTAAAACGTTTTCATGTGTCGATTGTATAATGTGCCTCCACTCACATTCCAAGCAAACCATAAACATGCGCAAAAGAATGAGTGGGAAGAGACTTTGCTACAGTGTTACTTTATTGGGGAAGACAAAACAACAATTGTTGAGTTATATATCTGTGTGTGTGTGTGTGTGTATATATTTAATTTATTAAACATATACGCACTGAACCCTAAAATCTGCTTTTATTATGTGAAAAACTAAAATGGATTTGTGTGTGTATGAATATATATATAATATATATATAATAAACACACAATTCATAGTGTGTATATAATAAAGTGTGTGTGTGTGTGTATGTGTATGCATTAGGTCGGCCATGTTTTCCTGGACACAAATTACTATTTCATGCAGAGGTGAGCACAGGGAAATGTGCTGCCCTGCAACATGTATAATCCATATGCTGCAGGAAGGAAATCAAGGCAGGTCACCTGGGATTCCTGTTTGATTTCGTAGCTGCAGCATATGGATTCTACATGATGCGGGGTGGCACTTTTCATGCACTGCCCATCAGAAGGAATAAGTTATACGTTTCCAGAAACACATGGAGGATCCGGCGACGCTACGTGAGGCTTATTTTTTTTTAAAAGGATTTTACCAGGAAGGATACATTAATATTTCTCTCGTTTTCAACTATGTCCTGGGTGGCGAGTATGGTGCTGGTAGTTGCGATATGGAAGCTCTACCGGTCAGCGATCACATGCAAATTCCTTCATATTTCAACGTGGCCTCTTTATTTTTCAGCGTTCTTGGCGAGAAGATACGTTACTGTGCACTTATTGTCGTGATAAAGTTTCTGTCGATTCTTATTCTAATCAATAAATTATTTTTTCGTTTTTACTTCTTCTCGAGTCTATACACATTACGTACGTGATTACATATACCCCTAACTCTTTCATTATGTGACAGGAGGAAGCATTACTCCTTCATTGTCCCCGTCATACCACCCCACGACTCGCCATGCTATGGCAGCTCCCCAAGGCGTCTACCCACCTTCCACCACCTTAGACTGTGCAGGGCTTAAAGTCCATCTCACAAAGAAAAAATGGTCAGCGCCAAAATTTGTGCCACCACCGGTATCCCAATGCCAAACCAGATCTATAGAGGTTTCCCCCAAACCAGTGTAACAACAAGCATAGAATTACGTATCTGGTAGCGCAATGGTAATCGCTTCTTGGTGTTCAGGTGGTTCTCATGATATACGTTATCCACATGGATTATATAAAAAAGAAGCAAAACACAAAATGCATATGATAGTGCAGGGTGTATAAATAAAATATTGGTGCAATCCTAATAGACTATTCCACTCACAAGTGTAGAGCCCTGTCACTGGCTCTGAGTGGTAGAGTGCATCTGGGTCCTTTTTCTTCCTAGTATTCTGAAGGAGACCCACACCCTTCACGATCGATAACTCCTCTTAAGCATCAGATATGGAAGAAAGCATAAGAAAGTTTTTCTTGTTTTTATGCTTTCTTCCATATCTGACGCTGTAGGCTGGGGTCAGACGAACGCAGTTTTAACGTGCATTTAGCCGCACGAAATCACGGCCGTGCTAGCAGCAAATGACGTCCAATGCCGGGGAACATACGAAGAACGGCCGCACGAAAGTTCGTCCGTGCAACGCAAGTGGCAAACGAACGCATTCTTTCGAGAATGTCAAACCGCTACTACTGTCGTACAGAGTGCGCTGCGGCCGCATAGCGGCGTGTGTGTGTGATTAGGAGACGTCAGACGCTGCACACGTCCGGCCAACATAACGTCCAGACGCAAAAAGGGTTTTATTGATGATCCGTACAAAATCACGGATGAAAATGCGCATCGTATGACCGCTATCGCGTATTCCGTGACAAAATACGTCCATTCGTTCGAACGCACTTTTTCACGGACAACGCGAAAAATGCGTTAGTCTGACCCTAGCCTAAGAGGAGTTATCGATCGTGAAGGGTGTGGGTCTCCTTCAGAATAATAGGAAGAAAAAGGACCCAGATGCACTCTACCACTCAGAGCCAGTGACAGGGCTCTACACTTGTGAGTGGAAAAGTCTATTAGGATTGCACCAATATTTTATTTATACACCCTGCACTTTGTGTATTGCTTCTTTTTTATATAATCCATGTGGATAACGTATATCATGAGAACCACCTGAACACCAAGAAGCGATTACCATTGCGCTACCAGATACGTATTTCTATGCTTAAAGTCCATCTGTCATGCCCGATGTTGTTCTGGCTCATTGGACAGGGAGTTACATCCTTTTTATGTGTTGGCAGAAACCCTGATCTAGCCATAGTTACATTGCTACACTGGCTGATATAATCTGTGTGCCCATCCTCTCACACATCACCTACTGCTGTTGATCCACAAGAAGTCAAAGAACCCAATCTGAGGCGCTCGCCAATATGCAACATACTGGGAAAAGTTTCCTCCTTGACTCCAGGACGGTGGTCAAAATGTCTTCAATGATATTGTTTGCAAACTATGCATTACAACAGTGGTCAGTAACCTTGGCCCTCCAGGTGTTTTGGGACTACGTTTCCCATGAGGCTCAGATATCCTGATGTGTGGTTGAAGATCATGGGAGATGCAGTTCCTAAACATCTTGAGTTGATGAAGAGTTGCAGAGGAATTGTAAATGTTAGGCTGGAATTGCTGAGCAGGGAACATTTCCAAATAAAGCAGTTTTTGGTCTAAGATCCCTTGCAATTCTCCACCAGTTCACTGCTTAGGCAATAGCTCCCTAAGCACCAAATAGAAGGGAGCACAGGAAGATGAAAGAAGAGGAAAGCAGGAAAGAAATTCGATCCTCTGCGTTCCTGGGGCTGGGGTCTTCTTGTTGATATCATCCGAGGGATAAAATACACGAGACATCTCTGTGTACCCCACATGTGTGACAATCCTACACCTACTGCTCATTGTCATATGGAGTTTGTATCTTTGTTGCAGTCGCTCCGGCACAAATACCTGCTCTTTATCTGACCGACAATGCCACCATATCCACCGTAGCCTAATTAACTGGTCAGGAAGGATGTGCGGACTGTGTCCTCAGCTGACCCAAGGGAACTGTGACCCTCCTTCAATGCAGAGGACTTCACTCTGTCTGAGGGCTGTCAATCAGCTCCCGTTGGACAGCCTTCCAGGGTTTCAATCCCATTCGATATCTTAACTGAAGCCGATCGTCTGATGTCTTTGCTTTTGCATTAAGAGGTGTCCGATCGGCTCCATCTGTTCTACTCGCGTACGCAGTGGATGTCAGAGCGGCTGCTGCTCCTCAAAGAAGCCACGACGTTGAAGAACACTGAGAGGGTTTGCAGAGATGGAAGAAATCCAGGGGTCAAGTTGAGCAACAACGCATGGGAACGGAGTTCCACCACTATTATTGCAGGTGGAACGGGGTTCCCATTGGTCCCACACACTATAAAGCTTGTATCCAGGTGTTCAATCATGCGCTTCCCTGCTAAGTAACAATAAACACATGATATATGTCATTTTTTTTCCATAAAACCCAGTCAATACTTAAAAAAATATATTGGTATCAAATCTCAGTCAGGGTTATTCAGAGAGAGGTGAGAAGCAGGGAAATGGCTAGAGAATGGAAAATTCTAGGTCAAACTAGCCAAACCAGAAAAATTCTCCCATTTATCTCACTTTCCAAATCGGCTATTTTGACCCAGAATTTTCCATTCTCCAGCCATTCTCCTGCTTTTCACCTCTCTCTGAATAACCCTGAGTGTGTGCTTTGTTTTAACTGCAAGATGACAAACATTAACTGGAGGGCAGAAGTCTTGGTGAGTTCCCACACTTATGTTTTTAGGACTTGACACTTGTATGTTTTTGACCATCTAAGGCAGAGGTCAGCAACCTTAGCCCTGCAGATCTACAGGAACTACGTCTCCCATGATACTTGGCCAGTCAGTCATTAGGATGACTGAGCCTCGTGGAAGATGTAGTTCCAAAACATCTGGAGGGCCAAGGCTGCTGACTCTTTCTGTGTAGGGTCTAAAAACAGTGGGTGATGGGAGAACCCAAGGTCAGGATTGATTACCATCTCCTCCAGAGTCCCGCCCCCCCGACCACCACTTTTTTTATCCTGAGTCGATAAATAATAGGAATTTTTCTGAGATTTTAATGCAGGATGGGAAGATTCACAAGGTCTCGGACTGAATGAACATCTTCTTGGGTTCTCAGGGTGAACGTACAGTTTCTTGTTGTCTCGTCTTGGCTCTCGTGGTTAGTGGACGTTTTTTCAAGGTGAAAGGTCAGATTTCTGGGGATCTCAGGCTAAATGGACAAATACACATATTCCAAACAAGTGTGTTTAAAGGGTCGACCTACTACAGTTGTGTTCAAAATTATTCAACCCCCACTGAAATTGAGTGTTTTTGCCAGTTTGACATTGATTTTGATCATTCAGTCATCTTGCTTACAATTAAATCAAAGAGGCACGTGTAGGTCAGACAAATATAACATAACATTTATAATGAAATAACCACAAATGTCTTTTCTGTGCTCACATCATTATCAGTTTTATTCAACCCCCAAGTGACATTCAATCTTAGTACTTAGTACAACATCCTTTTACAGTTATAACAGCTTTTAAACGTGAAGCATAGCTTGACACAAGTGTCTTGCAGCGATCTACGGGTATCTTCGCCCATTCGTCATGGGCAAAAGCCTCCAGTTCAGTCACATTCTTAGGCTTGCGCACTGCAACTGCTTTCTTTAAGTCCCACCAGAGGTTCTCAATCGGATTTAAGTCAGGTGACTGCGATGGCCACTCCAAAATGTTCCAGCCTTTAATCTGCAACATGCTCTAGTGGACTTGGAGGTATGCTTGGGATCATTGTCCTGTTGAAGGTCCAACGTCTCCCAAGCCTCAGTTTGTGACGACGCCATCACATTGTCATCACAATTATCGTCCATGGTACTGAAGAGAATTCATGGTACCTTGCACATGTTGCAGACCCCGTTCAGAGGGCCAGCAGACAGATGTAAATACCTGTAAAAACAGGAAAGAATCAGGAGACAGACAGATTGGCTGCTTGTTCCATAGTATCCTCGTGGTTATATCTTTATTAAATGCATATTTTCCAAATGCTTTTAAAACAATAACATTTTCATTCTAAATGACCTATTAGCATGTCATCTTCATTTTCGCAAAACATCTAACTTTCCCTGTGGAAAGTTGTGAATCCGTCTCACAGACTATATACATCCTTATATACAGTGTGCAGCGTGCTACAGCTATTCCTTTTCCTTCTGCACATAAGGGGATGTCATATCTGCCAAGACATAGAACAATTCCTTTCTAATAATAAATAATAATGCATCTAAGATTTCTGCATATTGAGTACATTTAAATGTACATAACTGACTCTGCATCAGGAAATACTGCTTTTACCATTATTATTGCAGAGTACCTGGAGCCTTCACCCTCCTAGTGTTTACATTAAGGATATCTCTTATTGTCTCCCATCTGACTCTCTGCACAGTTAATACAGCTGTATATAACATGGATTCTTTATTTTAAGTGTTTGGGAGTTACTTCCTGCTTTAGGCTTACCTGTAAAAACAGGAAAGAATCAGGAGACAGACAGATTGGCTGCTTGTTCCACAGTATCCTCGTGGTTATGAGGGTAAGCAGGAACACATCACCAGTGCCACACCTATAATCTTCCCCCAATCCTTCCTGAACATAAGACCCTGTGCGTCATAATAACAGTCCCCTGCTGCTGCTGCAGAGAGCTGCATTCTCATAGTGACTTGTTATAGGCACCATATACCACATAGAAAACATAAACACATACCTTTCAATGTCACCACTATACATGACAATTACTTACTTTATACAATTGTGCACATACCTCGTATGTGTCACATCCTCCCCGACAAAATAAAATGGGCACCAGCTACAAAAAATATATATACACTCAGGCGCAAGATTACTATGTCCAGAACACCACTTTCTTAACTTAATATGCTGCCCCTGTGGGAATGCATGGTACCATATTGTATGAGTCGTGAAACGGGTAGTATGAGAGTGGTGGCATATAATATGGTGTAGCCAATACAGGTAAGTGAGGAAAGGTATATGCTGCTACACTGTAGAGCATAGTCTGTGGTTGTAGCGATGGTTGACCCAGTGTTTCGTACGTAAACACTTGTCTTGGCTTACTCCCTCTCACTGACCGTCTTGGTTCGATACAGCTTTCTGATGTCAGACTTTCTGCTTCATCAGGCAGGGCACATTCACTATCACTATCTCCACTGACTTCAGGTGGAAATGTTGAATTCAGGATCAATTCTTCTGGTGATTGAGTCTCGATCAAACTGTGTCTCTGTTCCTGTGGGACTTGGACTTGATCTCTTTCTCGCACGGTTCTCTCAGGTGATGGTGACGTCATTTCGACAAGAGAGTTCTCATGGTTCAGTTTTGAACCTTGCCGGTAAGTATGCTGTCTCTTATGCTCTGTCCAACTCTCAGGAATTCTCAACCAGTATCTTTCAGAGCTTTCCTCATCTGAATCGGTGATGTCACTGTGGTAGGTAGGTTCTCTTGTCTTCTCCCTGTTACCTTGTCTGCTTTGTTTCTGGTTCCCGTGTTTCAGTGGGTGTGATGGTGTCTCCACAGGCAAGTCATTCACCAACAGTAATAGGTTTCGGTGCAGGGTTCTAGTTCCACTTTTGTTCCCATTCTCAGGACTCACCACATAAACCGGATTGTCTGCTACTTGCTCTTTCACCACATAGATGATCTTCTCCCAGTATGATCTTAGTTTCCCTGGGCCTCCTCGCTCTCTCAAATTTCTAACAAGAACTCTGTCTCCAGGCTTCAGAATAACACCTTTGACCTTCAAGTCATATTGAGCTTTGCCCCGCGCACTTGATTGCCTACTGTTTTCATTTGCTATTTGATATGCTTCAGCCATCTTTCCAGCCCAATGATCAGCAAATCCCTTATGAGTTAATCCCTCATCCTCTTCAACGAGCCCAAATATCAAGTCAACAGGAAGGCGAGGGTGGCGTCCAAACAGTAAATAGAATGGGGAATACCCAGTTGACTCGTGACGTGTACAATTATATGCATGGACGATCTGGGGAAGGTGATCTTTCCAACGTATCTTTTCCTTATCAGCCAAGGTCCGGAGCATTTGGAGGAGAGTCCGGTTGAATCTCTCAGCTGGGTTACTTTGAGGGTGATACGGAGAGGTCCTCGAATGGCGTACTCCAGCAAGTTCCCGAAGGTTCCTGAAAAGCTCATTTTCAAATTCCCTGCCCTGGTCATGGTGTAGCTTTCCAGGGTAACCAAACCGAGGGATATAATCATTGAAAAGACGCTCAGCTGCTGTACGGCCAGACTTGTTTTTAGTAGGATAAGCTTGCGCAAACCTAGTAAAGTGATCTACGACCACTAGTATATACTCATACCCACCCCGGCTTGGCTCTAAGTGCAGGTAGTCGATGCAAACAAGTTCTAGAGGTGAGCTGGATGTTATACTCCCCATGGGTGCTCGGACATGGGTCGTTGGTTTCTTTTGCTTAATACAGGGACACTTCTTTGTGATATACTCCTCTACTTCCTTCTTCATATATGGCCAGTAGAATCTTTGTCTCATCAGATGAAGAACCCGTTCTGTGCCCAGATGTCCCATGTTGTCATGTAAGTGCTCCAAAGAAAGTTGCTTATACTGGGTTGGGAGAACAAGTTGTTTGTTTTGAGCTGTTTGCCTATAGAGACATCCATCCTCTATAATTAGTTTGTTCCATTCATACAAAAGTTTCTTGGCCGCTCCAGTCACGGTTTTCTTTAGACTTTCATCTGGCACCTTGATTTCCTCCTTCATCTTCAATATCCTTGGCTATCACTGGATCCTCCCGTTGAGCTTTGGAGAGTTCATCTTTATTTATTCTTGGCAACAATGAACCTTGGGATGTTGGGTCAGTTTCCATAGACGACATACTGAGTGCTGCAACCCAAGCCACATCTTTCTTTTTGGCTGCGCGAGCTCCATCCCAGACTGCTCGCACCACTTCAGATGACAATTGCTCAGTGCACTCAGTGGTATACTTTTCGATGTCAAGGGGGATACGCGACAGTGTGTCAGCATCAATATTTATTTTACCAGGCCTATATTTCACATCAAAGTGGTAGTCGGACAATTCTCCCACCCAGCGATGGCCAACCCCATTCAGCTTCGCAGTGCTCATTATGTAGGTCAGGGGATTGTTGTCTGTGTAAATGGTAAAATGTGGAGCATAGAACAGGTAGTCTCTGAATTTTTTCACACACTGCCCATTTAAGTGCAAGAAACTCAAGTTTACCACTATGTAGGCAGTAATTTCTTTCGGCCTGGGACAGTGTCCGGGAGCCATACGCAATGACTCTTAATTTTCCATCCTGACTCTGGTAGAGTATAGCCCCAAGGCCCCTTTCAGATGCATCGGTGTGCAGCGAGAATGGTAAATTGAAGTCTGGATAGGCAAGAATTGGTGGCTTTATCAACATGTCAATCAAGGTTTCAAGAGATTTCTGATGCTCACTTGTCCACTCCACAGGAGTTCTGGAAGGCATTTGGGGGCCTTTGGTCTTTCTCCTACTGGACTCAACTGGTGCCACCCCAGGCTTTGCTTGTAGGAGCTCATACATAGGCTTAGCTACACCTGAAAAATCTTGGATAAACGAGCGATAGTAGCTTAGGAAGCCGAGAAGCCTTCTTACCTCACCGACGGTATGTGGAGTATGACTTTTGAGTGACATAACTGCTTGAAGATCTTTGGGATCGATCCGCACACCTTCGGCAGACACAAGACGACCCACGTATCGGACTTCACCTCGGAAGAGCTCACATTTTTCAGGCCGAAGCTTGACTCCATGATGTTGGAGAGCTTGAAGAACTTTGCGAAGTCCTTCCACGTGTTCCTCAAAAGACTTGGCATAACATAACACGTCATCAAGGTACGGTATACAACATTCATCTCTGAGAGAATCTAGCATTTCTTCCATACTGCGCTGGAACGCTGCAGGTGCATTGGACAGGCCGAAGGGAATTCTTATCCACTCATAAAGTCCCCAGGGAGTTATGAAAGCTGTCATGTGCCTAGAACCTTCGGCTATGAAGCCCTGATGGTAGGCTTTTCCTTGGTCGAGAATACTGAACCATGCATAACCCCCCAATGTGTCAAGCAAGTCTTGAATTCTTGGCAGAGGGTGCCTATCTGGTACAGTCTTTTTATTGAGGAGGCGATAATCTATACACAGGCGAAGTGAGCCATCCTTCTTTCGGACGCAGACCACTGGTGCAGAATAGGGGGACTTGGACTTCACAATCCACCCTTTTGCCAGGAGATCTTGTATATAATCTTTCACTTCTTGGAATAAAGGTTTAGGTACCGATGAATATGACCGCTGCACTGGTATGTCGTCTTTGAGATTTATTGACATTTGTAGGCTCGGAATGCAACCCATGTCACTCTTATCTTGAGAAAATGCCACAGACTCTTCATACAGCATTTTTCTTACCACCTGCTGCTGTTCCTCACTCAAGTGGCTTAGATCTACAGGTGGGTGCCACCGTTTCAAGGTTTCTTCAGTACCTGAGGTAGTCACACCCTCGACCGATACCTTAGACTTCAGTTCTTCTGATCGCTCTGCCTCCAGTACTTTTTCAATTGGCTGAATATAACCGAGGATTGTGTTACCAGGCAGTGTTATTTCACATGTGGAGTTGTTACCAATTGGAACAGAGACATAAGGCCTTTCCTGGTTCTGTACTTCTAGGAGCCCCCCTCCTATATCCAGCTTTTCCAACTGCACATTGTTTTCCTCTGGTTCAAACAGTATGACTGGGTCGGGCTGATCCATGTTAGGTGGTATTTTACACTTTACCCACATCACTTGACCTGCTGGAATGACAACGCCACCACTCTTTACCTTCAAACGTCCCCACTGTTCATTCAGCTCAGGGGTTTGGACACAGCTTACCAGAGTTTGAGCTTTCTCGTTTGACATAGAGATGGCTCCTGATAGTAGAGAGACTAAAGCCTGCACAAGGCGCTTGGGTTGTCTCTGAATTAATTCTTCCACTACGTTAAACCCAAGTAGTGGCCTTTCAATTGGCAGATGACTTACTAAAAAGGGAACACTGATAGAGAGGTTAGGGTCATTGTTTCCTTCTAAATTAACAGTAATAACAGCCCAGCCATCGAATGGAATGACATCCCCAGTCACAGAATACACTTCCAGCTTTCCCATAGTTCCCATAAGTTCAGAAAGAGGTCTCAAGTCCACAGCTGGCAAATATTTATCTTTCCAAGCACGATCAATGATACTGACTTGAGCTCCAGTGTCAAGCAAAGCACTTACTGCTAGGCCATTGAGGTTGCACTGTGTCAAAGCCTTCCTTCCTATTAGATTGACAATGGCCTCATTCTTTTTCCTAGGGACAGAGAAAGTAGAAGTCTGATTAAGCCATTCCTTGTCCTTGGAAGTTTTGAATGTCGTATAATGAAATGGTTTCGTTTTGCTTTTTGTAGGACCAGGTTCATCCTCTGATCTGTCATCATTTGTGCCATGGGACAGGG
The DNA here is from genome assembly GCA_009667805.1 of Leptobrachium leishanense. NCBI lineage: Eukaryota > Metazoa > Chordata > Amphibia > Anura > Megophryidae > Leptobrachium > Leptobrachium leishanense. The sequence continues at coordinate 2,123,224 of CM019072.1, forward strand.
AGGACTTGGTCACTGGTTGCCCCGTTGCAGTGACCGCTTCCCGTTTCCCTGCGGGTTACGTTTCCGGAGGCATCCCCTGGACAGGTGCCCCTCTCCCCACACTGAAAACAGTGAGTACAGTTTTGCAGACCAGCTTCCACACACTTTAAACAACCATGACGTTTAGCCCCTTTTTGTAGAGGTGGTCGACTCATAGTATACTGAAAGGTAGGATCAGGCTGTGTTGGATTTCTCATGGAGTCTACCATACTGCTAAGTGCTTCGACACGTGCTGTCAGTTGTTTAATTGGATCATCCACATTTTTCTGCTCATGAATTTCTCTCACAGGTTCACTTTCTAGCAGGGTACAACTTGCAATGCTCTGCTTATTACGTGTTACAGGACCCAGCCTTCGGGCCCTCTCATTCTCATCGCTGGTGATTCTTGTTACATTTCTTAGTATTTCCTCATCTGCGACGTTGCGGTTGGAAAGCAGGGGTTTTAACTCCCTACGAATGTCTGTATATTTGTGCCCTAAACCCTGGTAGACCGTGTGAAGGTATACATCCTGAATAGTTTCTGTGCTGTATCTCACTTCAGTGTCAGCCTGTTTTGCAGCAAAGATGATTTTCTGTTTAAGACCCATTACTCGATACAAGAACTGTTGAGGCGTCTCATTCTCATTTTGTTTTGCACACATTAATTCCTGGAACAATTCTGTGCTATTTTTGTCTCCTAAATGCGACCGAAGAAACCCTTTGAGTTCCTCAACCGTTATGTCTTCTTTATTCATCAACATGTCCTTGAAACTGCCTGCTTTTATTATCCGTAGTGTCCCCCTGACTATGTCAGCATCACTGTAATTTTCTTTGATTCCATCTTCAATTTGTCTGCATACACTTGTGTATGTGATGTCAGATGTGTAATCACAAATTTGTCCTCCTTGTATCTTAAATTCGCGACGCTGGAGGTAGGAGAGGTCCCTGAGGGAGACAACCTTCTCTGTCAGTAACTGCATGGACCGTTCAGGGTTGTTGCTAAACTGTGCATTATCACTGCTGCGTGTTTGTTGTGATAGTCTGGTCAAAGGTTGTTGCAACGTCGAATTTTGTGTAGATGCTACACTAGACCCTTTGTCAGCAACAGCTGTAGACGATGCGGTAGGAGCAGTGTCATCATTCTGTTGATGAACAGGTGTAGACGTAGTTTGAACATGCTCAACAGAGTCAACGATGTCTCTCAAGTTCAACAGTTCAGCCATACCTCTATCCTCTGAGTCTAGTAAGTCTGCACTGTACATGAACGCATTAATGTATTCAAAGCAGCCTTCTTGGTCTCCAGCATCTAGTTCAGTAATGTTCCCGTCTGGTACCGTAACAATGCTCTGGGCGATCTGAAATAGTTCACCAGCGGACAAGGTGAGAAGTTTTTTTCTGATGTTCCACACCACGCTCTTCCGTACTTTATCCGCCATGATGACCCTTTTCACGATCCCTCACGTCACCGTCACCAGCCAGCCAGGACGCGCTTCTCACAACCGACTTTTCTGGATCACAGCCGCTGTATCCATACTCTGTTGGTCCCGAAGATCATAAGTTTACGGACGAGCCCCCAAGAATCTGTTGCAGACCCCGTTCAGAGGGCCAGCAGACAGATGTAAATACCTGTAAAAACAGGAAAGAATCAGGAGACAGACAGATTGGCTGCTTGTTCCACAGTATCCTCGTGGTTATCTCTTTATTAAATGCATATTTTCCAAATGCTTTTAAAACAATAACATTTTCATTCTAAATGACCTATTAGCATGTCATCTTCATTTTCGCAAAACATCTAACTTTCCCTGTGGAAAGTTGTGAATCCGTCTCACAGACTATACATCCTATTATATACAGTGTGCAGCGTGCTACAGCTATTCCTTTTCCTTCTGCACATAAGGGGATGTCATATCTGCCAAGACATAGAACAATTCCTTTCTAATATAAATAATAATGCATCTAAGATTTCTGCATATTGAGTACATTTAAATGTACATAACTGACTCTGCATCAGGAAATACTGCTTTTACCATTATTATTGCAGAGTACCTGGAGCCTTCACCCTCCTAGTGTTTACATTAAGGATATCTCTTATTGTCTCCCATCTGACTCTCTGCACAGTTAATACAGCTGTATATAACATGGATTCTTATTTTAAGTGTTTGGGAGTTACTTCCTGCTTTAGGCTTACCTGTAAAAACAGGAAAGAATCAGGAGACAGACAGATTGGCTGCTTGTTTCACAGTATCCTCGTGGTTATGAGGGTAAGCAGGAACACATCACCAGTGCCACACCTATAATCTTCCCCCAATCCTTCCTGAACATAAGACCCTGTGCGTCATAATAACAGTCCCCTGCTGCTGCTGCAGAGAGCTGCATTCTCATAGTGACTTGTTATAGGCACCATATACCACATAGAAAACATAAACACATACCTTTCAATGTCACCACTATACATGACAATTACTTACTTTATACAATTGTGCACATACCTCGTATGTGTCACACACACGCTTGAAGCTTCCCTGTACCTGCAGAAAGCAAAACAGCCAAAGCATGTAATTGACCCCCCCGCCAGCTTCACCGTAAGTCAGGTGTTCTTTTTTTGAGCCCTTGTTCTTCCTCTCCAGAACATAGCGTTGATCCATGGGCCCCAAAACAGTGCCTAATTTGTTTCATCAGTCCACAGAAACACTATCCCCAAAACTTCTGTGGTTTGTACATGAACTTTTTTGGGCATACTGCAGTCGACTCTTCTTATTCTTTGAGCAGCCTGGGAGTTCTGGCATGGAGGCCTTCATTACGCAGTGTGCGCCGTATTGTCTGAGCTGAAAACTTCAGTCCCACAATCTGAAAAATTTTTTCTCAGTTCCTCGGCAGTCACACGGGGACTTTTCTCCACTCTACGTTTCAGGTAGCGCACAGCAGTCAAAGTCAGCATCTTCTTTCTGCCACGACCAGGTGCGTTTCAACAGTGCCCTTTGCCTTGAATTTGCGAATGATGCTTCCTATGGTCTCTCTTGGTATGTTTAACATCTTTGCAATCTTCTTATAGCCATTGCCCTTCCTGTGAAGAGTAATCACCTCTTCTCTTGTCTTCCTGGACCATTCTCTTGACTTCACCATGTTTGTAACCACACCAGTAGAAATGTCTAGAAGGAGCTGAGTATCACAGTCATTTTAAAGCTGCCTAATTGGTGCTTATTATGCTTTATTGCTGCTCCGTGACATCCACAGGTGTTTTTCAATACCTGATTGAAAACACTTGAATGAACATCTGTTCTTCAGAGTGGTAGTCTTTAAGGGGTTGAATAATTGTGTCAATGAAGAATTCACAAAAGAAACATTTACTACTGTATTACAAAACCAATTGATGTCATTTTAGTTGCATATGGTTCTTTAAACAGTCCTTGTAGGATTTCATTCTGAATACAATTACAAATGTACACTAAATTACCTAAAACCCTTTACAGCATTGGGGGTTGAATAATTTTGAACACAACTGTATCTATAAAGAAAAACGTTTTTTTCCTTTACTTAAAAGGTGTTGGAGCATCGGCTTATTCCGTGCAGTGGAGAAAGGATTGATATCAGGTTACAGAGTTAGTAGATGGGGAAAACTGCCCTCTCACACTGAAGAGTCTACTACTTTCACGTTTTGCAGCTAAAAAGGGTAAATAATAATAATTATTTGATATTCTTTTTCCAAGATTTAAAGAGATTCCTGATGCCGCAGGTAGCAGGCAGAATATACATGGGATACATCTGAACACTAGAGGAATATACTTTTAAGTTGTAGATTATGGGATTTCATGGGTGGATTCCTAAATTCCGGAGAACTGACCAGATCCCTCTTTGGGTCACACAGATGGACAATGACATCTTGAAGTGCTGTTTGATTGGTGGCGAATGGCGATCTAGCCTTGGGGACCAACATTTCCGCAACCGGCCAGGTGGTCTCTAAAAGGTAGACATCAGGTAGGTACACCCGGTACTCCATGCCAGCCGGTACTGACATCTCCGAGGACGGTAACCTTGGTGCATTGTGGTTCTGTCTGGTAGATCCGCTTCCGTAAAAAGAAATGCAATATGAATGCGAAATGTAGTGATGTCAGGTGGATGACACAGAGAATTCAGGTTTTACCAGTTAATCCAATTTTTACCAGTAAATATCCTTCCCCCTCCTCCTCCTCATACAGTTTACTGGAAATCGAGAAATAAACATACAATTCTGAATGGGGCTTTTTCCTTAACTCCTTAACTGCCGGGATTAAACAAGTTCTTTGTAAGGGAGACGTTCCTGACATTTCAATGAGCCTTCAGGGCTTACCTGAGAAATGTCGTTAAGTCTATGATTAACCAAACCCAGAAAGTAAATAAAATATTACTGTATCTATTTAATTATTTTTTAATACCTGTAATGTTTTGTAACCGTACTTGTTGTTTTATGTGAAATTAATATATACCGCGTATATGTATACATCAGGTTATTGATGTGTGTATATAAATATATTCTAATTTTTTTTATAAAAAAATCATATATTTATTGTCACTCTACAGGGAAATATACAATTGATCACCTGAATACAAGCTTTATAGTGTGTGGACCAATGAGAACTCAGTTTCCTCTGCAAAAATAGTGCAGGAACTGCATTCCCTTTGGACTTGACCCCTGTTTGTACTGTTTGCAAATCTAGAAAATCAGTGAGTTTAAGGCTAGGGTCAGACGAACGCATTTTACACGTCGTCCGTGATAAAGTGCGTTCGAACGAATGGATGTATTTTTTCACGGAATACGCGATAGCGGTCATACGATGCGCATTTCCGTCCCTGATTTTGTACGGATCATCAATAAAACCCTTTTTGCGTCTGGACGTTATGTTGGCCGGACATTAGCAGCGTCTGACGTCTCCTAATCACGCACACACGCCGCTAGCGGACGCAGTGCACTCTGTACGTCCGCACTAGCGATATCACGTTCTTGAAAAAATTTGTTTGTTTGCCACTTGCGTTGCGCAGCCGCACTTTCGTGCGGCCGTACTTCGTATATTGCCCGTCATTGGCTGCTACTACGGCCGTGATTAAGTGCAGCTGCACGAGCGTTCGCACTGCGTTCATCTGACCCTAGCCTAAGAGCTTTTCTATGAAGCTACCACCCTACCTGAATAGGCTGCTTCCCCCAGCAGTTCCCTCATCCTATAACCTCCGATCCAGGACCAGCACCTTACTTACAATACCACAATACAAAAAGAAAGTTGCTCAATCCTCATTTTCCTACAGAACACCGCAATTATGGAATAACCTACCAGACACCATCAAATCTTCCCCCAGTCTAAAGTCACTTGAGAGATCTCTATTAACATACCTCAATACAGAATGCATCTGTAAACATGTAACACAGTGACTATATACAGAATGCACCTGTAAACATGTAACATAGTGACTATATACAGAATGCACCTGTAAACATGTAACACAGTGACTATATACAGAATGCACCTGTAAACATGTAACATAGTGACTATATACAGAATGCACCTGTAAACATGTAACACAGTGACTATATACAGAATGCACCTGTAAACATGTAACACAGTGACTATATACAGAATGGGCCTGTAAACATGTAACATAGTGACTATATACAGAATGCACCTTTAAACATGTAACACAGTGACTATATACAGAATGCACCTGTAAACATGTAACACAGTGACTATATACAGAATGCACCTTTAAACATGTAACACAGTGACTATATACAGAATGCGCCTGTAAACATGTAACAGTGACTATATACAGAATGCACCTGTAAACATGTAACACAGTGACTATATGCAGAATGCACCTGTAAACATGTAACATAGTGACTATATACAGAATGCGCCTGTAAACATGTAACAGTGACTATATACAGAATGCACCTGTACACATGTAACACAGTGACTATATGCAGAATGCACCTGTAAACATGTAACATTGTGACTATATACAGAATGCGCCTGTAAACATGTAACATAGTGACTATATACAGAATGCGCCTGTAAACATGTAACAGTGACTATATACAGAATGTACCTGTAAACATATAACATAGTGACTATATACAGAATGCACCTGTAATCATGTAACATAGTAACTATATACAGAATGCGCCTGTAAACATGTAACAGTGACTATATACAGAATGCACCTGTAAACATATACAGTTGTGTTCAAAATTATTCAACCCCCACTGAAATTGAGTGTTTTGGCCAGTTTGACATTGATTTTGATCATTCAGTCATCTTGCTTACAATTAAATCAAAGAGGCACGTGTAGGTCAGACAAATATAACATAACATTTATAATGAAATAACCACAAATGTCTTTTCTGTGCTCACATCATTATCAGTTTTATTCAACCCCCAAGTGACCTTCAATCTTAGTACTTAGTACAACATCCTTTTACAGTTATAACAGCTTTTAAACGTGAAGCATAGCTTGACACAAGTGTCTTGCAGCGATCTACGGGTATCTTCGCCCATTCGTCATGGGCAAAAGCCTCCAGTTCAGTCACATTCTTAGGCTTGCGCACTGCAACTGCTTTCTTTAAGTCCCACCAGAGGTTCTCAATCGGATTTAAGTCAGGTGACTGCGATGGCCACTCCAAAATGTTCCAGCCTTTAATCTGCAACCATGCTCTAGTGGACTTGGAGGTATGCTTGGGATCATTGTCCTGTTGAAAGGTCCAACGTCTCCCAAGCCTCAGGTTTGTGACGGACTGCATCACATTGTCATCCAATATCTCCTGGTACTGAAGAGAATTCATGGTACCTTGCACACGCTGAAGCTTCCCTGTACCTGCAGAAGCAAAACAGCCCCAAAGCATGATTGACCCCCCGCCATGCTTCACAGTAGGCAAGGTGTTCTTTTCTTCATAGGCCTTGTTCTTCCTCCTCCAAACATAGCGTTGTTCCATGGGCCCAAACAGTTCTAATTTTGTTTCATCAGTCCACAGAACACTATCCAAAACTTCTGTGGTTTGTCCACATGACTTTTGGCATACTGCAGTCGACTCTTCTTATTCTTTGGAGACAGCAAGGGGGTGCGCCTGGGAGTTCTGGCATGGAGGCCTTCATTATGCAGTGTGCGCCGTATTGTCTGAGCTGAAACTTCAGTACCCACATCTGACAAATCTTTTCTCAGTTCCTCAGCAGTCACACAGGGACTTTTCTCCACTCTACGCTTCAGGTAGCGCACAGCAGTCGAAGTCAGCATCTTCTTTTTGCCACGACCAGGTAGCGTTTCAACAGTGCCTTTGCCTTGAATTTGCGAATAATGCTTCCTATGGTCTCTCTTGGTATGTTTAACATCTTTGCAATCTTCTTATAGCCATTGCCCTTCCTGTGAAGAGTAATCACCTCTTCTCTTGTCTTCCTGGACCATTCTCTTGACTTCACCATGTTTGTAACCACACCAGTAAATGTCTAGAAGGAGCTGAGTATCACAGTCATTTTAAAGCTGCCTAATTGATGCTTATTATGTTTTATTGCTGCTTCGTGACATCCACAGGTGTTTTCAATACCTGATTGAAAACACTTGAATGAACCTCTGTTCTTCAGAGTGGTAGTCTTTAAGGGGTTGAATAATTGTGTCAATGAAGAATTCACAAAAGAAACATTTACTACTGTATTACAAAACCAATTGATGTCATTTTAGTTGCATATGGTTCTTTAAAAAGTCCTTTTAGGATTTCATTCTGAATACAATTACAAATGTACACTAAATTCCCTAAAACCCTTTACAGCATTGGGGGTTGAATAATTTTGAACACAACTGTAACATATTGACTATATACAGAATGCACCTGTAAACATGTAACATAGTGACTATATACAGAATGCACCTGTAAACATGTAACATAGTAACTATATACAGAATGCGCCTGTAAACATGTAACACAGTGACTATATACAGAATGCACCTGTAAACATGTAACATAGTGACTATATACAGAATGCGCCTGTAAACATGTAACACAGTGACTATATACAGAATGCACCTGTAAACATGTAACATAGTGACTATATACAGAATGCGCCTGTAAACATGTAACAGTGATTATATACAGAATGCACCTGTAAACATGTAACACAGTGACTATATACAGAATGCACCTTTAAACATGTAACACAGTGACTATATACAGAATGCGCCTGTAAACATGTAACAGTGACTATATACAGAATGCACCTGTAAACATGTAACACAGTGACTATATGCAGAATGCACCTGTAAACATGTAACATAGTGACTATATACAGAATGCGCCTGTAAACATGTAACAGTGACTATATACAGAATGCACCTGTACACATGTAACACAGTGACTATATGCAGAATGCACCTGTAAACATGTAACATTGTGACTATATACAGAATGCGCCTGTAAACATGTAACATAGTGACTATATACAGAATGCGCCTGTAAACATGTAACAGTGACTATATACAGAATGTACCTGTAAACATATAACATAGTGACTATATACAGAATGCACCTGTAATCATGTAACATAGTAACTATATACAGAATGCGCCTGTAAACATGTAACAGTGACTATATACAGAATGCACCTGTAAACATATACAGTTGTGTTCAAAATTATTCAACCCCCACTGAAATTGAGTGTTTTGGCCAGTTTGACATTGATTTTGATCATTCAGTCATCTTGCTTACAATTAAATCAAAGAGGCACGTGTAGGTCAGACAAATATAACATAACATTTATAATGAAATAACCACAAATGTCTTTTCTGTGCTCACATCATTATCAGTTTTATTCAACCCCCAAGTGACCTTCAATCTTAGTACTTAGTACAACATCCTTTTACAGTTATAACAGCTTTTAAACGTGAAGCATAGCTTGACACAAGTGTCTTGCAGCGATCTACGGGTATCTTCGCCCATTCGTCATGGGCAAAAGCCTCCAGTTCAGTCACATTCTTAGGCTTGCGCACTGCAACTGCTTTCTTTAAGTCCCACCAGAGGTTCTCAATCGGATTTAAGTCAGGTGACTGCGATGGCCACTCCAAAATGTTCCAGCCTTTAATCTGCAACCATGCTCTAGTGGACTTGGAGGTATGCTTGGGATCATTGTCCTGTTGAAAGGTCCAACGTCTCCCAAGCCTCAGGTTTGTGACGGACTGCATCACATTGTCATCCAATATCTCCTGGTACTGAAGAGAATTCATGGTACCTTGCACACGCTGAAGCTTCCCTGTACCTGCAGAAGCAAAACAGCCCCAAAGCATGATTGACCCCCCGCCATGCTTCACAGTAGGCAAGGTGTTCTTTTCTTCATAGGCCTTGTTCTTCCTCCTCCAAACATAGCGTTGTTCCATGGGCCCAAACAGTTCTAATTTTGTTTCATCAGTCCACAGAACACTATCCAAAACTTCTGTGGTTTGTCCACATGACTTTTGGCATACTGCAGTCGACTCTTCTTATTCTTTGGAGACAGCAAGGGGGTGCGCCTGGGAGTTCTGGCATGGAGGCCTTCATTATGCAGTGTGCGCCGTATTGTCTGAGCTGAAACTTCAGTACCCACATCTGACAAATCTTTTCTCAGTTCCTCAGCAGTCACACAGGGACTTTTCTCCACTCTACGCTTCAGGTAGCGCACAGCAGTCGAAGTCAGCATCTTCTTTTTGCCACGACCAGGTAGCGTTTCAACAGTGCCCTTTGCCTTGAATTTGCGAATAATGCTTCCTATGGTCTCTCTTGGTATGTTTAACATCTTTGCAATCTTCTTATAGCCATTGCCCTTCCTGTGAAGAGTAATCACCTCTTCTCTTGTCTTCCTGGACCATTCTCTTGACTTCACCATGTTTGTAACCACACCAGTAAATGTCTAGAAGGAGCTGAGTATCACAGTCATTTTAAAGCTGCCTAATTGATGCTTATTATGTTTTATTGCTGCTTCGTGACATCCACAGGTGTTTTCAATACCTGATTGAAAACACTTGAATGAACCTCTGTTCTTCAGAGTGGTAGTCTTTAAGGGGTTGAATAATTGTGTCAATGAAGAATTCACAAAAGAAACATTTACTACTGTATTACAAAACCAATTGATGTCATTTTAGTTGCATATGGTTCTTTAAAAAGTCCTTTTAGGATTTCATTCTGAATACAATTACAAATGTACACTAAATTCCCTAAAACCCTTTACAGCATTGGGGGTTGAATAATTTTGAACACAACTGTAACATATTGACTATATACAGAATGCACCTGTAAACATGTAACATAGTGACTATATACAGAATGCACCTGTAAACATGTAACATAGTAACTATATACAGAATGCGCCTGTAAACATGTAACACAGTGACTATATACAGAATGCACCTGTAAACATGTAACATAGTGACTATATACAGAATGCGCCTGTAAACATGTAACACAGTGACTATATACAGAATGCACCTGTAAACATGTAACATAGTGACTATATACAGAATGCGCCTGTAAACATGTAACAGTGATTATATACAGAATGCACCTGTAAACATGTAACATAGTGACTATATACAGAATGCGCCTGTAAACATGTAACAGTGATTATATACAGAATGCACCTGTAAACATGTAACACAGTGACTATATACAGAATGCACCTGTAAACATGTAACATAGTGACTATATACAGAATGCGCCTGTAAACATGTAACAGTGACTATATACAGAATGCACCTGTAAACATGTAACACAGTGACTATATACAGAATGCACCTGTAAACATGTAACATAGTAACTATATACAGAATGTGCCTGTAAACATGTGACATAGTGACTATATTTCCTACATATTTATTTTCTAATATAATCTGTATATTTGTGTTGTTTTTTTTAATATCTTACATTTTATTACCTTGTATTTCTGTAACGACTGTATCAATTCAATGTTCTTGAACCCAGGACATACTTGAAAACAAGAGAAATCTCAATGTATCCTTCCTGCTAAAATACTTTATAAATAAATAAATATGAAGCTTTGTTATTTTTCCCGGGAATTGGCCAGTGGGCTGTTTGTCCAAAATAAAAGTTCTGTAAAAGAGATTTAACACAGTCTGGCTCCAGGGCCGGGCCCTTTGCCAGAACACAGAATCTGTGGGAGCCCTGAACGGCCAGGCGAGATTTTGCTTCTTCCTTTCTTCCAGAAATATCCAAACAAACCAAATCACATCCCCTTTGTGCTCCGTCCTCTAATCAAACTGCATTGTTTGTTGACCTGCATGCTCACACTTTGCATAAAGCACAGAGTTCTGTTTACTGGTTTTCCTCTTTTCTGGCAACGTGCCTTTCTGTTCTGTCCTAAAGTTACATTGTATCAGCGGTAGCCAAACCTCAGCACCACCAGCTGTTGTGCAGTTCATTATTCACCCTTATGTATATTTTTATATAGAGAATCAGCCAATCGTGTATCTCCGCACCATATACCCTTATATACACGCTGAACTTCAACAAATATTATCAGGTCTATTCAAAGAAAGGTGAAAAATCAGAACTGACAGAAGAAGAGAACAATCTAGACCAAATTCGGAAAGTTAAAGTTCCAAGTACTTATACAGCGCCAACAGATTCCGTAGCGCTTTACAATGGGGAAGCACAAACAGGAGACGTACATGATACAAGAGGAAAGACAACCCTGCCCGTAGGATAGCTGTCCATGTAATACAGCACTTTAAACCAAGCGCTCAGGCAGACATCCCAAGAGCTTACAATCTAAGGGACAGGGGTAACTAAAACATATGGGAGCAGAGGGAAGGTGAGGCTGGTGGCCAGAAGAATATTGTAGGGATTGCATGGGAAGAACCAGAAGTTAGGGTTTAGTAAGAGTAATTAGAGAGTGAAGTGGAGACAGCTGGAAAGGAGAGGAAAGTGAGATGAATGGGAGAATTTTTCTGGTTTGGCTATTTTGACCTAGAATTTACACTTCTCCTGTCATTCTCCTGAGTTTCACCTTTCTTTGAATAGACCTGTATGTGATGTAGAATATCTAACATTGATGGAACAGAGAACCAGCTTACAATCTAATAGGACAGTGTTTCCTAACCCTGGTCCTCAGGTCCCTCTTACAGGCCAGGTTTGCATAAGTGAAGTACAGCATAGGTTTGCAGCTCAGTGATTGCAGGATTCAGTCTTCTTTTCCCCAAGGTAACTATTCGGGAACCCCAGGGTCATATGCAAGAAGTGATTGTCACATGCAGGATATGATTGAAGTCAGATAGCTTAACTCATCCCCATTTGAAATTACACAAAATCCTTTATGTTTTCTTCATTTATTGGGAAAGTAACAGCAAATAAAAGGTGTCTTTACAGATAGAGAGGGCTTCTCAGGTGTACCTTGTTATGGGAGGATGGTATAAACAGGATGCAATCACCCAGTATAGAACAGGATCTTCACTCACATACCCCTATGGCAGACTGGGGGAGTGGCAGCTTGCTGAGGCAGGTAATGATGTTGGACTGGACTAACTATGTGAGTTAGACAGGGAGAGTGGACTAATCCATTTTAAGTAAAAGCATAGGGGGGGGAATAAATTAGGAATCTGGTTCCATGATAGCAACCCTTAAAACCTCTGTTTGTGGGTCCTGAGGACCAGGGTTGGGAACCGCTGTATTAGGAGAATGACATACTGTCAGGGGCGTAACTTCCAGGGGTGCAGAGGGTGCCACCGCACCCAGGCCCTTGAGTCAGGGGGGGCCCACACTCTCCTGCCTGGGCCTGAGGGCTGCCTGTATATATATATATAATTATAAATTTATTTTATACTTATTTGTGAGTTTTACTTTGGAGCTCTGTGATACGCTCATACACACCATATATTACTGTGAGTTTTATTGCTGTGGAGCTCTGTGACACACTCATACACACCGCACGTTGCTGTGAGTTTTATTGCTGTGTATTGTGACACACTCATACACACCGCACATTACTGTGAGTTTTATTGCTGTGGATTCTGTGACATTCATACACAATGCACGTTACCGTGTGTTTTATTGCTGTGGATTCTGTGATACGCTCATACACACTGCACATTACTGTAAGTTTTATTGCTGTGAAATTCTGTGATACGTTCATACACACTGCACATTACTGTGCGTTTTATTGCTGTGCAGCTCTGTGATATGTTCATATACCCTGCACATTACTGTGAGCTTTATTGCTGTGGAGCTCTTTGAGATACACATAGTGCACATTACATTAAAAATGGGATGGACTGAGGAGATCATAGTGAACCTGGAAAAAATTGGACACTCTCTGGAGTCAACATGGTGGGGGGGCCCGTCATGGTTCCTGCACCTGGGCCCTGAGGTTTCTAGTTACGCCTCTGCATACTGTGATGCCCATGATGTTCAGGGGGGAATTCACATGATTAGAAATTATATGAAGAGACGTTGGTGCAACAATAGTCAACCATCACGTCATGCTCACACCCAGCAGACATGGAGCCATCATTGCTTCTACTGGGAAGCCGTTCTGCATATTCCCTACTGTTTCTGCATCACTGTTGGTCCGTCTGTTTCACCACCAGATTTATGGTTTTGTGTGTTTTAGTGAGAGACGCCAGACCACCGCTCTGATTTCTTGCTCCTTGCCGTCACATGGTTTACAGGTGCCTCATTGCGGGGTCTAGTTAAACCTTGCACTGCAGAGAGCTCCAGGAGGATGCACGTCCCAAGTAAGTAGGTTAATCCCATAAGAGCGGGCATTAGGTTGGACCTGCCGTGATGGGATACATTGACGACGTGGCAGGGTTATGCAATGTGTCGTCGTATTCTGTAACTAAACCCTCGTCATCTTTACCCTAAATCAGGTGTTTTTAACTCTGTAGAGCTGGGCCGTCAAACTCTGCCCCCCCTAGATGTTTCTGGACTACAACTCCCATGATACCCTGGTCATCTATAGCATTGCTAATTTGACAGCTCTGCTTTAGTTTGTATGTTGGAGTGCTGTGTGTGTTTTTTATGGGACGTGAAGCCAAAAAGTGACGTCGAAGTTAGCCGAAACCTGGAATTTTGTATCTACCGACCTTTCTGTATCTCGACTTTTCTCTGGTTATTCCAGATATCCCCCCCCCCAGGTTATTTATTGATCTGGAGACAGGAAGCCTGATGGAAAATGGGATGAAAGATACATAGTGCATTACGTAACCTGGCAAGAGTACTGAGGGATACAACCCATACAGCAAACAGAAGAGGTTTCACTGTGTCCCAGCTGCAGGGAATAGAAAACACCACTTTTTCCCTGTTTGCAGAGAATAAAACGTGAGCATTCAATGCGGCAAACTACGTATTCAGATATGTGGATGTTTTTTTTTTTAGATATATTTTTTTATTAAAAAAAGGTTTTAGCCAAAGCTTTAAGAGCAAAGAATCACAATAAACACAATAACAAAAACCTCCAAGTGGGAACAAACGGGCAATTATAAGAGCAAAGTAAAAGCGAAGGATCTGTTGATTTTAATGAAAAGTTCGTGGCATTCCGGTGCCAGGCATTGTTAGGCGTGGGATGGCGGTCATGGAGGAGTGTGGGAGTTTCCGTGGATTGCTGGCACAGAGTCTGCAATTCAGCGGCAGAGAGCGCACAGATGGGTCCTGTGTGTATGGGAGGACAATGCGAGCTAAGTGCTGTGTATACAAATATTGGTCAGATACAAACTATATATATAAAAATATAAACAAGTAACTGACCAGGCTTAACATTTCACACACATAGCTTTTACATACACAGCTTATGGCAAGTCTTTATTTTTGCATTTAACTTTATCATATTATTAGTCTTCTGGGGCAGCGGAATATATACAGTGTATTCCCAAATCCCTCAGGAAATCACTCTCCAACAGCCAGCCGCATTCTCACTCCCATCTCACTCAGCCAGACGCATTCTCACTCCCATTTCACTCAGCCAACCACTCACAGCCAGCCACATTCTCACTCAGCCAACCACACTCACAGCCAGCCACATTCTCACTCCCATCTCACTCAGCCAACCACACTCACAGCCAGACGCATTCTCACTCCCATCTCACTCAGCCAACCACTCACAGCCAGCCACATTCTCACTCCCATCTCACTCAGCCAACCACACTCACAGCCAGCCACATTCTCACTTCCATCTCACTCAGCCAACCACTCAGCCAGCCACATTCTCACTCCCATCTCACTCAGCCAACCACACTCACAGCCAGCCGCATTCTCACTCCTGTCTCACTCAGCCAACCACACTCACAGCCAGCCGCATTCTCACTCCCGTCTCACTCAGCCAACCACACTCACAGCCAGCCGCATTCTCACTCCCATCTCACTCAGCCAACCACACTCACAGCCAGCCGCATTCTCACTCCCATCTCACTCAGCCAATCACACTCACAGCCAGCCATTCTCACTCCCATCTCACTCAGCCAACCACACTCACAGCCAGCCATTCTCACTCCCATCTCACTCAGCCAGCCACATATTCCTACCCCACTCAGCCAACCACTCTCCAACAGCACGCCTCATTCTCACTAAGTTATATGCTCATTCCCACCTCAATCAGTCAATCACATACTCTTACCACACGCAGCCAACCACTCTCACACAGCCAGCCGCATCTTCACTCTGTTACACGCTGATTCCCATCTCACTCAGCCAGCCACTCTTACACAGTGGGCCGCATTCTCCGTTACATGCTTACTCCCATCGCACTCAAACAACCGCATACTCCTATCTCACTCAGCCACTCATTTCTTCTCACTGTCACACTTGCTCTCTGACCATGCGGACATCCCCAGACACACCTGCGCTTCACCCGGAGGATCTCACACATTTAATGATTATCATCACCGACGTACAATTCCCACATGCACGATTCGTGTCACTCACCATTAGTTTAGGGGGGGGGGGGGCGATGCGGAATCAACATGAATTTTTGCTTGTTCCGGAAAATCCTTGCACTTGTTGTGTGTGCGTATGTATGTCTGCATGTACGTATATATGAAAGGTATGCGTGTGTGTGTGTGTGTGTGTGTGCGCGCGCGTGTGTGTTTCTATGTCCTCAATTTTGATAGTTCTTTATTTTTACCCCAAATCCCCATCACTGTGCAACAATCACGAGCCTACCTCTTGCTGACGAGGCTAACAAACCCGAAACAACTGCACAGGAGTGCTTTGTATGTGGTTGCATCCCCTACCCAGGGGGTCAGCATCCTTGGCCCCCCTAAATGTTTTGGAACTACATATCCCATGATGCCTAGTCCACTTAAAGAGTGTCTAAGCATTGTGGGAAAGGAGTTTCAAAACATCTGGGGGGGGGGGGGTTAAGGTTGCTGAAGCCTTCCCTAACCTACAATAAAGGCCGCATGGCACTGGCATGGCACTGGCATGAGGGGTGTCTGCGTTACAGCAGACTTTTGATGAAAAAAAGTGGGAAATTCTGGACGACATTTGCACGACTTACCCGGAAATCACACAGAGAGTGGCGCACAGGAGCTCTGGGGGGGGTCAAAGGAGGTCTCTGGGACGTGCAAGTGTTTTTTGCAATTGTGACCTTCCTTTCTGTCCTCCTTCTTAACCCCTTAAGGACCAGGGGTCTTTAAAGTCTACGCATTTATGGCGGAACAGTTACATTGTTGGTCATTAAGGGGTTAATCCATATATACTGTATGTGTAGTATACGGCTATAGAATTAATGTATGATGTGATGGTGAATCCGGACCACTTTGAACGTCAGAATTCACATCTGCTGAGACGCGGGCGCAGAGTCGCAGACGTCCTTCAGTAATCAGATTGTGTGGGTTACAGTACGGACATTTACCTTCACGCGGCCTGGATTCAGGAGACATTATTACGGAAATTGCTACAGTTTTCTTTCTTTTGAGCGGAAATCTAGCGAGACAATATAAATTAATGTCGTTAAGACGCAATGACATTGGAGTGACCTTGCCTTGTGGTTTTGCATCGTTTCGTTTAGGTTTATACAAAGGTACGAATGAATGATGCTAATTGTTTCATTTACCAGGGGTCAGCATCCTCAGCCATCCAGATGTTCTGGAACCACGTCTCCCACTCACTGGGCTGGCTGAGCATCATGGGAAATGTAGTCTCTGAGATCTGTGAATGGAAGGATGCTGGCGTCTGGGTTCTATGTAGAAAAGGCATTATTGAGGATGGTTTTCCGTTGCAGCCGTGCCGTTTTGGGATACGGTTTAATGGTTATTAGAAGTTAAAGTCCGACAGGATCTCAGATGCTCTGCAGGGAGGTGACGCGTCAAGTGGTTTCTGGTTTCGCTTTTTATGAGATCTTTACAGCTTAAAACTATTTGGAGCCCTCGCAGTGCAATCCCTTTCCCTCTAAGGCTAGGGTCAGACTGAGGCAGTGCGAACGCGCGTTCTGGCGCACTTAATCATGGCCGCACTAGCAGCAGATGCCGGGCAATGACGGCCAATATACGAAGTACGGTCGCACAAAAGTCCGGCTGCGCAACGCAAGTGGAAAATGAACGCATTTTTTCGAGAACGTTAAACCGCAGGTACTGACGTACAGAGTGCGCTGCGTCCGCTAGCGGCGTGTGTGCGTGATTAGGAGATGTCAGACGCTGCTAATGTCCGGCCAACATAACGTCCAGATGCAAGAAGTGTTTTATTGATGATCCGTACAAAATCACGGATGAAACTGCGCATAGTATGACCGCTATTGCGTATTCCGTGAAAAAATACGTCCATTCTTCGAACGCACATTTTCACGGACAACGTGAAAAATGCGTTAGTCTGACCCTAGCCTTACTGTCATTCTTCATATTCCTCTTTGCTCCACATGACTTTTCTGTTCCCCTCTACCCCCGATATAAAGGGGGGGGTGTAAAAGAGGGGGCCTGAAGAAAGCTCTATATGAGAAAATAAAACCAGCTACTATGCAGGGTCAGTGCAAGACATAGAGCCAACACAGACACCAACAGAGACTCTGACTGACACAGACACCAACAGAGGCTCTGACTGACACACACACCAACAGAGACTCTGACTGACACAGACACTAGCAGACTCTGACACACACACACTAACAGAGACTGACACACACAGACAGTAACAGAGACTTTGACACACATGGACACTAACAGAGACTCTGACCGACACAGACACCAACAGATCAATCAACAGCAGTAGGTGATGTGTGAGAGGCTGAACCCGATGGACACGTCTTTTTTAAGCCTATGTAACTATGTAACAGAGACTGTGACACACACAGACACCAAGAGACTCTCACACACACAGACACCAACAGAGACTGACACACGCAGACACTAACATAGACTTTGACACACACAGACACCAACAAAGACTCTGATGCTCAGACACCAACAGAGACTCTGACACACAGACATGAACAGACTGACACACAGACACTAAAAGACTGACTGACACACAGACACTAACAGAGACTCTGACTGACACTAACAGACTCTGACACACACACAGAGATACTAACAGAGACTCTGATGCACACAGACACCAACAGAGATTCTGACACCCACACACTGAGACAACAACAGAGACTGTGACAAACAGACACTAACAGAGATTGATTGACTGGCACACACAAACGCCAACAGAGACTCTGACACAGACACACACACCAACAGAGACACACACAGACACCAACAGAGACACACACAGACACCAACAGAGACTGACAGTGACACTAACAGACTCTGACTTACACTAACAGAGACACCAACAGAGATTTTGATTAACTGACACACAGACACTAAGAGATTCTGACTGACACACAGACACGAGCATTGCATATATATATAATATATATATATATATATACACACAGTATATATTTGTCGCATGTAATGGGAATCTTGCAGCAATTCCCATGTGTTGTGGTTGGTAATAATGACCTAATATTCAGGGAATGTGAGAGGCTTCCTGCCCACCAGGACATGGGTCTATTCCAGGACGATTGGGGGGGGGGGGGGGGTTTAAGGACAGAATGTTCCATGACCAGGAATCGGTCGACCACGTGTTCTTGGAACAACACATGCTGTCCAAGCATTTCTTATTAGGGCAGATGCGGGATGTCATCAAAAGAACATCTGTATCTGTTTAAGCACGGTCTGTTTATACGGATAATTTGGGGGGGGGGGGGGTGAGCGGCGCCGGCCAATTCTAATCTGTTAAAAAAAGAGAGGACTCTTCCCTGCGAGTTCTTCACCTTATAAAGCGCTGCAGTTTTCCAGCTGAGAGCCGGAGGATAATTCGATATATAGCGATTGCCAAATTCTGATCCTGCTGCCAGAATGTGAACAAATCACAAGGTTTCGTCGAGTTACAATCGAGTCCACCATATGTCACGAATTCTGAAAGCCGCATCTTGAGTGGATTATTTTCTGCTTCTCGAGCAAAAACAGGCTTTTATTTGATTGGTTCAAAAACAAGAAAAGGGCTACCCCCGCAAGACAGGAATTGTGTCTCTCTGCCCCCCCCCCCCATCTACCACTTTAGGAGACAGTTTACTAAACCGTGAACGAGTAGACCAGGGGTCGGCAACCTTAACCCTAGTCTCCAGATGTTTTGGAACTACACGTCCCATGATGCTCAGACACTCATTAGATTAGCTGAGCCTTATGGGAAATGTAGTTGCAATACATCTTGAGGGCCAGGTTTGTTGACCCCCGGTGCAGGGGGTCTGCCCACTAAATATATATGCATAAGGACTATTACAAGCCGTGGGGATTAGCGGAGTATTTGTTTTGTGGATAACCGAGGTGTAACAGACCGAGTGCAACTCTGCTGGAACAGCTCCGCTACATTGATGCTGTTAAGGTTAGGGTCAGACGAACGCAGTGCGAACGCCCGTACAGCCGCACTTTATCACGGCCGTAGTAGCAGCAAATGACGTCCAATGACGGGCAATGTACGAAGTACGGCCGCACGAAAGCGGCAAACAAACGCATTTTTTCGAGAACGTGATACCGCTACTACTGACGTACAGAGTGCGCTGCGTCCGCATAGCGGTGTGTGTGCGTGATTGGGAGACGTCAGACGCTGCTAATGTCCGGCCAACATAACGTCCAGACGCAAAAAGTGTTTTATTGATGATCCGTACAAAATCACGGACGTAAATGCGCATCGTATGACCGCTATCGCGTATTCCGTGAAAAAATACGTCCATTCGTTCAAACGCACTTTTTCACGGACGACGCGAAAAGTGCGTTCGTCTGACCCTAGCCTAAACCAGCCCTGAAATATATTCTTTTACCATCTGCTTCATGAATCTCTTCAACCCCATCCCTGCCGTGATTGGATTTATATGATCAGCAGCCGGAGAACGTGTTAGCACCATTTGGGGGGGGGGGGGGAGAGATGGTGGTTCCACTTGGGAACACAGTTCCCTCACTATTTTAGCAGGAGGAACTCCGTTCCCTTTTGGCTGATATATAGGAAGGTATCACAGCTTCCCAGTATAAGTTCGGTGACTTTCGTTCTCTTCAATTCGGTTAGATTTGGCGATCACATTTCGGCCACCCTGCGGTGTATTCAGCAAGCACCACAGGGCCGTCGTAGTGCAGGGAAAAGCCGTCGAAAACCTGCCGAACACTCACCGCAAAACACACTGAAACCCGCAAAAACATCCGGATTAACCCCGCCGAAGACGCTGGAGAAACCTGAGCAGGAGCCGATCAGAACGCAGAGCAGTCGTCGAAAAAAGTCGACACCGCAGACGAACGGAGTTTTAAAAAAGAAACAAAAAAAAACAGTACGCCTGAATGTTTGAAAAGTGAAACGCTGTTTGCAAAGAAACTAAACGAAAATGTCTGAAACTGACATATAAGATCCAATGAATGATAATAAAAAGGGCTGTTACAGAAAAAAGAAAAAAACGTTACAAAAAAAAAAAAAAAGAAATCCCAAAAAATGCTTGAAATATCCTAAAAAAAAAAAAAAAAATGTAAATAAAGAGACTCTTTACTCCAGAATATTATAAGGAACGGTTTATTAGATATTGGATTAAAACAGGAATATTTTTAATATTGAAGCCTATGGGATTCGCCTGAATAAACCTGTCGAATGAAGCAACCGAATGGCAGGACATTTCGGCAACTTTTCACTGCTGGTTTGTGTTCTCTGAATAGACGAAGCAGTTCTTCTCAATGGGGATTTCACTGCCCTCGAACAGGCACCGTATGTGCAGGCAACTTGCCAGGATTTGGCAAATTGCCTGCTCTCTGGATAGCCGAATGGCCAGGAAAGGTAACCGAACGCTGATTTTCAGCGTTCGGTTGCTTTCAGCAGCCATTCGGATCTCTTTGAATAACCCTGACAGTTTTATAAAACTGTCCATGTTTTATGGTTTTACCTGGATTTAAGCACATTGGGATGGCACGGGAATGACAATCGCTCAGTGTTTGCCAGAGGAATGGCATTATCATGCATCAAGAAGCGCTGCAGCTGCTGCGGCTCCCAGTAGTCTTTGAGACCAGAATATACAGAAAGTTTGGGGAGTTCCCACACTTATTTTATGGGCTTTTATGGGTTATTTATTTTGATTAAAGCAGCAGAATTTCTTCCAGCTGTCACTTTGACATGAGAATTTTTTTTTTTTAATCTCCACATCATATAGAGTTTAATAACAACTGACGTGCAAAAAAGAAAAAAAAAAAAAAAGGTTGGAAAGTGTGTCTGCACGCGTTTTACGGACAATGGGTTAAAAAAAACAAAGAACAAAAGAAAAAAAAGTTTTTTGTTGCAGAACTGGGAGAAGCAAGAACTGAACGCTGGTTGTTTTGGTTATGTTTTATATTTGTTCCGTCGCACTGTAGTTTGTTTTTAAAAATAAGACATGTCAGACTGTCCTAGGGTTTTTTTTTTCCCCTCCTTTTATTATTTTAACCAGTGACGTCTTAGCAGGAAACAAAGCACTGATCCCTGCGCAGATATTTCAGAACTACACGTTCCATGATTCACAGCCAGTATTAACCCCTTCACTACCAAGTGATTTTCCAAAAAAGTGTTTTTTTTATAAGATCATTTTTAATTAATTTTACAGTAATAGTTATTACTGTAATTAACCTATTTGGCCAGTAGAGGGCACCATCCGCTGACAAATTGAATTACAGAGGTTTGAGCATCAGGTCTATGGTTTTTTTCTCCCTGCATCGGCTGCTGAAAGCCCGATATTTCAGGGCATCAGCAGCCGATTTTACAGTTTTAGTTCTTTGGGCATTATGCCCACAGGGCTAAAACTATGGGGGCAACTTCTACAGCCCAAAAGCAAAGGAGATTTGTTTGTAGCAAACTAATTTCATTAGCTTTTGCGCTGCAGATCAGCATATTGAGATATCGGGGCACCAGAAGGTGCCTTTTGAAGCCTCGAGATATCTCAATATCAGTAGTGAAGGGGTTAAGGACTAGTGCTGCATCATGGGACATTAACTCTGAAACACCAGGGGGCAGGAATAGCCGGCGTCGTCTCATTTCTGGTTTAATTAGTGAACGTGGGGAGACAAATTCAAGTTTTCCTGACAATTTTCATTTCAGCATAGCGCATATTAAGCTGCTGCTGGGGTCTTGTGACAGCAAAAAGGGCAGATTTACTAAGGTGTGAAAACCGCATTATGCCTCTGAGACGCCTCAACAGCTCTGCAATAAATTAGGCAGGGGTTTGACTTACATCTACCCCCAGGTGTCTAGTTTCCACTTTAAAATGACTATTATGGTTTTATTTAGCGCCTGCAGGTTCCACAGCGCTGTACAAGAGAGAAGAGGGTGATACATTTTAACGAAGACGACACAACAGGACTGCATGACCCTGTTCCAGAGGGAACGTAGACTCTTTATGGGAATAGATAGAAATACATTTAATATAAGTCATATCTCTGGTGGGTAAAGGGTTAAACGATATAAAAATTCTTATTAATCTGGATAAAAATAGGATACATCTGTTTTGTTCTGCTTCCCCCCCCCTCCCCAAACCCTCTGTAGGTCCTGAGGAGAGAACAGCGGAGACAGCTCGTAAATGACAAAGAAACAGATGGCCGCTTTTTGTGAGCCCCGCGCGAACTTTCCTCGGGCTGGTGTTTCTGCTGCAGTTGTGGATTTCTGCAGGCACCGGTTGCGGATCCCGATCAGTGCCGGTGCTAAGCAGCTGGACCGGTATTTAAGAGTTGTCTGGAAGGGGTTAGGATCCAGCACGGGGATATATGTCTGGCGGCAGATGCTGCGCCGCGGAAGATAAATGGTTACATATCGCTTTTTTTTTTATAAAGCTGTCTTTTTTTCCCTCTTTTTTTAATACATTGTTTTGGGTCTTGGGGGGGGGGGGGGAAACGATCCGTCGCATCCTATAAAACAGCAGAAATCAGACTTTAGATTATAAATCTTCAGGAGGCTTCCTTCTGGCTTACACGGACTTGTAGCCAGGACTGGTCTTTAACCCTTACACTGCCAACCACTTCTTCACTTCTTGAAAAATAGCACAAGAAAAAGATAAAATTAACTCAATCTTTATGCAAAAATTGCTAATTTATCCAACAAGGAAACAATGTTAAAAGATGATAATGTAATGTATCCCAATCAAGAGACATATTGCTGGAAAGAAAGGTTCTAAAGCCAGGGATCAGCAACGACGAGTCTGTGCCAACTTAATGAGTGCCTGAGCATCATGGGGGATGTAGTTCCAAAACATATGGGGATGCAAGGTTGCCGACCCATGATCAAGAGCAGGAATCTAAAACTTAAACATCTGGGGGGGGGGGGCTACATTTGAGATTCCTGCTCTTGATCATGGGTTGGCAACTTCGCTCCCCCCCCCCCCAATCATTATGTTTTGTAACTCCATCTCCCATGATTCTCTGGGCATTTATTGTAGTCAAAAGAATTTTTGGTGCCACCTACTGGCCAAAAATAGGTTATTTTACAGTACTGTTTTATTATTGCAGAAGCCTTTTTTTTTTTTTTTACATCACAGCAATGCAAAGAACTGCAACCCAGAGCTCCTGTGCCACATTCCCCATATGCAGCAAGGAATTCTGGGCAGGACATGCAAATGACATATGTCTCATTTTTATGCATCCTGGGTCTGTAAGAAATACAATGGGTATAAGCTCAAAATATTTCTTACCGTAGAATTAAAAAGGATTTCCCCAAAAAAAACAACAAACCAAAAACACTGGTTTCTGACGATGTTTTTTTTTTTTGAAAAAAATAAAATCACTTGGTAGTGAAGGGGTTAAGATCAATCAGTTATATATTGCAAGATATTGCAGCTGTGACTTGTCCAGTTCCAGACGCCTTCATGATTTCCCTTCTGAGTGGCCTTCAATGGTGATGTTGGCATGGTCAGCGTGCTGATAGGCTGTCCCTGCTCAGAGCTGTCTCCTCCCCCCCCCCCGTGGCATGCCGCACGGGACGTGACAGCAAAACTTTAACAACAAAGTACTCAATATTTTTGCCAACAGATGTTTTTTTTCTTTCAAATCCTATTGGGAGTCATTCCCTGCCAGCTGAGCGCTCCTTCCAGTGGCCACAAGAGGTTCACTTTAAATTTCATAAAATCGGTATGCTCTAGACTCACCACTAGGCGGCGCACAGCTCCCTCAATGTCCCTGTATCAGCCTTATTGAAAAGGTCTCTGTGCATGTCCCGGATGGAAGAGACAAACGGTCCCTGGTAAAGCTGATGTGACGGCTTCTAATCATTTCCATAGATCATTCAGACGGCGAATCAGACGCACACTTTCCATGTGAATTTATTAAAATAAACACAATACAGGAGTAAAGACACAAACAATTCTATGATACAATAAGGCAACAATATTACAATTGCTACATCATCGCTTCACAGTTTAATCACTTCACAGTATTACACGGCAAAACCCAAACAAAGTCACATAATGATTAAAAGCTCTGCTTTGGATTGTCTGTTCTCTGCCCAGTGAATCCTTCATGGCTGCACGTACCGAAAAATTCATACAGGTTTCCTAGAGAGGGCTGACATTGGTACCCCATATGTATCAGATCAGGGCCATCAAACTCCGGCCCATCAGATGATTCTGAGTCGGACTACAACTCCCATGATCCCCTGGCCATCTAATGCAGGCCTGTCAAACTCACGGCCTCTCCAGGATGATGATGCCTACAGTTCCCAGAATTGCTTCAAAGCAATAGCCGACCAGGGAATCATGGGAGTTGCAGTTCAGGAACATCGGGGGGGGGGGGAATTTGACAGTCCCAATCTATTGCTTTCAAAGAATTCTGGGAATTGTAGGCAATAAACATCTGGGAGGGGGAGTTTGACAACCCCGATCTAAGGCTGGGGTCAGACGAACGCAGTGCGAACGTGCGTTGAGCTGCACTTTATTAGGGCCGTGGTAGCAGCAAATGACGTCCAACGCAGGCCCACACACGAAGTACGGCCGCACGAAAGTTCAGCCACGCAACACAAGCGGCAAACAAACGCATTTTTGCAAGAACGTCGAACCGCTAGTACTGACGTAAAGAGTGCACTGCGTCCGCATAGCGGCGTGTGTGCGTGATTAGGAGAGGTCAGAGGCTGCTCATGTCCGGCCAACATAACGTCCAGACACCCAAAGTTTCCTGGTTTGGATCCGTAAAAATCACGGCCGAAATTGCCCTTTGTATGACCACTATCGCGTCTTCTGTGAAAAAATGCATTCGGACGCATCAACGCACTTTTTGACGGTAGACGTGAAAAAAAAGTGTTCGTCTGACCCTAGCCTAATGCTGTCAAAGAATTCTGGGAATTGTAGGCAATAAACATCATGGGAGCTGTGACTTCGACAGCCATGTGACAGATAATCACGGTTAGGAAAGCTGTCGCTTTCTTTATTTGTGCTTTTTTCCCCCCTATATATATATTTTTTTTTTATGAAGTTGAAGTTTCCGACATCTCACACATTGGTTTATTCGTAGACGCGCACACCCCCAGCGTGGGATGCTGCGATCGCAATGGGTTACTAAGCACCCTCCAGACAAGCCTCCTATTGTCAGCATTTCTCTCCTGCACCGGATGCTGAAACGACCCTCAAACTACAAAAAGGCCTTATAAAATAAAAATGATCACAAACTCACAGCAGCTTCTCAGGGAATTACGCAAGACGTGGAAAGTGCAGGATGTTGGCCGAGCTTCCTGGAATTTGAGTCTATGCACCAGTGTCTTCAGCAGCTGGTTACATCTAGAGGTAAAATAAAAAAAAAGGCACTCTGCCACAAGTTGGCAAGGAAGGTCTTTTATATATAAAAAAGGATCTGTATGAAAGGCCAGGTTTACTGTCAAACCTGTGCAGGCAGCGACAGAAGAAAACAAAAACTAGCAAACACCAATCCTCTGCTTCAGTCTAACCCACTGGCAGTGAACAGGTTAAAAGGCAATAAAAGAACCGTATAAATCGGACTTCCTTTAGTCAGTTCTTCCACGTTATGTGCAAAAAGGGGATCTCTGAACAGTCCTGTACCAAAACGATGAGGTGTTTGACGTATGATAAGTTAATGTATAGGCTTCCTCTCGCGTGTGTCACAATTAAAGGCCCCGGTATGTGACCGAACCGGCTCAGCAATGGGAGATCATAGCGCTGACGGACATGCTACGGGTACACAGACATTGTCAGGTCTTTACCAGTGATCCGAAGATACCAGAACCGTACAGGAGGCAAGACGAGCTCTCCCGCCCCTCCTTTACAGTTACTGCAATCACCAGAAAACACCTGCGCAACAAGAACACGTACCTCCGCGTGATGCAGCCTGCAGCTATATTCCGGGTATTTTGTGTTGACACTCCTGATTGCCAAAAGAGAGGTTGTTGTAACCCTTGAAATGCTGTCTCTTCACCCGGCCGCATGCTAGATTTTTGTGTACCTCACTTCCCATGATGCTCAACCAGCAGAGCATGTTGGGATATGTAGTTCATAAATATCTGGGGAACCAAAAGAATATATTGTTTATAAAAAAAAAATGGCTGTCGGTTAAAGAAGAGGCCCCCCCCCCCCATTCCCTGTGCTTCTGAATGCTGTAAATAGGCATCAAGGTGAGAGGGAGGGGGGTTAGTGTATCCAAATACCCCAAATCTGTCAGTAAATATCATGTAACGGGAAGTCATTCATTAAAATCGGCAGATTGCGCAGTAACAGTAAATGTCACCTTCGCAGGTATTCCCAGCACGCCTGTGATTTCCTGAGATAGGAGCACGTCACCATGCTGTGACCTGCTCCTGTGACCTGGCATAGATCTGTCAGCACGCACCGCGTCCTCTCCCCGCGATACAGGCAGCGGGGAAGCCTCTAATCGCCGTACTGGATTTCGGCTCGCAGCTCCTGCGTCACAAAGTTTATGAGCAACGCTGCCACATTCTGTTGCAAAATAGCATTGCTGCTGACGAGCGTGATCAGGTGCGTGGCGTCCGTCCAGTCCAGATTGCGGACGATGGCAAATACCCGGTCGCAGAGGTCCTTCTGCTGCACGGGCGGGAGCTCCATCAGGATCTGAGGAATAGGCTTGAACTGCCCGCTGGTCATCCAGGCGGCAACTAACCCCCCCATTGCGCCACCTAGAGGAAAAGCAGAAAATAAAGTCAAGAACATGACATCTGATTGTGAATTCTTCAGGTCCTCTATTTACCCCTCACCAAATGTGTCACCCCTCTGCTCTTAGATTGTAAGCTTTCAAGCGGGGTCCCCTCTCCTCTTAGATTGTAAGCTCTGGGGCAGGGTCCCCTCTCCTGCCGTTCTGTGTGTTTAACGTGTATGTATGTATATTTACTATTCTGTCTCACTCATTGTACAGCGCTACGGAACTTGTTAGTGCTTTATAAGTACCTGTAACTTAATGCGCCACAGGCTGAATTGGCCCTCGTTCACGTGGAATACAGAGTGAAGTTATCCGAGGCTTTATACAGACAATATGCTTACCTTCTCCTTAAAATAACATTCAATGCCAGCGCCATTATAATCTAAATTAGGGACGCCCTAGCGGGTGAGCATAACAGGCACCCGCCAGCGTTACAATGTATCGAGCAGCAGAAATGCGAGCTTGCAGTGCTGCCCAGTGGTAATGGGAGTGTTGTGCATGCAGGCAACCACATAGTACAAAATAAATTATCACCTGCACTCAGTAACAGTATTTATATAGCGCCAACAGATTCCGCAGCGCCTTAGAATAAATAATAAACCATAAAAAAGAACCGATGGCCCTGCCTGTAAAATCATTGTCCTGCTAATACAACACGTGCTCAGCGAGACATCCCATGAGCTTACAATCTAAGGCAATCAAATTCATATTAGTCCTACAAAAAAGAAAACACAACATTTTCGGTCTAGAGACCAAATAAAATCTTTTTTTTGTAGGACCAACTTGGATTTGAGCGCAGGTGATGAGAATTTGTTTTACAATGATTACAATGTATCTTGTTATGATTAAACAAAGCTTTATAAAATTAATAAAGCATTATGCCAACATAAAAAAAAAAACAAAAAAAAAAAAAAAAAACAAGCCATGGATCAGCAACCTAGCTCCTCCAGATGTTTTTGAACTACATTTCCCACGAGGCACAGCATCAAATGAAATCTAGTTCCAAAGGGCCAAAGCTGTGGATGCCTGAAATAAGCGCTTGATTACGCACTGAATAGAGCAGAAAAACAAACAACCACCCTTACAGTAAGAGGTGCATTCCCGGAGATCCAAATATCTGTAATCACACAATGTCCGTCCACGCGACACATAGAGAGGTTTCGTTTGAACTTGTGACTTCTCTACTTATTTTATTGCCTACAATTCCCAGAATGCAATGAATGACAAGAGAATCATTGGAGTTGTAGTTGATAAACATCTGGGGGGGCCGGAGTTTGAGATCCCGCTGTAGAGTATACTAGAAGAGTGATGGGCTCCTTAGTGCCGCTGAGGCTTCATGCCAAGGCAGCTCAAGGGTGAAGAATTATTACCAAAGGTAAATGGCATGGCGTGAGCCGGGTCACCGTTTGTCATCCGTGCTTTCACCATCCAAATAAAGATCTCAAAGTGATTCCAGTTTAAAGCCGAATGGATCATTCCAGGAGAGACAGGCTGGACCTGGAAGCCCTGAAAACATCTTTTCACATGCACCACAGATATGGGATCCTTCTAGGACAGGGATTCCCAACCGCGGTCCTCAAGAACCCCCACAGGCCAGGTTTGCAGGATATGTGAAGCACAGCACAGGTGATATGATTTGCTGCTCAGTGATTGCAGGATTCAGTCTGCATTTCCCCAAGGTGATCCTTAAAACCTGTCCTGTTAGGGGGACCTGGGGACCGCGGTTGAGAACCACTGTTCTAGAGGGAAGCAAAATGTTACCCCATCTCCACCAGAACTGGCCAAATGGTAAATCACCAAACATTGTGGAACTATAACTCCCATGATGCTTTTCTAATCTGACTTGAGGGACACATCCAGGGAAAGTCTGCTTGCTGTATGACTGTATGAGCAGGAGTATTGTGTTGCCACATTAAAGGGACAGTCTACACACCCTCGGCTTGGTGGCTTTAGCTTAAAGAGATGGGCTTGCATGGAGTGCCCCCCCCCCACCCCAGTCCCGTTTCACTGGTACGGCTATCTGAAGCGGGGCTTCCTCCACCCACACTCTGGAGAAGAGGAGCCGCAGCCCAAATTCAAAATGAGAAAAGGGGTGTTTACAACTAAATTAAAACGAATACATAAAATAAACAAACAACAACAATAATAAATGTGCAGATGCTTGAAAACTACATCTCCCATGATGCTCAGGTACTCAGTGTCACTGAACTGCATGTGAACTGTAGTTCCAAAACATTTGGTGGGACAAGGTTGCCTGATGGAAAACATGGCCGACCTGGCAACCCTGTTTTCCTGGACACATAACTATTTCATGCAGAGGTAGAACACAGGGTAAAGTGCTGCCCTGCAACATGTATAATTCATATGCTGGAAGAAGGAAATCAAGGCAGGTCACCTGGGATTTCTTTTTGATTTCTTACCTGCAGCGTATGGATTCTACATGCTGCAGGGTGGCATTTTTCATGCACTGACAATCAGCATGAATAAATTATTTGTTTATTCATGGTCGATCAGGCAACTTTACTGACTGAGCATCCTGGGATATGTAGTTAAACAGGGAGGCATAGTCTAGAAGACCTGGTGAGGGTTGCATCATCCACGCTTCAGGAGGACAAACTGCTCCTGGTCTAGAACCCAAGAACAGAGAGTGACAATTCTACAGAAACGGATTATTACCTACGGCTAATCCTGGCGGGCCGCCCACCAATCCACCCAGGAAGGCTCCGGCGCCAGCTACCAGGGCTCCCTTGGCAGAGTGCTTTACTGCAGCTTTCATCTTTTGTTGCTCAGACATGTGGCACAATAGAGACATGATATCATCCAGTCGCACCGGCATTTTCCTGAATGGAAGGGAAAATAGAAAGGTAAGCGGTACACGTCAGCAGAACACACCGGCAAAACCTTTAGCAGGAGCGAGCAGTGTATGAAGCGCAGCGAGTGACCTTTGGCCACGTTCACACAAGGTACCAAGGTCCATAAATAGTATTTTGTTTAACAAGGGTTATAAATAAACAAAGCAAGCCTTCCCCGATTTCTCACGCGCAGCCCCCATCCTATGGAACGCTCTCCCTCATACTGACAGACTTTCCCCTGGTTTCTCTTCCTTCAAACGCTCCCTTAAGACATTCCTATTTAGGGAAGCCTACCACCTGACTCATTGACGCAACCAGTCCATCACTCTCACCTTGCAGCCCATCACTGCCCCAACCAGCCCATCTCCCTCGCCTTGCAGTCCATCGCCCTCGCCTTGCAGTCCATCGCCCTCGCCTTGCAGTCCATCGCCCTCGCCTTGCAGTCCATCGCTCTCGCCTTGCAGTCCATCGCCCTCGCCTTGCAGTCCATCGCCCTCGCCTTGCAGTCCATCGCCCTCGCCTTGCAGTCCATCTCCCTCGCCTTGCAGTCCATCTCCCTCGCCTTGCAGTCCATCGCCCTCGCCTTGCAGTCCATCGCCCTCGCCTTGCAGTCCATCGCCCTCGCCTTGCAGTCCATCGCCCTCGCCTTGCAGTCCATCGCCCTCGCCTTGCAGTCCATCGCCCTCGCCTTGCAGTCCATCACTCTCACCTTGCAGTCCATCGCCCTCGCCTTGCAGCCCATCGCCCTCGCCTTTCCTGGCAAATGTTGGCGAATTGCCTGCACATACGGTGCCTGTTCGAGGGCAGTGAATCCCCATAGAGAAGGACTGCTTCGGCTAGTCAGAGAACACAAACCAGCAGTGAAAGGTTCCCCTAATGCCCTGCCATTCGGTGGTTTAATTCTGCAAATTTATTCAGGAGAATCCCATAGACTTCAATGTTAAAAATATTCCCGTTTTAATTCAATATCTAATAAACCGTTCATTATAAAATTCTGCAGTAAAGAGTCTCTTTATTTATAGATTTTTTAGGATATTTTAAGCATTTTTCTGAAACTTTTTTTTTTTTTAAAGTCAGATTTTTTTTTTTTTCAGTTTGCTTATTTTTTTTTGTAACAGCTCTCTTTATTATCATTCCCTGGACCTCCTGTGAAAATTTCAGACATTTTCGCTTAGTAGTTTCTTTGCAAACAGCGTTTCTTTTTCCCAGATTCATACAAATGGTTTTTCTAATTTATTCACTGCCTCCTCTACGTCACAGCTGATTCGGCTCTGTGTGATTCGGCTCATGTTCGGCTCCTGTTCGGCTCCTGTTCGGCTCCTGTTCGGCTCCTGTTCGAAGGTTAATCCAGATGTTTTTGCTTGTTTTCAGCGTGCATTCGGTTAGTTTTCGTCAGGTTTTCGGCAGCTTTTCCCTGCAATTCGGGGACCCTGTGGTGTTTGCTGAATACACCGCAGGGTCACCGAAATGCAATCGGCAAAAGGAACCGAATTGAAGAGAACGAAAAGTCACCGAACGTGCGGTGACTTTTCGAATCTCTTTGGATAACCCTGTATGTTACATGTTTACAGGTGCATTCTGTAATATAGTCACTATCAGGGTTATCCAAAGAGATTCGAAAAGTCACCGCACGTTCGGTGACTTTTCGTTCTCTTCAATTCGGTTCCTTTTGCCGATTGCATTTCGGTGACCCTGCGGTGTATTCAGCAAACACCACAGGGTCCCCGAATTGCAGGGAAAAGCTGACGAAAACCTGACGAAAACTAACCGAATGCACGCTGAAAACAAGCAAAAACATCTGGATTAACCTTCGAACAGGAGCCGAAAAGGAGCCGAATCACACAGAGCCGAAGCAGCTGTAGAGGAGGCAGTGAATAAATTAGAAAAACCATTTGTATGAATCTGGGAAAAAGAAACGCTGTTTGCAAAGAAACTACTGAGCGAAAATGTCTGAAATTTTCACAGGAGGTCCAGGGAATGATAATAAAGAGGGCTGTTACAAAAAAAATAAGCAAACTAAAAAAAAAAAAAAAAAAAAAAAAAAAAAAAAAAAAAAATCGGACTTTTAATTTTTTTTAAAAAAATTCAGAAAAATGCTTAAAGTATCCTAAAAAATCTATAAATAAAGAGACTTTTTGCTGCAGAATTTTATAATGAACGGTTTATTAGATATTGAATTAAAACGGGAATATTTTTAACATTGAAGCCTATGGGATTCTCCTGAATAAATTTGCCGAATTAAACCACAGAATGGCAGGGCATTAGGGGAACCTTTCACTGCTGGTTTGTGTTCTCTGAATAGCCGAAGCAGTGCTTTTTGATGGGGATTTCACTGCCCTCGAACAGGGACCGAACAGGCACCGTATGTTCAGGCAATGCGACAGGATTTGGCGAATTGCCTGCTCTCTGGATAGCCGAATGGTCAGGAAAGGTAACCGAACCCTGATTTTCAGCATTCGGTTACCTTTCTCAAGCAATTCGGATCTCTTTGGATAACCCTGTATGTTACATGTTTACAGGTGCATTCTGTAATATAGTCACTATGTTACATGTTTACAGGTGCATTCTGTATATAGTCACTATGTTACATGTTTACAGGTGCATTCTGTATATAGTCACTATGTTACATGTTTACAGGTGCATTCTGTATATAGTCACTGTGTTACATGTTTACAGGTGCATTCTGTATATAGTCACTGTGTTACATGTTTACAGGTGCATTCTGTATATAGTCACTGTGTTACATGTTTACAGGTGCATTCTGTATATAGTCACTGTGTTACATGTTTACAGGTGCATTCTGTATATAGTCACTGTGTTACATGTTTACAGGTGCATTCTGTATATAGTCACTGTGTTACATGTTTACAGGTGCATTCTGTATATAGTCACTGTGTTACATGTTTACAGGTGCATTCTGTATATAGTCACTGTGTTACATGTTTACAGGTGCATTCTGTATATAGTCACTGTGTTACATGTTTACAGGTGCATTCTGTATATAGTCACGGTTACATGTTTACAGGTACATTCTGTATATAGTCACTGTTACATGTTTACAGGGGCATTCTGTACATAGTCACTATGTTACATATTTACAGGGGCATTCTGTACATAGTCACTATGTTACATATTTACAGGTGCATTCTGTATATAGTCACTGTGTTACAAGTTTACAGGTGCATTCTGTATATAGTCACTGTGTTACATGTTTACAGGTGCATTCTGTATATAGTCAGTGTTACAAGTTTACAGGTGCATTCTGTATATAGTCACTGTGTTACATGTTTACAGGTGCATTCTGTATATAGTCACTGTGTTACATGTTTACAGGTGCATTCTGTATATAGTCACTGTTACATGTTTACAGGTGCATTCTGTATATAGTCACGGTTACATGTTTACAGGTACATTCTGTATATAGTCACTGTTACATGTTTACAGGGGCATTCTGTACATAGTCACTATGTTACATATTTACAGTTGCATTCTGTATATGGTCACTGTTACAAGTTTACAGGTGCATTCTGTATATAGTCACTGTGTTACAAGTTTACAGGTGCATTCTGTATATAGTCACTGTGTTACAAGTTTACAGGTGCATTCTGTATATAGTCACTGTGTTACAAGTTTACAGGTGCATTCTGTATATAGTCACTGTGTTACATGTTTACAGGTGCATTCTGTATATAGTCACTGTGTTACAAGTTTACAGGTGCATTCTGTATATAGTCACTGTGTTACAAGTTTACAGGTGCATTCTGTATTGAGGTATATTAATAGAGATCTCTTAAGGGACTTTAGACGGGGGGAAGATTTGATGGTGTCCGGGAGGTTATTCCACTGCTCTGTAGGAAAATGAGGATCGAGCCACTTTCTTTTGGTATTGCAAGTAAGGTGCCGGTCCTGGATTGGAGGTTATAGGATGAGGGAAGCAGTCTATTCAGGTAGGGTGGCAGCTTCCCAGAAAAGCTCTTAAACACCAGTTTGGAAAGGTGAAGAGTGCGTCTAGATTCCAGCGACGGCCAGTTTAGCTCTTTTAACATGTCACAATGGTGGGTCATGTAGTTACATTGTAGCACAAAGTGACAGGATGAGTTATAAAGTGTAAGTTTATTAAGGTGTGTTTGCGGGGCGGCTGCATACACTACATCTCAGCATTCAATGACCGGCATAAGCATTTGTTGTACAATCTGCTTTCTTACCGCGGGGCTCAGGCAGGATTTGTTTCTGTACAGGGCACCTAGTTTGGGGTAAAGTTTAGATGAGAGTTTTTCAATGTGGGGCCAAAGGATAGATTTGGGTCTAACCACATACCTAGGTATTTGAGGGAACGGTCTGGTCAGCGTGTCATTTGGTGCAGACTGAATCCTGCAATCACTGAGCAGAAAATCATATCTGTGCTGTACATCAAATATCCTGCAAACCTGGCCTGTGAGGGGGCCTGAAGACAAGGATTGGTCTATGGCAAACCCAAACCTGTCCTCGGGACCCCCAACCAGGCCAGGTTTTGCAGATCACCTTGGGGAAAAGCAGACTGAATCCTGCAATCACTGAGCAGCAAATCATATCACATGTGCTGTGCTTCACATATCCTGCAAACCTGGCGAGGCAGAGGGTCCCGAGGACAGGTTGGGGAAACACTTGTCTATGGCATCGCCAGTCATCAATACTGATGGAGGCATGTCGCACGGCCTGGCTGATGGGTAGGGAGGACATGTTTTTCTGTGGTGACCCCAACAGGGTTATCCAAAGAGATTCGAAAAGTCACCGCACGTTCGGTGACTTTTCGTTCTCTTCAATTCGGTTCCTTTTGCCGATTGCATTTCGGTGACCCTGCGGTGTATTCAGCAAACAGCACAGGGTCCCCGAATTGCAGGGAAAAGCTGCCGTAAACTCACCGAAAACTAACCGAATGCACGCTGAAAACAAGCAAAAACATCTGGATTAACCTTCGAAGAGGAGCCGAACAGGAGCCGAAAAGGAGCCGAATCACACAGAGCCGAAGCAGCTGTGACGTAGAGGAGGCAGTGAATAAATTAGAAAAAACATTTGTATGAATCTGGGAAAAAGAAACGCTGTTTGCAAAGAAACTACTGAGCGAAAATGTCTGAAATTTTCACAGGAGGTCCAGGGAATGATAATAAAGAGGGCTGTTACAAAAAAAATAAGCAAACTGAAAAAAAAATAAAAAAAAAATCGGACTTTTAATTTTTTTTTAAAAAATTCAGAAAAATGCTTAAAGTATCCTAAAAAATCTATAAATAAAGAGACTTTTTGCTGCAGAATTTTATAATGAACGGTTTATTAGATATTGAATTAAAACGGGAATATTTTTAACATTGAAGTCTATGGGATTCTCCTGAATAAATTTGCCGAATTAAACCACCGAATGGCAGAGCATTAGGGGAACCTTTCACTGCTGGTTTGTGTTCTCTGAATAGCCGAAGCAGTGCTTTTTGATGGGGATTTCACTGCCCTCGAACAGGGACCGAACAGGCACCGTATGTGCCGGCAATTCGACAGGATTTGGAGAATTGCCTGCTCTCTGGATAGCCGAATGGCCAGGAAAGGTAACCGAACGCTGATTTTCAGCGTTCGGTTACCTTTCTCAAGCAATTCGAATCTCTTTGGATAACCCTGATAGTGACCCGAGCTCCAGTGTGACAATACTGACCCCACACAGACCAGGCTGATTCCCACACCCTGGCTGTCACAGCCCAGCGATAGATTACCCTGGAACAGAGTCCTGTCATCCAACATCCGGCATTTTCCAGGATTTAAGCACTAAACCTGGTACAATTTGAATACCCTCACAGCCCAACAACAGGATCCCCAGGCACCCTCTAGACCAGTGTTTCCCAAACCTCTCCTCAGGACCCTCAACCAGGCCAGAGTTTGCAGATCGCCTTGTGGAAATACAGACTGAATCCTGCAATCACTGATCAGCAAATCATATCACCTGTGCTTCAGATATCCTGCAAACATGGTGAGGCGGAGGGTCCTGAGGACAGGTTTGGGAAACACTGTTCTAGACTGTAAGCTCCTATGAGCAGGGCCTTCTACACCTCTTCTTTCCTATGTCCGTATATGTATCTCATTCCCTTTTGTTATTGTAAAGCGCTGCAGAAACTGTTGGTGATATATAAATGATAATAATGTTAAGATGTCTGGAGGAGGCAGAGCCAGATCACAAGCCATTTCCAGACCTTTGTCACGACCTCTCGGGGCTTTTATGTCAATATAAAAAGGACATTTAGAACAAGGTCAACTTATTTACACCGATTTCTAACAACATTTTTATAGCTTAGATACAGTTATCAGCAGCCTCGGCCCTCTAGATGTTTTGGGAAACTACATTTCCCATGTGGCTCAGATAATTTAACTAGTGACTGAGCATCATGGGAGGTGTAGTTTCATAGCATCTGGAAGGCCAGGGTTGCTGCACCCTTGACTTCGAGAATCATTGCTGGTGGGTTTATTGCTCTTGCTGTACAACTGTAAATCCAAACTATATGGAGGAACACTTGAAAAGACACATGCATGCCCCGAATATACGGAGGAACCCCTAAAAAAAGATACCCGCTAGGGTTGCACTGATACCGATACTAGTATCGATATCGGTGCCGATACCGGGTACTGCAGGAGTACTTGGTACTCGTGCAGTACCCCCGATATTTTTTTCCAATACCGGAAGCCGGCATTGAGCCGGCTTGCCGGTATCCGAGGGGCTGCGGCGGCTGTCCGAATGCTCTATCGGCATTCAGACAGGCCCTGCAGCTCCTCTAACTTGGTTTATACTTACCTTCCTTCCTTCAGCGACGCCGGGAAAGTCTTCGCGCGCGCGCGCTCCTTGGAAGGTCCCCAGCCGTGACCATGTGATCGCGGCTGGGGTCCTTCCAACGAGCGCACGCGCGGAAACTTTCCCGGCGTCGCTGAAGGAAGGTGGTAAGTATAAACAAAGTGAGCAGCTGCAGGGCCTGTCTGAATGCCGATAGAGCATTCAGACAGGCCCTGCAGCTGCTCTCCGCTCATACTTACATTCCTTCAGCGACGCCGGGAAAGTTTCCCCGCATGCGCTCGTTGGAAGGACCCCAGCCGCGATCACATGGTCCCACGTGGTCGCGGCTGGGGACCCTCCAAGGAGCGCGCGCGCGAAGACTTTCCCGGCGTCGCTGAAGGAAGGTAAGTATGACCGGAGAGTGGGGGGCACATCCATGAGCAGGGGGGCATTATCCATGAGCAGGGGGGGCAATTATCCATGAGCAGGGGGGGGCAATTATCCATGAGCAGGGGGGGGCAATTATCCATGAGCAGGGGGGGGCAATTATCCATGAGCAGGGGGGCATTATCCATGAGCAGGGGGGCACATCCATGAGCAGGGGGCATATCCATGAGCAGGGGGCATATCCATGAGCAGGGGGGCACATCCATGAGCAGGGGGGCATTATCCATGAGCAGGGGGCATATCCATGAGCAGGGGGGCATTATCCATGAGCAGGGGGCATATCCATGAGCAGGGGGGCAGGATATCCATGAGCAGGGGGGCAGGATATCCATGAGCTGGGGGGCAATTATCCATGAGCTGGGGGCAGGATATCCATGAGCTGAGGGGGCAGGATATCCATGAGCTGGGGCAATATCCATGAGACGGGGCAATATCCATGAGACCTGGGGGCTTTATAGAAGGTCTGTTCTTCTTGGAAAGCGTCAGATGACATAAAATAAAAGTATCGGTAATTGGTATCGGTGAGTACTTGAACAAAAGTATCGGTACTCGTACTCGGTCTTAAAAAAGTGGTATCGGTGCATCCCTACACGCACACCCTGAATATATAGGAGGAGCCCCTAAGACACCCGCACACGCTGAATGTATGGAGGAACCCCTAAAAACACACCCGCACACCCTGAATATATGGAGGAAGCCCTAAAAACACACCCGCACACCCTGAATATATGGAGGAAGCCCTAAAAACACACCCGCACACCCTGAATATATGGAGGAAGCCCTAAAAACACACCCGCACACCCTGAATATATGGAGGAAGCCCTAAAAGAACACCCGCACACCCTGAATATATAGAGGAACCCCTAAAAAGGCACCCGCACACCCTGAATATATAGAGGAACCCCTAAAAAGGCACCCACACACCCTGAATATATAGAGGAACCCCTAAAAAGGCACCCACACACCCTGAATATATGGAGGAGCCCCTAAAAAAAAGACACCCGCACACCCTGAATATATAGAGGAACCCCTAAAAAGGCACCCGCACACCCTGAATATATGGAGGAGCCCCTAAAAAAAAGACACCCACACACCCTGAATATATAGAGCCCCTAAAAAAAGACACCCACCCACCCTGAATATATGGAGGTGCCCTAAAATGACACCAGCACACCCTGAATATATGGAGGATCCCCTAAAGTGACACCAGCACACCCTGAATATATGGAGGAGCCCCTAAAGTGACAACAGCACACCCTGAATATATGGAGGAGCCCCTAAAATGACACCAGCACACCCTGAATATATGGAGGATCCCCTAAAGTGACACCAGCACACCCTGAATATATGGAGGAGCCCCTAAAGTGACAACAGCACACCCTGAATATATGGAGGAGCCCCTAAAGTGACACCAGCACACCCTGAATATATGGAGGAACCCCTAAAATGACACCAGCACACCCTGAATATATGGAGGAACCCCTAAAATGACACCAGCACACCCTGAATATATGGAGGAGCCCCTAAAATGACACCCGCACACCCCGAATATATGGAGGAGCCCCTAAAAGACACCCGCACACCCTGAATATATGGAGGAACCCCTAAAAAGACACCAGCACACCCTGAATATATGGAGGAGCCCCTAACATGACACCAGCACACCCTGAATATATGGAGGAGCCCCTAAAATGACACCAGCACACCCTGAATATATGGAGGAGCCCCTAAAAGACACCCGCACACCCTGAATATATGGAGGAACCCCTAAAATGACACCAGCACACCCTGAATATATGGAGGAGCCTCTAAAATGACACCAGCACACCCTGAATATATGGAGGAGCCCCTAAAATGACACCCGCACACCCTGAATATATGGAGGAGCCCCTAAAAGACACCCGCACACCCTGAATATATGGAGGAGCCCCTAAAGACATCCGCACACCCTGAATATATAGAGGAGCCCCTAAAGTGACAACAGCACACCCTGAATATATGGGAGCCCCTAAAATGACACCAGCACACCCTGAATATATGGAGGAGCCCCTAAAAGGACACCAGCACACCCTGAATATATGGAGGAGCCCCTAAAGTGACACCAGCACACCCTGAATATATGGAGGAGCCCCTAAAAGGACACCAGCACACCCTGAATATATGGAGGAGCCCCTAAAGTGACACCAGCACACCCTGAATATATGGAGGAGCCCCTAAAAGGACACCAGCACACCCTGAATATATGGAGGAACCCCTAAAATGACACCAGCACACCCTGAATATATGGAGGAACCCCTAAAATTACACCAGCACACCCTGAATATATGGAGGAGCCCCTAAAATGACACCCGCACACCCTGAATATATGGAGGAGCCCCTAAAAGACACCCGCACACCCTGAATATATGGAGGAACCCCTAAAAAGACACCAGCACACCCTGAATATATGGAGGAGCCCCTAACATGACACCAGCACACCCTGAATATATGGAGGAGCCCCTAAAATGACACCAGCACACCCTGAATATATGGAGGAGCCCCTAAAAGACACCCGCACACCCTGAATATATGGAGGAACCCCTAAAATGACACCAGCACACCCTGAATATATGGAGGAGCCCCTAAAATGACACCAGCACACCCTGAATATATGGAGGAGCCCCTAAAATGACACCCGCACACCCTGAATATATGGAGGAGCCCCTAAAAGACACCCGCACACCCTGAATATATGGAGGAGCCCCTAAAAGACACCCGCACACCCTGAATATATGGAGGAGCCCCTAAAAGACACCCGCACACCCTGAATATATGGAGGAACCCCTAAAAAGACACCAGCACACCCTGAATATATGGAGGAGCCCCTAAAATGACACCAGCACACCCTGAATATATGGAGGAACCCCTAAAATGACACCAGAACACCCTGAATATATGGAGGAACCCCTAAAAAGACACCAGCACACCCTGAATATATGGAGGAGCCCCTAAAATGACACCAGCACACCCTGAATATATGGAGGAACCCCTAAAAAGACACCAGCACACCCTGAATATATGGAGGAGCCCCTAAAATTACACCAGCACACCCTGAATATATGGAGGAGCCCCTAAAAAGACACCAGCACACCCTGAATATATGGAGGAACCCCTAAAATTACACCAGCACACGCCCAGGATCCAATAAGAGATTTAATATGAATAGGGACTGTTCCTGCTAACTTGGGACACTTTGCAGCTACACGTTTCTAGGGCTAGGCTCGATAGTAGGACCATGTTACCTGCCTGTACAAGGCTGTCATTAAAAGTCAATTAGCTCATTCTAACCTAAGTAAGAGTAAACACCCTTCAGCCCTGCAACTCTTTATAGACTACATGTCCCAGAATGCTCCGCGAGGCCCAGCTCAGCACTCACCCGCAGCCAGAGAAAGAAGCTAGACAGAATGACGTCACCTCCACGCGCCTGTCACTGACCTTAGTGACAGGGGGGCGGAGCGGCCAGGAATAGGCAGGGTCCTATTAGAGAACCTGTTGTAAAGAGGGCGTGTCAAAGTGACAGCCGCTGATGTCACTTCCCCCGGAAAAGTGTTTCTTGAGCCAACACACTCACAGCTATAGATAAATTCACGGGTCTTCAGACGTCACGTGACTTTGCCACTGATTGTGTGGTTGTTGTCTCCGCCGCCTTCATATAAACACAGGGATGCAGATCTGTGAGGGGGAAAGGCTGATAGAGATAAGGCCAAGTCTAAACCTAACCATCAGGGTCCTGTACCGGATGCTCTCATTACCCCAACCTTGGCCCTCCATACGTTTGGAACTACATCTCCCATGATGCCTAGCTTCTCAGACTGGCTGAATGTCACAGAAATGTAATTTATATCCCCCACAATTACAGTGTAATAATAATAAAACCCACAATAATACTAACTATAGAGGAGCAGTACTGGGGGGGGGGGGGGTGAATATCTAAAAAAACTGTTTTGTGGGAAACTGATTTCTGTCCCCCTTTTAGCAATTATATTGCGCTTAACACACTCAACTCGGATATGTTTTTGCTAAAATCCACATATATACATTCTTTAACTTATATTAACAGGGAGAGATACGACCGATCACCTGGATACACCCTGTACACTGCGTGGGGGGGAACTGATCCCTTTTAAATATAGTGGACAAACTCACCGTATTCTTTGCGAAACTGAGTTGCCGAATTGCCCCCTAAAAGCAGAGCACCCAAATTGCACTCAATTTCGGCGATTTGTGAATAGATACTTTATTGTCTCTCCCCAAACACCGGACTTGACTTCGTGAAGGGAAGAACTACCGCCATAGTGACCCACGCGGGCGCTATCCGGCCCGCAGCCGAGTGGGGCCCGGTGAAGATTAGCGGGTTGAGGGGGGCCCAATGCCACTCAGGGGGGTGCCGGGTCCTGACTAACGTGAGAGACAGTGTTGAAGGGGAAGCGGCTGCACGCGTGCGCAGGTCACGCGGTCCGGCCAGTCAGGTGGTACTGAGTCTCTGTTCCACCTGACTGGCGAGAACCGCAAGACCTGCACACACACGCGCGCAGCCGGCCACTCTTTCTTAACACGGACTCTCACGCTTTTCAGGACCGGGCACCCCCTGCGTGGCATCCGGGCTCTCCCTGGCAGGGAATCAAAGCCACTGGGGCACACTCTGGCACCCCACTGCTACCCAGAGTGCTCCGCTGCCTGGAGGGATCCCCCCTGCTGTCTCCGGGCCCCCCACACCCGTCAAAGGAAGGTCCTTTCCGGTAAATATAAAATTTATATTAAAGAATTCTGATACGCTGACACACACCGCACATTACTGGGAGTTTTATTGCTGTGGATTCTGATACGCTGACACACACCGCACATTACTGGGAGTTTTATTGCTGTGGATTCTGATACGCTGACACACACCGCACATTGCTGGGAGTTTTATTGCTGTGGATTCTGATACGCTGACACACACCGCACATTACTGGGAGTTTTATTGCTGTGGATCTGATACGCTGACACACACCGCACATTGCTGGGAGTTTTATTGCTGTGGATTCTGATACGCTGACACACACCGCACATTGCTGGGAGTTTTATTGCTGTGGATTCTGATACGCTGACACACACCGCACATTGCTGGGAGTTTTATTGCTGTGGATTCTGATACGCTGACACACACCGCACATTACTGGGAGTTTTATTGCTGTGGATTCTGATACGCTCACACACCGCACATTACTGTGAGTTATTGCTGTGCAGCTCTGTGATACGCTCTGTGATACTGTGTTGTTCAATGGCATTAGTTCATTTTTTTTGTGTGGGGGCAGACTGTGGGGGGAGGTGTTAGGTTGCATGGGGCCCTGTGATTTATAGTTACGCCCTTGAAGGATTATTATGTTTAATTTGAAACGGAGACCAGATTATATGAGAAACGGGGGGGGGGGGGTTGTAAAATGACATGATCAATAGATACCATGACGGGGATTCAAACTCCTCCAGAATATATAGAACAGACAGCGCTAGCAATAGCTCGAAATAGGATTATTAAACTGATTTCTTAACCAGTTTTAAACAGCTGTCCCCTTACAGCATTAACCCTTACATGCCCATTGTCTGGTAGTGTTGGTTTTGCCACATTGGTCTACTGTCCCTTGGCAGGTGACAGGTGGCCAGCATCAGGGCCGGCCCGACAATGGTGCAGAGTGGAGCAGCGGCGCCAGGCGGCAGAAATTTGGGGGCGGCAAATTTCACCCCCCGGTGCCACTGCAGCGCTCTGCACTATTTTTTCATGCAGCGGCGGCAGATCGTGCGGCCGCCCCGCTCGTTTTTTCAACGAGCGGCAGCCGTATGAGTATCTGCCGCTCTCCTAAGATCCATCCTCCAGCCTGCCACGATCGAGATCACGCGAGACCGCGGCAGGCTGGAAGGTGGATCCCAGGCGAGCGGCAGATACTCACGAGGCTGCCGCTCGTTGAACGAAGGAACGCGTTGGCCGCAGGATGAGGATCTGCCCGTTGGAGGGGCCGGCAGAGGTAAGCCTGGGGGCAAATATATCCGAGAGCTGGCCTGGGGGCAAATATATCCGTGAGCGGGCCTGGGGGCAAATATATCCGTGAGCTGGCCTGGTGCAAATATATCCGTGAGCTGGCCTGGGGGCAAATATATCCATAAACTGGCCTGGGGGCAAATATATCCATAAACTGGCCTGGGGGCAAATATATCCATGAGCTGGCCTGGCCTGGGGGCAAATATATCCATGAGCTGGCCTGGCCTGGGGGCAAATATATCCATGAGCTGGCCTGGGGGCAAATATATCCGTAAACTGGCCTGGGGGCAAATATATCCATAAACTGGCCTGGGGGCAAATCTATCCATGAGCTGGCCTGGGGGCAAATATATCCATAAACTGGCCTG
Organism: Leptobrachium leishanense; assembly: GCA_009667805.1. Classification (NCBI taxonomy): domain Eukaryota; kingdom Metazoa; phylum Chordata; class Amphibia; order Anura; family Megophryidae; genus Leptobrachium; species Leptobrachium leishanense. Next base: position 2,167,363 of record CM019072.1, read on the forward strand.
GGGGCAAATATATCCATAAACTGGCCTGGGGGCAAATATATCCATGAGCTGGCCTGGCCTGGGGGCAAATATATCCATGAGCTGGCCTGGCCTGGGGGCAAATATATCCATGAGCTGGCCTGGGGGCAAATATATCCGTAAACTGGCCTGGGGGCAAATATATCCATAAAGTAGCCTGGGGGCAAATATATCCATAAACTGGCCTGGGGGCAAATATATCCATAAACTGGCCTGGGGTCAAATATATCCATGAGCTGGCCTGGGGGCAAATATATCCATAAACTGGCCTGGGGGCAAATATATCCATGAGCTGGCCTGGGGGCAAATATATCCATGAGTGAGCCTGGGGGCAAATATATCCATAAGCTGGCCTGGGGGCAAATATATCCATAAACTGGCCTGGGGGCAAATATATCCATAAACTGGCCTGGGGGCAAATATTTCCATGAGCTGGCCTGGGGGCAAATATATCCATGTGTGAGCTGGGGCAATATACCCATGTGTGGGCACTGCTGGGTATGTGATGCTGGGCAATGCTGGGTATGTGACACTGGGCTCTGTTGGGCATGTGACGCTGGGCACTGCTGGGTATGTGACAAAGGGCACTGCTGGGTATGTGATACTGGGCAATGCTGGGTATGTGACACTGGGCTCTGCTGGGCATGTGACGCTGGGCACTGCTGGGTATGTGATGCTGGGTATGTGACGCTGGGCACTGCTGGGCATGTGAAGCTGGGCACTGCTGGATGTGTCATGCTGGGCACTGCTGGATGTGTCATGCTGGGCACTGCTGGGCATGTGAAGCTGGGCACTGCTGGATGTGTCATGCTGGGCACTGCTGGATGTGTCATGCTGGGCACTGCTGGGCATGTGAAGCTGGGCACTGCTGGATGTGTCATGCTGGGCACTGCTGGGTATGTGACGCTGGGCACTGCTGGGTATGTGACGCTGGGCTCTGCTTGGTATTTGACGCTGGGCTCAGTTATATACACCTCACATTACTGTATCACAGAGCTCCACAGCAAGAAAATTCTATTGTACGTTGTGTATGAATGTTTGAATTTTATTGCTGTGGCGCACTGTGATACGCTCATACACGCTGCGTGTTTTCTTTTTTTGGGGGGGGGGCAGCATTTCATCCTTCGCTCCAGGCAGCACAATGTCTTGGGCCGGCCTTGGCCAGCATCCACACTTCTCCAAAAGGCACAGATGCCATATATAGTGTGGGCAAGGGCGAATTATTTGCCGATGAGGGTGAGGGTACAAAGTTTGAGGGAGCTATTCCCATCACCCCAGTCCTGCATAACAATGGGGAACAATTCCCCTGATCCGCACTCCTGCTTAATGTTCCTCATCCCAAGAGGGACCGATTTTGATAACCCGGTCCTGCATAACAATGGCGACCAATTCCCAACCTTCCCTCCAGCATAACAAATGAGGGGATAAGATATATGTTTGTAACAGCCCCTATTTCCCTTTTTGCATGACAATGGGCATAGGCGTGCGCAGGGTGTGTTTGGTGTGGCCGGGCACGCCCTGATGTAGGATGAAGAGGTCATCTTTCACCTCTTACAGGGACATTTACGTTTTAGATGTCCCTTATCTGGTGCATGAGTTTAGCATAAAAACTGACTGGATCTGATTACACTTACAGGCTAATGAAAAATCTCCATATTTTGGGCAAAATCTTCTAAACATAAGTTTCGTATTATTAATAATGCAACGGGCTGTGCGCGCCAGTCACAAGGGGTGATGTTTACAGTTGCCAATGATCCCCATGATCCAGATCAATGAGGGAATGAACCCCCTCCTCCCCTAACAATGGGGAAGCGATTTCCCTGACCCGCCACAACAAAAGGGGCTCTATTACATTCCTTGCGTAAAAACGCTCGTGTAGCACAATTTTTTTTGCGCGCAGCGTTAAACATTAATTAACGCGTGTAAATTAACGCTGGTATTACAATCCGAGCGCATTTTTTCATCCGTCTGAAAATATCACACATAAAAAATACGCACGAAAACGAGCGCAAATTAACGCTGCACGCAGAAATCAGTGCGCGGACTGTTTTTTCACGCGATTCAGCCAATCAGAATTAAGAACCACAATTGTCTCCCGTTAAGTTTTTGCGCCTGTCAAAATCAATCTGTGTATATATGCTGCAGCAATAATAAAAACACGCACAACTTCTCCATTTTATTGTTTGGGTATGTGTAGAATGTGTAACTATACTGTGCTGTATTTTTGTTTTCGTGCTGGTGTATTTGGTTTCGGCCAGAACGTTCAGATTTGCCGTTACCACCAGCTTTTCAAAGACGTTAAAATTATGCGTCGTCCGTAAAAAGTTGCGCATCGATTGTAATACCATCTGCGTACCAGCGCACGAACGCATTTGCGCTCACAATGTTAAGTATGGGATGCGCGCACAAACCTTCATTCGCGCAGGGTAACTCGCGTTAGACATTAACGCGCATTTTGTGCGCAAACGTCGTAATACGACGTTCACCACAAAGGGTTTTTCCCCTCGCGTTAATGCGCACGTGCACATTTTTGCGCGGAGAATTTGATTCTTAACTTTCCTGCGTAACAAAATCTGGGGGCAATGCCCACCCCATGATTTCCGTAATGCATAAAAATGGGGGAAACTACCCCCCTTCATTCCTTATATTCCACCAACTATATTACATCAGGACCTGATCCCCATACTCTCCCTTCCAGCATTATACCAGAGAAACAATACCGATATGCCTGTGTAATAAATGGTGGGGGGGACCACCAGACCCCCCATAATCCTCATCCAGGGGGGTCTTATAAGAAACAGGGGAACGGTCCCCCTTTATCCTCCATAACGTGCAGAAGTGAAGCCTTAAAAAAAGAAGTGTGAGAACTCCCCAAGATTTCTGCCGAATAGTGATTTGTTCCTAAAGACGAGTTCATGTCGACCTGACCAATGTTAATTGATAACTTGCTATGTGCGGTGATGGGATTCACTACTAATTAAACTAAGCCACATCTTTTGATATAGCTTAATGCAATTAATCTATGCAATTCAATAGAATTATTTGCACACGAGATACTGTTTCTACGCGTGTTTATTCTTCTCCGATCGTCGATCGAGTGGCGGCTGATACATAGAAAGAGAGGTGTGGAACTGGGTGTCCAGGAGGGACACTCCGTGGTGTCGGGTCTCGGAATCCTTACACTTCCAATGACCAACTATCATTTCACACAAATACACAACCAAATCTGATACAATTATACACACACACTGAGTGGCCAGATTATTATGACCACCCCATCAGTACTTGGTTGGGCCACCTTTTGGCTTCAATACTGCGGCGATTCTTCTTGGCATTGACTCCACGAGATGTTGAAAGGTAACGCGAGGAATCTGACACCATGCCTGATGAATAGCACTGTCCAGTTCTGTGAGATTTCATGGTTGTGGAACCAGCTGCCTGATGGCGCTTTCAACTTGGTCCCACAAATGCTCAGTTGGATTGAGATCTGGTGATTGTGGAGGCCACCTAAGCAAGATAAATTCTCTCCCTCATGTTCTTGAAACCACTCCTGCACAATACGAGCACCGTGGCATGAGGGCGCATTGTCTTGTTGGAAGAAGTCATCTCCATTGGGATACGCCATCAACATGATGGGATGAACTTGATCAGCAACGATGCTTTGGTGTGTTGTGCTATTCAGACGTTGTTCCACACAAATTAAAGGGCCCCAAACCATAACACTGCCCCCCTGGTTGGAGAGCATCTGGTTTGCACCTCTACTTGCTGCAGACCGTACTATTCACTCTTTCAGTGATGAGTCGGAATGTTCTTCCTGGCCTCAGGTGCCACGGCCCACCGGGAAATTTGTTGGTGTCTTGGTGAGCCAGTCCTGGGTGGCCTGGAGGGGCCCTTATATTTGAAGATAAACTGCACAGGGCTTGCCCTGTGCCCCTGGAACCTCTGGGCCCCTGAATATATCATGGACTGTCACCCCCTGATGCTGCCCTGCCAGTAAGTCTCCAGTAAAATAACGGCAGAGATTTCCCATTAAACCTAATTTAAAACGCAAGGTGGTTGGATGTTCTATTGTCATCATCACTTCTATAGCACTCCAACCAGTCCATCACTCTCACCTTGCAGTCTATCACTCTCACCTTGCAGTCCATCCCTCTTACCTTAACGTCCATCACTCTCATCTTGAACTTGAAGCCCATCACTCTCACCTTGCAGCCCATCACTCTCACCTTGCAGCCCATCACTCTCACTTTGCAGTCCATCACTCTCACCTTGCAGTCCATCACTCTCACCTTGCAGTCTATCACTCTCACTTTGCAGTCCATCACTCTCACCTTGCAGTCCATCCCTCTCACCTTAAAGTCCATCACTCTCATCTTGAACTTGAAGCCCATCACTCTCACGTTGCAGCCCATCACTCTCACTTTGCAGCCCATCACTCTCACCTTGCAGTCCATCACTCTCACCTTGCAGTCCATCACTCTCACCTTGCAGTCCATCACTCACCTTGAAGCCCATCACTCTCACCTTGCAGTCCATCACTCTCACCTTGCAGTCCATCACTCTCATCTTGCAGTCCATCACTCTCCATCACTCACTCTCACGTTAACCCTTTCGCTGCTGAGCCATTTCACGCCTCTGTGCTGAGCTCATTTTTACCGGTTTCGCTCATCATGTTTAATCGCGTTTTGAAGCCATATTTTAATATATGACCCAGATATATTATATATTGTTCTTTCCGGCAGACTCGGCAGATTCATAATATATCATTATTGTATGTATACATCATGTCCTGTCTGTATATTATAGCAAAAAAATGCAATAAAATTAGAATTTTTAATAATTTACAATGTGTAAAGTGTTTTTTTTCACATTTTAACATGCGAGCGTTTGCGGTTATATTTTATATGAGTTGCACTTGTTAAAAAAATTAGAAATGGGGACTCGTTACATTTTTTTGGGGGTAAATTACGCGATTTTTAACAAACGCATCCCATACAAACATCGTTAGTGCAGCATCATTGTTCACATTATAATTGAAATGGGAACAATATTGCTGCATTAACAAAACAAAAAAAAACTCCACCATTGGTGGCAGCTAGGGGTTAACTCCAGAACTGACGTCATCGCGCTATGCATCCAAGATGTCAGCCCGCAACGGGGTGGCCAGCAATCGGCCGGAATCCCGGACGTTTGCTGCCTCCTGTGCTAGGACGCGCTCAGCGCGTCCATAGCACAGGAGCAGCACTTGGCAGGACGCGCTGAGCGTCCTTAGCAGCCAAGTGGTTAAAGTCCATCACTCTCACCTTGCAGTCCATCCCTCTCACCTTGCAGTCCATCACTCCCACCCTGCAGTCCATCACTCTCACCTTGCAGTCCATCACTCTCACCTTGCAGTCCATCACGCTCACCTTGCAGTCCATCACTCTCACCTTGCAGCCCATCACTCTCACCTTGCAGCCCATCACTCTCATCTTGCAGTCCATCACTCTCCATCACTCTCATCCTTGCAGTCCATCACTCTCATCTTGCAGTCCATCACTCTCCATCACTCTCATCCTTGCGGTCCATCACTCTCACCTTGCAGTCCATCTCCTCCTGTTTCCACCCCCAACCCTTCTAGATTGTAAATTCCCGCGGGAATAGGGCCCTTATTTCCTCCTGTGTTGGTTTGTCAAATGTTCCTCAGTCTCACTGTATTGTACCATTTGTTCAGCACTGCAGAATATGTTGGCGCTATATAAAGAATAATAATAAATAGCGCCAATAGTTTCCGCAGAGCTGTACAATCTAGAGAGGGGAATCCGACCCCTTCACTACGAATCACTTTTTGTTGAAAAAATACAACATCCATTCGGATCCCGGGTTGCATGGTTAATTAAATATAGGGTTAAATAGCAATTTTGCATAAAAATTGCGATTCTGAGCCTTAAATGGTTCCAAGGGAACGGCGATGCAATTGCTTGCAGATAGACTAGGCTTAGGGGACCATTGAATACCATTAGAACGTGCCTTTAAGTATTTTTTAGTTTGCTTTATTTTATTGGCCATTATAAAATGCTTTCTCTCCTACGAGAAAATGACTGCGCGTTATTATTTCAGCGCGCAGAGAGTCACCGCCGGAGAGCTAGGCTGCGCAACTTCTGGGTGATTATATAATTGTCTCGGCGCAATAGCCTCCTTTTCAATAATCAGAATTCCGGGTAACACCACAATTTGTGTAATCAGAGTTATATTACAGGTTGTTATTACGGGAACATTAATACATGTGGAGTGTTATTGCAAATTGCATCTGTAATGAAACTTGTTCCGTCCTGAAAGATGTAATTTTACTGCGGCGTAAAAGCGTTTTGTTTCACGGAAGCGCCGAGAGCGGACACGGCTAATGTTTGGTTTCAACGTGGGCTTTTTCAGCAACCACATACGATATGATCCGGGATCCTTCCTTAACCCCTTCTCTACCTAGTGATTTTCCAAAAAAAAAAACATTGTCAGAAACAAGAGTTTTTTTTTGTAAAAATCATTTTTATTTAAAGTAATAAATGTTTGAGTTTATACCCAATGTGTTTCTTACTGTACATAACCTATTTTTATCCAGTAGATGGCGCCATCTCATGCCAAATTGAGTTAGAGGCTTGAGCAGCTGTTCTATTTTCTTCTATTTCTCCCTGCGCCGGCTGCTGAAAGCCCGATGTTTCAGAGCATTCGGCAGCTGGTTTTACAGTTTTAGCTCTTTGGGCATTATGTCCACATGGCTAAAACTATGCGGACACCTTCTGCAGCCCAAAAGCAAACGAAATTCGTTTGCAGCAAATGCTTTTGGGCTGCAGATCAGCATACCGAGATAACTCGATATCGGGTCACCAGATGGTGCCTTTGAAGCCCGAGAGATCTCGATATCAGTAGTTTTTAGGGGTTAAAACACAATTGCTAATATAATAAAATATATAAATAAATAGAAGAGCCTAGATCTTTTTCTCCCCTGATGGCACAGCGGGCTTATTCCAAGATGGCAATGCCAGGATTCATCGGGTTCAAATTGCGCAAGAGTGGTTCAGGGAGCATGAGACATCATTTTCACACATGGATTGGCCACCGCACAGTCCAGATCTTAACCCCATTGAGAAGCTTTGGGATAATGTGCTGGAGAAGACTTTACGCAGCGCCGCGGCTCTCCATCATCAAAACAAGATCTTGGCCACAAATTAATGCCACTCTGGACGCGAATAAATGCTGTGACATTGCATGAGCTTATCGACACGACGCACTGGCGAATGTGTGCTGGGATCATATCGAAAGGCGCCAACCAAATATTACAGCATGTGACTATTTACTTGGCCAAGCAACGGGGGGGGGGGTGTATGTGTGTATATCCTATATAATAAAATGGTTTGTGTCCGTCGCCATCGCGGGATGCGCGTGCACCCTCGGCTGCGATCTGGGGATATCATGGAGCAAAGCAAAGGAATTGTTGTCCGCCGAAAACAAACTTTGTTATCAAACAGGCTCCAGAATGCGCCTTTGAGTTTTCAGCACCTCGGACAGGTCATTCGAGGTGCTGAGGCTGTTCAGACAGCTCGGGATCCCAGCTGTATTATCAAACATGTAGCAGCGTCTGTCAAATCCGCTTACGGTCACTAAAATGCATCAAAACTTTATTAACATGTAGACAGTAGCATCAAGCCGCGGAGAGGCCAACGACGCAACACAATCCAAGAACAGAACATGCACTCAGTCTCCAAAAATGTCATGTTTATTGGAAATTAACGGCAACGTTTTTGGCCCTACATAAGCATTTTTCACACCTGAGGCTTGAGGAAGACTCCCGTAGAGCCAAAACGTTGTCAGCCTTGTGTTCATACACATAACATATATATATTTTTATTATTATTATTTTTTATTCGAAACCTGCCTTTTTTTTTTATCACACGAGCTAAAAAACATCTGGTAACGTGCACAAAAGTGATTTTTGGTTAATTTATAATGGGCATGTAAACGTATAAGCCCCCGGCCTGGCAGATCCTACACTAACCACACTGCGTTTGGATTGAAATATGCGTTAACTACTTGGGTGAACGTTAACGCTCACGCAGGTGAGCGCTAACGTTAGCACCAAGGATGTAATGTGGCCCAATATATTTAAAAATAGACAAGAAAAGGTCCTTGTAGAACATTCAGGTGATTCTAGGTTGGGCTGTTTGGGAGGAATATCTGGGAATCCTTCCTGATGATGTAGACTGTAATTAGGGGATCCTCTCAATCTGATTTTTATGTATTTTTTCATTTTAGGTGATTTTTTTCCACTTTTGTCTCTTGTCACATGCTGCTCCTCCTCTTCGGATCAGGGAGTCCCGAACCCGGACGTCCATGGGGCTTTTCTGCCCAATTTGCGCCCTAATGTTACCTGAGTAGCATAATAAAATCAAATTGCGCACCGCAACGGGACTTGCAAAACTTTGTATACGTGGGTTCAGTAGCGCCTGCGCAGAACGATGGATCGGAGCTGGGCGTGCATTTACAGATCAGACCTATCGCTGCCGGTGTTCTGCCCAGGCAGCGAACTTGCCAAATTAGCGAACCCGCATCACCGGAAGTAACGCGGATCAGTTGTTGTCCATATCCGCTATGGGAAAAACAGCGAACCCTCCACACTGTGCATGTGCGCTGACGTCACCACACGCCTCTAGCTACACATCAGTGTGTTTAGAGGCAGTGGTGAAAAATCAGCGAACCGACAGGAACGCGCATGCGCACTGACGTCACAACATACTTTGAGGCTCGTGTCAGACGAGCGCACTGCAGAGTGGAAGGAACGTCCGTGAGAGCTGACGTTCCTTCTACTCTCCGCTGCCGCTGTGTACGCTTTGCAGCACATCAACGGAGAGCTTCGCTACACGGACGCTTGATGCGCGCGCAGTTCGTGCGCTCGCACAAGCGTGTGATCGGCCCCATCGCTGCATCACGCGGCTGCGATGGGCGCCGGTAAGTGCGGGCGCACTAGGTGCACTCGTCTGACACGAGCCTTAAACACACCAGGGTGTGTTTATAGGTATGTGGTGACGTCAGTGCACATGTGCGTTCCTGACGGTTCGCTGATTTTCCCATAGCGGATATGGGAAACAGCTGATCGGTGATGCGGGTTTGCTAATTTTCAAGATCACTGCCTGGGTAGAACACCGGTCAGAGACAGCTCGCCATCGTGGTTGGTCTCCATGGTGTTGGCACGCTCCCTGCATGCCGACATCACTAGTAACCCAACCAAGTTGAAATTCTCCAGCTGCTGTTGATGCTGGGTGGGGGAAACTTCATCCAGATCCGTGGAGTGGGGAAGGGGCCTGCCCTCATCCTGATCCGTGGAGTGGGGAGGGGGCCTGCCCTCATCCTGATCCGTGGAGTGGGGAGGGGGCCTGCCCTCATCCTGATCCGTGGAGTGGGGAGGGGGCCTGCCCTCATCCTGATCCGTGGAGTGGGGGCCTGCCCTCATCCTGATCCGTGGTAGTGGGCCTGCCCTCACCTGATCCGTGGAGTGGGGAGGGGGCCTGCCCTCATCCTGATCCGTGGAGTGGGAGCCTGCCCTCATCCTGATCCGTGGAGTGGGGAGGGGGCCTGCCCTCATCCTGATCCGTGAGTGGGGCCTGCCCTCATCCTGATCCGTGGAGTGGGGGCTGCATCCTGATCCGTGGAGTGGGGGCCTGCCCTCATCCTGATCCGTGGAGTGGGGGCCTGCCCTCATCCTGATCCGTGGAGCGGGGGCCTGCCCTCATCCTGATCCGTGGAGCGGGGGCCTGCCCTCATCCTGATCCGTGGAGTGGGGGCCTGCCCTTATCCTGATCCGTGGAGTGGGGGCCTGCCCTCATCCTGGCCACTTTAATAATAATGTAACGTGGACGGGGTGAGTAAGCGTGGTCCGTTAAGCATAACAATGGAAACAATGACTCACTTTGGAGGAACCACCCTGAGCAACCGATCCACGCATGTGAAACCATTAGGTCACAGAACTGATACAATATGGCAGCGAATAATCCCTGCGGTGCCAGGAAAAACTACTTGGAATATCAAGAGGGGCGATTATACATTACAAAGCAGACATCCAGTCACATTTTGTGTTCAACAGGAATAAGGTTTTGGAATTAGTTCCCATTTGTCAGAATCCCTGGGCGTTCCCAAACACTTCATTACGCAAATAACGCCCTGCAGTACATAGGAGCCATATGACATCAATGAAGCTACTGCATCCGGCCAGGTTTTCCCGAATATACAGGGCGTCCATAAAGTCTCTTTACAATTTCAAACATTTATTCCAAAGGCAAATGAAAACTATTACAAAATGAGACGTACATGTTTAAGTTTTTTTTGCCTCATTTAATACACCTCTATATGGGCGCCATTAGTTGCATGAAGCACATCAAGTCGGTGCTGGATTTCTTGCCATGTTGGCTGTAGCTTCCCCTCATCAATGGTGGCATCAGTGATCCTCTGCTTTAGATGAATGTGTGGTGTGGGATCATGTGCAATCGAATCATTGGTCCGTTTTTCTTCGGCGAGACATCAATTACTGCAAATGTTACCTTGACCTTTTGACTGAATACGTGGCACCACAACTACATGACCTTCAACCAACCAGAAGCTGACGTGGCAGGGTGCATGTGGGCTGGGTGGGAAGAAGGAGCAAGAAATGTACAGAAATGTACAGTGAGGAATCAGGATTCTCTAAATTAATGTGTTTTCAGAGACTTCTTGAAGGACTGGGGAGATGGTGCAAGGGAGGGAGTTCCATAGAAAGGGAGCAGCTTTCAGTAATGTGAGGGGTTTTTAGCAATTCGATTAACAACACAAATCATGCTTTTTTGTAAATATAGAGAATTTTATTTGTAAATATAGAGAATTTGTCTTTGAGTTTCACTTGAACGTGCACGCATTGCCTGCTGGGAAATCACTGGTTAATATTCATCATGGGCTGAGTCAGGGTCTCCCGTGTAAATGTGATCTTACTTTGGAGAGCAGCTCTTTACATCCTGCAGCCATAGAGTTGCCACATCGGCTGTGTTTTCCAGAACAAATAATTCATTCTTTTGATGGATAGTGCATGAAAAATGCCACCCCGCAGCATGTAGAATGCCTCCCCGCAGCACATAGGAGAGTAAAAAAGGATTCCCAGGTGACCTGCCTTAACTTTCTTCCTGCAGCATATGAATTATACATGTTGCAGGGCTGCCCTTTTCCCTAGGCTTGCCAGATCGGCCATGATTTCCTTGACACATATTACCATTTCATTCAGAGGGGAACACAGGGAGAAGTGCTGCCCTGCAACATGTATAATGTATATGCTGCAGGAAGGAAGTCAAGGCTGCTCACCTCTTTGATTTCTTAACTGCGGCAATATGAGTTATACATAATGCAGGGTGGCATTTTTCACGCCCTGCCCATCAGCATGAATAAATTGTACGTGTCCAGGAAAACATGGCCGACCTGGCAACTCTTACTTTTCCCTCTGCTCCCCCTCTGCATGAATCAGTAATATGTGTCCAGGAAAACATGGCAACCCCACTCTGCCCCAACATGGCAGTGATCAGAGACTCCGCTGGAAGCCGGTTCATTAACATACGCTTAGATCCACCCGGTCCATTCATCGTTACGGTTTCACAGTTTGCAGGTACAGGGGCCACGTCCTCCATGGAGCCATTAATGAGCCCACCAGGTCACATCCTCAGGTTACAGACTTTATCCATAAATGACATGACTCGATCGGGGACAACGCCGTTTTTCCAATAACCGTCTTTTTTGAAGTGCGAACCAATTATCAACGCGTTGGCCTCAATGTATTTCTCCACATTGTCCACAGTCACCCCGGAGCCGACGAGGACGGGAACCTTAACAGAGCGCTGGACCTCTGGGAGATGACAAAGAAAAATCAGAATTATTTTTAATGATATCAAACACTTTGGCCCCTATTACATACCTCGCGCATTTGGTTTTACGTTCCTCGCGCATTTGGTTTTACGTTCCTCGCGCATTTGGTTTTACGTTCCTCGCGCATTTGGTTTTACGTTCCTCGCGCATTTGGTTTTACGTTCCTCGCGCATTTGGTTTTACGTTCCTCGCGCATTTGGTTTTACGTTCCTCGCGCATTTGGTTTTATGTTCCTTGCGCATGCGCAAAAAACCCTTTGCGCTGAACGTCGTATTACTACGTTCGCGCAAACGATGCGCGTTTTCGTTTAACGCGGATGGACCTGCGCGAGCGTGATGAACTGTGAGCATCCTATACTTATCATTGTGAGCGCAAATTCTTTCGTGCGCTGGTACGCGGATGGTATTCCAATCGATGCGCATCTTTTTACAAACGATGTTTGCGCGCATAATGTTAACGTCTTTGAAAAGCTGGTGGTAACTGCAAATCTGAGTTTCTGGCCGAAACGAAAAACACAGTCACGAAAAAAAAAATACAGCAAAGTTACACATTTTACACATACCCAAAAAATAAAATTGTGAATTTGTGCGTGTTTTTTTTTATTGCTGCAGCATATCTTCTCCATTCTGATTGGCTGAATCCGGTGAAAAAAACAGTCCGCACACTGTTTTACGTGCGCTACGTTACTGCGCGTATTACTCTTCGTTTGGCGCATCGTTTTTACGAACGTTATTTCCGGACGGATGAGAAAATGCGTTCGGATCGGAATACCACCGTTAATTTTCACGCGATAACGCTTAACGCTGTGCGCAAAAATATTTGCGCTGCGCGGACGAATTTGCGCGAAGAATGTAATAGGGGCCTATGATTTTCCAAACTTTCCTTCAGATTATTCAGTTATTTCCTAAATTGTTCCTGGTGAAATGTTTCACTCGACTTGGAACAGGGTTAAACAAGAGTTGACCACGGTTGAGAACCACTATCCTACAGGCCAGCTCTTCTGGGCTCACCTGAGCCTAAAATTGCTTTGCCGATGCTACAACCTAGATCAGAGTCTTCCAACCCTGTCCTCAGGTCCCTCTAACAGGACAGGCTTTAAGGATCACCTTGGGGAAATGCAGACTGAATCCTGCAATCACTGAGCAGCAAATTATATCACCTGTGCTGCGCTTCACGTATCCTGCAAACCTGGCCTGTGAGGGGGAGCTGAGGAGCAGAGATAGAGAACTACGGTCACATAAGACAGCAGGAAGTATAACAGGTCCTCTTTTCCAGGGGCCAATCCCGCCCCCCAAAATGTACCTCTTAGATCTTTCGGATCTGCCTCTTCTCCGGTTGCGACTCCGGTTAATATGACGCCATCGGCCAGGAAGAATTCGGCTGCCTTTGCCGTCTCTGACACGGAGACGTCTGCCGTTAATGAATGGGAACTGCAATAAAAACATTAAATAAATAAAAACACAAATGGAATCTTCAGCAAAGACAAATAAAAGGTCACAATAATCTCCGCGGCAGACGCGGAGATGTCACATTTTTATAAGTTATATTATATTCTTTTTTACGGATCTATTGGTTTGTAAAGCTGCGGCGATAACAGATCAAAACGAGCAGCCGCGATGCTCACCGAGACTGAAAATTACCGCTAATGCACTCACGTGTAGAAAACGGCAAAAAGCGGGAAGGCCGTTAAACGTCATGTCATCAAAGAGCAGCGATGGAGAACCATGGCACTCTGGGGGGCACTATCAGCTGCCCTCGCTAAAACCGGAACACAAAGGGGAAAAATTTGCTTCCCTTAGCGTCCTGGTTTCCCCAGCAGATCGCGGGACGGGCGCCGAGTCCGGCAGCCTGCCCCTTAGCGATCGCTAAGCTTGCGGATGCTGTGGGCAGCGCTACAGCTGCATCCTCTCCATAGGACTCCATGGAGGATCACATGACTGGCAGGATCTCACCTCTTGGGAGATCCTGCTGGTCGGCGGAGTGATCGTGGAGGGAGACAGGAGGACTTTCTTCCCCCAGTCTCTCTCTGCTCCCGGCGGCCAGATGCAGCGGATCGGGCCGCCGTTCTCGCCGCGGGATGAGAGGTGAGGATGTGATATTTGGGGGGTTTTGAGCTGCAGGTAATGGGTTCTGCAGCAGCGCAATCTACCATTACCTGCGCCTCTGAGCTGGTGGTAACTTTTTTGTTAGGACCAAGTGATCCCAACGCTAGTTAATCTGTGCTTTCACTTTGCGCTCCCCATGTTAGGTATAAGAGCGCAAAGTACAGTAAACTCGCGCTACGAATCGCAAATTAACGAGCGCTAACGAGTTTTTTAACCCGTTAGCGATTCGAAGGCAATGTGGATGCAGCGCTATGACCTCCTTTAAGCTAGCGCTAACGCTGATGCTAGCGTTAGCTTGAAGGAGGTGATAGAGCCCTGGATGTTTCTGAACTACATGTCCCATGATGCTTAGTCACACTTCTAGATTTCTAAGCATCATGAGACATGTAGTTCAGAAACATGTGGGGTGCCGAGGTTTGCCGTGACCATTCTAGAGCCCCGATACATATATATTGCTAAATGTGGCATCCAGCAGAATCAGACACACAAAACCTAGAAAGAAAGCAAAAATATTAGAGGGTGTGATGACGCCACACACAAAGCAAAGCCCACAGTTGTTGAAGATGTCACAAAATGTCTCGCACGCTCTGACCTGTGCTTCTTCTTAATGTCGGCAAAGATCTGAACGTGCTCAGCACCGATCAGCCTGCGATATCTCAGCAGGTCTCCCGCGCATGCGTTCACGATGCCTTCATCAGCCACGTGAGAGAATACAAAGCCCTCCGCTCGGATGAAATCCAAACCTACGTAAAAAAAAATTAAATACAGATCTATAAAAAGGGGTGCCGGACAAAATCCCTACAGCCAGGTTCCCTAATGCCAACATCCCGACGGCCAACTTCCAGACAGAACAAGTGCCGGACATACCAAGTTCCCTACACGGTCAATTTCCAGACATCCATAATCCCAGCGGCTAACCCTAATACTAACACTCTAACCCTAGATTTAGGGGGGGTTAGGGCTAGGTTTAGGGGGGTTAGGGCTATGTTTAGGGGGGTTAGGGCTAGGTTTAGGGGGGCTACGGTTAGATTGAGGGGGTTAGGGTTAGATTTAGGGGGGTTAGGGCTAGGTTTAGGGGGTTATGGCTAGATTTAGGAGGGTTAGGGCTAGGTTTAGGGTGGTTAGGGTTAGGGCTGGGTTTGGGGTGTTAGGGTTAGGTTTAGGGGGTTAGGGTTAAGGGTAGGTTTAGGGGGTTAGGGCTAGGTTAGGGGGCTAGGGTTAGATTTAGGGGGGTTAGGGCTAGGTTTAGGGGGGTTAGGGCTAGGTTTAGAGGGGTTAGGGCTAGGTTTAGAGGGGTTAGGGCTAGGTTTAGGGTGGTTAGGGTTAGGGCTGGGTTTGGGGTGGTTAGGGTTAGGTTTAGGGGGGTTAGGGTTAAGGATAGGTTTAGGGGGTTAGGGCTAGGTTTAGGGGGCTAGGGTTAGATTTAGGGGGGTTAGGGCTAGGTTTAGGGGGTTATGGCTATATTTAGGAGGGTTAGGGCTAGGTTTAGGGTGGTTAGGGTTAGGGCTAGGTTTAGGGGGCTAGGGTTAGGTTTAGGGGGGTTAGGGTTAGGTTTAGGGTGGTTAGGGCTAGGTTTAGGGGGGTTAGGGCTAGGTTTAGGGGGGTTAGGACTAGGTTTAGGGGGTTAGGGAGTAGGGTTAGTGTTAACCGCTAGGATTTTGGATGTCTGGAAGTTGCCCCTCAGGGTGTTGTCTGTGTAGGGAACCTGGTTGTAGGGATTTCGACCCAAACCCATATAAAAAAATATCAACAGTCACGAGATTCAGATTTAGCCACTAGAAGCTGCCTGCTCTCTGAATAGCCGAATGGCCACGAAATGTCACCATACGGGGAAATTCCTTGTTCGGTGACATTTTTATGCCAGATTATCTCTCTGATTAACCCCGAAAATCAATCAGGCTACACGAGGGCCGCAGACCTCACCCCTTAATCTAGCAGAGGAAAATGTGTGAGCAATCAGAGTAATTGATGTTTGCGTGGATCATGGTAAAAGGCAGGAGCTTCTAGGATAATGATTTGAGGCTTCAGGAATAATGGGATTAGAAACAATGATCAGCTCAGGGAGCGCTGAGATAAGGAGACAATGGAAGAGGAGTAAACGCAGAGGTGGCTCATGATGTGACTTTAAACCATTATAGACCCTGCAGAGATTGGAGACCATTAATGAGATAAGAGAAACAATAGGGGAGAGAGACAAGATACATACAGGGTTATTCAAAGAGCTCCGAATGGCTGCCGAAAGGAAACCGAATGCTGAAATAAAGTGTTCGGTTACCTTTCCTGGCCATTTGACTATTCAGAGAGCAGGCAGTTTGCTAAATCCTGGCGAATTGCCTGCACATACGGTGCCGGTTCGGTGTCTGTTCGAGGGCAGTGAAAACCCCATAGAGAAACAATGCTTCGTCTATTCAGAGAACAAAAACCAGCAGGGAAAAGTTGCCGAATTGCCCTGCCATTCGGTGGTTTAATTCGGCAGGTTTATTCAGGTGAATCCAATAGGCTTCAATGTTAAAAATATTCCTGTTTTAATTCAATATCTAATTTTATTTTGTAGTAAAAAGTCTCTTTATTTATAGATTTTTTAGGCATTTTTGGGGATTCTTTTTGCAAAAAAAATTTCCTTTTTTCTTTTTAATTGTTTTCTTTTTTCTGTAACAGCCCTCTTTATTATCATTCATTGGATCTTATATGTAAATTTCAGACATTTTCGCTCAGTAGTTTCTTTGCAAACAGCGTTTCACTTTTCAAACATTCAAGCGTACTTTTTTTTTTCCCACTCCATTCGTCTGCGGTGTCGGGTTTTTCCGGCGGCTGCTCTGCGCTGTGATCGGCTCATGCTCGGGTTTCTCCGACGTCTTCGGCGGGGCTAATCCAGATGTTTTTGCGGATTTCGGTGTGCGTTCGCGTGGGTTTGCGGCGGCTTTTCCCTACACTACGACAGCCCTGTGGTGCTTGCTGAATACACCGCATGGTCGCCGAAATGGGATCGCCAAATCGCACCGAATTGAAGAGAACGAAAAGTCACCGAACGTGCGGTGACTTTTCGATTCTCTTTGAATAACCCTGATTGAATTGGTCTGAACAGGAGACACAATGCAAAAGCTAAGGACGACATGGATGGGGGACACTGATACGGCGTGAAGTGGTTATTCACTAACCTCCAAATTGGCCCCGAATTGCACGAGATGGTGAATTTCACCGTTCGGAGCAATTTTGGGCCAAAGCATCTATTCACTAGCTCAGTCAAATACTACCGAATTGACAGCAAAATGTGTTCCAATTCGCCGGCACCGAAACTGCTACATAGAAGACTATCGTGTGTTCTATTTACAGAACTCCGAACTGCACCAAAAATTCCGCCAAGAAATGTAATATCTTTTTAAAAAGATTTAAAAAATAAATGTTTATTCTTTTCATTTTTTTTGCAAAAACTCTATTATTTTAAACACTAAACACTTGTATTTTATTTTATTTTTTAGACGACATTCTTGGTTTTCTTGTCTTTTAAATTTGTAACCAACTTTTTTTTTTTTTTTTTACACAACCTTTTTTTATTATTTGGACACGTTTTATTGGTTTATACTCTTATTAGGATATTAGGACTCTTCCTTTTTTTTTTCCAGTTCGTTGGAATTCGCCGATGCTTATTCGGCGGCTATTGCCACTGTTCTCTTTTTTTTGCTGACATCTGATAACCGCTTCGGTGACTCTAATGTAGCCAAAATACGGTGACCATTCGCTAAATAGGGAATTCACCTTATGAAATGAAATCACCGAAATGTGGCGAAATGCAAAGCACCGAAATTGCACGCAATATCAGTGCTTTGTGAACAGATCCTTCAGAAGATGAAAAAGAGACGCGGGGCCATAAAATCGAGGGTATTTAAAACTGGCATTAAGAAAAGAACGTATAAGTTAATTTTTGAGTACAGGGGGGACATAAGTGATTTGGGGGGGGGGGTGACCTGCAAAGTACAACACCTGATAAATGACAGTAGCTGATGGAAATAGGGGGATGTGAAGAGTAAGAGATATGATACAAGCGGTAATTCTTGCAAATGTCTAAGAAATTCCAAAAAGTTGGCAAAAACAAGGGGCACCATTCCTTTCTATAACGGGGAATCTCTGAGCCTGCCGATTTCCCTGTAACATCCTCAGGTTAAAGTGTTAGCTCAGCACCTCGCCCCGGAACGCAGCGCAAGCCGCTGGGATACTTGCAGTGGCGCTTTCCGCGCCCCTGCGAGTATCACCACATAGAGTCCGTAGGACCCCATGGAGGATTGCGCTTCCAGGCCTCGAGCCCTGCGAGATCGCACAGCGCAGCAATCGGGGAGGGAGACTGGGGACTATTTGTTGGATCCGGCCAACGTTCTCGCTGCAGGATGAGTTTCGGATTCATTGGGGGAGGGGGTTTCAGGGGGTGCTCCATGATTTAGCAAATACGGAATCAGTTAGCGCCAGCTTTTAGGTGCCGATAAAATTTAGGCTTTGCATCGCTGTGATAATTAGAGCTAGCACTTTGTAATACCTTACTTATCGAAATGCTAATTACTGATTGCGCTTCCCATGTTAAGTATAGGATGCGTAAAGTACAGTCAGCTAGCGCAAAACATGATGCGCTAACCAATTACTAATGGGGTAGCGTCTGGAATGTAATATGGGGGCATGCGTTAACGTCACTTATCTTGGCGCTAACGCTCACACATCCAGATGCTAACGTTAGAGCCAACTATAGAATAGTGCCCAAGGGTTGTGAGGGCCCTGAGAATGGCCAACCAAACACCAAGGTTTGTGGGGCCCTGAGAATGGCCAACCAAACACCCCAAGGTATGTGAGGGCCCTGAGAATGGCCAACGAAACACCAAGGTTTGTGAGGGCCCTGAGAATGGCCAACCAAACACCCCAAGGTTTGTGAGGGCACTGAGAATGGCCAACCAAACACCCAAGGTTTGTGAGGGCCCTGAGAATGGCCAACCAAACACCCAAGGTTTGTGAGGGCCCTGAGAATGGCCAACCAAACAACCCAAGGTTTGTGAGGGCCCTGAGAATGGCCAACCAAACACCAAGGTTTGTGAGGGCCCTGAGAATTGCCAACCAAACAACCCAAGGTTTGTGAGGGCCCTGAGAATTGCCAACCAAACACCCCAAGGTTTGTGAGGGCCCTGAGAATGGGAAACCAAACACCCCAAGGTTTGTGAGGGCCCTGAAAAGCGCCAGACACCAAGGTTTGTGAGGGCCCATAAAAGCACCAGACACCAAGGTTTGTGAGGGCCCTGAGAATGGGCAAACACCAGAAGGCTTTTTGAGGGCCCTGAAACGAGGATTGTGAGAGTCCATGATACTGATCATGGAATTGTTTTACCATGTTAGCTCCCCCAACCAGCACATCACAGTGCAGCTACCTCTGCACCCACAGAAAACAAACCAGGGTACCTTGCCCTGCCTCGTCTTAATTCACGGCTCTGTATATCACGTGCTGCAGACGTTTCATTCAGAATGCCGCAAGGACCTTCAAGAAAAGCAACGACGGTGCCTCTGCAGGTTACGGTAAGTTAGGAAGACATGTGCCTTTAGCACTGCACCCCAAGATGTGCAATGAACGTGCATGAAGGATCGATCATATCTGATCTTTCCAATAACACCCCGGCACAAAACGTGATACTGCAAAGGGCGTGGAGAAGAAACTGGAGCAGGACACCTGTTGAAAAAACCCCCCACAGGGGTCCCTATCCATAACTGGGATGTGTATTGGAGCCTTCTCATTCATGTGGGAACCAAAGCCCAGGTTTAAGGAGGTCTGGGTGACGGACAAAAGGGGAACGTGTCCAAGGTTAAGAAACAAAAGAAAAAACACCACTCCAGGGCATAATGCGCAAAATCGGTGGGCGAGGGACACATCTCCGAGTGAGGAAAAATGGCAGAGAATCAATAGGTCTGGTAACCAGTGGTGGTCAACCCATGGAGCTCCAGACTGTTTGGCATTTAAAAGACATCTACATGGCAGGTTCCCACCTTCCATTAGCATTTCAATTCAATCCAAGGTTCCTCCAGGTAGACTCCCCTGATTTAATTAGGAATTTATGTACGTCTAATTGGATTTTGTGATGAAGACATTCAGATACTATGGAGGTCCTGGGCGTGGAGGTGTACATGCGGAAATGTGTATTGGGCCTTTTGGAAATAGGGAGTGTGTTCTCTATCATGTAAATGCCTAACATACAAGTAAATATTAACATTCAAAAAGGACACCAGACGTCCAGGATCAAGTAGGTCAAAGGGGGGGGGGGAGTTAATTAGGAATCTGGGGGGGTTTCAGCCCAGATCAGCCTTTTAGTTTTTTTAAAGCTCGAAAAAAAATCAAGGCTGAGCGTTTCGCTCAGGTTACAGAGTAATAGGTTTGGATCGGCCATGTTTTCCAGGACACACATGATTTATTCACGCTGATGGGCAGTGCATGAAAAATGCCACCCTGCAGCATGTATAATCCATACGCTGCAGGTAAGAAATCAAAAAGGAATCCCAGGTGACCTGCCTTCATTTCCTTCCTGCAGCATATGAATTATATATGCTGCAGGGCAGCACTTACACCCGTGCTCCCCCTCTGCATGAAATAGTAATAGGTGTCCAGGAAAACATGGCCGACCTGGCGACTCTACACAGTAAATGCGCCTGAACCCGTTGCTTTTCTTTAGAATGTTTCTATAAGGGTTTAGGACATCCTGGGGTACGGGAGTACCCTGAAATTTATGCCATTCCAGATTGGCCACGTTTTCCTGGACACACATTACTATTTCAAGCAGTGAAAAGTGCTTCCCTGCAACGTGTATAATTCATATGCTGCAAAAAAGGAAATCAAGGCAGGTCGCCTGGTATTCCTTTTTGATTTGTTACATGCAGAGTATGGATTATACATGCTGTGGGGTGGCATTTTTCATGCACTGCCCATCAGCGTGAATATACTTTGTGTCCAGGAAAACATGACCGATCCGGGAATCCTAATTCCAAGTGCATCTTTTGCGTGCGCCTCTGTCTTAGCTGGTACAAATACAGACATTGTGATTGGGCAAAACGCGAGCGAACCCCTGAAATCTGGCCAACATGTCAAACATTGGTCACATTGTAGGGGACAAATTTTCGGATGGAATTATGCAAGACTGGTCTGATTTATGATAGATCCCTTCCTGAATTCAGTATATTCTGGGATTCAATGGATGACGGCAGTTTATTGATCCAGATAAGACTTTTTTTGACCACCAGCGATAACAAAATACTCAGAGACATGAGCCTTTTTCAGCCTATACAAGTATGTATCAGTGTAAGTGAAGGTGAATGGCACCTTGACACATGGAGTTTTACCTAGACCAGTGGTACGCAACCGCCGTCCTCAAGTACCCCCAACAGGCCAGATTTTAAGGATCATCTTGGGGAAATGGAGACTGAATCCTGCAATCACTGAGCAGCAAATCAGATCACCTGTGCTGTGCTTCACATATCCTGCAAACCTGGCCTGTTGGGGGAACCTGAGGACCAGGGTTGGAGACCACTGACCTAGACCAATGAAGGCTAGACTTGGGCCCCAGTTGCGTCGTTACTATCCCATCGTTAAAGCGCACCTGTCATACCTAGAGGACGCCACCATATTGGTGATAGCAGTGGCACAGCAATCTGAGGTCCAGAGACGCAGACGTTCACCCGTCAGCAGAGCCGACCTGTGTGAGCCAGGCATTGTGCACTACAGCATGCTCGCGTTAAGTCTTACTGAGCATCATGGGATATGATGTTCAGAATCCTCTGGGGTACCGAGGGCAGCCATTGTTTTAAGGAAAGTACAAACGCACCAGTTACCTGCTGCAAGAGCCACCGCGAGGGCTTGCTTGTTGGCGCAGGAGAGGATCTGGACCCCAAGAGGTAGACGCGGACACGTCTGTCTGACAGCACTACAGACGCTGGCCATTACCGCCGTGATCTCCGGTCCAACGCACAGGGTGTACGGTATGTCATGCATATTCTCCACCATGATACCATCCTGTGAACCGAAATAATAACGTTACAACCGTTCACCTAGCAACAAAAAGCTCAGATCATTAAATATAATTCGCACTCACCCCTTTGGGAGCAACATTCAAAATACCGATTTATTAAGGAAGACGCGTTTAATCTGATCTACACGATCATTAATCTAAAACAAACTGGAGGGAATATAAGGAATGGCTCCTATGTAACGATAGGGGACTGTCGCTTTGTAATCGGGCCATAAGAATTTCCACTTTAATAAGAAACAACAGGAAACTCTGTCATTTTTGAGTTCTAAATGAGCATTTAACATTTTGTATTCACTTTTGGAGACTGAATTGGAAATATGGTTTCTATGGATCAGCAGCAATAGCAGAGGGGAATGACTGAAGCTGATGCTCAGAGTCTACAATGTATCATGTGGATAGATATGTTGCACTGACGGTATGCCGTGAATATACAAACAGGGTTATTCAAAGAGGATCGAAAAGTCACCGCACGTTCGGTGACTTTTCGTTCTCTTCCATCCAGCGCGATTTGGCGATCCCATTTCGGTGACCCTGGGGTGTATTCAGCAAGCACCACAGGGCCGTCGTAGTGCAGGGAAAAGTCGCCGCAAACCCGACGAAAACTCACTGCAAAACCGGCAAAAACATCTGGATTAGCCCTGCCGAAAACACCGGGAAAACCCGAGCAGGAGCCGATCACAGCGCAGAGCAGTCGCCGGAAAAACCCAGCGCCGCAGACGAATGGAGTTAAAAAAAAAAAAAAAAACTGTTCGCTTGAATGTTTGAAAAGTGAAACACTGTTTGCAAAGAAACTAATGAGCGAAAATGTCTGACATTTACATATGATCCAATGAATGATAATAAAAAGGGCTGTTACAGAAAAAACGATTAAAAATAAAATTTAAAAAAAAAAAAAAATTGCCCAAAAAAATACTGAAAAAAAATTAAAATATCCCAAAAAAATCTATAAATAAAGAGACTTTTTACTGCAGAATATTATAATCAACACTTTATTAGATATTAAGTTAAAACGGGAATATTTTTAACATTGAAGCCTATGGGATTCGCCTGAATAAATCTGCCGCATGAAGCAACCGAAAGGCAGGGCAATTCGGCAACTTGTCTGCTGGTTTTGTTCTCTGAATAGTCGAAGCATTGCTTCTCTATGGGGATTTCACTGCCCTCGAACAGGCACCGTATGTGCAGGTAATTCGCCAACATTTGGCGAATTGCCTGCTCTCTGGATAGCCGAATGGCCAGGAAAGGTAACCGAACGCAGCGACTTTTCCCTGCACTACGATGGCCCTGTGGTGCTTGCTGAATACACCCCAGGGTTACCGAAATGGGATCGCCAAATCGCGCTGAATGGAAGAGAACGAAAAGTCACCGAACGTGCGGTGACTTTTCGATCCTCTTTGAATAACTCTGTTTGTATATTCACGGCATACCGTCAGTGCAACATTTGGCGAATTGCCTGCTCTCTGGATAGCCGAATGGCCAGGAAAGGTAACCGAACGCTGATTTTCAGCGTTCGGTTACCTTTCGGCAGCCATTCGGATGTCTTTGAATAACCCTGAAAGTGATGTACGCTGGGTGTAGGACAGTTACTGTATGACAAGGATCGCCTCTGACATTAGTTTATCTTCTACAGGAGGAAAAGCGATGTAATATCACGCAGGATGTGAAGTCTACATGCTTTGGGACATCGTCCTCCATGTACAAGGCGAGCTATGCAGTGATACGTATACGGCATCCAGGAAAACATGGCGGATCTTCTGCTGCGGACCACAGAGAAACGCTGTATGTTCAGTACAAAGATAAGCAAATTTTGGGTGAAAAACGCATTTATTCTTACAATGCCAGCATTCTTGTAGACTTCAGCTTCTTGGCAAGCTTCTTCTATGATCTGGCCTACAGGTAACCTGCCGCCCGGAGTGCCTGGAATATGAGAAAGCCAGGGTTACCCGGGGGAGAAGAGGACAGACGTCACTTCTATTTTAATGACATACCAGGTAGTGCTCTCAAATGCACCATTCCAATGACAACAGACCGGAGTCTCCCGAAAACGTGCAAAAACACCATGATCTGAAATGTAGAAACAAGCAACTATAATAAAAAAATACAAAGCAATCGGTGGCATGGTTTGGGGATTTCTAATCACGCCGAGGGCATTAAATACAAATAAATAAACACAGAGGACACCTTTCTTCTGGATTTTGGGGTACAGATTAGTGTCTCTCCCAGCAGACCAGGATTTGGAAGACCTGACTAAGAATCCCTTGACCACTTTTCAACCATGAAACCAGTCGTGATGTTAAGATGCCTCGCAGAGTGAGAGTAAGGCTGGGGTCAGACGAGCGCACTATGTGCGCCCGTACCGCCGTGCCTTCTGGCGTCCGTCGCAGCGTTACGACAGGGGCCCGGCCACAGCTGGTGCGCGAGCACGAATTGTGCGCGCAACAACGGCCATGCAGCAAGCCTTCCCCGTGGAAGCGCGTTTCACGGGGCTGCGAAATGCGATCCTCCATAGGAGGATCGAGCTTTGCAACGGTGAGCACACTAACTGCACTCAGTGAGGCGGCCAGACGGGTGTCAGAGTGGAAACCATCTCCACTGTCATGGACGTTCCTTCCGCTCTTACTACCGCTCGTCTGACCCCAGCCTAATAGATGGGGGATATTAGGAAAGAGAGATCCGGGGGGCTTCTCAGGAAGGAGGAAAGTTCCGGCGGGGGGGGGGGCTGCTCAGGACCAGGGAGAGTTCCAAGGGGCTGCTTAGGAAGAGAAGGTCTTACAGGGTGGGGCTGCTTAGGAAGAGAAGGGGTTACGGGGGGCTGCTTAGGAAGAGAAGGGGTTACGGGGGGCTGCTTAGGAAGAGAAGGGGTTACAGGGGGCTGCTTAAGAAGAGAAGGGGTTACGGGGGGCTGCTTAGGAAGAGAAGGGGTTACGGGGGGCTGCTTAAGAAGAGAAGGGGTTACAGGGGGCTGCTTAGGGAGAGAAGGTGTTACAGGGGGCTGCGCAGGAAAGAGAAGGGGTTACGGGGGGCTGCTTAGGAAGAGAAGGGGTTACGGGGGGCTGCTTAGGAAGAGAAGGGGTTACAGGGGGCTGCTTAGGAAGAGAAGGGGTTACAGGGGGCTGCGCAGGAAGAGAAGGGGTTACAGGGGGCTGCGCAGGAAGAGAAGGGGTTACAGGGGGCTGCGCAGGAAGAGAAGGGGTTACAGGGGGCTGCTTAGATGGGGTTTGATAAGGGGTTACAGGGGCTGCTTAGGAAGAGAAGGGGTTACAGGGGGCTGCGCAAGAAGAGAAGGGGTTACAGGGGGCTGCGCAGGAAGAGAAGGGTTACAGGGGGCTGCGCAGGAAGAGAAGGGGTTATAGGGGGCTGCGCAGGAAGAGAAGGGGTTACAGGGGGGCTGTGCAGGAAGAGAAGGGGTTAACAGGGGCTGTGCAGGAAGAGAAGGGGTTACAGGGGGCTGCGAAGGAAGAGAAAGGATTACAGGGGGCTGCGCAGGAAGAGAAGGGGTTACGGGGGGCTGCGCAGGAAGAGAAGGGGTTACAGGGGGCTGCGCAGGAAGAGAAGGGGTTACAGGGGGCTGCGCAGGAAGAGAAGGGGTTACAGGGGGCTGCGCAGGAAGAGAAGGGGTTACGGGGGGCTGCGCAGGAAGAGAGGGGTTACAGGGGGCTGCGCAGGAAGAGAAGGGGTTACAGGGGGCTGCTTAAGAAGAGAAGGGGTTACAGGGGGCTGCGCAGGAAGAGAAGGGGTTACAGGGGGCTGCGCAGGAAGAGAAGGGGTTACGGGGGGGCTGCGCAGGAAGAGAAGGGGTTACAGGGGGCTGCGCAGGAAGAGAAGGGGTTACGGGGGGCTGCACAGGAAGAGAAGGGGTTACAGGGGGCTGCGCAGGAAAGAGATTAGGTATAGGGAGCTGCTTAGATGGGGTTTGATAAAGGGGTTACGGGGGGGGGCTGTTTAGGAAGGAGATTGGGAGTAATTAAAGTGAGACCTAAATAAAAAAGGCAAAATAATATGGAGATGAATCAATGAAAGGTGAGCGGTTATATCAGCTGTATTTTATTCACCGTTTATAAATTGCAGCACCGGCGATAAACCTCTCCAAACTTTCCTGAGGTAGGATAGTATGATAGGATAGTAGGATAGTAGGATAGTATGATAGGAGGATAGTATGATAGTAGGATAGTAGGATAGTAGGATAGTAGGATAGTAGGATAGTAGGATAGTATGATAGTAGGATAGTATGATAGTAGGATAGTAGGATAGTATGATAGTAGGATAGTAGGATAGTATGATAGTAGGATAGTAGGATAGTATGATAGTATGATAGTAGGATAGTAGGATAGTATGATAGTAGGATAGTAGGACCGACCATTTTTCACCTGAATTCATACAGTGTGTGTCCATGCTGATGGGCAGTGCATGAAAAAGGACACCCTGTCGCAAAGAATCCATACGCTGCAGGTAAGAAATCATGGCGATCTGGCAACCTTATATGAAAAACACGAATGATGACAATGTTATTTATTCAAGGGCTTTGGTTGAAAAGGACAGGAATCAAAGCCAAGACACCCTGGAGTGTCAGCCTCCCCCCTTTATGTGTATGCCTTCCATGTATAGCCTCTCTGGGTGAGGGGGCAATGCCTCTGGACTCCACATCCCCCGGATACCCTCACTCACACAACCCTACTGTTTGTTGTCATCCAGCTCCACTGCAGCATGTGGTTCCTCTACTTCCGTGTTGCTGACCACGCCCCCACCCGTTACAATTCGATCTTCTCTGGTTAGACACGCCCAACAGCGTGGCCGAGAACGCCCTCCACCCCGCCTCTTCGCGGAGTGCAGCCACTCAGCGCACTCCCATCCTCCGCCCTGATACCTAGCCCCGCCCCGCCTTTCATCTGGTGCCCGGGTACCTGTAAGGGTGTTTTATATCAGGTGGCCCCGGCATGGATCTGCCTGCCATACAGTGCCGGATGCCGATAAGGTAAGAGTGACCCCCCAGGACCAACCGCGGAGACACCCAGCCCTGTGCCCCGGCTCCGCTCACCTGCCGCCGCCTCATCATCTGCGCCCCCGCCCGGAGGATTTACATCTGCCCAACGACACCCCCCCCCCCCAAAAAAACAGAAAATCCCACATAAATCCCCCCCTCCCATAATATCTAGATTTAACCTTACAGATTACTCCATCTCCCCCCCCCCCGGGCCCCCATCAATTCCAAATCACCCCCCCCCCATCAATCCCCCCCCCCGGGCCCCATCGGTGTGTAACTACCAGGCGTGCAGAGGGTGACACCGGGTCCTAGAGTCCGGACACACACTCGCCTGGCGTGTGTTACTGTGCAGCTCTGTGATACGCTCATACACACCGCACATTACTGTGAGTTTTATTACTGTGCAGCTCTGATACGCTCATACACACCGCACATTACTGTGAGTTTTATTACTGTGCAGCTCTGATACGCTCATACACCACCGCACATTACTGTGAGTTTTATTACTGTGCAGCTCTGATACGCTCATACACACCGCACATTACTGTGAGTTTTATTACTGTGCAGCTCTGATACGCTCATACACACCGCACATTACTGTGAGTTTTATTACTGTGCAGCTCTGATACGCTCATACACACCGCACATTACTGTGAGTTTTATTACTGTGCAGCTCTGATACGCTCATACACACCGCACATTACTGTGAGTTTTATTACTGTGCAGCTCTGATACGCTCATACACACCGCACATTACTGTGAGTTTTATTACTGTGCAGCTCTGATACGCTCATACACACCGCACATTACTGTGAGTTTTATTACTGTGCAGCTCTGATACGCTCATACACACCGCACATTACTGTGAGTTTTATTACTGTGCAGCTCTGATACGCTCATACACACCGCACATTACTGTGAGTTTTATTACTGTGCAGCTCTGATACGCTCATACACACCGCACATTACTGTGAGTTTTATTACTGTGCAGCTCTGATACGCTCATACACACCGCACATTACTGTGAGTTTTATTACTGTGCAGCTCTGATACGCTCATACACACCGCACATTACTGTGAGTTTTATTACTGTGGAGCTCTGTGATACGCTCATACACACCGCACATTACTGTGAGTTTTATTGCTGTGGAGCTCTGTGATACAAATAGTGCACATTACATTAAAAATTGGATGGACTGAAGAGGTCATAGTGAACCTGGAAAAAATGGGACACTGTCATGAGTCGACATTGTGGACCTGGAGGGGATCAATGCATGTTGATGGGAGAGGGGACAAAATATGTTTGTTTTTGGGGGGGGGGGGCGTCATGGTTCTTGCACCTGGGCCCTGGTGTTTCTAGTTACACCTATGCAGACCCCATCAATCCCCGGACCCCACAAAATCTCTAAATCTAGCCCTACAACTCCCTAAATCTACCCGCTGACTCAAGTCCCCCAGTATCCCTACATCCAACCCATCAATACCTTGTTTTAGATCATCATCATCTAACCCATCAAATCCATAGATCTACTCTTTGCCCCAAAACCCCTTCATATAACACCCAAATCTCTAGTTCTACCCCCCCATACCCCTAAATCTAAACCCGGCCCTCCAATATCCCTAAATCTAAACCCGGCCCTCCAATACCCCTAAATCTAACCGCGGCCCTCCAATATCCCTAAATCTAAACCCGGCCCTCCAATACCCCTAAATCTAACCGCGGCCCTCCAATATCCCTAAATCTAACCCGGCCCTCCAATACCCTAAATCTAACCCGGCCCTCCAATACCCCTAAATCTAACCCGGCCTCCAATACCCCTAAATCTAACCCGGCCCTCCAATCCCCCTAAATCTAACCCGGCCCTCCAATACCCCTAAATCTAACCCGGCCCTCCAATACCCCTAAATCTAAACCCGGCCCTCCAATACCCCTAAATCTAAACCGGCCCTCCAATACCCCTAATCTAACCCGGCCCTCCAATACCCCTAAATCTAACCCGCCCTCCAATACCCCTAAATCTAACCCGGCCCTCCAATACCCCTAAATCTAACCCGGCCCTCCAATACCCCTAAATCTAACCCGGCCCTCCAATACCCCTAAATCTAACCCGGCCCTCCAATACCCCTAAATCTAACCCGGCCTCCAATACCCCTAAATCTAACCCGGCCCTCCAATACCCCTAAATCTAACCCGGCCTCCAATACCCCTAAATCTAACCCGGCCCTCCAATACCCCTAAATCTAACCCGGCCCTCCAATACCCCTAAATCTAACCCGGCCCTCCAATACCCCTAAATCTAACCCGGCCCTCCAATACCCCTAAATCTAACCCGGCCCTCCAATACCCCTAAATCTAACCCGGCCCTCCAATACCCCTAAATCTAACCCGGCCCTCCAATACCCCTAAATCTAACCCGGCCCTCCAATACCCCTAAATCTAACCCGGCCCTCCAATACCCCTAAATCTAACCCGGCCCTCCAATACCCCTAAATCTAACCCGGCCCTCCAATACCCCTAAATCTAACCCGGCCCTCCAATACCCCTAAATCTAACCCGGCCCTCCAATACCCCTAAATCTAACCCGGCCCTCCAATCCCTAAATCTAACCCGGCCCTCCAATACCCCTAAATCTAACCCGGCCCTCCAATACCCCTAAATCTAACCCGGCCCTCCAATACCCCTAAATCTAACCCGGCCCTCCAATACCCCTAAATCTAACCCGCCCTCCAATACCCCTAAATCTAACCCGGCCCTCCAATACCCCTAAATCTAACCCGGCCCTCCAATACCCCTAAATCTAACCCGGCCCTCCAATACCCCTAAATCTAACGGCCCTCCAATACCCCTAAATCTAACCCGGCCCTCCAATACCCCTAAATCTAACCCGGCCCTCCAATACCCCTAAATCTAACCCGGCCCTCCAATACCCCTAAATCTAACCCGGCCCTCCAATACCCCTAAATCTAACCCGGCCCTCCAATACCCCTAAATCTAACCCGGCCCTCCAATACCCCTAAATCTAACCCGGCCCTCCAATACCCCTAAATCTAACCCGGCCCTCCAATACCCCTAAATCTAACCGCGGCCCTCCAATATCCCTAAATCTAAACCCGGCCCTCCAATATCCCTAAATCTAAACCCGGCCCTCCAATACCCCTAAATCTAAACCCGGCCCTCCAATACCCCTAAATCTAACCCGGCCTCCAATACCCCTAAATCTAAACCCGGCCCTCCAATACCCCTAAATCTAACCCGGCCCTCCAATACCCCTAAATCTAAACCCGGCCCTCCAATACCCCTTAATCTAACCCGGCCCTCCAATACCCCTAAATCTAAACCCGGCCCTCCAATACCCCTTAATCTAACCCGGCCCTCCAATACCCCTTAATCTAACCCGGCCCTCCAATACCCCTAAATCTAACCGCGGCCCTCCAATATCCCTAAATCTAACCCGGCCCTCCAATACCCCTAAATCTAACCCGGCCCTCCAATACCCTAAATCTAACCCGGCCCTCCAATACCCCTAAATCTAACCCGGCCCTCCAATACCCCTAAATCTAACCGGCCCTCCAATACCCCTAAATCTAACCCGGCCCTCCAATACCCCTAAATCTAACCCGGCCCTCCAATACCCCTAAATCTAACCCGGCCCTCCAATACCCCTAAATCTAACCCCGGCCCTCCAATACCCCTAAATCTAACCGGCCCTCCAATACCCCTAAATCTAACCCGGCCTCCAATACCCCTAAATCTAACCCGGCCCTCCAATACCCCTAAATCTAACCCGGCCCTCCAATACCCCTAAATCTAACCCCGGCCCTCCAATACCCCTAAATCTAAACCCGGCCCTCCAATACCCCTAAATCTAAACCCGGCCCTCCAATACCCCTAAATCTAAACCCGGCCCTCCAATACCCCTAAATCTAACCCGGCCCTCCAATACCCCTAAATCTAACCCGGCCCTCCAATACCCCTAAATCTAAACCCGGCCCTCCAATACCCCTAAATCTAACCCGGCCCTCCAATACCCCTAAATCTAACCCGGCCCTCCAATACCCCTAAATCTAACCCGGCCCTCCAATACCCCTAAATCTAACCCGGCCCTCCAATACCCCTAAATCTAAACCCGGCCCTCCAATACCCCTAAATCTAACCCGCCCTCCAATACCCCTAAATCTAAACCCGGCCCTCCAATACCCTAAATCTAACCGGCCCTCCAATACCCCTAAATCTAACCCGGCCCTCCAATACCCCTAAATCTAACCCGGCCCTCCAGTACCCCTAAATCTAACCCGGCCCTCCAGTACCCCTAAATCTAACCCGGCCCTCCAATACCCCTAAATCTAACCCGGCCCTCCAATACCCCTAAATCTAACCCGGCCCTCCAATACCCCTAAATCTAACCCGGCCCTCCAATACCCCTAAATCTAAACCCGGCCCTCCAATACCCCTAAATCTAAACCCGGCCTCCAATACCCCTAAATCTAAACCCGGCCCTCCAATACCCCTAAATCTAACCCGGCCCTCCAATACCCCTAAATCTAACCCGGCCCTCCAATACCCCTAAATCTAACCCGGCCCTCCAATACCCCTAAATCTAAACCCGGCCCTCCAATACCCCTAAATCTAAACCCGGCCCTCCAATACCCCTAAATCTAACCCGCCCTCCAATACCCCTAAATCTGTAACCTGACCTCCAATACCCCTAAATCTAACCCGGCCCTCCAATACCCCTAATCTAACCGGCCCTCCAATACCCCTAAATCTAAACCCGGCCCTCCAATACCCCTAAATCTAACCCGGCCCTCCAATACCCCTAAATCTAAACCCGGCCCTCCAATACCCCTAAATCTAAACCCGGCCCTCCAATACCCCTAAATCTGTAACCTGACCCTCCAATACCCCTAAATCTAACCCGGCCCTCCAATACCCCTAAATCTAACCCGGCCCTCCAAAACTCTGACATCTACCCAAAGGTCTCCTCCATCAATCCATGACTCAAACCCCCCCTTAACCCTTCTGCCTCTAATACCTCCAGATCTGCACCTCGCGTCACCCCTAAACCTAGCCAATACACCCCCAAATCTCTAGGTCTACCACCCCCCTCCCCATTATACCGATAGCACCCCTCGACTTAAATCTGCCAACACCATTAGGTGTGCGTGTCCTCATTAGACCCGGTCTGCAGCAAGACTGTGGTATGGAAAGGGTTAAAACTCCCCCCCCCCCTTTAATGTTTTGGTCAATATGTGGGGGGCTATTACCAATCCTTTTCACCTGCTGGTGGGGGGTTAGCTGCTGCCCTCTAATGGGGTGGTTCCTGGGGTACACCTGGTCCTCCCTGCAGGGATTGCTGAGTTTTAAACTTCTTTTTTTCTTCTTCAGACGTTTGTCTCCTGTGCCAGGCCTCGCATTGAAGCACAGGCGGTGCTGAGGTCTGATGCTCACTGTGCCACAAACCTCTCTCCAAGGAACCCAAGCCAAGATGGCATCACGGTAGGTGTATGGGGGTGTGATGGGCAGAGGGGAGGGGTGCATGCGTCCCCATCTCATAACTTGAAAATAGGGACTTGCAAAGCTTCAAAATTCGATTCGAAAACTAATCGCTGGTCGTATTCGAATTCGACTTTGCAGGTCGATTATCGAAATTTTTTGGAATCGCAGCATGGCTCAGATGCCAGCGCTGGGCTGGCTTGCCGGCCGGTTTCCATCTGGCAGTGCGTTCTCTCCTTCGGGTACCGTTCAGTGTCATCCTTCGAGCGGCTGCCGGGAAAGGGCTGTAGCCTAGCCGCTCGTCGGGATCCACCAGCCGCGATCTCGTGAGGCAGTGGCTTGTGCACTGCGTGGTTCCCAGCGAGCGGCCAGGCTACAGCCCTTTTCCAGCGGCTACTCGAAGGATGACACTGAACAGTACCCGAAGGAGAGCCTGGCAGAGGGGAGAGAACGCCGGGGCGGCAATATTGGTGAGCTGAGGGCCAATATATTTGCGTGAGTTGGGGGCCAATATATTTGTGTGAGCTGGGGGCCGATAAATATGCGTGAGCTGGGGGCCGATAAATATGCGTGAGCTGGGGGCCGATAAATTTCTGCGTGAGCTGGGGGCCTATAAATTTCTGCGTGAGCTGGGGGCCAATAAATTATCTGCGTGAGCTGGGGGCCAATAAATATCTGCGTGAGCTGGGGGCCAATAAATATCTGCGTGAGCTGGGGGCCAATAAATATCTGCGTGAGCTGGGGGCCAATAAATATCTGCGTGAGCTGGGGGCCAATAAATATCTGCGTGAGCTGGGGGCCAATATATTTCTGCGTGAGTTGGGGGGCCAATATATTTCTGCGTGAGTTGGGGGGCCAATATATTTCTGCGTGAGCTGGGGGCCAATATATATCTGTATACTGTGCCATTAGCCAGCAGAGCTTGCACTCTTTGTTCATCTCTTCAGACTCGGGTGAGGAGGCTGTTGATATTTATTTATAATCTGTGTGGGAGATAATAAATAAGACAAGCATCGATTCAAACCTTAACAGTGTACTCGATTCGAGGGAAAATTTGTGATTCGCAGGATCCTACTTGAAAATATTAAGGATTATACACAAATTCCTTTTGGATTAACCATATAGTTGTGTTTTTTGTTTTTTTTTATGTATCCCTTCTCCAGCAATCATGCAATGGATAAAAGCCCCAAGAGCCATCCCATAGAGTCCACTAAGCGAGAGGTGGAGGACCATCCCAAGGATTCGGTGGAGAACCATCACATGGAATTCATAAAGCGAGAGGTGGAGAACCATCCCATAGAATTCATAAAGCGAGAGGTGGAGAGCCATCCCATGGAATTCATAAAGCGAGAGGTGGAGAACCATCCCATAGAATTCATAAAGCGAGAGGTGGAGAGCCATCCCATGGAATTCATAAAGAGAGAGGTGGAGAGCCATCCAATAAAATTAAAATTCATAAAGCGAGAGGAGGAGAGCCATTCGGAGGAGAGCCAACAGGTGGAGAACACTGTGAGTCATAAATTGATGTATATTCTATATATGATAGAGGTGTAAAGCGGGAACGCAGTTCCTGCATGGAGTTCCCTGTGGTCCCACACTCCATAAAGCTTATATTTAGGTGTTCAATCGTATATTTCCTTGTAAACTCACAATAAATATGATTTATCATATATTTTGGCTAAATCCCACGTATCTAAAATGTAATTTTTGAGCGTGTTTGTATTAAGAGCAAGATAATTGCTAATTGGGGACAGAAATCTTGGAGTTCCATCACTTTTTTTTTTAAGACTTGACCCGTGTGTGTCACTATCTTTCTAGCATTTAGAAATCTGTCATTTTTTTTCTTTTTCCCAAAGTGTTGTGGTCACTGAGCAGCGGTATGGTAGAAA
Source organism: Leptobrachium leishanense (assembly GCA_009667805.1). Taxonomy (NCBI): domain Eukaryota; kingdom Metazoa; phylum Chordata; class Amphibia; order Anura; family Megophryidae; genus Leptobrachium; species Leptobrachium leishanense. The sequence goes on from CM019072.1 coordinate 2,201,799, forward strand.
TAGCTGTTGTGGTGATGGTGATATCCATTTCTCCTCTTCTCTCTCCCAGGCACGTCGGAAAACTGCTAAAAAGCGACCTAAAAAACACCGACATCGAGATGGGAACTTCTCTGTGAGTCAAATCTATTATTTTTATTTTATTTTTGTCTCCTCCTCCCTTTTTTTTTTTTTTTTTTTTTTCTTCTCCTCCTCCCCTTTTTTTTTTTTCTCTGCCTTCAGTGGAGGTAGCTGCTGTGATGATGGTGATACTTACTTGTTATCCATTTTTCTCACCCCCCAGGGATGGATTGAAGGACTTCACAAGCGAAGGGAAAGGACTGAAAGGTGCATACATGAACTGGTAATTATCGCTGGGCATGGAATCCCCGAGTGTGTACACCAAAATATCTGTAAGGGGTAACACATTAATTTATAGGAAAAAAATATGTTTTGTTGCTGTGGAAGGCTGACAAGATCAGGTGCAAGTAGAAGCAAAAAGCTCTCTGAAATCCAGTATTAAATATAATGGACTGATGTGAGACCAGACCCCAGGTGGATCCAGGAATGGTGCACAGAGGGGAATTTGCCCCAAATAGTAGTCCTGTTGTAGGAGATACGGGGATTCAAAGGTCCCCTGTTTCTCTGGCTGCTTACGCCAATGACCATATACAGTATAATGTTAACTGTAAAAAATAAAATTCTTATTTATACTTTTTTTTTTTTTTTTGCGCTATATTACCCTTCAGGGGAGTTCCGTACCTGGGCATCACATACTAATTCAACTGCAGAACCTGTTCGACCTGCAATTTATTGGAACGGAGTGCCTGGATATATATATATATATATATATATATTTGAAAAATAATTTTTATTAAAAATAACCAAACCACCCCCCTCACATGGTTTTTCTATAAAATCACTGTCAGGATCAATTGGGTTTATTGGAAACCACTTTCCATTAGACGACGGTATAAAAATGTATTTGCCACTTGTGCATATGTTTTTGGTGACTGTACATCACAAATAAAAGCCCCTGTTCTGTGCTTCCGTGAAACAAAAACAGGACTCCAAGCTGTTCAAACAGCTTCAGCACCTCGGCAGGCATGTACAAGGCGCTGAAAGTCTGGAAGCGTGTTCTGGAGCCTGTTTGCAATATACAAAATTCCTTTGCGTTGCTGCAGAGTGATCCAATACAGAATTGCTGCTGCGTTCCTGCAGGAGCTTTTTGAAGATCACACGTACTTGCTCATGGTAGAGGTTTAAGTCAGTGTTTCCCAAACCTGTTCTCAGGACCTGCTAAGCACAGGGCTGCTGGGCGCCCCCTGGCTGTAAGGCGCCCAGGGGCACGTGCCCCCCCTGCCCCCCCTCGCTACACCACTGGCACAGCACAGGTGATATGATTTGCTGCTCAGTGATTGCAGGATTCAGTCTGCATTTCCCCAAGGTGATCTGCAAAATATGGCCTGTTAGAGGGTCCTGAGGACAGGTTTGCAAAACACTGGTTTAAGGCAAAGGGGACGCTGCAACTACGATCACCCTCAACCAAAACCCTTTTATCTAGTTCCATTCAAACCATATCCTGAAATGGCAGGAAGAGCCGGCCAAAACCTTTTTGTGTCAAAACCGTGTATCTACGCTTATGCTTTTCATATTTAAAGCGCTTTTTCATCTTTCAGGAAAACAACACTCGGCACTCATTCCTGCGGTTTAATGAAGATGATAATCGTACACCTATGAGCTCCTCTTACTATATGGGGTTTTTGACGCCCTCCTCAAATCCCCTGCCAACAATAAGGTACATTGTGTTACTGGTGTTCAGAAATCCCATGCTTCAGAGGTTATTCACTAAGCACCAAATTGCACCATACGGTGCAATTTCAGGGAAGTTTGTCTATTCACTAAACTGCAGTTAAATTTGGTACGTTTCGGCGATTTTCAGCAGCGGCAAAATTGTTCCCTAGTGAAACAATGGTAAATCTATTCAAAGTATGCCAAACTGCACTGACATGTCCAGTGATTGCCCTGATTTTTGGTGGTTCAGTTCGACACTTCTAAACAGGTGAATCCCATAGCATTCAATGTAAAAAAGTAATATATTTTTTAATTTAACATGCTATTTTTAAATGTTCTCGTTTTCAGCAAAAAAAATAATTTTTCTCATTTTTAAGATGAAATTTAATTTTAAAAAACACCAAACTATAAATTTTTCAGATGAAATTTAAGATACATATTGGTGATTTTATATATATATAATCTCTTTCTGCTGAAAATGAAAAGCACATTTATAAAAAGCATGTTAAATGTAAAAAATATATATTCCTTTTTTACATGGAAAAAGTTGAATGCCGCTGAAGAAGAGCACTGAAGTGGCCTTTAGCAAATTACCGTGAATTGCAGGGAAAACCATTTTTTGTTTATTTTTCTGCTGTTCAGGGGAATTTGCCAAGGCTACTTCAGTGCTCTTCGACAGCATTCTCCAACTTTTTCATGAGGCTTTGGCGCACTACGTTGACCATCCGGTGACTAGTTAATGCACCGTACTGTCGGCGTGATGAAATCGCTGAAATTTCAGTGAATACACCTCTTTTAATGTTTGCTTGTTTTAAGAGCCTAAATGAAGATCGGACCTGTTAAAGTTCATTAAAAGGGGCGCTCAGGCTTCCCTCTCGTGTTCAGGTTGATGGGAGTAGGTCTTTGTCCTCCCTATAGAGCCAATGTTGAGTTGGCGCACCATATCTACTACCAATAGGCTTTCATGGTGTCTGTCATTGGCAGCGGCGTAGTGTGGGTTGTCGACACCCGGGGCAAGGCAAGAATTGTGCGCCCCCCCCCCCCCCGACCTGTGGACACACCCTGATTCCCTTCCACCTGTAGAGTAGTGACCCCCCGCCTTAGCCCACAAGCACATGTATTGTATATTAACAAAAAATATATATATATATATATATAACACACATGCCCCCCACACTACGCCACTACCAGTCACCCTGTCCCAGTATACCCTAGCATAGTTCCACTCTCACACTATACCCAGTCACTCTCTCCCTCAAGTACCCCCATTTTCTCAGTTCTGTCTCTCTGCCGCTCTCTCGGCCTCTCTCAGACACCAGTGTCCGTGAGCAGACCCCTTGCTGATCCCTGCTGGAAAATATTAGTGGTTCAAATTTCTTTTGAAAATGGCACCCGGGGCGACCGCCCTCCCCCACGCTATGCCACTGGTCATTGGTGCGTCCCTTGGAGACTGTTCTTCTCCTGTGCATATGATAATTCTGTGTCTCCATGCCTAGCTGGGCTGATAGAAATGTCCTGTGGAGGAACATGCTGGAGCAAGATGACCGCTACTATAAGGACAAGACCTGGCTGAGAAGGCACCCGGATATCACAAAGCGGTTTAGAGCCCTCATGGTCGACTGGCTTATGGAGGTGAGTGAACTACTGTCGCCAGGGATGTAACCGGAACCTTGCGGGTAATGTACATTTAGGTTTACCATGACCAATGCTGAAGCTGGAGGGCGATATTGCCACTTTCCCAATCTCCCAAGTTGTGCACACAGCAAATCCACAAAGCCATCTGGTGTGGTCAGAGTTCCCGGGTCATTTCTCCCTAAACCAGATTCTTTAACTTGGGCGCCCATGGGAATGCGTAGGAGCCAACTACTTCCATCTGTGAGCCACACAAAGCTGTCTGTTTTCCAGATAATTGGGAGTCAGTGGCTGTCTGGCTCCTGGATTTGTCAATTCCTGCCATCATTCACTTGTTTTCTTTGCCCCAACCCCACGCACACTTGGGAGCTCCACTCTTATATAAGGGTTCACAGGGCATGTTAGTGGGGAGCACCAGTGATGGTCAGATTGATTTGTAGGATCTGGAACTCCAGTCATAGCAGGAAAAGTGGATGCCAAGGTTCTTGGTATGGAGCGTCACACGTTTGGGCTTTACTGCAGTGTCTCAGGTGTGTGCCACGACCATTATACGGTAAGAAATATAGATGGGAATATTCCCAATGTACTCCTTACCATAAGAAGTTGTTTGGCAGGGAGATGTCTACATCGACTGACCAAATGGTTTTACTACACTTCCAACTGCAGCTCGTTGCTCCATGTTCTATTAGAAACATTCCCAGATTATTTTTTTTTTTTTAAGTTTCCGCACCTTTTTGGGCAGCATGCCCAGTGCTTAAACCTTTTTAGGGGCATGTTCTGGAGCCCAAAACAAATGAAACGGTTTGCAACAAAACATTTCATTCACTTTCTTTTGTCCAGTATGGCTGCAGATCCAGATAACACTATCGGGCACCTGATGGTGCCTTTTTGAAGTTCCAAGTTATCTCAAGCTCAGGAGTCACGGGGTTAAAAGCTAAATTTTGCTAGTATGAATACATAGCTATTTGCTTTCTGTACACAAACCACTTCTTACATTGTCCACATCAACTGGAGGATTCAATGTATCCAGTGAAAAATGGTTATGGAAACGCCCATTTTTATTTTTTCTATGGACAAAGGTCAGGAGGAAAAAAATTTGTGTGCGCTTTCCCACCATCCACCGTAGAGCGCCAAGTCATTTGTGTTGCTGTGAAAGCCTTACAGTCCCAGCCTTGGACTGAATCGCTCGATTTTGAGCTGCAGAGTCCTAGGGGAATGGTTGACGGGCTTGTGACTTACTGCCATTGAATGGAATTTTGTATAAAGTCTGCATGTTTGTTTTTTTTTGTTTTCCCTCAGATTGCCCAAAATTTCAAGATGCAGAGAGAGACCCTGTACTTGGCCCAGGATTACTTTGACCGGTTTATGTCGGTGGCGGTAGCGGTCGATGAAATCGATGTGCAGCTTGTTGGCATTACTTGCCTCTTTATTGCCGCAAAATATGAGGTTTGTAGAAATCCATCAAATTTTTTTTTTTTTCTTGTCCTTAACCTCAAGCCTAAACACTAGTCCCAAGTTGACCGGAAACTCTTTAAAGGAGGGTCTGGAAACTTGTTTTGTAATTAATAAAAATGTATCTATACAGCAAGAAATGTTTGTATTGTGTTTGGTAGAGACGTCGCCATCTGCTGGCAAAATGCAATTGCTGCCGTTGCAATTGCAGCTCGTGGCTCCGTGTTTTTGTTAGATCAGGGATGTCCAATCTCCACCCCCCCCCCCCCCTCGATGTTCCTGAACTACAACGCCCAGAAATCTGACATTAGATGGATGGAGAAGCATGAGAGTTGTAGTTAATGGACATCTGGGGGGCCGGAGTTTGGACATCCCTGGACACTAGGACCCTTTCCTAGTGGATTTTAAACAGTGTAGGCACCTCGGGCATCATGCCCACGGTGATGAAATCTTCAGGGGCATGTTCTGCAGCCCAAAAGGAAACTTTTGCAACAAACAAATTATGTTTTCTTTTGCCCTGATCTGCTGCAGGTCAAGATAACTCCATATTGGACACCTGATGGTGCCTTTTAGACTGAAGTTATCTCTATCTTGGGAGTGAAGGGGTTACATAAGGTTTTTTCTTTGGCTCCTGTTCTGCTGTAACTTGCTCCCGTTTGTCTGGTTGCAAGAAGGACGTGAGCACTACAGGGTCAGTACCATGATCCACTTAAGTGGCCCTTGTGACTCCAGTCTATGTCCCTGGCTGCTGTGACAGCCTTCACAAGGAGAGGTACCTGCTGCTTTCAAGACAGAGCCGCTGTGCTGCCTTCAGCCCTATAATGCTGCAAGGCTCCAAAGTCTATGCACACGTTTGAGGAGGACTCGCCACTGGTTGAACAAGTGACTGTTTTGCCAGATTGTAATCCCTCTGACGGCTACGTGTGCTCTACTAAAGCACATCAGGGATCTCCATCTGTGGCCCTTTCAGATGTCGGTGACCTACGATTCCCAAACCTCTTTGGCCAGAGAATCCAGTAGGGTTGCCAGGTCAGCCATGTTTTCCTAGATGCATATAATTGATTCATGCTGAGGGGCAGTTTATGAAAAATGTCTCCCCGCAGCATGTATAATCCATATACGTCGCAGGAATCCCAAGTGTCCTGCCTCGATTTCCTTCCTACAGCATATAAATTATAGATGGTGCAGGGCAGCACTTTTCCCTGCGCTTCCCTCAACATGAAATGGTAATGTGTCCAGGAGAACATGGCCGACCTGGCAACCTTAGCCGCAAGCCGTATCTGCACTTTGCGTTACATGCCAGTGTGTATTTAAATCACGGCAGCGATCACTTGCTGTGTTTTCACACGCTACAGCTTCCCGGGTGCAACTGTACTTGCAGTAGGTCACCAGGTTTGCGTTGATGGTGACGGAAAGCATGGTAAAGCATTGCCAACACAGTACGTCTTGCAGGAAAAGTGGCTCCATGACTGCCTGTACACTAGAGCCGATTCAATACATTGTATCACGTTGCAGAGTATTCTGTTTAGTCCTTCACAGGACGGCTGGTTCCTTCATTCATATCTTTTTGTATCCATTTCTTGTTTCAGGAAGTCATCCCTCCTAATCTCGATGAATTCGCTCTTCTTACGGACGGCTATTTGTCCAAAAGGGCTATTTGCAAAATGGAGCTGAGGATCTTAAAGGTAAATGTTTTGTTTGGGACAGTTATTAAGAGCGGCCATCGGCTCCGCAGGTGTTCTGGGAAGTGGAGATTCTCAAAGTGGGTGCAGGCTGGCTGAGCATTATGGGAATGCTAGACCCAAAACTCCTGGGGGTGTAAGGCTACCGCCGCTAGATGTGTACCCTCCAATGAGTTTTGTATTTTTTTTTTTCCCCTGGCAGGCACTTGACTGGCGCATGACCTCAATGACTTTAATTGCGTGGATTAACTTCTACATACAGAATGAGTATCTTGTTGACGAGGAGGAATTGATGACGCCACGAAAACCATTGTACAGCTACATGGAAGTTGCTGCGGTAAATTCTGCAGCTGGATTATTATTGATGCACATCTTTTGATCGATGATATTTTATTAGCGTATAAATGCCCAGAAAATGCTATCTAGACCTGGGATGTCAAACATTGCAACCCCCCCCCCATTTTGATGAGGTACATTTCCCAGAGTTCAGTGAATTGGATGACCATGGAATCATGGGAGTCATGATTCCGAAACATCTGTGTTGGAGTCTGACAGCCCTGATTTAGATCTTTTTCTTCTTCTTTTTTGTTCCGTGTTTTCTCTTTTTTTTTTTTTTTTTTCTCCTCCCCATCTCTTCTTTTTTTCTCCTCCCCATGGCTTCTTTTTTTTCTCCTCCCCCTTCTCTTTTTTTTTTTATTCTCCTTCCCTTCTCTCTCCCCTCCCTTCTCTCTCCCCTCCTCCCTTCTCTCTCCCCTCCTCCCTTCTCTCTCCCCTCCTCCCTTCTCTCTCCCCCTCCCTTCTCTCTCCCCCTCCCTTCTCTCTCCCCCTCCCTTCTCTCTCCCCCTCCCTTCTCTCCCCTCTCTCTCCCTTCTCTCTCCCCTCCTCCTTCTCTCTCCCTCCTCCCTTCTCTCTCCCCTCCTCCTTCTCTCTCCCCTCCTCCCTTCTCTCTCCCCCTCCCTTCTCTCTCCCCCTCCCTTCTCTCTCCCCTCCTCCCTTCTCTCTCCCTCCTCCCTTCTCTCTCCCCCTCCCTTCTCTCTCCCCCCTCCCTTCTCTCTCCCCCCTCCCTTCTCTCTCCCCCCCTCCTTCTCTCTCCCCCTCCCTTCTCTCTCCCCCCTCCCTTCTCTCTCCCCCCCTCCCTTCTCTCTCCCCCCTCCCTTCTCTCTCCCTCCTCCCTTCTCTCTCCCCTCCTCCCTTCTCTCTCCCCTCCTCCCTTCTCTCTCCCCTCCTCCCTTCTCTCTCCCCTCCTCCCTTCTCTCTCCCCTCCTCCCTTCTCTCTCCCCTCCTCCCTTCTCTCTCCCCTCCTCCCTTCTCTCTCCCCTCCTCCCTTCTCTCTCCCCTCCTCCCTTCTCTCTCCCCTCCTCCCTTCTCTCTCCCCTCCTCCCTTCTCTCTCCCCTCCTCCCTTCTCTCTCCCCTCCTCCCTTCTCTCTCCCCTCCTCCCTTCTCTCTCCCCTCCTCCCTTCTCTTCTTTTCTTTTCCCTCCCTTAAAGGAACACCAGAGTTAAAGTTTTTTAACTGGTGCTTGATATCACTTTTTTATATTTTGTAGCTGCTTGACCTGTGCGTCCTGGATGTTGAATGTCTGCAGTTCCCCAACAGAGTCCTTGCTGCTGCCGTATTATACCATTTTGCTGGCTTTCAGCTAGTGCAGAAAGCTTCAGGTATGTAACGTCACGCTTGGCTGTTCTAAAGCACTTTAACACCCTGGGTCGGTTGACGTGTTATGGCCTGTGGGAGCAAGTACAGAATAGTAGCCCTTCTACCAAATGATTAAGCCCAAATCCAGCCCTCTGTATAATTAATAAAACTTCTGTAAAGCAATTTTATAAAATACTTTTTAACCCTATACATTAGCTACTAAGCCAGGAAAAGACTTTCTCCTGCTGGGTGTATGTGGCCAAGGTGCCTCACACTATGTTTAATCCGCAGATTGGGTCTTGAGGGCAAATGCCCCCTGGTTCTCCTTGCCAACTGTCCTGTTTTAACACTACCAGCAGTTACAGGCACAGCATAGCTCCAGATCATGGCCTGCCGTATCCTTGCAAAATAATTTTATGTATGGGCTGCAGAAGGTGTACCTAGAGTCTTGGGCCAGTGGTCATGATGCCAGACCTGTTAACACTTTCTAAAACCAGCTGGGAATGTGTCTTCCTAACATCCCCCCCCCCCAGCTGACCCTGCATGGAGCCCAGAACTGCAGTAACTCCATCTGGCCAGTAGGTGGTGATATCTCCTTGCCGAATAGGTTACTACAGAAAGGGATACACTGGGAATATTCCTGACTATTTCTTACTGTAGAAGTAAAAACACTGGTCCTGGACTTCTTTTACGACACTTGGTAGCAAAGGTCTTAACGCACACCTGTCTGGGTTGTGTGACGCTTCCTCTTGACACCAAACAAATGATCTTCATCCCCTTACCGCTAGCTAACAGTCGCAATTAACCCTTTTATTCCTTCGGGTTAATTATTGCCTAAATGTACAATTCTCTAACGATTCGCTGTTGGGCGATTCTCCTCCAGATGGTTCGTATTGACCCCCTCTCATGCAGAGATCATTAAGGAGGTCTTGTCCTCCTCGCTTGTATCTTCTGCCCCTTTTTTATTTGTAAAATGTCCTCTCGTTACAGGCTTGACTAGAACCGAGTTGAGCGCCTGCATAGATTGGGTCGTGCCTTTTGCAAGTGCCATATGTGACATATTTATTGACCCAAACGTCAGAGGAGAACCTGCTGCCGATGACCGGTGTGATCTTCAAACCCGCACTAGCGCGCTGCAGCTGCTGGTAAGACGTCGCATGCAATGTGTCCTTGCTGTCAGAAAAGTAACGTTTATGGCTTCGAGCTGGCATAATTCTCCAATTCCTGCACTTTTATAACTCTCCTTCTCTTCTCCTATTAGAACACGGTTGACTATTATAAGGCAGAGTTTGCAGCTCGACTTTGGGTGGCATCTCGTCATCCAGTGCAACGTCCTATTTGCCACGCAAGTGAAGAGCATCCTCAGGCTCCCTTGCACAGGGCAATGCTGCAGATGCCTAGTGGTCCCTTTGATTATTTCAGATCCCTTCTGGATGGCATGGATGCCCCTTCACTTTTCAGAGAAGCATCAGAAGAGCAGCTGGATGTGCAGCCTCAGCGCTACATGTCGCTAATGGATGTGCAGCCTCGGCGCTACATGCCGCTACTGGATGTGCAGTGACCGCCAACCCAAGATGATATGCCTCTGCCTGAGGAGTAGCAGCCGAGCACCTCTTCCGCCTGGAATTGTACGGCTCAGGGATGAGACGGGATGTCTATTTTTTTTTTTTTTATGTGACCAGAGTGTCTGCTCTGTGTTTTTCCTATGGTTTTACTACTATCTTTCTAAACACCACTACTTTCAAGGACAGCATCCCCATGAACCCCTTCACTGCTGAGCCATTTCACGTCTTAAAAAAAACACGTTTTCTTCTTTTTTTCTTTTTCTTTACCTTTAAACATGGTCATGTTTGGTATCATTGGAAAGGCCATACTATGGCCTTTCCAATAATACCAAACATGACCCTGCTAGCTGCCAACAGTCGAGACATCAGGGTTCAAAGGAACCCCCCCCCCCCCCTATCTTTCCTTAGGAGTCAATGAGGACGTTCCCCACACATCCTCAGCAGTGAAAGGGTTCAAGAAAACATTAAAAAAATAAAACGTGATAAAAACTAATCTTCAACTTCCTACCCCTTCATGTAAACACGGTCTATCAAATCCTACCGTGCGATGAGCTTTGACCTGGTCCAAACGCAGCCGTAGAAGGCTTCCCTTGCGTAAAGCCAGCTGCTGTGTGCCAGCATTTGGGCCTGAACACTCAACTAAGTGTGTGTTTCTCTGTATCGAGCCCGCAGCATGATGAAACTTTTTTTTTTTTAAAACCTATAACGATGCTGTAAATCCTTTTTTTTTCTTCTTCCATATAGTGGTATGTTTTAATCTTTTTAAAAAAAAAAAAAAAAAAACTCTTCGGATCTGAGGGAGTCGGAGTTTCTGCATTTATTCTGTGCACCTCCTGAAGTTCAGCCCTGTTTTTATAATAAAAGAATTAGTTACAAAACCCATAAATATTAATAATGAACTTTCAAATTTTTCCTTTTTTTTTTTTTTATTTAAATTTTTTTCCACCCCCCCCCCCCCCCCCAAACCTTTCCTATATCCTTTCTGGTTTTATATTCCTTACTATATAGATTCTGTCTGAATAAATCCCCCCCCCCTTCCTTCCTTTTTTTTACTTTTTTTTTTTTTTTTTTTAATTCTTGAATTGGTATCCTTTTTAGTTTGAAGATTTTGGCCGATTGCAGTTTGAGGACTTGGTAGGGAGAAAATGTCTTAAGGAATTAATGCAGTGGACTCAATGTAAAACTCATACCGGGAATATTTTGGGTAATTCTGTCCATGGCTTTGCATTTTTTTTGTATGAAATCTATTCATTTTTAACCATATTCTGTCATTTTAAGCCTGTCCTGATTGAACTGCAATCTGAGTAGAATAAAAGTATCTGAAAACACAAACTCTGAATTTGTGTGTAATTAAATGTGCGCTCCTTTTTTGTTAGTGATTGTGCCTGTAGAGTTATGCAGGGCTCCTTGTTTTGCAGAAAATGTCAATATATGTGCATGAATTTTGTAGTGAATCCCAACTCGGGTCCCCCTTAACAGGACAGGTTTTAAGGAATCCCTTGGGAAAAGCAGACTGAATCCTGGAATCACTGAGCAGCAAATTATATCACCTGTGCTTCACATATCCTGCAAACCTGGCCTGTTGGGCTAGGGTCAGACGAACGCATTTTTCACGTCTACCATCAAAAAGTGCGTCGATCCGTCCGAATGCATTTTTTCACGGAAGGCGCAATAGCGGTCATACGATGCACAAGTTCGGCTGTGATTTTACGGATCCAAACCAGGAAACGTTTTGCGTCTGGACGTTCTGTTGGCCGGACATGAGCAGCGTCTGACGTCTCCTAATCACGCACACACGCCGCTATGCGGACACAGCGCACTCTTTACGTCAGTACTAGCGGTTCGATGTTCTTGCGAAAATGCGTTTGTTTACCGCTTGCGTTGCGCAGCCAAACTTGCGTGTGTTGGACGTCATTTGCTGCTACCACGGCCGTAATGAAGTGCGGCTAAACACACGTTCACACTGCGTTCGTCTGACCCCCAGCCGTAGGGGGACTTGATAACCACTGTCCAACAGGTCAGCTCTTCTGGGATCACCTGACAGGTAAACAGAAGCAGTTCTGACCCTAAAATTGCGTTGCCAATGCTACAATCTAGATACGTTTCACCCAACCCAGTTCTGAGGTCCCCCTAACAGGCCAGGCTTTAGGGATCACCTTGAAAATGCAGACTGAATCCTGCAATCACTGAGCAGCAAATCATATCACCTGTGCTGTGCTTCACATATCCTGCAAACCTGGCCTGTTAGGGGGATTTGGGGACCAGAGAGGGGGAACTACTGTCCTAGAAGACAGCAGGCATATGATAGGTCCTCTTTTGCAAGGGGGGGCCCCCCCATCTCCCCCAAAATTTGTACCTCTTAGGCTAGGGTCAGACTAAGGCATTTTTCCCGTCAAACAGTGCGTCCGGATGCATGGACGCACTTTTTGACAGACGCGATAGCGGTCATACGATGCGCAATTTCGGCCGTGATTTTATACGGATCCAAACCAGGAAACTTTGGGTGTCTGGACGTGATGTTGGCCGGACATGAGCAGCGTCTGACGTCTCCTAATCACGCACACACGCTGCTATGCTGCGCAGCGCACTCTGTACGTCCGTACTAGCGGTTCGGCGTTCATTTCCCGCTTGCATTGCACGGCTGAACTTTGTATGTTGGACATCATTTGCTGCAACCACGGCCGTAATAAAGTGTGGCTAATCGCACGTTCACACTGCGTTCGTCTGATACAGCTCTAGATCTTTCGGATCTGCCTCTTCTCTGGTTAACATGACCACCGGTCAGGAAGAATTCGGCTGCCTTTGCAGTCTGACACTGAGACGTCTGCCGTTAATGACTGGTGTCTGCAATAAAAACACAAACACATCCTGCAAAAGTGTCCGGCCCTGGCTACAAAGTGTAGGGGCCATTATCATGAATCCACTTCTGATGATGATTCTGTACTGACACACCTCTGGCCTTATGTCTGAAGCGTGCGAGTAGGACACTAGTCCAGGGCTGTAAATCTCTGGACCTGCCAGATGTTTCTGAACTACAACTCCCATGATTCCCAGGTAATCTTATGCTGGGAGGATTCTGGGAATTGTAGGCCTCAATGTTAGGGTGGCCTTGAGTTTAACAACCCTGTGATGGGCAGTAAACGGGTGTACAGGAAACCAGGTGGGTTAAAAAAAATGGCCCTCTGCACATGTGTGTGTGTATATATATATACAATCTGCCTAGAGCATTGCTGGGGATACCTGACACCCCAGATGTTTCTACTACATGTTTCATGAGACAGCCTTGTGTTACTAAAGGGGTTATTCACTAAGCTCCGAATCGGCCCCATAGTTGCACAAAGTGGTGAAATTTACGAAGCTGTCAAACGCAGTGCAAATCGACAGCACAAATTGTACCGTAAAAGAGCATTGTATCTTCTATTCACCAAATAGCGGCAAAATGCCCTGATATTCGGGGTTAGGCTGGCAAATCCCATAGATTTTAATGTACTAACGATTTGTCCAGTTCGGCAGATTGTCAACTTCCAATAACTGCTTCGGCATCTCCAATTTTGTCAAAATACAGTGAACGTTCACTAATCAATTGCCTTTTTCGCGAAATTAAATTGCAAGCTTTGGTGCTTTTGTGATTAGACACTTAACTCATTCACTACTGAGACATTTTAGGCTTCAAAGGCACCATGTGGTGCCCCCGATATTGAGCTATCTCACTCTGCAGCCCAAAAGCACATTAAATCTGTTTGCTGCAAACACATTTCGTTTGCTCTTGGGCTGCAGAAGGTGCCCCCAAAGAGCTAGAACTGTAAAATCATCTGCCGAATGCTCTGAAATATCGGGCTTTCAGCAGCCGATGCAGGGAGGAAAAAAATAGACCTGCTGCTCAAACCTCAAACTCCGTTTGGTGGTAGTAGAGGGCGCCATCTACTGGCCAAATAGGTTATTTACAGTAATTATGTATTACTGTCTCATTAAAAATGATTTGTCAGAAACCAGTGTTTTTTGTAAAATCAAGTGGTAGTGATGGGGTTAAATGTCATGGGAAATGTGGCTCTATAACATCTGGGACCTTATTCCTAGGCTGGTCTAAGGCTGTCAGATGAACGCAGTCAGAGCGCACTCTGGGTGCGGGACTGCGTGCACAATGGATGGACGGACGGACGTACTGACGGAAGATACTGTAGACACCACGCGGCCCATTTTTCTTGACGGACGTAGAAAAAAAAGGGAATTATGGGAAACAAAATTTAATATGAAAAATTATCCAAATTGGAAAACGATATGAAAAGCCATGGTGTGCGTCAAGGTGCTGGACGTCGCCAATGCGCTGCGTCTGACTTTGTGTCATCACGAGCAGAACGCTACGCGGACGTGGCGCACTCTGCACATCTGCCCTAGTGGTTTTACGTTCTTGCCTAACTTGCGTCCGATGCCACGTGCGTGCGCAGTTCGGTGCAGACGCACTTAGTGTGTGGGTCTCTATTGATCATGATTCTATGTTCCGACGGACGGTAAACTGTGCGGCGACACTGACGTGATCACTGCGTTCGTCTGACGCCGGCCTAAAGGTTATAAGAGCTTTGTTAAGTTCGCCGCTGCCAGCCTTGAAACAATAGGCTGAAGTTAAATGTTGTTTGGACAACCCTGCCTGTTTTTCCCTGCCAGGAATATTCCGAGGAGCAGCTTCTATAGATTTAACACTTATTTTCTCCATCCTTATAACTGTTAACGAGGGAACAGATGCCTTGGAAAGGCGGCCGAAAACATACCACGCACATAAACGAATATGTTCCTCGGCACGCGAGATCACGTGAGCAATCTGGATGACATATCATACAAGGTTCACTTGCTCAATCTGTTACCGTGGGGCAATAAATCATTTTAATACAATGCCTGCGTTACATTGTGCATCTGTGGCAGAAACCTTTCCATCACGTGCCCCGTCATCTTGTGTCTGCTGATTCCGATGATACACTGTGACGAGATGCCAGAATATGGGCGAACCGTGACGGGCCTACATAGCCTCAAAACAAACCCCTCGGAGCACCTGAATGAGAGCTGCCAGGTCGGCCATGTTTTCCTGGACACCTATTACTATTTCATGCAGAGGGAGAGTATAGGGAAATAGTCTTGTGCACCAATTTTTTTTTTTTTTATTTTTTTCCCCGATTCGTTCGGATTTTGTAAATTTTCGTTTCGGCCGATTTCCATTTCGGTTCGTTTTTCGTATCGACTTTTTTTTCGTGATTTCGGAAATTTTCGTGTTTTTCGGAACATCTGTTCTCCTCGTTTCAAAGTGTCTATTCGTTTTGACGTAAACTGATGGTTTTTCGGATCCGATATTTCTGTCGATACGATATTTCTGTCGATACAATAATTCTGCCATTGAGATTTCTCATGTTTTACAAGAAGGATACATTAATATTTCTCTGGTTTCCCGGGAAGGATACATTGAGATTTCTCTGGTTTCACAAGAAGGATACATTGAGATTTCTCTGGTTTCACAAGAAGGATACATTGAGATTTCTCTGGTTTTACCAGAACGATACATTGAGATTTCTCTGGTTTCCCGGGAAGGATACATTGAGATTTCTCTGGTTTCACAAGAAGGATACATTGAGATTTCTCTGGTTTCCCGGGAAGGATACATTGAGATTTCTCTGGTTTCACAAGAAGGATACATTGAGATTTCTCTGGTTTTACCAGAACGATACATTGAGATTTCTCTGGTTTCCCGGGAAGGATACATTGAGATTTCTCTGGTTTCACAAGAAGGATACATTGAGATTTCTCTGGTTTTACCAGAACGATACATTGAGATTTCTCTGGTTTCCCGGGAAGGATACATTGAGATTTCTCTGGTTTCCTGGGAAGGATACATTGAGATTTCTCTGGTTTCCCGGGAAGGATACATTGAGATTTCTCTGGTTTCCTGGGAAGGATACATTGAGATTTCTCTGGTTTCCTGGGAAGGATACATTGAGATTTCTCTGGTTTCCCGGGAAGGATACATTGAGATTTCTCTGGTTTCCTGGGAAGGATACATTGAGATTTCTCTGGTTTCCCGGGAAGGATACATTGAGATTTCTCTGGTTTCCCGGGATGGATACATTGAGCTTTCTCTGGTTTCCCGGGATGGATACATTGAGCTTTCTCTGGTTTCCCGGGAAGGATACATTGAGCTTTCTCTGGTTTCCCGGGAAGGATACATTGAGCTTTCTCTGGTTTCCCGGGAAGGATACATTGAGATTTCTGTGGTTTTACCAGAAGGATACATTGAGATTTCTCTGGTTTTACCAGAACGATACATTGAGATTTCTCTGGTTTCCCGGGAAGGATACATTGAGATTTCTCTGGTTTTACAAGAAGGATACATTGAGATTTCTCTGGTTTCCCGGGAAGGATACATTGAGATTTCTCTGGTTTTCCAGGAAGGATACATTGAGATTTATCTGGTTTTACATGAAGGATAAATTGAGATTTCTCTGGTTTTACAAGAAGGATACATTGAGATTTCTCTGGTTTTCCAGGCAGGATACATTGAGATTTCTCTGGTTTTACATGAAGGATACATTGAGATTTCTCTGGTTTTACAAGAAGGATACATTGAGATTTCTCTGGTTTCCCGGAAGGATACATTGAGATTTCTCTGGTTTTACAAGAAGGATACATTGAGATTTCTCTGGTTTCCGGGAAGGATACATTGAGATTTCTCTGGTTTCCGGGAAGGATACATTGAGATTCTCTGGTTTTCCATGAAGGATACATTGAGATTTCTCTGGTTTTACAAGAAGGATACATTGAGATTTCTCTGGTTTCCCGGGAAGGATACATTGAGATTTCTCTGGTTTCCGGGAAGGATACATTGAGATTTCTCTGGTTTCCCGGGAAGGATACATTGAGATTTCTCTGGTTTTCCAGGAAGGATACATTGAGATGGGAATGATACAAAATTACAGAATCAGCGATATAACCGAAAAATACATTGTCCGAAATTACTGAAATGGAACGAAAAATAATTTCAATTTTTTTTTTTTTTTTTTTTTTTTTTACACATTTCTAGTCCATTCGAAAACTCCGAAAAGTTTTCGTTTCGGCTTGGAAATTTTTTGGATCTGCCATTTTCGGATCCGAAAATTTTCAGAAAATCGGCCGAATCCGAATGCACGAATCGGGAAATTTCGTGGTAATTCCGAAACGCGCATCCCTACAGGGAAATGTGCTGCCCTGCAACATGTTTAATTCATATGCCACAGAAAGGCAATCAAGGCAGGTCACCAGGATTTCTTTATGATTTCCTATCTGCAGTGTATGGATTATACATGCGGCGGGGTGGCACTTTTCATGCACTTCCCATCATGACATGAATAAATCATGTGTGTCCAGAAAACAAGGCCGATCTGGCAACCCTAGCCTGAATGCCATTGCTCCCACAGATATTGTGATTTGGGGACCCGTTGTCATTTTTTTGTCTTCCCCATTATGGGGGGGGGGAAGTAATTCTTCGCTGCACATTCAACTTCCTGTTCGATACTACAAGGTGTACTCGCTCTGAAAGCGAGTGTATACGATGGAGTTGTGCCTTTTTTATAACTGGTAAATCACTTAAAGGTGGGATCTCAAACACCAGCCTCTCAGATATTTCTGAACTACACCTCCCATGATTCTCTGGCCTTCTATAGTGTTTGAAGAACTCTGGGAATTGTAGGGAATCAACATCTGTGGCCTGTGGAGCCGGAGTTTGAGATCCCTGACTTAAAGGCATCTTCTTCTAGTGTTCTATTGTGCCAAAAGTATATTTAATCTGCAAGTTGATTGTCCTTATCTGGAATTCCAAAATATTGCAAAATCGAAAAAAAATTTTGAGGGCCGACAAGACACCAAAAGTGGAAATTTCCACTCCTGATCTCAAGGGACAAAACCATGGAATATGTTGTTTAAAATGATGCCCTTCAAGCTTTATGTATAAGGTGCGTATGATACATAGATTCCCCCTATCCCAAAATATCTCATGCAAATATTCCAAAATCCCCCCCCAAAAAGAATCATTAATACAAAACACTTCTTGTCCCAAGCATTTCTGAAAAGGGATACTCATCATGTGCAACCAAACCTCAATACAGAATGCACCTGTAAACATCTAACACAGTGACTATATACAGAATGCACCTGTAAACATGTAACATAGTGACTATATACAGAATGCACCTGTAAACATGTAACACAGTGACTATATACAGAATGCACCTGTAAACATGTAACATAGTGACTATATACAGAATGCACCTGTAAACATCTAACATAGTGACTATATACAGAATGCACCTGTAAACATGTAACATAGTGACTATATACAGAGTGCACCTGTAAACCTGTAACATAGTATTAGTGACTATATACAGAATGCGCCTGTAAACATGTAACACAGTGACTATATACAGAATGCACCTGTAAACATGTGAAATAGTGACTATATACAGAATGCACCTGTAAACATGTAACATAGTGACTATATACAGAATGCACCTGTAAACATGTAACACAGTGACTATATACAGAATGCACCTGTAAACATGTAACATAGTGACTATATACAGAATGCGCCTGTAAACATGTAACACAGTGACTATATATAGAATGCACCTGTAAACATGTAACACAGTGACTATATACAGAATGCACCTGTAAACATGTAACACAGTAACTATATACAGAATGCACCTGTAAACATGTAACATAGTGACTATATACAGAATACGCCTGTAAACATGTAACATAGTGACTATATACAGAATGCACCTGTAAACATGTAACATAGTGACTATATACAGAATGCACCTGTAAACATGTAACATAGTGACTATATACAGAATGCACCTGTAAACATGTAACATAGTGACTATATACAGAATGCACCTGTAAACATGTAACATAGTGACTATATACAGAATGCACCTGTAAACATGTAACATTGTGACTATATACAGAATGCACCTGTAAACATGTAACATTGTGACTATATACAGAATGCACCTGTAAACATGTAACATAGTGACTATTTCCTACATATTTATTTTCTGTTAATCTGTATATTTGTGTTGTTAATATCTTGCATTGTATTACTTTGTATTTCTGTAACACTTCAATGTTCTTGAACCCAGGACATACTTGAAAACGAGAGAAATCTCAATGTATCCTTCCTGGTAAAATCCTTTATAAATAAATAAATAAATGGTTCTTTTGACATTTTTGGAAGGCCATCCAAAACAATGACATTTTTTTTAAAAAAAAAAATTGTTTCTGCAACTGTTTCTCTATTTAGATGATTGATATCAGGGCTGTCAAATTCTGCCCCCCCCCCGCCAGATGTTTCTGAACTACATTTCCCATGATTCTCTGGCCATCTGTTGCAGTCGAAGAATTCTGGGACTTGTAGGCATCAAAATCTGAGTGAGACAGCCAAGATTATCAGGGTTATTCAAAGAGAATGGAAAAGTCACCGCACGTTCGGTGACTTTTCGTTCTCTTCAATTCGGTGCGATTTGGCGATCCCATTTCGGCCACCCTGCGGTGTATTCTGCAACGACCACAGGGCCGCCGTAATGCAGGGAAAAGCCACCGCAAACTCACCGCAAAACCAGGGTGAACGCACACCGAAATCCGCAAAAACATCTGGATTAACCCCACCGAACACGCCGGAGAAACCCGAGCAGGAGTTGATCACAGCGCAGAGCAGCCGCCAGAAAAACCCGACACCGCAGACGAATGGAGTGAAAAAAAAACAAAAAAAACAGTACGCTTGAAAGTTTGAAAAGTGAAACGCTGTTTGCAAAGAAACTACTGAGCGAAAATGTCTGAAATTTACATATAAGATCCAATGAATGATAATAAAAAGGGCTGTTACTGAAAAAAGAAGAAATGATTTAAAAAAAAACGGAAACATTTTTTCGCCAAAAAATCCCGAAAAATGCCTGAAAGATCCTAAAAAATCTAGAAATAAAGAGTCTCTTTACTGCAGAATATTATAATAAATGGTTTATTAGATATTGAATTAAAACGGGAATATTTTTAACATTGAAGCCTATGGGATTCGCCTGAATAAACCTGCCGAATTAATCCACCGAATGGCAGGCCAATTCGGCAACCTTTCACTGCTGGTTTTTGTTCTCTGAAGAGATGAAGCATTGCTTCACTATGGGGATTCACTGCCCTCGAACAGGCACCGTATGTGCAGGCAATTCGCCAACATTTGGCGAACTGCCTGCTCTCTGAATGGCCAGGAAAGGTAACCGTACTCTGAATTTCAGCGTTCGGTTACCTTTCGGCCCCAATTCAGATCTCTTTGAATAACCTTGTATATATCCTCTTTCCTCCTCAGCACTGAACAAAACGTCAGAAATCCTCGCCCCCTACGCCTGCTGTGAGCCGCAGTGATGGGGGGGGGGGCTGCAGTATCCTGAAAGCTGCTGATGAAATATTGAACTAGGATCAACTTTGTGTTGGCAGAAAATAACAAAACTTGTCAATTGCTAAAATGCTTATTTTACCAGACTGAATATATCAAGTCTCGCTTTAAAACCCGTAAGACTGACCCTTTACAAAATCAGGTAGATTTCTCTAATGTAGGTATATTCCCCGTGATTTATGCTTTTGCAAGAGGAGGGGATAAAGCGTATTTTTTTTTTAAATTATCATTTTAAATTGTTAGGGCGCTATAAGGCAATCTGGGTGATTAACCGTACCCCATGCCATGTGACTCATTAGGCATCGCTCTGTGTTGTCCTAATGGACTCCTCCATCATCCCGCGATGGTAATTAACAGAGAAACAATGCAGAAAGGGGATTTTTCACCCGTGTTGATTGGTTGCACAGGTGAGCACCTCCATTAACCTTCCCACTCGAAAGCGATAATATACAGATTCATCGAGCGACCTGCGAAATGAGAAACAGTTTAATTAGCGAGATAGATACGGTTTTGAGGAGAGAGACTTATTTACACAGCGCGCGCTCTCGACTCAACGACGACGCCGTCGCATATCTTAAAAGCAACGAATGATGGGATTCTGAAATGTTTACTAATTGCGGATTAATCAAATGTTAGGAGCGTTTAATAAATCCACTGCGAAAAAAAAATATATAAAAATAAATAGAATAAATTGGGGAAATAATGGGGAGGAAAATGAATTAATCAAATGTTAGGAGCGTTTAATAAATCCACTCCGAAAAAAAAATAAAAATAAATAGAATAAATTGGGGAAATAATGGGGAGGAAAATGAATTAATCAAATGTTAGGAGCGTTTAATAAATCCACTGCGAAAAAAAAATATAAAAATAAATAGAATAAATTGGGGAAATAATGGGGAGGAAAATTAATTAATCAAATGTTAGGAGCGTTTAATAAATCCACTCCGAAAAAAAAATAAAAATAAATAGAATAAATTGGGGAAATAATGGGGAGGAAAATTAATTAATCAAATGTTAGGAGCGTTTAATAAATCCACTCCGAAAAAAAAATAAAAATAAATAGAATAAATTGGGGAAATAATGGGGAGGAAAATTAATTAATCAAATGTTAGGAGCGTTTAATAAATCCACTGCAAAAAAATAAAAATATAAAAATAAATTGGGGGAAATAATGGGGAGGAAAATGAATTAATTAAATGTTAGGAGCGTTTAATAAATCCACTGCGAAAATAAATAAATAAATAGAATAAATTGGGGGAAAAAATGGGGAGGAAAATTAATTAATCAAATGTTAGGAGCGTTTCATAAATCCACTGCGAAAATAAATAGAATAAATTGGGGGAAAAAATGGGGAGGAAAATGAATTAATCAAATGTTAGGAGCGTTTAATAAATTCACTGCGAAAATAAATAAATAAATAGAATAAATTGGGGAAAAAATGGGGAGGAAAATGAATTAATCAAATGTTAGGAGCGTTTAATAAACTCACTGCGAAAATAAATAAATAAATAGAATAAATTGGGGAAAAAATGGGGAGGAAAATGAATTAATCAAATGTTAGGAGCGTTTAATAAATCCACTGCGAAAATAAATAAATAAATAGAATAAATTGGGGAAAAAATGGGGAGGAAAATGAATTAATCAAATGTTAGGAGCGTTTAATAAATTCACTGCGAAAAAAAATATATAAAAATAAATAGAATAAATTGGGGAAAAAATGGGGCGGAAAATGAATTAATCAAATGTTAGGAGCGTTTAATAAATCCACTGCAAAAAAATAAAAATATAAAAATAAATTGGGGGAAATAATGGGGAGGAAAATGAATTAATTAAATGTTAGGAGCGTTTAATAAATCCACTGCGAAAATAAATAAATAAATAGAATAAATTGGGGGAAAAAATAGGGAGGAAAATTAATTAATCAAATGTTAGGAGCGTTTAATAAATCCACTGCGAAAATAAATAAATAAATAGAATAAATTGGGGGAAAAAATGGGGAGGAAAATGAATTAATCAAATGTTAGGAGCGTTTAATAAATCCACTGCGAAAATAAATAAATAAATAGAATAAATTGGGGGAAAAAATGGGGAGGAAAATGAATTAATCAATTGTTAGGAGCGTTTCATAAATCCACTGCGAAAATAAATAGAATAAATTGGGGGAAAAAATAGGGAGGAAAATGAATTAATCAAATATTAGGAGCGTTTAATAAATCCACTGCGAAAATAAATAGAATAAATTGGGGGAAAAAATGGGGAGGAAAATGAATTAATCAAATGTTAGGAGCGTTTAATAAATCCACTGCAAAAAAAATAAATATAAAACTAAATAGAATAAATTGGGGAAAAAATGGGGAGGAAAATGAATTAATCAAATGTTAGGAGCGTTTAAAAAATCTACTGCAAAAAAAAATATAAAAATAAATAGAATAAATTGGGGAAAAATGGGGAGGAAAATTAATTAATCAAATGTTAGGAGCGTTTAATAAATCCACTGCAAAAAAAATAATATAAAAATAAATAGAATAAATTGGGGAAAAAATGGGGAGGAAAATGAATTTATCAAATGTTAGGAGCGTTTAATAAATCCACTGCAAAAAAATAATAATATAAAAATAAATAGAATAAATTGGGGTAAAAATGGGGAGAAAAATGAATTAATCAAATGTTAGGAGCGTTTAATAAATCCACTGCAAAAAAAATAATATAAAAATAAATAGAATAAACTGGGGAAAAAATGGGGAGGAAAATAAATTAATCAAATGTTAGGAGCGTTTAATAAATCCACTGCAAAAAAAATAAATAAATAAATAGAATAAATTGGGGGAAGAAATGGGGAGGAAAATTAATTAATCAAATGTTAGGAGCGTTTAATAAATCCACTGCAAAAAAAATAATATAAAAATAAATAGAATAAACTGGGGAAAAAATGGGGAGGAAAATAAATTAATCAAATGTTAAGAGCATTTAATAAATCCACTGTGAAGATAAATAAATATAAAAATAAATAGAATAAATTGGGGGGAAAAATGGGGAGGAAAATGAATTAATCAAATGTTAGGAGCGTTTAATAAATCCACTGCAAAAAAAAATAGAATAAATTGGGGGAAAAATGGGGAGGAAAATCAATTAATCAAATGTTAGGAGCGGTTTATAAATAATTATAAAATTAAGTAAAAAATAGAATAGACTGGGGGAAAAATGAGGAAAAAGTTAATTA
The DNA here is from genome assembly GCA_009667805.1 of Leptobrachium leishanense. Classification (NCBI taxonomy): domain Eukaryota; kingdom Metazoa; phylum Chordata; class Amphibia; order Anura; family Megophryidae; genus Leptobrachium; species Leptobrachium leishanense. The sequence goes on from CM019072.1 coordinate 2,225,218, forward strand.
ATCAAATAAAACCAAACCCCTACTCCAGCTTATTGCTATAACAAGGTGATAAATAATACTGTTAGGGATTCCTCTATATATTTGGGGTGTGTGGTGTCTTTTTAGGGGCTCCTCCATATATTTGGGGTGTGCTGGTGTCTATTTAGGCTAGGGTCAGACGAACGCATTTTCACGTTGTCTGTGAAAAAGTGCGTTCGAACGAATGGACGCATTTTTTCACGGAGTACGCGATAGCGGTCATACTATGCGCATTTTTCGTCCGTGATTTTGTACGGATCATCAATAAAACACTTTGTGCATCTGGACGTTATATAGGCTGGACATTAGTAGCGTCTGACGTCTCCTAATCACGCACACACACCGCTAGCGGACGCAGCGCACTCTGTATGTCTGTACTAGCGGTTTTACGTTCTCGAAAAAATGCGTTCATTTTCCACTTGCGTTGTGCGGCCGGACTTTCGTGCGACCGTACTTCGTAAATTGGCCGTCATTGCCCGTCATCTGCTGCTAGTGCGGCCGTGATTAAGTGCGCCTGCACGCGCGTTCGCACTGCCTCAGTCTGACCCTAGCCTGAGGGGCTCCTCCATATATTTGGGGTGTGCTGGTGTCTTTTTGGGGGCTCCTCCATATAGTTGTGGTGTGCGGGTGTCTTTTTAGGGGCTCCTACATATATTTGGGGTGTGCGGGTGTCTTTTTAGGGGCTGTCCCATATATTTGGGGTGTGCGGGTGTCTTTTTAGGGGCTGTCCCATATATTTGGGGTGTGCGGGTGTCTTTTTAGGGGCTGTCCCATATATTTGGGGTGTGCGGGTGTCTTTTTAGGGGCTGTCCCATATATTTCAGGTGTGTGGGTGTCTTTTTAGGGGCTGTCCCATATATTTGGGGTGTGCGGGTGTCTTTTTAGGGGCTGTCCCATATATTTGGGGTGTGCGGGTGTCTTTTTAGGGGCTGTCCATATATTTGGGGTGTGCGGGTGTCTTTTTAGGGGCTGTCCCATATATTTCAGGTGTGTGGGTGTCTTTTTAGGGGCTCCTCCATATATACAGGGTGTGTGGGTGTCTTTTACAGGCTCCTCCTTAAAAAAACACTTTGTTGCTTTGCTCTTGTTCTAAATGACATTTTTATTGGTATAAAAGGCTCTGAAAACTCGCGAAGTCGTCAAAAAAGTCTAAAAATAGCATTGTCGCTGGCTCCGCCTCCAGCGACATTCCCTAAAATGCCAGAGTCCGTCTTTTGGCCATGGAAGCTTTAGGGCTGGTGCAGGTTTCTGCTCAGCTCACCTCTAGAAATGTCAGATTTTGGAACGTGGCGGGTGCACAGTGTCTGGTACCGTGTAATCAGGCGGTAACTTAAATATTGGGGTGTTTTATTTCTGGGGTTATGTGGGATACATAGCATTAATTATTTCAGTAACATGTCGGGACATAATGCCTAGATGAGAGATCGTCTCTTAATTTCCCATTTGCATACTGGAGTGAGACACCACAAATCCTTTTCTGTATAGACTTTGTTACCATGACTACAATTCTTATTATGAATGGGAAATAAAGTGTCAGGCAGCTGTTACAGGCAGATCCTCCAGCCTGGCTACAATAACTATTCAGCCATTCGCGTCCAGCAGGTGTGCAGCGGATTTTCAAATCAAGGCGCACAAGGCTCCGCATGTCACCCCCCCTGTACATATATATATATATGTATCTGCACACAGGGCTAGCCCCCCCACCCCCCGAGCCACAGCCAACACAATATTCATAAAGTAATGGAATGTGGGAACACTCTGCTTAGCAAGGAGTCAAAAATTTAGGATATATAGGGGGGGGGGGTAACAATGGGAAGCCAGATTGGCCATGATTGTCCTGACACTCGTTACTATTTCATGCAGAGGGAGAGCACAGGGAAAGTGCTGCCCTATAACATGCGTAATTCTGCTTGCAGTGAATAAGGCTGGTGTCAGACGAGCGTAGTGTTCACGTCCGTGATTGCGCCTAAAAGTACGTCCGTGATAGCATGAAAGAAAGTCCATTGGAGCCCGACACATGAAGTACGTCCGCACTGAACTGCGGACGCACAACGGCCTCGGCAAACGGACGCAGGTTAGGCAAGAACGTAATACTGCTAGAACGGACGTGCGGAGTGCGCCACGTCCACAACGTCTGCATAGCTTTGTGTGTGAGTGATGGAGCGAGGTCAGACGGACTGCATTTATACGTCCAGCATTTTTGACGGACAGAATGTTTTTTCATTGTAATTTATTTTTCCCTCCTACATCTGTCAAAAATAACTTCAGTGAAAAAACGGACTGTGTGACCACTACTGCGTCATCCGTACTGACGATGTCCGTACTGCACGGACGTACAGTCCGTAGAAATCACGCTCGTCTGACCCCAGCCTAACTGTGTGTGTGTGTGATGTTTGCTGTGCATTGTGGGTTTCATCCAAATGGAAACAGAAACGAAACGCTATATATAACGAAGTTGATTCGTTATACTGTTTCACAAGAGAACCATTGATTGAATGATTGATAGATTCTTTTTAGTGATCCGAATCATTTGAATTGATATCAAATTACAAACGAAATTATGGAAACAAATCAGTTTCGTTTTACTGTATCGCAAAGCACACCGTTCCTGTCAGTTGGCTGTGGTGCTGAATCTGTTGTATTCAGCACCACAGGCCAGTAGACATCTCAATATTTAACCCTAGCTTGCCTTTTAACCCTCATGTTTAGGCTAGGGTCAGACGAACGCATTTTCACGTTGTCTGTGAAAAAGTGCGTTCGAACGAATGGACGTATTTTTTCACGGAGTACGCGATACCGGTCATACTATGCGCATTTTTCGTCCGTGATTTTGTACGGATCATCAATAAAACACTTTGTGCATCTGGACGTTATATAGGCTGGACATTAGTAGCGTCTGACGTCTCCAAATCACGCACACACGCCGCTAGCGGACGCAGCGCACTCTGTACGTCTGTACTAGCGGTTTTACGTTCTCGAAAAAATGCGTTCATTTTCCACTTGCGTTGCGCGGCCGGACTTTCGTGCGACCGTACTTCGTATATTGGCCGTCATTGCCCGTCATTTGCTGCTAGTGCGGCCGTGATTAAGTGCGCCTGCACGCGCGTTCGCACTGCCTAAGTCTGACCCTAGCCTTAACCCTAATGTAACAGTAATTGAGCAGGATTAGATTTTTTTTAAATTTAATGATTTGAATCTATTTCGAATTGATACCAAATTACAGACAAAATTACGAAACAAATTCAAACGGTATTCAAACGAATTCTGTTTCAGACTAAATTATGTTCAAAGGAAACATAGTTATATAGGCTGAAAAAAGACGTGCGTCCATCGGGTTCAGCCTTTCACACATCACCTACTGCTGTTGATCCAAAAGAAAGCAAAAAGCCCAGTGTGAAGCACTTGCTAATATGCAACATACTGGAGAAAAATTCCTTCTTGCCCCCAGATGGCGTCGGATTTCTCCCTCGATCAAGAAGCTTTTACCCACAAAGTAAATATTATGACCCTTAATATCATGTTTTTGCAGGAAGTCGTCCAGCCGTTGTTTAAAAGTCTGTACAGTCTCTGACCCAACCACCTCAACAGGCAGAGAATTCCCAACCACCTCAACAGGCAGAGAATTCCCAACCACCTCAACAGGCACAGAATTCCCAACCACCTCAACAGGCACAGAATTCCACAACTTTATTGTTCTCACCGTAAAATAACCCTTCCTATGTGTTAGGCAATTTTAGGCAGGAAACTAATTTTTCAGTTGTGCACAACTCTAGAATAGAGCCCTATAGGGTTATTCACAGAGCACCGAACTTCCCATTGATTAGTGAACGGTGCAATTTTGGGGCAGTTCATCTTTTCGCAAAGCTGTCAATTCTCCAAATACAGGCGAATTGACAGCAAAAGACGGTGCAGTTTGTTGATCGTGGGTGGCATCGAAATTGTCCCACAGAGAAGTAATGGTTCGTCTATTCAGAGAACGCCGAACTGCACCCAAATGTTGCCAAAATGCCCTGATTTTTGGTGATTAAATTCAACAGGTTTAAACAGATGAATCCCATAGGACTCAATGTAAAAAAAGTAATACAATGTTTACATTTTTAAAAAAAAGTTTCTTTTCATTTTCAGCAAAAAGCCATTTATTTTTTAAAGCACCCTTTTGTGTTTTTTCAGACGAAAGGTCTGATCCCAATATTTTTTTTAAAGCTGTTTTTTTTGTTCTGTAACAGACCTTTTTATAATTATTTTAAAGGACTTTTATTATTATTTACACACATTTTAAAGCATTTTTATTGGTTTAAACACGTTTTAGGCTAGGGTCAAACGAAAGCATTTTTACACGCGAACGTAAAAAAGTGCGTCCGATCGCATTGACGTATTTTTTCACGGAATACGCAAAAACGGTCATACGATGCGCATTTTTGTGCGTGATTTTTTACGGATCCAAACCAGGAAACTTTAGGTGTCTGGACGTTATGTTGGCCGGACACGAGCAGGGTCTGACGTCTCCAAATCACACACATACACCGCTAGCGGGCGCAGCGCACTCTGTACGTCAGTACTAGCGGTTCTGCGTTCTCGAAAAAATGCATTCATTTTCCACTTGCGTTGGGCAGCCGGACTTTCGTGCGACCGTACTTCGTATATTGGCCGTCATTACCCGTCATTTGCTGCTAGTGCGGCCGTGATTAAGTGCGCCAGAACGCACGTTAAAAGTGCGCTGGTCTGACCTCAGCCTTAGAAGAATAGGAGAGTTCCGTGCTTTATTTTTTTGTTTGATTTTTGCAGTTCGGCGGATTTCACCAAGGCCAGCTTACCGATCATTGGCGACGTTCGCCAACTTTCTCGTGAGGCTTCGGCGACTCCATCTTTGTCTCGCTACAGTGACCCTATGGCGAATAGTGAATTCACAGATTTGGCGAGATGCAATCGCCAAAGTGAAACGCACCAAAATTTCAATGACATTTCGGTGCTTTATGAATAACCCCTTATAAAGCTTGTATGCAGGTGTCCCATCGAATATTTCCTTGTTGAACCACAATAAATATATTATATTATAAACCAGTAAGCCCAGTGACGTGTCCCAGTGGTTTTAGAACTTCCCCAAGCTCAATCCAAGATGTTAAAACTATTGTATTCCTATATTAAGTCTTATATGTATCACTGACCGTTGAAGTAATTCTTTATAAGAGGCATTTGCGGGGACCTCTACTTTTTCCAGACCTAAAAAAAAAGAAAAGATAGTTCATTTATTACATTAAAACCTAATAGATTCGCCTGGTTGAACCTGCCGAATTGAAACACCAGAAATCAGGTCGTTTTGCAGAAATATCAGTGCAATTCGGCGTTCTGCGAGTAGACAAATCGATTGTTCTCTAAGGCAGTGGTCCGCAAACCTGTCCTCAGGGACCTCTAACAGGCTAGGTTTTTTGGATTCCCTTGGGGAAATGCAGACTGAATCCTGCAATCACTGAGCAGCAAATCCTATCAGCTGTGCTGTGCTTCACATATCCTGCAAACCTGGCCTGTCAGGGAGACCTGAGGTTGGGGACCACTGCTATGTGGGACAATTGCAGTCAAGCCTAATTGTGGCGAAATGCATCGTGTTTTGCGGTCGGTTCGACTGTCAGGGTTATTCAGAGAGAGGTGAAAACCAGGAGAATGACTGGAGAAGTGAAAATTCGAGGTCAAAATAGCCAAACCAGAAAAATTCTCCCATTTATCTCACTTTCCAAATCACACACACACACACACACACACACACACACACACACACACACACACACACACACACACACACACACACACACACACACACACACACACACACACACACACACACACACACTCTCTCTCTCTATGCCTCAGAGCAGCTGTCAACGCCGCGTCCTGGTTGGCTGCGCCACTGCTGACACGTGACCACTGACGTGTGACTAGCCATGTGCTTCTGTTTACACACGTGACCACCCTGCCTTTTGTTGTTTTTTTTAAGACGCAGGTGCGCTGTCCAAGGTGCCAGGATTTACCCCCGCATGGGGTTATGGTTACTCCCCTTTTTACTTTACCCCCCCCCCCCCCCCAGCAATGCTGTGCCCGCAAACGGGGGCGTGTTGGATGAATTGCCCCATATATCGCCTGTAAATCCCGGGATGCGCTCATACTTTCCCCCCTGGCGCCCTCTGGAGGCGGAGTGGCAGAAGGTTAAAGAGCCTGCACGGCATCTCCATAGTGAACGATAGGGTGGATTGAGGATAGCGGTGATGTAGTGCGCCCCGCTGCCGCTGGATGGCGCTGTGCTAAAGGACAGGCCTCGCAGCCAGCCGCCAGTCTGAGGCCGGTGGGCGGGTGACAGGGCCGTGCTCTGCTCTCTTCACCCCGGCCGCCGCCCTGGGCGCACTGACAGACAGACAGCGCTCTTCTGTTTAGCACACTCTGCTCTTTGGCAAAAAGCTGCGCGGGCGGGAAGTGTACTGAGAAATCCCGGGCAGGGCTGTGACCCGGCAATGAATGGAGTGTGTGACCGTGTGAGGATACACTCACCGCCATTCACCTGCACATCATTTTACCGGGGTTCAGATATAAGAGATGATTAGAAAATGATTCCTGTCACAAACCGATATGCTCTGAAATCACAATCCATGCATCTTGCTGCATCGTGCTGCATCGTGCTGCTTCTTGCTGCATCTTGCTGCTTCTTGCTGCATCGTGCTGCATCGTGCTGCATCGTGCTGCATCGTGCTGCATCTTGCTGCTTCTTGCTGCTTCTTGCTGCATCGTGCTGCATCTTGCTGCATCTTGCTGCGTCGTGCTGCATCTTGCTGCATCTTGCTGCTTCTTGCTGCATCTTGGCAATGATTCACACCCAGTGATAACCCAGCAGGACACACTGAAAACCAGAGAAATCACAGTGTATGTTAAGGCTTCCTGGTAAAATACATTGCAAATCAATAAATAACAAATCAAGAGTAGGTGTCATAGTCATACTATCCTTGTATACTGAGGTAATACCCCATATACAAAGCTATACTGCCATATACTGAGGTAATACTCCATATACAGAGCCATGCTGCCCTATACTGAGGTAATACCCCATATACAAAGCCATACTGCCATATACTGCGGTAATACCCCATATACAGAGCCATGCTGCCCTATACTGAGGTAATACCCCATATACAAAGCCATACTGCCATATACTGAGGTAATACCCCATATACAGAGCCATGCTGCCCTATACTGAGGTAATACCCCATATACAAAGCCATACTGCCATATACTGCGTAATACCCCATATACAGAGCCATGCTGCCCTATACTGAGGTAATACCCCATATACAAAGCCATACTGCCATATACTGAGGTAATACCCCATATACAGAGCCATGCTGCCCTATACTGAGGTAATACCCCATATACAAAGCCATACTGCCATATACTGAGGTAATACCCCATACAGAGCCATACTGCTGCCCTATACTGAGGTAATTACCCATATACAGAACCATACTGCCCTATACTGAGGTATTATCCCACATGCAGAGCCATACTGCCCTATACTGAGGTATTATCCCATATACAGAGCCATGCTGTCATATTCGGAGGTACTTCACTATATACAGAGCCATACTGCTCTATAAGCAGAAAATATCCTATATACAAAGCCTTACTGCCATATATTGAGGTAATACCCCATACAGAGCCATAATGGCCTATACTTGAGGTAATATCCCATATTCAGAGACATACTGCCATATACCGAGATAATACTTCATATACAGAGCCATGCTGCCCTATACTGAGGTAATATCCCATATACAGATATGCTCTATACTGAGGTAATACCCCATACACAAAGCCATGCTGCTCTATACTGAGGTAATACCCCATACAGAGCCATGCTGCCCTATACTGAGGTAATATCCCATATACAGAGCCATGCTGCCCTATACTGAGGTAATATCCCATATACAGAGCCATGCTGCCCTATACTGAGATAATACTCCATATACAGAGCCACACTGCCCTATACTGAGGTATTATCCCATATAAAGAGCCATACTGCCCTATACTGAGGTATTATCCCATATAAAGAGCCATACTGCCCTATACTGAGGTATTATCCCATATAAAGAGCCATACTGCCCTATACTGAGGTATTATCCCATATAAAGAGCCATACTGCCCTATACTGAGGTATTATCCCATATAAAGAGCCATACTGCCCTATACTGAGGTATTATCCCATATAAAGAGCCATACTGCCCTATACTGAGGTATTATCCCATATAAAGAGCCATACTGCCCTATACTGAGGTATTATCCCATATAAAGAGCCATACTGCCCTATACTGAGGTATTATCCCATATAAAGAGCCATACTGCCCTATACTGAGGTATTATCCCATATAAAGAGCCATACTGCCCTATACTGAGGTATTATCCCGTATACAGAGCCATGCTGCCCTATACTGAGGTAATATCCCATATACAGACATGCTGCTCTATACTGAGGTAATACCCCATACACAAAGCCATGCTGCTCTATACTGAGGTAATATCCCATATACAGAGCCATGCTGCCCTAATACTGAGATAATACTCCATATACAGAGCCACACTGCCCTATACTGAGGTATTATCCCATATAAAGAGCCATACTGCCATATACTGAGGTATTATCCCATATAAAGAGCCATACTGCCCTATACTGAGGTATTATCCCATATAAAGAGCCATACTGCCCTATACTGAGGTATTATCCCATATAAAGAGCCATACTGCCCTATACTGAGGTATTATCCCATATAAAGAGCCATACTGCCCTATACTGAGGTATTATCCCGTATACAGAGCCATGCTGCCCTATACTGAGGTAATACCCCATACACAAAGCCATGCTGCTCTATACTGAGGTAATACCCCATACACAAAGCTATGCTGCCCTATACCGAGGTAATATCCCATATACAGAGCCATGCTGCCCTATACTGAGATAATACTCCATATACAGAGCCACACTGCCCTATACTGAGGTATTATCCCATATACAGAGCCACACTGCCCTATACTGAGGTATTATCCCATATAAAGAGCCATACTGCCATATACTGAGGTATTATCCCATATAAAGAGCCATACTGCCCTATACAGAGGTATTATCCCATATAAAGAGCCATACTGCCCTATACTGAGGTATTATCCCGTATACAGAGCCATACTGCCATATACTGAGGTATTATCCCGTATACAGAGCCATGCTGCCCTATACTGAGGTAATATCCCATATACAGACATGCTGCTCTATACTGAGGTAATACCCCATACACAAAGCCATGCTGCTCTATACTGAGGTAATACCCCATACACAAAGCTATGCTGCCCTATACTGAGGTAATATCCCATATACAGAGCCATGCTGCCCTAATACTGAGATAATACTCCATATACAGAGCCACACTGCCCTATACTGAGGTATTATCCCATATAAAGAGCCATACTGCCATATACTGAGGTATTATCCCGTATAAAAAGCCATACTGCCCTATACTGAGGTATTATCCCGTATACAGAGCCATACTGCCCTATACTGAGGTATTATCCCATATACAGAGCCATACTGCCCTATACTGAGGTATTATCCCATATAAAGAGCCATACTGCCCTATACTGAGGTATTATCCCATATAAAGAGCCATGCTGCCCTATACTGAGGTATTATCCCGTATACAGAGCCATACTGCCCTATACTGAGGTATTATCCCATATAAAGAGCCATACTGCCCTATACTGAGGTATTATCCCGTATACAGAGCCATACTGCCCTATACTGAGGTATTATCCCATATAAGAGCCATACTGCCCTATACTGAGGTAATAACCCATATAAAGAGCCATACTGCCCTATACTGAAGTATTATCCCGTATACAGAGCCATGCTGCCCTATACTGAGGTAATATCCCATATACAGACATGCTGCTCTATACTGAGGTAATATCCCATATACAGACATGCTGCTCTATACTGAGGTAATACCCCATACACAAAGCTATGCTGCCCTATACTGAGGTAATATCCCATATACAGAGCCATGCTGCCCTAATACTGAGATAATACTCCATATACAGAGCCACACTGCCCTATACTGAGTTATTATCCCATATAAAGAGCCATACTGCCATATACTGAGGTATTATCCCATATAAAGAGCCATACTGCCCTATACTGAGGTATTATCCCGTATACAGAGCCATACTGCCCTATACTGAGGTATTATCCCGTATAAAGAGCCATACTGCCCTATACTGAGGTATTATCCCATATAAAGAGCCATACTGCCCTATACTGAGGTATTATCCCGTATACAGAGCCATACTGCCCTATACTGAGGTATTATCCCATATAAAGAGCCATACTGCCCTATACTGAGGTATTATCCCGTATACAGAGCCATACTGCCCTATACTGAGGTATTATCCCATATAAAGAGCCATACTGACCTATACTGAGGTAATAACCCATATAAAGAGCCATACTGCCCTATACTGAGGTATTATCCCATATAAAGAGCCATACTGCCCTATACTGAGGTAATAACCCATATAAAGAGCCATACTGCCCTATACTGAGGTATTATCCCATATAAAGAGCCATACTGCCCTATACTGAGGTATTATCCCATATAAAGAGCCATACTGCCCTATACTGAGGTAATAACCCATATAAAGAGCCATACTGCCCTATACTGAGGTATTATCCCGTATACAGAGCCATACTGCCCTATACTGAGGTATTATCCCGTATACAGAGCCATACTGCCCTATACTGAGGTAATAACCCATACACAGAGCCATGCTGTCATATTCTGAGGTACCTCTCCATATACAGAGCCATGCTGCTCTATAAGCAGAAAATATCCCATACACAAAGCCTTACTGCCATATACTGAGGTAATACCCCATATACAGAGCCATGCTGCCCTATACTGAGGTAATATCCCATATACAAAGACGTGCTGCTTTATATACTGAGGTAATAACCCATATACAAGAGTCATGCTGCCCTATACAGGGGTAATATCCAATATAATGCGGTAACGTCCCATATTTTGAGCCATGCTGACTAATACTGAGGAAATATACCATATTCTGAGCCGTGCTATCCAAGGTGAGAGTCTATGAAATGGGTTGGGGGTCTGGGTGAGCCCTACCCCTCCTGGTTCAGTAAGGGGCCTTATGATTTCTGATGGCCGCCCTGTTTATAAATAATGTAAATCACATCCAGTGGTGGAGGCAGGCAGCGAGAGGATGTCTCTCCTTGCTTTTATTAAGATCTATTCTGCTGTAAAGTGTCCTGCCGGCGCTGTGTCGGCCACAAACCATTTGCTTGTAGCGTTTAGTAGCAGCTTATTTCAGCCAACCAATTAGGCAGCGCACCGCTAGAAATGGCCGATAATTAATGCTCAGAGCTTCATGCTATATGACAATTGCTATTGGATGTGGAAATATAAACGTGGACTGCTCCATTACCTTTATCAGCAATTCCAAATCGCAGACATTTGCCGGCAGGCGAACCATAATCTATACGGAAATAAATTGAGAGCAAAAAAAAAAACCACATTCTTGCAAATGACACGGACAGGCCATTTATGACCGGAAGCGCGTCTCGATTCGGGAGATTGGCTTTGCGCAATTTCTTTGTAGTCGTTTCCACTTAAAATGCGTGACTTGGTTTTCTTACAATAACGACATTTCCAGCAGCAATGGGTGAGGCTAGGGTCAAACGAACGCATTTTTCATGTTATAGAAAATACGTATCTGGCGGCGCGATGGTAGTCGCTCTTGAATCATATGGTGGTTCTCTTATTTTGTATCATCCACATGGGTAACATAAAAAGAAGCAAATAACAATATAGTGCAGAGCGAATTGTACAGTATACAACGCAAATCATAACGTATAGATCCCACTCACAAATGGAGAGCCCCAACACCGGCTCTGAGTGGGTATGCGCATTCGGGTCCTTTGCTTCAATGTATAAAGGTGACCCACACCCTTATGATCTGGGAGATCTTCTTCCACTTATGGGCATATGTAAAATATAGAAACACAAAAGAACTTCCTTGTGCAGGTCCACTGATAACGATAAGAGATATAGTTATCGCAAATGCTAACTCACATTTGTTGGAGCTTATAGCCAAGCTCTTGGTGGAAGCGCTTTATGGACTTATTGATAGGAGACGTCCATGGAAACCCATAGGATACCAAAACACTGGGGATTCGTACAAATAAAATTTATTAAAATATAAAAGAAAAGTAAACCTGGCGCAGCCAGGTACCAGGACGCGTTTCGCCACGTGTTGTGGCTTCCTCAGCTGGTTTACAAACAATTAAAATACAGTGTATATATAGTATAACCTCTCATTACTTAAATTGTTGTCCGTAAAAAAAGTGCGTCCGAACGCATTGACGTATTTTTTTCACGGAATGCGCGAAAACGGTCATACGATGCGTATTTTCGTGCGTGATTTTTTACGGATCCAAACCAGGAAACTTTGGGTGTCTGGACGTTATGTTGGCCAGACATGAGCAGCGTCTGACGTCTCCTAATCGCGCACACACGCCGCTATGCGGACGCAGCGCACTCCGTACGTCAGTACTAGCGGTTCGGCGTTCTCGAAAAAATTTGTTTGTTTTCCACTTGCGTTGCGCGGCCAGACTTTCGTGCGGCCGTACTTCGTATATTGGCCATCATTGCCCGTCATTTGCTGCTACTACGGCCGTGATTAAGTGCGCCTAAACGCACGTTAAAAATGCGTTAGTCTGACCCCAGCCTAAGGGTTAAAGGGACAATCTAAGCACCAGCACCACTGGTTAGCTTTAAAATGCACCTGTCATGTTTTCCCACAGGGCGGCGCCATCCTGGTGACAGCATTGGCACAGCAGTCTGAGGTCCAATCTGAGATGATGATGCTACCCTGTCAGATGAGATCAGAAGAGCCGGTCTATAGGAGACAGGCAATGGCGGCTCCCAGCAGGTAAGCATGACAGGGGTGCTTCAGCTTCTCCTGTAATGAGCTCAGAACACTGCAGCATCATGTTACACATTGTACAATGAGTGACTGTAGTGAGCTCAGTGTGCTGTTCTGAGCTTTTCCTACTGCCGCCAATCATTCTCATATTTCAGAGGCATAACTAGAAACCTCAGGGCCCAGGTGCAGGAATCCATGAAGGACCCCCCTCCACCCGTGGCAAAAACATACTCCCCATCATCCCCATGCACTGGACCCCTCTAGGCAGTGGCGTCGTAACGTGGGGGCGGGGGGTGCGGCCCGCACCAGGTGACACCCGCCCTTAGGGTGACACCGTCACCCTAAGGGCTGGTGTTTCACCTTCTGCCGCCTGTTCGCTCCCTGCGAGCGTCCAAAGCATTCAGCTTCGGCGCTCGCCTGGAGGAAACACGTCACCAGCCAATCGCGGCTGGTCGCGTGGCTCCCCCAGACGAGCGCCCAAGCTGCGCGCCGCCAGATGCTCAGAAGGAGCGAATACGCGGCGGAGGTGAGCTGGGCCATATCCAGGAGGTGAGCTGGGCCATATCCAGGAGGTGAGCTGGGCCATATCCAGGAGGTGAGCTGGGCCAAATCCATGAGGTGAGCTGGGCCAAATCCATGGGGGCCTGGGGCATATCCATGAGGAGCTGGGGAAAATCCATGAGCCGCTGGGGCAAATCCATGAGGAGCTGGGGCAAATCCATGAGGTGAGCTGGGGCAAATCCATGAGGTGAGCTGGGGCAAATCCATGAGGTGAGCTGGGGCAAATCCATGAGCCGCTGGGGCAAATCCATGAGGAGCTGGGGCAAATCTATGAGGAGCTGGGGCAAATCCATGAGGAGCTGGGGCAAATCCATGAGGAGCTGGGGCAAATCCATGAGGTGCTGGGGCAAATCCATGAGGTGCTGGGGCAATATCTATGAGGTGAGCTGGGGCATATCCATGAGGTGAGCTGGGGCATATCCATGGGGGCCTGGGGCATATCCATGAGGAGCTGGGGCAAATCCATGAGCCGCTGGGGCAAATCCATGAGGAGCTGGGGCAAATCCATGAGGTGCTGGGGCAATATCCATGAGGAGCTGGGGCATATCCATGAGCTGCTGGGGCATATCCATGAGCTGCTGGGGCATATCCATGAGCTGCTGGGGCATATCCATGAGCTGGGGCATTATCCATGAGCTGGGGCAAAATCCATGAGAGCAGCTGGGGCAATATCCATGAGCTGGGGCAATATCCATGAGCTGGGGCAATATCCATGTGCTGGGGCATATCCATGAGCTGGGGAATATCCATGAGCTGGGGCATATCCATGAGCTGGGGCAAAATCCATGAGAGCAGCTGGGGCAGTATATCCTTGAGCTGGGGCAGTATATCCATGAGCTGGGGCAATATCCATGTGTTGGGGAATATCCATGAGCTGGGGAATATCCATGAGCTGGGGCATATCCATGAGCTGGGGCATATCCATAAGAGGAGCTGGGGCAAAATCAATGAGAGCAGCTGGAGCATTATCAATGAGAGCAGCTGGGGCATTATATGCATGAGAGGAGCTGGGGCAATATATCCATGAGAGGAGCTGGGGCAATATCCATGTGTGCTGGGGGCAGTATCCATGAGAGCTGGGGGCAGTATCCATGAGAGCTGGGGCAATATCCATGTGTGAGCTGGTCTGGGGCAATATATCCATGTGTGAGCTGGTCTGGGGCAATATATCCATGTGTGAGCTGGTCTGGGGCAATATATCCATGTGTGAGCTGGTCTGGGGCAATATATCCATGTGTGAGCTGGTCTGGGGCAATATATCCATGTGTGAGCTGAGGCGCAATATATCCATATGTGAGCTGGGGCAATATATATCCATGGGTGAGCTGCTGGGGGCAATATATAACTGTGAACTGGGGCAATATATCCATATGTGAGCTGGGGCAATATATATCCATGGGTGAGCTGCTGGGGGCAATATATATCCAGAGCTGCTGGGGGCAATATATCCAGAGCTGCTGGGGGCAATATATATCCATGTGTGCTTTCACTGCCTTCGAACAGGCATCGTACTTGCTGGCAGTTGGCAAAAATTTGTGTGAGCATATGAGAGAGCTCCACAGCAATAAACGTCTCAGTAATGTGCGCTGTGTGTATGAGCATTCAGTGTTATATGGGAGTACTGATTTAGTAGCTAGAGTAGTTAAAAAAAAATCCGTAAAACTCGGGGGGGGGGGGTGACACCATAAGTTACCGCACCGGGTGACACCAACCCTAGTGACGCCACTGCCTCTAGGTCCACAATGTCGACTCCAGAGACAATCGGTGTCCCATTTTTTTCCAGGTCCACTACGACCACTTCAGTCCATCCCATTTTTAATGTAATGTGCAACATGTATATCTCAGAGCTCCGCAGCAATATAACTCACAGTAATGTGTGCTGTGTATAAGCCATTCATAGGTGAGGCCCTGGCCCATGCCAAGCCGCGCAGGTGAGAACGTGGACGGCTGTGTGTGGCCCCCCCCGAACTTAGGCTAGGGTCAGACAAATGCAGTGCGAAAGTGCGGCCGCGCAACGCAAGCGGCAAACAAACGCATTTTTTCGAGAACGTGATACCGCTAGTACTGACGTACAGAGTGCGCTGCATCTGCTAGCGGCGTGTGTGTGTGATTAGGAGACGTCAGACGCTGCACACGTCCGGCCAACATAACGTCCAGACGCAAAAAGGGTTTTATTGATTATCCGTACAAATTCACGAACGAAAATGCGCATCGTATGACCGGTATCGCGTATTCCGTGAAAAAATACGTCCATTCGTTCAAACGCACTTTTTCACGGACGACGCGAAAAATGCGTTAGTCTGACCCTAGCCTAAGAGGCCCGGTTGCAGTGGCACTCTCTGCACCCCTGGTAGCTAGTCTACGCCCTTGTCATATTTCCTTTTGCCCAGTGTTTGTCCTATAGAGGTCAGGCATTAAAGCCATGGAAAGCAGGGATAGCGCAGCAGCAAAACGCATAGTACTCAATGAATCTCTGTGAGAAGAATCTAATTGGACAATGAGTGCTGGATAGCCAGAAAGTAACAAGTTAACAAGCTCTGAGAAAAAGGGTCAAGCTTTAGTAAATACCTAGAGAAATGCAGTAACCAAATATTTAAAGGCATTTTACCTCTAAGGCAGTGTTTCCCAACACTGGCCCTCAGGTCTCCCTGCCAGGCCAGGTTTGCAGGATATATGAAGCACAGCAGAGGAGGATATGATTTGCTGCTCAGTGATTGCAGGATTCAGTCTGCATTTCTCCAAGGTAATCCTTAAATTCTGCCTTTTATGGGGTACCTGAGGACCAGGGCAATGGTTCCCAAAGGTCCCGAATTCCCTGAGCCTGATCTTAGCTCCCAGGGTCTGGATGGGACTAATCCCCTGCACTCAGAGGGCTGAATCAGCTCTCTGAGCCCCCTGGAGGGGGAGAGGGCACTCAGGGCACCGTGACCACTGATAACATTGAATGTCCATATTGCATAAAATGTCCCTTTAGCTCTCCCTTGATTCTTCCCGATCCATATTTTTTTTCCTATAATGGCCCTAAAAAACCCTCATAATTCATTTAGTGTTATTGTTGCAATCCTGTGGTTATGACAATCCATACAAGCTTGTTGTAGATATGGTTGTTGACTTGTTTTCTTTATTTTTTATAACTATTTGAGCGTACAAGGGCCTCTCTTGTCCCGGCAGAGACCTCCCAGATACAGACTCGTTTTATTTTGCATATTATGAACCTACCTTTTTGTCCTAAATTGCATAATTCCCATATTGATGTTACTCATAACGCAACGGTTCTTTTCATTTGAAGTGTAAATAATAATAATAATAAAAAAAGTATATATAAAATACACAGAAATTTATATACTAGAAATAAAGAAACTGTATAAATAAACAGTGCCTTCTTTTAACTGGGTCTCCGCTCCGCGATTTGGTCATATTCCTCACAATGCCCAGATAAGTGTTTCTTTTCGCAGTGCTGTAAATCCTGCTTTATTAGACAATCTAAATACGTGTTTGCAGCTTTCAGTGTGCGTACGCCTAGGAAACACAATACACTTTAGCTTGGAATCGGCATTTTCAGTGTAAAACGAGAGGGGGGAAAAAAAAATCATTATAACAACGATAATGGTGTTAGTACAAACATCTTAGCGGGGTGGTAGGAAGAAACAGATTATTATGGATGAGAAAAAAACTCCAAAAGAATTTGTTTTGAAGTAAACAAAGTAAAGTGGAATTATAACTCGAAAGCATTCCTCAGTTTGACTCGGTTTCTTTTGTTTTCATAAATTGATTCTCAATTTAGTAAGCCTTTCATGATATTGATGTTTTATTTGCAATGCTAAAACCTTCACCCCTTCCTGTGACTGCATGATGGTTGATGTTTGCAGGTTGTTTTATAAGAGTCTCGCGGTTTGTTCGTTTTTTTTGTTGAAATCTCTATTTTAACCATGAGTGTTTACAATGACCAGAAAACATAAGGGGTTATTCAAAAAGGTCTGAAATGTCACCGAAATGTAACCGGACACTCAGGGTTATTCAAAGAGATCCGAATTGTGGCCGAAAGGTAACCGAACAGTGAAATTCAGCATACGGTTACCTTTCCTGGCCATTCGGCTATACAGAGAGCAGGCAGTTCGCCAAATGTTGGCAAATTGCCTGCACATACGGTGCCTGTTCGAGGGCAGTGAAATCCCCATAGAGAAGCAACGCTTTGTCTATTCAGAGAACGAAAACCAGCAGTGAAAAGTTGCCGAATTTCCCTGCTGTTCGGTGGTTTCATTCGGCGGTTTATTCAGAAGAATCCCATAGGCTTCAATGTTAAAAATATTCCCGTTTTAATTAAATATCTAATAAACCGTTGATTATGATATTCTGCAGTAAATAGTCTCTTTATTTATAGATTTTTCAGGATCTTTAAGGCATTTTACAGGATTTGTTTTGTGAAAATTGTTTTGCTGTTTTTTTTTAAATCGTTTTTTCTTTTTTATGTAACATTCCTTTTTATTATCATTCATTGGATCATATGTAAATTCCAGACATTTTCGTTCAGTAGTTTCTTTGCAAACAGCGTTTCACTTTTCAAACATTCAAGCGTTTTTTCTTTTTCTCACTCCATTCGTATGCGGTGTCGGTCTTTTCCAGCGGCTGCTCTGTGCTGTGATCGGCGGCTGCGCGTGTTCAGCGGGGTTAAGGTTAATCCAGATGTTTTTTCAGGTTTCTGTGTGCGTTCGTCGGGTTTTGCGGGGAGTGTTCGTCGGGTTTGCGGCGGCTTTTCCCTGCACTACGACGGCCCTGTGGTGCTTGCTGAATACACCGCAGGGTCGCCGAAATGAGATCGCCAAATAGCACCGAATTGAAGAGAACGAAAAGTCACCGAACGTGCAGTGACTTTTCGATTCTCTTTGAATAACCCTGATTGAAATTTAGCGTACGCTGACATTTCGTGGCCATTCGGCTATTCAGAGAACAGGCAGTTCGCCAAATTTTGGTGAATTGCCTGCACGTACGGCGCTGTTCGACGGCAGTGAAATTCCCATAGAGAATCAATGGTTACTCTATTCAGAGACACCGAACAGCAGTGAAAAGTTGCCGAAATGCCCTGCTGTTCGGTGTTTTCATTCAACAGTATAATTCAGGCGAATTCCATAGGCTACAATGTTAAAAATATTCCTGTTCTAATCTAATATCTAATAAACCGTTTATTATTTTAATCTGCAGTAAAAAGTCTCTTTATTTATATATTTTTTAGGATCTTCTAGGCATTTTTCAGGCATTTTTTTTAAAGCGTTTTTTCTTTTTTCATTCATTGGATCTTATATGTAAATTCCAGCCATTTTCGTTCAGTAGCTTTTTTGCAAACGGAGTTTCAATTTTGAAACTTTCAAGCGTACCGTTTTTTTTTTTACCCCGTTCGTCAACGTGTTGGCTTTTTTCAGCGACTGCTCTGCGCTATGATCAGCGGCTCGTCGGCTTTGTCCGTCGTGGTTTTTGCAACAGGGTTTCCGGTGAGTGTTTAGCGAGTGTTCGTCGGGTTTGCGGCGGGTTTTCCCTGCACTCCGGGGACCCTGCAGTTGCACTTGAATATACTGCAGAGTCAGCGAACTAGAATCGCCGAAGTGCGGGGAACGGAAGGGCACCGAAATATGGGCAATGTTTCGGCGCTCTCTGAATAAGCCCTATAATATGTAAGTCATGGACAGAAGGGAAAGTGGGTATATAGGAGACCGATTAATCAGGATGACACGTCTGCAACATGTGAACATGATTTAACATCTTCAACAGGACGTATTCGATTCATTTTTAATTTATATAAAAAATGAAATCTTTACACTTTCTATTCAAATGTATCAGATTATCATGTGTGCCTAGATCTTTACACTTTCATTCCGAAAGTATCAAATTATCACATGCAGCTAGATCTTAATCCTATTTATTCCGGCTAATCTCTAAATGGCAGATCACAGCTATGTTTATTAACACTACGTTTATTAATAAAAATAGGAAACTTCATCAAGAACCTGTTCATTTATCTATAGTTAATTGTTTTCCAATCAGAGTTTATAGTTTAAGTGCTTTCCAGTCAGAGAAACACATTCTTCAAGAAAGTACTGTCAGAATAAAATCCTTAATAGTGATGGGCCTAACACCCCGTGTTCGGTTCGCATTCGAACATCCGAAAAAGTTTGACCGCGAACTCTAACACAATGCAAGTCAATGGGGCTCGAACATTCGAAAATTAAGGTCCCCTCCAGGGGGCATAAATGCAAGATATTGGCCATAAAAGGTGTATGGGGGTTCTGGTACTGACCTGGGGGACAGGAAACAATGAAAAAAAAAGTTTTTAACCCTTTCACTGCCGAGTGCTGAGCCATTTCACCGCTGTGCGCTGAGCTAATTTTTACCGCTCTTGCTCATATTTAAACGCGATTTGAAGCCATGGGAAATGTTTGAGCAACAAGGAGTGGGAAATGTTTGAGCAACAAGGAGTGGGAAATGTTTATGAATCCCAGAGGCTTCAATGTTGAAAATATTCCCGCTTAAATTCAATATCTAATAAACTGCTTATTATAATATTCTGCAGTAAAAAGTCTTTTTATTTTTAGATTTTTTAGGATCTTTTAAGCATTTTTTTTTAATTCCCCCCCGAACCACGAATGTCCCGAAAACTTCAAAGTTCGTGAATTTTCAAAAAGCTGATGTTCGAATTGAACATCGAATCAATTCGAACCGGCAGCCCATCCCTTCAGCTGAAGGGGCCCGCTGGCTGTCCCACTAGTCCAACTGGGATTTTAATTCCCTCTATTCAGAAAGCTGAATCTGTTCTCCAAGACGCCACTCCCCGGATGTAGGAGGTGAGTGAGGGCACTAAGGTCACTGTGACCACTCAAACGGCAGATGTCAGACGGTGTGTCGCTATAATGACACTTGTCAGGAGAAGTGTCTACATAATGACGCATGTTACCAGAAGCATCAGCTTTTTTCAGCAAACCCGACACCAGTATGTACCCCTTTGCGCCGAGACATGCAGGAGACAGGGAAAATACCAAGTGCTATTTTGTTTAAAATGTTTTATAATATTGATTTAGAACATAGGTTTCATAATTAACAAATATTATGAATAATACCAAAACAAGAATATACACCGACTGGCCACTTTATTAGGTACATCTGTTCAATTGCTTGTTAACACAAATTGCTAATCATCCAATCACATGGCGGCTTAAAATACTTCTAATCTCCCCCCTGGTGATGTCCTTTGAATACATGCCACACAATACAATGATGTGAGTCGGTGACTGACCCATTCACTCCATTCCATGACCAAAGACACACAGTAAGGAGCAAGTGATGGAAAGATACTGGGGGGTGGGGCAGTTTACAACACAAAATATCACACAATGGATGCGCCCAGTGACACATATAGAGGAAAATAACACACAATGGATGCGCCCAGTGACCCATATAGAGGAAAATATCACACAATGGATGCGCCCAGTGACACATATAGAGGAAAATATCACACAATTGATGCACCCAGTGACACATATAGAGGAAAATATCACACAATGGATGCACCCAGTGACACATATAGAGGAAAATATCACACAATGGATGCGCCCAGTGACACATATAGAGGAAAATATCACACAATGGATGCACCCAGTGACACATATAGAGGAAAATATCACACAATGGATGCGCCCAGTGACACATATAGAGGAAAATATCACACAATGGATGCACCCAGTGACACATATAGAGGAAAATATCACACAATGGATGCACCCAGTGACACATATAGAGGAAAATATCACACAATGGATGCACCCAGTGACACATATAGAGGAAAATATCACACAATGGATGCACCCAGTGACACATATAGAGGAAAATATCACTGAAGTAGGTTGTGTTTTCTGGAGCTCTCTGCACAGCCAACGCCCGACCTTGGCCTCCCCTGGCTGGGGAGGGCTTCCAGCCTGAATTTTGGTGAAAAACCACATGGTATTTTCTGTGCATAGCAAACAAGGAGGTTGTGTTTTTCCTGGAGCTCTAAGCACAGCCAACGCCCGAGCTTGGCCTCCCCTGGCTGGGGGGGCTTACAGCCTAAATTTTTGATCCATGGATCCACTACCTGGGGCCCCTGCTACCTTACCACCTGGAAGTCCTGCACCTGGATGGAGGGGCATTTTGCACAGACTATCTGCAAGCGTCCACCTCTATGAGGAAGGTGAGTCCCACACCCCCTATACCAGGGGCGATGTCCAACGTGCCTGCATCACTGCGGATTGTCAACTCTATGAATTAGAGACCCTGGCCACTACCATAGCGGCCAAAAGGGCCGTTTTCACGAAGCGCCTGGGACTCCCGCATGTGGCGGAGAACCCCCGTGCTGAGCTCCAGGCGCTGGCTGAAGCTAGTTTAGAGTGTGCCAAACTACGACAGCAGGTCATGCTGTTTGTGGAAGATCTTCCTTCTGGAGACCGGGCAGAGGTGGAGAGGGTGGTGGAAGCGGCAGGCGCAGCTAAGACCACAGTACCCGTCAGGAAGCTCCCCGCTGCAGAGGTCGATGCCATGGAGGTCCAGGAGTCGGTGGTAGAGGCCCCTATTGATGAAACAGCTTCAGGCGGGACCACAACTCCCATCAGTGCTGACGGTCCGGAGAAGCAGCCAGTGTCCTATGCCGCCGCGGTGGCTGGGACTTTAGGCCAGCGTACCCCGGAGAGCCAGAGGCTGGAGATGGAGAAGGTCCGGCGCCGTTTCTCTGACACTAAACAACAACTAGAAAAATTTATTTGGCGGCTCAATTCAGACCTCCTAGAGGAAGCGAAGGTTAAGCAGGCCTTTGAGACGTTCCTGGCGGACCAGATGACTTTGGAGGACGTATGCGCCTCGAAGTCAGAGTGTTGGGAGATGGTCAAGGCGCGAGCGCGTACCCTTTTTCACTCTCTTGCAGTGAACGCCCAGACCAGCAGGTATAAGATCTACCTCAGCCTTATGCGGAAGCTCGACCGCCTGGTCTCGCAGGGAGGTGATTCCGGGGAGATCTCCGAGGTCCGCTCCTTGATGAAGGAGTTCCAGTACGACAGGTATGCCTCGCTTGTGAAGGAGAGAGATCACGGGTCTTACCGCTCACCCGACCCCTTTCTCAGTTGCAAGCGCAAGGAAGGTACCAAGGTCATCTCTGGGCTGCGTGACACCTCTGGGGTCCTGCAGGATTCGTCCCGCAGGATTCACGACGTGGTCCGGTCGTACTACTTGGAGCTCCATGGACAGAGGCGGGCCCGGCCAGACCAGGTGGAGGGCTTCCTTCGCAACATAGACCCTCATCCTGAGCTCGAGACTTCCCTCTGCGAGGAGTTGATCGGCCCTATCACCGCGGCTGAGGTAACGGGTGCCATCTTGAGCCAAAACAAGAGTAAGGCGCCTGGGCCCGACGGGCTCATGGCGGAGTTCTATCAATGTTTTAGTGCTCTCTTGGCGCCCCATCTCGCAGAGGTCTTCAACAAGTCCCTAAATGGGGGCCTTTTGCCCCCCACGTTGAGGACTTCGGCGGTGATACTGCTGACCAAGCCGGGGGTGGTCGATGCGGCAGACGTAGGGAACTGGCGTCCCATTTCTCTGCTCAACGTTGACAGGAAGATCCTGGCAAAAGTGTCGTATCTGCGACTGCAAGATTTGTCTGGGGGTCTCCTGTCTAAGTCCCAATTCTGCACAGTCCGAGGCCGTAACGTCTTCGACGCCGTTCTCGAGGTGCGGGAGGCCGTAGAGAGGTGCAGGGCCGGCGATTGGACGGGAAAGACTTTGGACAATTTGCACAATTGACATTTTTCTTTTCGCTTTGGGTTTTTGATGGCCGGGGGGGTGGGAAGTGGTGAGCGCTCACGAAAAGCGCCGAACACCAACGATTTGAGACTTTACGGGACCGTTCAGGGTTTTTTGCGTAGGACGTCAATGTATTCTTTTCATATGGTTTGATTTGGTTTTTGCCTTGTTCTTTGTTCCTTTTTATGTATTTCTTTGTCATTCAATAGTGTAGGAGAGTGCGGGTCCTGGTCCTAAAAGTGACGGTAAAAATATATGATTTTGAATGTCGGTGTATATACGTTCTATTTTGTACATATGCCCATTGTCCCTATTGTTTCCTTGTATTGACGGTCAGTCAGCTATTATTTGTTTGATGGACAGCGTCCTAGTTTTGGGTTTCTTTTTCTATGTGGCGGTTCGTCACTTGTTTCTTTTCCCTTTGGACTTTTTTTGTGACGGCATGTCTATATTTTGAGTTTCCTTCTGCCAAGTGGGTAATTCCTTTGTTCTTCTTATTAATGTTTGCCCCTGTGTAATATATATATATATATATATATTATATATATATAATGTTCCCCCTAATGTTCTACCCCGTATGTACTGTCATTATCAAGTATCCTTTTGCTGTATTTCATTCTGTTGGCTATGTTACTTCCTGTATGTACACTTGATTGTATTTATGTTTGTTATGTGGCACATTCCAATAAAAACAAATAGACCCAGTGACACATATAGAGGAAAATATCACACAATGGATGCACCCAGTGACACAGAGGAAAATATCACACAATGGGTGCACCCAGTGACACAGAGGAAAATATCACACAATGGATGCACCCAGTGACACCTATAGAGGAAAATATCACACAATGGATGCGCCCAGTGACACATATAGAGGAAAATATCACACAATGGATGCACCCAGTGACACATAGAGGAAAATATCACACAATGGATGCACCCAGTGACACATAGAGGCAAATATTTTCTTAAGTAAACATACAAGAGAAAAACAAAACACATGTAAGATATCAGCAACATAAAATAAACACAATAAGGACATTTCATTTTTTGGTGGTACTGGCCCTTCAACTTCCTTCACATTCGTGTTGTTTCTTGACCCCTTTACCTATGTTTCTGTAAAGCCTTTCTTATTGTGCATTTCTTACACTCGCGCCATCAAATTGCTTATGTTTTCATATTGAATGACGACGGGAATTATCACGGTAAAGGTAGACTCTAATGTGTCGGTTTGGGAGAGAGGGGGGGGGCGCATGTGGATATTAACCATGGCATATAATTTGCAAATACAGGACTACACAAGCAAAAAAAAACAAACAAAGGAACATAAGTAAATCTCCTGCTATCTCTCGGTTGCCTTGTCATTTTCCAGATGGGTGCCTTTGCTGAGGCAACATTGGATGTGCCACAGGGAAGAGAGATGCGCCTCTACCCTTGTGCGCTGATAGCATTCTTCCTTCTGGATACATGTTGTAAGAATCGTGAGTCTGCCAGAAATCCTATATCCTGGGTATATTAAAGAAAGCATGGGGGCATGTATTTTCCTTTTGAAATTTAGTAAAATAGCCAATTATGGTTTCTTTACTCAAAAGTATTCCATCTGGGGAGGTGTAAATTGCAGCTCATTAGGTTGGGAAAGCAGGGCAGGCTGGTAACTGTGCAGTGAGCAGTCAATTAACATCTCATTTAACAAGTGAGATTGGAGTTATGCAGTTTGGTTGTTGTTGTTTTTTTTTTATTTCTAACCCTGCAGAGACACGGCTAATGACATCGACTACTTGTAAATTTGATGGCACCTCCTCTTGTGACCTGAGATCCTTAAATACGAGATCTCCTCTGGGCCTGATCACAAAAAGTCTTTATTTGCATCCAAGTACTTTTTTTTTAAAATGTCTTCACAATTGTTTTAAGTAGCAAGAACTTTTAATTAACAACAGCAGAATAATAAGGATTTACAACACTTCTTATGTAGCCAGCTCAGCTACCGGCCTTTTATGTTTTCTGCCAAAGTTTTCATTTCATTGCCTTCATTGGAGTCTGCAGCGTTATACAGTGGAATATTTTCTATATGTTTAATGAGAACTTTGTTTATTCTCTTTCTACGCCTGAGTTTAATAGATGCATATAGAAATTATACAGGGTTATTCAGAGAGAATCGAATAGTCACTGCACGTTCGGTGACTTTTCGTTCTCTTCAATTCGGTGCGACTTGGCGATCCCATTTCGGCGACCCTGCGGTGTATTCAGCAAGCACCACAGGGCCGTCGTAGTGCAGGGAAAAGCCGCCGAAAACCTGCCGAACACTCACCGCGAAACCCAAGCGAATGCACACAGAAACCGGCAAAAACATCTGGATCAACCCCGCCGAACACGCCAGAGAAACCCATGCAGGAGCTAATCAGAGCGCACAGCAGCCGCTGGAAAAACCCGACACCGCAGACGAATGGAGTGAAAAAAAAAAAGAAAAACAGTACGCTTGAATGTTTGAAAGGTGGAACACTGTTTGCAAAGAAATTACAGAGCGAAAATGTCTGAAATTTACATATGATCCAATGAATGATAAGAAAAAGGGCTGTTACAGGAAAAAGAAAAAATGTTTTAAATTTTATTTATTTTTTTAAATATCGGAAATTTTTTTTTTTACCAAACAATCCCAAAAAATGCTTAAACGATCCTAAAAAAAATCTAAAAATAAAGAAACTTTTTACTGCAGAATATTATAATGAACGGTTTATTAGATATTGAATTAAAACGGGAATATTTTTTATCATTAAAGCCTATGGGATTCGCCTGAATAAACCTGTCGAATGAAACCATCGAATGGCAGGACATTTCGGCAACTTTTCACTGCTGGTTTTTGTTCTCTGAATAGACGAAGCATTGCTTCTCTATGGGGATTTCACTGCCCTCAAACAGGTGCCGAACAGGCAACGTATGTGCAGGCAATTCACCAACATTTGGCGTATTGCCTGCTCTCTGAATAGCCGAATGGCCAGGAAAGGTAACCGTACGCTGAATTTCAGCATTTGGTTACCTTTTGCCAGCAATTCGGATCTCTTTGAATAACCCTGATAGTTAAATTAATGAATCTGAAGAACCATCGTGGGGTAATATTGCAGGGAAGGAAGGTGCACCCCAATGTGTCTCTTCCAACTAAATATATATATATACAGTATAGTATAATAGATCTAACACACCAACATGTGTACGTACCGCTTGACAACATAGAGCGGTAAAGTGAGTGCAGTAGTTACTCGCTAGATTGTTATCTCATTTGGAAAGGGCCCACTCCACCTTCTTGATTATGTCTTAAATTTTATAATTTCTCTCTTTTATTTACATTCCATTAAGAAGTGTACTCAGCACTTTGCAGGATCCGCTATAGAAGAAGGAGATACAGTAGTTATACAGAGTATGTGTATTGTATTTCTATAGTAGTAACTGGTATACTTTAGAACCAGTACTTGCCAAATTTGCTTTGAATCTAGGAGCCAGATAAAAAAGTTAGGAGCCATTTATTTTTTATGGTAATAAGTGAGCGATAGTCTCCATGTCTCTTCCTCTGTCGCGGCTATTACAGTTTGAAATGTACGAAGTTCTTAAGGAGCCTAGGAAGGTTATTGGGCAAAACCTGAGATGCGCAACTGTGTGTAAACCTGCGCTGTGCATCTGTAAAGATACACATCCATCAGAGAAACATAAGGGAAGGTGTGCTGAGCATTCATGTCTCTGTCATGCCTAGGGGGGCAGTGGGGGAAGCTGGCAATCGGCGACAGCATGAAACGGAGCCCCCCCAGAGCTGCTGGGCAGATGCTGCACAAAACTGCAATAAAGATTTCTCACGCCTGTGCCGACAGTGAATGGGCTGACAAAAGCCCAGGCGCCAGGATGCAATTGCTAGTCGCCATGGCGACCTGGCGCCTGGGATTTGTCAAGCCCTGCTTTAGGCTAAGGTCAGACGAAAGCAGTTTTAACGTGCGTTTAGCCGCACAAAATCACGGCCGTGCTAGCAGCAAATGACGTCCAATGCCGGGGAACATACGACGAACTGCCGCACGAAAGTTCGTCCGTGCAACGCAAGTGGCAAACGAACGCATTTTTTCGAGAACGTCAAACCGCTAGTACTGATGTACAGAGCGCGCTGCGGCCGCATAGCGGCGTGTTTGCGTGATTGGGAGACGTCAGACGCTGCTAATGACCGGCCAACATAACGTCCAGACGCAAAAGGGTTTTATTGATGATCCGTACAAAATCACGGACGAAAATGCGCATCGTATGACCGCTATCGCGCATTCCGTGAAAAAATACGTCCATTCGTTCGAACGCACTTTTTCACGGACAACGTGAAAAATGCGTTCGTCTGACCCTAGCCTTAGAGGTTACAGTATGGCTGAGGGCCTTACAGTGAGTGCGCTAGTTATACAGTCTATGTGTATTTCATTTACATAGCCTTAACAGGTGTAAGCAGCACTTTACAGGTCAGGTCACATTACAGCAGAGGAAGGTGAAGTAAGTGCATTAAATATACATTGTATATATGTGTTTAATTTACATAGTAGTAACAAGTGTACTTAGCACCTGTGAGGTCACATTACAGCAGAGGTCAATGGCGAGCGCAGCCCGTTGCATTAGGGTGTGCACCCATAGAACGTTTATTTATTGAAAACTTATGTTTAGAAGATTTTGCACAAAATACATATTTTTCATTATAAATATAACATGCCTGTGATCAGAGATAGTCAGTTTTTATGTTATTCGTCAAGAACCAGATCAGGGACATCTAAAATGTCAATGTAGGAGGTGAAATAGAGCCACTTCACCCAACATTAGGCACACTTGGCACACCTCTGTGCACATCTATGGCAGAGGGAGACACAGTAAATGCAGTGGCTATACGGTGTATGTATATTTGTTTTATACATCCTTATTATCTGCAACTCACACTTTGCAGAATACATTCTGGTAGAACAGGATACCTGGGGCTGCCATCAGAATTCTTGGGGTCCCTTACTAAACCATTGATCAGGGCCCCCTATTTCAGTAGACTATTTAAAAATTAGATCCTTTTGGCCCTCTTCTCCTCCAGTAGGGGGATAAAAAGTGTTCCCTTGTAGGAAAGCGATTGCTTTGCACCTCTACCTGGTGCAGGTCATACTAATCACTCTCTAATGACGAGTCGGAGTGCTCTTACCGATCCCAATGCTTGTCGATATCTTGGTGGGCCGATCCTGAATGGCATGGGGTACCCTTACGTCTGGGGCACTTACATCCCGTTCTGCCTGCTGTCACCCCTTACTGTCACTCTGATTATACCATACCCAAAATTATGAATTCTAGATGACAAATGGGCCGCTCTACAAAATCACAGCTGACATTTCATCTCTCTCTGAATCCGGCAGTCAAATGTTTCATGTCATATTTTTTTTTTCTCTGCCAAGTACTACATTTCAACTTTTTCACTCTGCTTCTTGTACCATGTGCCTGGGACTGTGAACTTCAAATATACTGTACGTCTCTTGTCAAATGAACACTACTTTAATCTTCTCAGCGAATCTTGCAAGGTTAATTAGTCCTTTTAAAATATACATGAAACAATTGTGTCATTAGGAGTGAAGGTTGACTCGCGATCGCGAATAGCCAGATTGCCTTCCTAGAACTAAACGGTGCTATTAACCCCTTCACTGCTGAGCCATTTCATGGCTTTTAAAAAAAAAACATTTTTATTTTTTGTATTATTATTGTTATTTTTGTTCTTTAATCATGGTCATGTTTGGTATCATTGGTAAGGCCATGCTCTGACCTTTCTAATGATACCAATTATGACCCTACTAGCTGAAAACAGTCAGGAGATATCGGGGTTCAAAGGAACCCTTATCTCCACCCCTATCTTTCCTTAGGAGTCAATGAGGACGTTCCCCACACGTCCTCAGCAGTGAAAGGGTTAAACTGATACATTTAAGATCTCAATGATAATTTGGGGGCAGATCTGAAAAGATGCTGGATGCAGCTCCCCAATAATTTAATCTACGCTTACATATGCTCCTTGAATCATAAGCACTATATGATATCCCATTAATGCCAGATATCGTTAAGCATTAGAGTATATAAGAGAATAAAACATGTGTATATGGCATTACCTGTGGCTGTGGTATCACCTGGAGCCATACTAGGGCTCTTCTGCCACGACACAGTGATTTTGGGGATGTATGCTGATGGTTTTGGTCTTCTCTTGCCAACTAGGTGGCATACATTTGAACAATTCTATATGGAATCACATGCAATCCAGCTGATACATTGTAAGGACCATGTCCAAGGACTTCTTCAAACACCTGATACTCTGATGATTATGTAACCTTGTCTGGGATTGTTATTTACAGGGTTATTCAAAGAGAATCGAAAGGTCACCGCACGTTCGGTGACTTTTCGTTCTCTTCAATTCGGTGCGATTTGGCGATCCCATTTCGGCGACCCTGCGGTGTATTCAGCAAGCACCACAGGGAAAAGCCGCCGCAAACCCGACGAACACTCACCGCAAAACCCGGCGAACGCACACGAAACCCACAAACACATCTGGATTAACCCCGCCGAACACGCCGGAGAAAGCCGAGCAGCCGCCGATCACAGCGCAGAGCAGCTGCCGGAAAAAGCCGAAACCTCAGACGTATGGAGTGAAAAAAAAACAGCACGCTTGAATGTTTGAAAAGTGAAACGCTGTTTGCAAAGAAACTACTGAACGAAAATGTCTGGAATTTACATATGATCCAATGAATGCTAATAAAAAGGGCTGTTACAGAAAAAAGAAAAAACGATTAAAAATAAATAAACGCAAAAAAAGTTTGCAAAACAAAATCACGATAAATGCCTGAAAGATCCTAAAAAAATCTAAAAATAAAGAGACTTTTTACTGCGGAATAAAATAATAAACGGTTTATTAGATATTGGATTAAAATGGGAATATTTTTAACATTGAAGCCTATGGGATTCGCCTGAATAAACCTGTCGAATTAAACCAATGAATGGCAGGGCAATTCGGCAACTTTTCTCAGCTGTTTTGTGTTCTCTGAATAGACAAAGCATTGCTTCTCTATGGGGATTTCACTGCCCCCGAACAGGCACCGAACGGGCAATTCGCCAACATTTTCAGCGTTCGGTTACCTTTCGGCCACAATTCGGATCTCTTTGAATAACCCTTTTAGTTTATTATGTTTTTGCTTGCATGTTGTTGATGATGTGGTTTAAAGGTACATTTGTGTTGATATTTTTTGCTATACCTCTGACATTTATCTAGTGGGTTATTCAAAGTTCTGTGCGATTTGGCGATTCCAGCTCGACGACCCTGAAGTGAATTAACTATTCACCACAGGGTCCCCATAGTGCCACGACCACTGGTAAACAGAGCGCCGAACAGACCATCAAACTCCGCCACCAAGCTCCGATCAACCCGCTGAACACTGTTGAACTGCATAGAAAAAAAAGGAACGCTGTCATTTTTATAAGGTGTTTAAAACAATAAAAATGCATGAAAATGTGTGGAAATAATAAAAAAGGTCCTATAAAAAAAATTCTAAAAAGGTCTGTTACAGAACAAAAAAAAAACGCCATTATATAAAAATGGGAATCAAAAAGTTTGCCTGAAAAATACCAAAAAAATTCTAAAAAAATAAATAAAAAGGCTTTTTTTCTGAAACTGAAAAGAATAAACATAGGATAAAAAAATAAATAAAACCGATAATATTTTTTACATTGAATCCTAAGGGATTCACCTGTTTAAATCAGTCGAACCGAACCACCAAAAACCTGGGCATTTCGCCAAAATGTCGGTGCAGTGCTACGTTCTCTGAATAGATTAACCATTATTTCTTTATGGGGCAATTTCACTGCCGCCGAAGGTCACTGAATTGCGTCGATTTACAGCGAACTGCACCATATTTCGCTGTTAATTTGCCAGTATTTGGCGGATTGCCAGCTCTCTGAATAGCCGAACGCCACAATTCGGTGGCAAGTTCGGCTTTCTTTGAAAAATCCTTCTAGTTTCTGATAACGTTTTTGTTGAAATGTGTGTATATATACAGTGGCAAGAAAAAGTATGTGAGCCCTTTGGGATTACGTGGAGTTTTGGATGAATTGGTCATAAAATGTGCTCTGATCTTCATCTAAGGCCGGGTGCACACGGGACGTGTTCTGTAACGCACATTACGTGCATTAAAGAAAACCAGCGTCGCACTCGACGCCCGCCCACCCCCTTGCGCGATCTTCCATAGGAGGATAGCAGCGCCCCGCCGACGTGAATCCTAGCGCATCTACAGTGATGATGCGCTAGGATTCACGTCGGTGGGGCTCCGCTATCCTCCTATGGAAGATCGCGCAAGGGGGGTGGCGGGCGTCGAGTGCGAAGCTGGTTTTCTTTAACGCACGTAATGTGCGTTACAGAAGACGTCCTGTGTGCACCCGGCCTAAGTCACAACAATTTGAAAAACACAGTCTGCTTAAAATAATACAACACGTCCTTCAGGGGGGAGGAGCTAACGACGGACGGGTGCAGCCGCATGCTGGGAGTGCTCTGCTGTAAACGTGGTTTTGAAGCTGATAATCGGCGGCCCTCCCGTCTGATTTTGACTCCAAGGAGGTCTGGTGCCTGCTGGATGCTCTGGGGCTGGGCGAGTTGCCTCGTACCAGGCGTTTTTAACCGCTGTTTTAAATCGGCGGGACTCGGGTCTGGTGCGGCCTGGTCGGGGCGGCCATATTGCAAGGCCTGGGGAGTTTCCTGCTGTCTGGCGCGGAACTGATTCCCGGCGGCTGACCACTCCCTGAAGATGGGGAAGAAAACGCAACTTAAACGGAGCAACGGATCGGTGAGTTCCAGACAGCGGGACATCAGAGAATCCTTGCCAGCGTGCCGGCCACTGCCTCCACCCTTCCCCTGGGGTATGGCTCGTCAGAAGAGGAAGATAGTTCCTGGCTTCTGGGGTGTATGCCTGGGACCGACTGGTTGGCCCCGGAGTCCCGAGACCGAGTTCCGGTGGCAATGAGCTCTGCTGCGAGGAAGAGGGCACAGAAAAAGCGGAAGAAGACTTTGGCGGCAACCTTTCCCGAGTCCACAGTTCTTGCCCCAGACCCTTCCTTAGGCAATTCCGAAGCAGACTTACCACTCTCAGATGAAGGGGATTTACCACAGCTTACCGGTCACCCTCCTCGCTATGACGTCTTGCAGCGGTTGCCCTCAGGGGAGACGGGAGCTCCTTCTGAAGATGCGACTTCCCCTGAAGAGGCTACTAAAGATGCCTTGGATGATGCACGTCCCACTACGTTGAGGGACTACCGGAGCTTCATCGCCGAAATTAAGTCGCTCTTGTCCACTGAGATGTCTAATGTGAAGGCTGATGTGGAGGTGATACGCTCCCAGGTGGTGGCGGTACAAGCCCAAACCACGGACATTGCGAACGAACAGGTGGTCCTCTCGTCCCAGGTGACAGCCCTACAATCCCAGGTTGATCTGCTGACACGATCTGTGGAGACCCTGGAATCTCGCCATCGTCGGCGCAATGTCCGAGTCCGTGGTATCCCGGAGTCGATCTCTGCTGCGGACCTGCTTGCCTATGCTAATCGTCTGGCTCGTCAGGTGTCCAAGTCCCTACCCGATAGGTCGGAAGTGTTTGGGGTGGTGTACCGTATCCGCAAAGCTGCGACAGCCCTCCAAGATGCCACAAGGGATGTTATCGCGGTAGCCACAGATGTGGCTACTAAGACTCGACTCATGTCGGCCCCTGGGGCTAGAGCACCTGTTCGGTTTGATGGAGCCCTATTGATGATATATCAAGACCTGCCCTTCGTGACCTTGATGGCACGTCGTCGGTTCCGAGACATGACAACCTTTCTACGGCATAAGGGAGTATGCTACCGCTGGGGGTTAGCTGGCTCCCTAGCGGTTACCCACATGAACGTACTGTACACTATATCGGATCCGGCTGAAGCCTGGCCAGTGCTTTTGGGAGCGGGTCTCGCCCGGACCGGGCCGTTACTTCCCCGGGCTGAAAGCCACACCATGTGGGCATCTTCTGATCCCCCACCCGGGACTATTCTCCCTGTCGGGCTGAGGAAATTCCCGCCGAGCTATTTTCTCCCCCCCCCCTTTTCTTAATTTTTTTTTTTTTTTTTTTTTATTTATTTTTTTCCTCGCCCCAGGATTTACCGTGAGACACTTCTTTTATTTTGATGACGACTTGTTTTTATGTCATGGAGGACTTTTTTCTGTTCTCTAGCTGTTTTATGGCTTTATTGAAGGTGTTTTGTTTTTTTGTTTTTTTCCCCCCCGGTCCCTTTTTTCTTTGACGTCCTACCTGAGTCCCCGGGCTTCGTGCCATTTGATCCCCTTGGCCACCCGCAGTCCCTCGGGCTTGCAGGAACATACCAAGGACGGCACGGTTTTGGCCTTTGCCCCGTTTTTTTTTTTTCTCGAGGATATTTTTGCTGAACTCAGATGGCTTATGCTCTTGTTACTACCTGTAGACACGTTTGTGACTTTCTGATTACCTCTTACTTCGCAGTTGATCTTTCGATGAGACCCCCTCTTAGGGGATGTTTGCTAATATGTGATTTCGCTTAGATGACTTCTTTGTTTTACACTGATGTGTTTTTTCTGATGACATTTCATGGCCCTGCGAGGCCATTCCATGCTTTGTATGTTGTTAAGCTGACTCTTTTTCAAAATAAAAAACTTTGAAATATAAAATAATACAACACAAACATTCTATGTTTTCATGTTTTTATTGAACATAACATGTAAACATTCACAGTGCAGGGTGGAAAAAGTATGTGAACCCCCTAGCCTAATGACTTCTCCAAGAGCTAATTGGAGCCAGGAGTGAGCCAACCTTGAGTCCAATCAGTGTGATATTATTGGATGTGTTGCTGAAAGCTGTCCTGCCCTTTAAAAACACACACCAGTTTTGGGTTTACTGGTTTCAAGAAGCACTGCCTGATGTGAACCATGCCTCGCAGAAAAGAGCTCTCAGAAGACCTACGATCAAGAATTGTTGACTTGCATGAAGCTGGAAAGGGTTACTAAAGTATCTCCAAAAGCCTTGATGTTCATGTGTCCACGGTAAGACAGACTGTCTACAAATTGTCAGGAA
This sequence comes from Leptobrachium leishanense, assembly GCA_009667805.1. Lineage (NCBI taxonomy): Eukaryota > Metazoa > Chordata > Amphibia > Anura > Megophryidae > Leptobrachium > Leptobrachium leishanense. Next base: position 2,259,762 of record CM019072.1, read on the forward strand.
CGTGGGGATGGTACCTAGGTGGTACCTGGATGGCAGGGGTATGAGCCCAGGATGCAGTGTCCTGCATTGATAAGCAGGTGGGAAGGGGTAGGGAGGATGATGTGGAAATAAACTGACCAGATGATTCTCAGAAGGATGATGGTGGAGTTGCAGGAAACATAAATAATAAACAGGAACAGATGGGTACAGCAGAGCAGCGAGTTAACAGCACCTCACTCTCTCAGCACAAGAGCTGTAATGATCCAGCAAAGGTCTGGCTGGGGCGTGGCGCCTTTATTCTGTGTGCATGTGTGTGTGTCAGGTGTTTTAACTGTTACATTGCTGGTTTCCATGACAGGAGCTGAATATGAAGTGTACCACCAGGGGGGGTTCCAGAATGGCTACAGCCAGGGATCCTGACCCAAATGGAGAAAGTTCAGCACTGTTGCTACTCTCCCTAGGCGTGGTTGTCCTGTAAAGATGACTGCAAGAGCACAGCGCTGAATGCTTAATGAGGTAAAGAAGAATCCTAGAGTGTCAGCTAAAGACTTACAGAAATCTCTGGCACATGCTAACATTTTTGTTGACACATCTACAATAAGGAAAACATTAAACAAAAATGGAGTACATGGGAGGACACCACGGAGGAAGTCAATGCTGTCCAAAAAGAATATTGCAGCACGTTTGAAGTTTGCAAAAGAGCACCTGGATGTTCCACATCACTACTGGCAAAAGATTCTGTGGACAGATGAAACCAAAATTGAGTTGTTTGGAAAAAACACACAACACTATGTATGGAGAAAAAAAGGCACAGTACACCAACATCAAAACCTCATCCCCACTGTAAAACATGGCGGAGGGAGCATCATGGTTTGGGGCTGCTTTGCTGCCTCAGGGCCTGGACGGATTGTTGTCATTGATGGAAAAATGAAATCCAGAGTTTATCAAGACATTTTGCAGGAAAACGTAAGACCATCTGGCCGCCAACTGAAGCTCCGCAGAGGATGGGTGATGCAACAGGACCATGACCCAAAGCATACAAGTAATTCAACAAAAGAATGGCTTCAACAAAACAAAATACGCCTTCTGTAGTGGCCCAGTCAGAGTCCTAACCTCAACCCGATTGAAATGCTGTGGCATGACCTTAAGAGAGCGATTCACACCAGACATCAAGAATATTGCTACTGTCAGGGTTAGGGATGGTAACGGGGTGGCACCAGGGGTGAGGAGAGTATGAGTCCAGCGTGCAGTGGTCTGCACAAATAAACAGAGGATAAGGGTAGAGGAGGGTGGATGAATATGAGGACTGACCAGGTTGATTGCAGAATGATGATGGAAATGATGGTTGTAGTAGCAGAAATCAGGAATACTGAGCAGAAATATCAGGTAGCAGGTCAGCAACGGTGTTTACTCTTTGTGAGCAAAAGCTGTAATGAACCAGCAGTGAGTGTGTGTGGGGCTGAGCCCTTTATTTCGTGAGTCACGTGTGTTTGGTGTTTTTAACTCTTACACTGCTGGTTGCTGGCTGCAGGGCAGAAACAGGATGGAAGTGAACCACCAAGGGGGGGTTTCAGGATGGTGGCAGTCATGGGGCATGACAGCTACACTGAAACAGTTTTGTGAAGAGGAGTGGTCCAAAATTATTCCAGATCGTTCTGCAGGTCTGATCTGCAACTACGGGAAACGTTTGGTTGAGGTTATTGCTGCCAAAGGAGGGTCAACCAGTTATTAAGTCCAAAGGTTCACATACTTTTCCCACCCTGCACTGTGAATGTTTACATGTTCTGTTCAATAAACACATGAAAACATATAATGTTTGTGTTGTATTATTTTAAGCAGACTGTGTTTTTTCAAATTGTTGTGACTTAGATGAAGATCAGACCAATTCATGCAAAACTCCACGTAATCCCGAAGGGTTCACATACTTTTTCTTGCCACTGATATATATATATATATATATATATATAAAAGAACGAAATCCTCGCACACCCAATAGCAGATCCAAATTGCTCCGGTGCCAGAATATGGTCAATAGCACAATATTCCTCCAGAAATTCCGCACACAAAGTCTTCAAATATAAAGTAAATAAGAGTTTTATTCGAAGAGTAATCGACGTTTCAGTCCATCAGGACTTTCATCAGGATGTATAAGATAGAAAAAAAAAATAATTTAATGATGTGTGTTTTTTTCTTTCTTATACATCCTGATGAAAGTCCTGATGGACTGAAACGTCGATTACTCTTCGAATAGAACTCTTATTTACTTTATATTTGAACACTTCGTGTGCGGAATTTCTGGAGGAATATATATATATATATTGTAACTCTGTCTATACTGTGCCTATTGTACAGCGCTGCGGAATATGCTGGTGCTTTATAAATAAAGAATAATAATAATAATAATAATATATATATATTTTTTTTACTTGTTATGGGAGTCTCTTTTATGATGTTTTAACGGTATCGGTTTGACATTTATCACCAAGAGTTAGCCTTCTGATGATTGATTTACATTTACTTTTTTTTTACCAGGGGGTTGTTTCGGCAGCTTTGAGGTGTCGAAATAGATGTTTACATTTTGGTTATTTTGTTTTCCAGTGTGTTATCAGGAAGATTGTACTGGCCGATAACGTCCATGTAACCCATAGGCGTTTTTTTTTTCCTGCTGTCTGATGTGATATTTCATTCCTTAGGTATGTGTTTGAACTGGATTTGTGATTATCCTCAAAATGTTTGAGAGAAGCCGAAGCCCAATGTTTGGTGCAGGTGCACATTTTAAAGTCTCTGCCAGTATGTTTTGTGAACAGCAGGTGGCGCTGTAGGGCTTATACACTCATAGCTTACACCTGTCTCTGTCAGGATCTTACTAAACTCTCTCTTTTACAAAGCTTAGAAAATGCCAACGCTTGCTTTCCCATTAAATACCGTGGGTTAGCAACCTTGGCTCTTCAGTTGTTTTAGAACTACAGCTCCCAATATGCTGTGCCATTCATTTGGTTAGCTTAGCTGAGCCTCATGGGAAATAGAAACATAGAAACATAGAAAAATGTCGGCAGATAAGAACCTTTCGGCCCATCTAGTCTGCCCAATTACATGGATACTTTACCTGGATTTATCTTTTGTTTAGGATAGCCTTATGCCTATCCCATGCTTGCTTAAATTCAATTACTGTTTTGGCCTCTACCACTTCTACTGGAAGGCTCTTCCATGTATCCACCACCCGCTCAGTAAAATAATGCTTCCTGATGTTACTTTTAAACCTTTGCCCCTCTAATCTAAGACTATGTCCTCTTGTTTTGCTATTTTGTTTCCTTTTAAATATACTCCCTTCCTCTACCTTGTGGATTCCCTTTACGTATTTAAATGTTTCTGTCTCGTCTTTTTTCCAAGCTGTACATGTTAAGATCATTAAGCCTTTCCTGGTAACTTTTCTCCTTCAAGCCGTACACCATTTTAGTAGCCCTTCTCTGAACTCTTTCTAAGATGTCTATATCCTTCTGGAGATACGGTCTCCAGTACTGCACACAGTACTCCAAGTGAGGTCTCACCAGTGCTCTGTACAGTGGCATGAGCACTTCCCTTTTCCTACTGCTAATACCTCTCCCTACACAACCAAGCATTCTGCCAGCATTTCCAAGCATTCTGCCAGCATTTCCTGCTGCTCTATTACATTGACTACTTACCCTTAGATCCTCTGAAATAATGAAATGAAATGTAGTTCCAACACATCTGGAGGGCCAAGGTTGCCGACTCCTGACCTAAGTAGTGCAGAGGTGCTGTACATTGGTTTTTGTGTTGTAATACTTTGGTATTTATTCACCACGGCTTGTGTCAGGTGGTGACAGCCTATTACATGTTCTTGGCAATTCCAGGAGGGCCCGGAGCCCCTTGCTGCTGGCACCAAGCCAATGTGTGACGGTTTCTGCGGCTGTACTAGCATCATGCTTAGTCTGTGGCTCCAGTATCGGCTCTATGGAGCTTCCCAGGGCTGACCAAATTGGAACAGACGAGGAAGAATTGACAATAAATTGCAAAATGAAGGCTTTTCCTCTTTTGGAATAGATGTTGGGTTGTGTTGTGTATGATAACAAGTTATTGTTTTCTTCATTCAATTTAAGGCTGCTGTCAGACGAGCGTAGTGTTCACGTCCGTGATTGCGCCTAAAAGTACATCCGTGATAGCATGACAGAAAACCCATTGGAGCCTGACACATGAAGTACGACCGCACTGAACTGCGGACGCACAACGGCCGCGGCAAACGGACGCAAGAACATACAACCCCTAGAACGGCCGCACAAAGTGCGCTGCGTCCGCAACGTCTGCATAGCTTTGTGTGTGAGTGATGGAACGTGGTCAGACGGACTGCATTTATACGTCCAGCATTTTTCACGGACAAAATGGTTTTGCTTTTTAATTTATTTTCCCGCCTACATCCGTAAAAATATACGTCAGTGAAAAAAACGGACTGTGTGGCCACTACTGTGTCTTCCGTACTAACGTCGTCCGTGTGCAAGGACGTACAGTCCGTAGAAATCACGCTCGTCCGACCCTAGCCTAAGACTAAACAAGTATATATTTTTTTCCCTTATCCTTTTTTAAATTTTCAATTCAGTGGATTGAATGGGATTTTATGTGGGACCGACACGAGGGACAGGACAGGCCGACCGAAACTGCGTATCACAGTGTGCAAAGCGTTAATATAAAATGTGTCTGGAGAAGGATACACAGAGAGGCGGCACGGTCCTCTGTGGAATAATTGATCTGTCCGTGACAAGAGGATGGCGAGTCTTCAGGAGCAGCATTATGGCTGGTACCCCCTCCTGCTTGCTTCGGCATCCACTGTCACAGAGCGACATTAACATTTCGGCTAATAGAGATGTCAGTGTCGTTTAGAGATTATGAACTCTGCGTCATTCACTAATTAGCAACGCTGCTAAAGGTCCCAAACTGAGAGGCTGACTGAGGAGAAGGAATTATCCTCAAGGCTTGACCCTGTTTTGATGGAGGATGCTCAAGTGGTTTTCCGGCTGCTGCTTCTTCCTGTACGTTCAGACGCTATGGAAGAGTGCTAAAATGGCAAAGGTCTCACCTCCCCGGACAACGCAGAGGCTGGATTTCTGAGGGAAAGGCCACAAGAACAACTGAATCTGTCATCCTGTTTTCAAAAACAAGAAAGATCTGAGCTGTAAACAGAACACACGGACACAATTTAATTTGAGCGAACCAACAAATCGATCAATACTTTCACAAAGTAGGCAGTTTAAAGAACGGATAAGAATAGGTATGAGTTTAGGGAAGACATAGAGGGTTATTTAATGTGCGCCGAGGTGTGCTGGGGTTGTAAAAAACAGCTAAGGCTAGGGTCAGACGAACGCATTTTTCGCGTTGTCCGTGAAAAAGTGCGTTCGAACGAATGGATGTATTTTTTCACGGAATACGCGATAGCGGTCATACGATGCGCATTTTCGTCCGTGATTTTGTACGGATCATCAATAAAACCCTTTTTGCGTCTGGACGTTATGTTGGCTGGACGTGTGCAGCGTCTGACGTCTCCTAATCACGCACACACGGCTCTAGCGGACGCAGCGCACTCTGTACGTCAGTAGTAGCGGTTTGACGTTCTAGAAAAAATGCGTTCGTTTGCCATTTGCGTTGCGCGGACGAACTTTCGTGCGGCCGTTCTTCGTATGTTACGCGGCATTGGACGTCATTTGCTGCTAGCACGGCCGTGATTTTGTGCGGTTAAACGCACTTTAAAAATGCTTTCGTCTGACCTTAGCCTAAAATCGCCGGTATTGCAATGCCGAGAAACGCTGGTGCTACTCAAAACTAAAAACTAAACAGGTAAAGGAGAAGCTGCAATGTGAAACGGTCTCTTTTGCTGTATAGCAGGGCTCAAAATTTCCACTCGCCTACTTGCATTTGGCGAGTGGAAATTAAGTGAGGGTGAGTGGAAATGCACACGCAGGCAGCACAATAAATTATTTTGTGCTGCGTATTCTGGCGTTGCCACCATGCAGCCCCCCCTTCCCCAGGCTGCACGGTGGCAGGGATCAGCTGCCTAAGGCTAGGGTCAGAGTGGGGCAGTCGGAACGCGCGTGCAGGCGCACTAAATCACGGCGGCAGTAGCAGCACATAACGGCCAATGACGGCCAATATACGCAGTACGTGCGTACAAAAGTGCGCCGACACCACGCAACCGGCAAATGAACGCATTTTTCTCAGAACGTGAAACCGCTGCTACAGACGTACAGAGTGCGCTGCGGCCGCATGGCAGCGTGTGTGCGTGATTAGGAGACGTCAGACGCTGCTAGTGTGCGGCCTACATAACGTTCAAACAGCCGGATTTCCCTAGAATTGCGTTGGTGAGTACCTGCGACTGTGCGACTGTGGTCGTCTGACCACTTAAGCGTATTCCGTGAAAAAATGCGTGCGCACGCATCGACGTACATTTTGACGGTGGCCGCAGAAAATGCGCTCATCTGTCCCTAGCCTAACCTGACACAGCTTGTCTCTGTCACTGGCAGGGGGTGGAGAGGAGCTTCCCTGCCTCCTCCCTCTGCTCAAACTGCGGTCTGATCTCTAGATATACATGTATCTGGGGTCTGATGTTTGGGTATACATGTATCTGAGGTATGATGTCTGGGTATACATGTATCTGGGGTCAGATGTCTGGGTATACATGTATCTGGCGTCTGATGTCTGGGTATTAATGTTATTTTTGTAACTTTATTCTAAATAAAACCTTTAACAGTGTAATTTCATAAGATAATTTAAGGGGGTGTGTTTAGGGGCAGAGTTAAGGGCTAGGGGGTTAGGTGGAGCAACTGGTGGCGAGTAACTCTTATGGCCTGGTTAGTAGCTTGGGACTTGAAATTTTGAGCCCTGCTGTATAGTATCTAGTTTTAAGATGTACTGGCATTTCTCAGCACTGCAACACTGGTGTTTAGTAGATAGCCCCCATAAAGCTCCATAAACGAGCACCTGGTTACGTGGTATGAGTGATAATAAGGCCGGCAAATTAGAGACCTCTCGGCTTGCAAGCCTTCCCTTTTTTTTGAACGTACAGTGGTTTTATTTCATCACGATACAGTGGATCAAGTACAGTGAATTCATTAATTAGGGAATCGCCACCGCAGATCTTCTTGGCGTCGTTTTCTATGGTGCTTCTGCTGAAGTTATTCAGTGTAGATGTCAATGTAGCTGCCACCAGTGTTTCAGTCGAAGTTGCAATGTTAATTTTGACAGGGAATTTTAATTCAGTTTGAGTCATACAAGTCTATTCAAAGAAAGGTGAAACTCAGGAGAATGACTGGAGAAGTGAAAATTCTAGGTCAAAATAGTCAAACCAGAAAAATTCTCCCATTTATCTCACTTTCCAAATCGGCTATTTGGTCTAGATTGTTCTCTTCTCCAGCCATTCTCCTGGTTTTCACCTCTCTCTGAATAACCCTTATAGTCTTCTGACTGAAACGCCATTTAGCTTTAGTCATATTTTAATCTGAATTTTTTAGTTTTAATCTAGTTTTAGTCGATTAATTGTCACAAGATTTTAGTCAACTAAACCCAGAGTATATTTAGTCAACTAAAATCTTATGGGTTTAAAGTGTTTTATGCATTATTTAAGCATTTTTCTAGAATTTCCAAACGCATTATATACTCCTTGATGAAACATTTCATCTGAATGTAGAAAATTCATCATTTCTCTCTTATTCAGGATTCGTTCTGATTGGATCTCTTCCTAAATAGCCCCTAACATTTTTGTCTAGTTCTTATCAGTCGACTAAAATATCAATGGAATTTCGTCATAGGTTCATTCATCAGAACTTAGTTTTTATTTCGTTTTAGTCACAAAAAAATTAACAGGGTTATTCAGAGACACCCGAACTGGCCCCAAAATTGCACCGAACAGTGAATTTCCCTGTACGGTGCAATTCTGTGGCCATTCGGCTAATCAAAAAGCAGGCAGTTGGCAAAATTTTGGCGAATAGCCAGCAAAATACGGTGCTGTTCGGTGGCAGAGAAATCTCCATAGAGAAGCAATGGTTGACCTATTCAGAAATCACCGAAAAGCACCGCAATGTCAGTGAAATTCCCTGTTGTTCAGTGGTTTCATTCGGCAGGTTTAATTAGGCGAATGCCGTAGGTTTCAACGTTAAAAATATTCCCGTTTTCGTCGAGTAGTTTTTTTTGCAAACAGCGTTTGAATTTTTTTTTCTTACCCCCGTTCGTCGGCTTGACGGCTTTTTCCGGCGGCTGGTCGACACTGTGTTCGGCAGATCGTCTGCTTTCTTTGGATGTGTTCAATGGGTTTGCGGCGGGTCATCAGGTACGGTTTTCTGCGGCGTTTCGGATTGATTCGATTGTTCAGATCTTATTGGTGGGATTTTCGCAGATTATTGACGATTTTTCGGATACAGTCGGCGGCTTTTCCCTGCACTTCGGGGAGCCTGCGGTGAATGTTGGATTCACCGCAGGGTCAGGGAATTTGATTACCCGAAGTGCGGGGAACGAGAGAGCTCCGAAATGTGAGTGACATTTCAGTGCTCTCTGAATAACCCCTTTTGTCGACTATGGGCTCTATTACATTCTTCGCGCAAACGTTAACACGTGCGCAAAAACGCATTAACACGAGGCGCAAAACCCTTTGCACAGAACATCGTATTACAACGTCTGCGCAAAAAATGTGCGTTAACGTCTACTGCTGGTGAACCTGCGCGAACGCTGGGCGAGCGTAATGTACTGCGCGCGTCCTATACTTAACATTGTGGGCGCAAATGTGTTTGTGCGCTGGTGCGCGGATGGTATTACAATCTATGCGCAAAATTTAACGCAAAGCGTTTGCGCGCATAATTTTAACGTCTTTGAAAAGCTGGTGGTAACGGCAAATCTGAACGTCCTGGCCGAACCCAAAGACACCAGCACAAAAAAAAAAATACAGCAACGTATAGTTACACATTCTACACATACCCAAACAATAAAATGGAGAGGTTGTGCGTGTTTTTTTTATTGATGCAGCATATATGCGCAGATTGACTTTGACAGGCGCAAAAACTTAACGGGAGACAATTGTGGCTCTTAATTCTGATTGGCTGAATAGCGTGAAAAAAACAGTCCGCACACTGATTTCTGCGCGCAACGTTGCTGCGCGCGCGTTTTTGCGCGTCCGTTTTACGTGCGTTATTTTTTGACGGATAAAAAAATGCACGAGGATTGTAATACCAGCGTTGTTTTACGCGCGTTAACGTTTAACGCTGCGTGCAAAAATTCACGCGTTCTGCGTACGTTTTTGCGTGAAGAATGTAATAGGGCCCTAAGTCTTTGACGAAAAGTGTTAGTCGATGAAAAACAATAATGTAAAGATATCGAGTGTTGTTCGGTTTTCATCGTTGTTTCCATCGGAGTTCAGTTCTGATTGCCACTTTAAAAAAGACAAAGTATCGTATATTCCCCAGTATAATAAACAACAACACAACACTGAATGGAGAGAATAGCCATAGCTTACTCACGTTGCAGGAGAGCAGCAGTGTTTGTTATACTGATGTTTACTGTAATTTGAAGCAACTTGTTGAATTTTGCTCTTTGTTAGTTGCAACATCGGCTGTTTCTGAATAACCTTGGGGCTATAATACCCTGCCGAGTTCTTTAAACGGGCTCCATGCTTTTTATTAGTTTCTGGTACTGTCGATCAAAGTAACAGCTAATATGATCATATCTACTCTACACATAAAACACTATGTGACGTGTCTTTTTAACACACATGAACGTTTTTAGATGTTCCGTGCGAGGAAAACGTGCAGCTCCCATCACTCTGAGCTGAAACGTGTTACTCGTTTCTGTCTGAAAAGTGATGGTGGGAACTAGAATTAATGCTCATCTGTCAATCAGAGAGGAGTGCAAAACAGCATGTGTGAATCTATCCATGGCACGCTTGTGCCAAGAGTATTTTCAATGTGCAATATCTATTCTAGTCCAGGTCAACTTGCATTCTCTGTCAGTCTCTACCTCTTCCAAAGGACGTCACTCAAACCATTACTTCTCATAGGTGCGTCATGCTTGAAGATGCCATAACCAGAGGCGGCAGCATATTATTTGCTTATTACGGTGTAACAGATCTCAGTACCCTAACAGGGTCACATCTGCCAATGTCACTTCCTTGCTGGACCCCCGGTTCTCCTCATGACTCTTGTGCCTTTCTCCTTGTCCTCAGTTTAAAGACGGGTACACACAGAGATCCTTGCTAGCGTCTCCCCGAAATAAGCCGTGGCTGTAGATCTGAAGCTTTGCGCTGGATCAGCGAACAGAATATAGCGGCTACCCAAACCATGAGTCGTGACTGCATGTAGAGTCAGAATAGAACTGGTTTAATCATATATTTATACGGTCACACATGGGTCATTTACATACACAAAACTTCCCCTAAAAAACGCAGGGGACCTAGTCAAGTCGAGTATATGTTGCAACCAGCAAAGGTCCACCAGTCGGCGTGGACACGATTCCAATTCCAGATACTCTAAAAAAATAAATAATTACCGACTCCTTAATGTGGTCAAATTGAAAAGGATTTTAATCCACAGTGAGCAGCAGAAGACAACGTTTCGACACAATGGTCTTTGTCAAGGGACCTAATCAGACTGAAACAGATAATCGGACAAACATTTGCTTCTTGGAACGCAAATCTTAATTAGATTACGTACAGACAGTGAAATTAAACATTATGTAAAATTTCTAAATGAGTCAAGACAATGGGAATCGGGATAACAGATTACAGACAGCAGATTCACAACCTATTCAAATAGAGACAGATAAGCACATTCTTGAGAAATTGTAAACTGGGATGTCAATCCTTTCAACAGATACACAAGGACCAGACGATATACAATAGCATTCTTGCATAATCAGATTATACCAACATTCCGCACACAAGAGGGCATTGGGCAATTATTGATAACGAGTCCTGCACCCTACAAATATGCCTCCATGATCACGCTGCTGGTGATGTTATACAAAAAGATAAGCTAACATAAGATAAATCAGTTTCTCTTCCTGGTTGGAAATTGGTATTTCCTGCGATTCTCTCTGATCACTTGAATCTATTATTTCTTCGACTCCGCTATTAACAAGATTCTTAAAGTCTGTATACAGATTCTCGTGAGTTTTTTGTTGGGAAGCTGTATTTCGCACGTATACACAAAGTGGAACATTAGGTACCCTGTGACGGAGTCTGCAGGAATTTCCCTTCATAAAGGGTTAATGTGACACAGGGCAAAGCGTATTTCCCACAGAAAGGGTCAATGTCTATGCAGAGAATCCTCCAGCCACCTGTCACAAAGTAATTGGTAATTACTGAGAGCAGCTCTGGCTATGTAAGACAGATCTTGCAAACAGGGGTTGGATTCATTCTGGAACTCAGACAGGGAATTGGCAGGCTGTGAAACAGTGATAACCTGCAGGTTATAAACCTTTATGTTCCTGTACAGTGGGATATCTACGGTTTGACTGAATGAAAGCTGTTTTTTTTTTTTTTCTCCGTTGCTGTAAAAGCACATCATATTTTTTGTATGACGTGGAGTTTGTAAATTGCTGCTTGGAAACAGGTGACTGCAGACACTCGGAAAAGAAAAAAAAGATTTGCTGAGACAGACAAGGGGAATTCCAGGCCAAAAAGAAAAAAAAGCCAAAAAAGAAAAACTGAAGGGGTTAATTATAAAACCATGCTCACTTTCACCTAGATTTTTTTTTTTTTTTTAAATTGTCTGGCTCTTCTGGCCCTTCTTGTGTGATGTGCAAATGCGAGGTAGTAGCCCCACACCTCAAAATGCTTCTGCGTCGACAGGCATGACGGGGTCAACCAGTGGCGTAACTAGAAACCTGAGGGCCCCAGTGCAAGAATCCATGAAGGGCCCCCCTACCCCCCAAAAAAGATCTCTATTTTTACTTTTTTTTCCCCTGCAATATAAAAAAGATAGTATTGCCCCCCAGCTCACATGGATTTATATTGCCCCCAGCTCACATGGATATATATATTGCCCCCAGCTCACATGGATTTATATTGCATCCAGCTCACATGGATATATATATATTGCCCCCAGCTCACATGGATTTATTGCCCCTAGCTCACATGGATATATTGCCCCAGCTCACACATGGATGTATATTGCCCCCAAACGTGGATATATCTATCTGGTAGCGCGATGATAATCGCTTCTCGGGATTCAGGTGGTTCTCATAATTTGCATCATCCACATGGATTTTATATAAAAAGAAGCAAAAAATACATATGATAGTGCAGAGTGTATTAATCAGATTTTGGTGCAATACTGTTAAACTATTCCACTCACAAATGTAGAGCCCTATCACTGGCTCTGAGTGGTTGGATGCATCTGGGTCCTTTTTCTTATTATTATTCTGAAGGTAACCCACACCTTTCACAATCGATAACCCCTCTTATTCATCAAATATAGGAGAAAGCATAGAGACAGAAAAACTTTCTTGTGCAGATCCACCAATCAATACTTGAAGTAATGCAAATAGAGCGTCAACTCACATTTGATGGAGCTTTTAGACAAGCTCTAGGTGGTAGTGACTGTGGATTTGTTAATGGGTCAAATCCATGAAAATCCATTAACAAATCCACAGGCACTACCACCTAGAGCTTGGCTAAAAGCTCCATCAAATGTGAGTTGACTCTCTATTTGCATTACTTCAAGTATTGATTGGTGGATCTGCACAAGAAAGTTTTTCTGTCTCTATGCTTTCTCCTATATTTGATGAATAAGAGGGGTTATTGATTGTGAAAGGTGTGGGTTACCTTCAGAATAATAAGAAGAAAAAGGACCCAAATGCATCCAACCAATCAGAGCCAGTGATAGGGCTCTACATTTGTGAGTGGAATAGTTTAACAGTATTGCACCAAAATCAGATTAATACACTCTGCACTATCATATGTATTTTTTGCTTCTTTTTATATAAAATCCATGTGGCTGATGCAAATTACGAGAACCACCTGAATTCTGAGAAGCGATTATCATCGCGCTACCAGATACGTATATCCACGTTTGTTGTCACATTGGTTTGGGGAAACCTCTACAGATCTGGTTTGGCATTGGGATACTGGTGGTGGTACAAATTTGGGCACTGACCATTTTTTCTGTGTATATATTGCCCCCAGCTCACACATGGATATATATTGCCCCATCTCACACATGGATATATATTGCCCCATCTCACATGGATATATTGCCCCAGCTCACGCATGGATATATATTGCCCCAGCTCACACATGGATATATATTGCCCCATGTCACATGGATATATTGCCCCAGCTCACACGTGGATATATATTGCCCCATCTCACACATGGATATATATTTCCCCAGCTCACATGGATATATTGCTCCCAGCTCACACATGGATATATATTGCCCCCAGCTCACACATGGATATATATTGCCCCATCTCACACTGGGATATATATTTCCCCAGCTCACACATGGATATATATTGCCCCAGCTCACATGGATATATTGCCCCAGCTCACATGGATATATTGCCCCAGCTCACATGGATATATTGCCCCAGCTCACACATGGATATATATTGCCCCCAGCTCACACATGGATATATATTTCCCCATCTCACACATGGATATATATTTCCCCAGCTCACACATGGATATATATTTCCCCAGCTCACATGGATATATTGCCCCCAGCTCACACATGGAGATATATTGTCCCATCTCACACTGGGATATATATTTCCCCAGCTCACACATGGATATATATTGCCCCAGCTCACATGGATATATTGCCCCAGCTCACACATGGATATATTGCCCCAGCTCACACATGGATATATATTGCCCCAGCTCACACCTGGGTATATTTGCCCCCAGCTCACACATGGGTATATCACCCCCAGCTCATGGATATATTTGCCCCCAGCTCATGGATATATATTGCCAGCACTCACCTTGCTCTGCACTGTTCTTCTCCCTGGGAGCAGCCGCTGGCATGAAGCAGCTTGGCCGCTCGCCGGGAACCACCTGACCAGCGCAGTCAAGTTCTCGCGAGATCTCGTGCGCTGGTCAGGTGGTTCCCATCCCACGTGAGTGGCCAAGCTGGAAGCCAGCGGCCGCTCATAGGGAGAGGAACGGCCAGTGGCGCTGCTCTCAGATTCTGGCGCTGATTGCCGGAATCTGGCGGCAGCGCTGGGCCCCCCTCCAGTGGCGGAATGCCAGGGCCCGGTTGCAAGTGCGACTGCTGTGACCCTGGTACTTTCGCCACTGGGGTCAACGGCAGAGAAAACTCCAAATAGCACAACAGTGACTATATCTACATAAAACATACAATAGCAAGGCACATATACAGTCTAATGTGAGTGCAAAAAATAATGCAACACATAATCAGTGCTGCAGCAATTAGGTACAACTATGGTGACAACAGAGGATATAAAGAAAAATATACTTATAGTCCAATGATCTTTGTTCCTTAGGCATCTCAAATTTACATGGTTGGCTAGTGAATGTAAGCTTAGGCAATTGACTCCTCCTAGAGTTACATCAGCCCCTGGAAGGCTGTCATGTTGTCTGGTGAATGTAAGCTTAGGCAATTGACTCCTCCTAAAGTTACATCAGCCCCTGGAAGGCTGTCATGTTGTCTGGTGAATGTAAGCTTAGGCAATTGACTCCTCCTAAAGTTACATCAGCCCTTGGAAAGCTGTCTATTGCTGACTGTCTTCTGAGTAGAGATAAGACCACTTTTAAGAGCTCGATAAACATATAAAGCAGGGCTGTGAAACTGCCCCCCCCCAGATGTTCATGACTACTGTTTTAAGAATTCTTTCAATGCAAGCGATGGAATGCTCTTTGAATACATCCCACAAAATACAATGATGTGAGTCGGTGACTGACCCATTTGCTCCATTCTATGGCCAAAGCCACACAGTGAGGAGCAAGTGACAGAAAGATACTCAGGTCTATTCAAAAAAGGTGAAACTGAGGAGAATGACTGGAGAAGTGAAAAGTCTAGGTCAAAATAGCCAAACCAGAATAATTCCCCCTTTTACTCACTTTCCAAATGGGCTATTTAGTCTAGATTGTTCTCTTCTGCCAATTCTCCTGATTTTCACCGTTCTCTGAATAGAACCTAATGTGTGTGTGTGTGGGGGGGGGCAGTTTACAACACAAAATATCACACAATGGATGCACCCAGTGACACATAGAGGAAAATATTTTCTTAACTAAACATAGAAAAGAAAAACAAAGCACATGTAAGATATCAGCAACATCAAATATACACACTAAGGACATTTCATTGTTTGGTGGTGGTGGCGGCCCTTTTAAAGGTCATAGTGACTAGAGTGTCCCTATTAAGTGTTTGTGTCCTTTTAAAAAGATCCAATCTGTTGCATACCCTCTACCCCCCGTGGGCTGGCAGTGGATGCGCAGCGGCTGCACAATAGTTCTTTACCAATATTTGGATTAGTCAGATTTTGAATAAATAACTAACAGGGTTATTCAAAGAGATCCGAATTGCTTGAGAAAGGTAACTGAACGCTGAAAATCAGCGTTCGGTTACCTTTCTTGGCCATTCGGCTATCCAGAGAGCAGGCAATTCGCCAAATCCTGGCGAATTGCCTGCACATACGGTGCCTGTTCGGTTCCTGTTCGAGGGCAGTGAAAACCCCATGAAAAAGCACTGCTTCGGCTATTCAGAGAACACAAACCAGCAGTGAAAGGTTCCCGAAATGCCCTGTCATTCGGTGGTTTAATTCGACAAGTTTATTCAGGCGAATCCCATAGGCTTCAATGTTAGAAATATTCCCGTTTTAATTCAATATCTAATAAACCGTTCATTATAAAATTCTGCAGTAAAGAGTCTCTTTATTTATAGATTTTTTTAGGATATTTTAAGCATTTTTCAGCATTTTTATTATTTTTTCTGTAACAGCCCTCTTTATTATCATTCCCTGGATCTCATATGTAAATCTCAGACATTTTCGCTCAGTAGTTTCTTTGCAAACAGTGTTTCACTTTCACATTCATGCAAACTGTTTTCCTAATTTATTCACTTCACTCGTCTGCGGTCTCGGTTTTTCCAGCGGCTTCGCTGCATGTGATCTGGTTTTCGGCAGGTTAATCCAGATGTTTTTGCGGATTTTCGGCGTGCATTCGACAGGTTTTGCGGTTCGTTTTCGTCGGGTTTGCGGTAGCTTTTCCCTGCAATTCGGGGGCCCTGTGGTGCTTGCTGAATACACCGCAGGGTCACCGAAATGGGATCGGCAAAAGGAACCGAATTGAAGAGAACGAAAAGTCACCGAACGTGCGGTGACTTTTCGATTCTCTTTGAATAACCCTGACTATGTGACTAGTCTGGAATCCCTGGAGGGATAGAAAACATTGGGACACATCGTTTAAATTAAAAAAACAAATAAAACGTTCGTTGCGTGCTCAATTTCAATGCATACCACGTTTAGAGCGTTCGTTGCGTGCTCAATTTCAATGCATACCACGTTTAGAGCGTTCGTTGCGTGCTCAATTTCAATGCATACCACGTTTAGAGCGATCGTTGCGTGCTCAATTTCAATGCACACCACGTTTAGAGCGATCGTTGCGTGCTCAATTTCAATGCATACCACGTTTAGAGCATTCGTTGCGTGCTCAATTTCAATGCATACCACGTTTAGAGCGATCGTTGCGTGCTCAATTTCAATGCATACCACGTTTAGAGCGATCGTTGCGTGCTCAATTTCAATGCATACCACGTTTAGAGCGTTCGTTGCGTGCTCAATTTCAATGCATACCACGTTAGAGCGATCGTTGCGTGCTCAATTTCAATGCATACCACGTTTAGAGCGATCGTTGCGTGCTCAATTTCAATGCATACCACGTTTAGAGCGTTCGTTGCGTGCTCAATTTCAATGCATACCACGTTTAGAGCTTCATCTGTTTTGTCCAAGTTCACATTTCTCCTTCTTGATGCCAATTCCATTTTTTTTAAATTTCTACATTTGTGTGTATGAATTTATACCTGAGATTTCTGCCAACACAACCACAACAAGATACAATAAATGTTCTTAGAAAGCAAATGGCACAGATACAATATCTTGCTCTTCTTCTACTCGACACTTTTCGGTTACAGTTGAATTAATGTAATAACCTAAAATATCCCAAAAATACCAACACCTAAAACAACTGTGATGAAGGTTTCTCCTGTTTTTGTTTTGTTTTAAGTATCTGGTTTTATATTGGTTGTGCCTTCATGGGTTCACATCAGTCAGTATGTCAATGTTAAATATTATGCTGCCATCTAGTGGATAAGAGAATGATTATTACCATTACAGTTATTTATGAAAGTGCCAACATATTCCGTAGCTCTGTACAAAGGGTGGGAAAAAAAAAACAAGATTAACAAAAAAAGTTTGGCACTCTGTAAATGATAGTAAAAAAAAATACTCTGCTCCAGTGAGCTTACAATCTAGGAGCGGCACACAGTGGGGTGGGTAAATCGCAGAGTGTGAGGACAAAATGGGATGCATAGGGACTGTTTGGGAGATAGACCAGGAAATGTGCAATTTATGGCAACCCATAGCTAGGGGGCAGTTCGTCCAGGGTGGGGGATGCGGGCATGAGGAAATGGCAATCACAGGTCATTTGATGAGAGAAGTTCTCCCTAGAATAGGGTAGTGATTTATTGTGTAACAATCTATATGCAGCTTCACATCAAAATAACTCAAGTATGTTAAAAAATCTCTAGAATTCAGGGGTCAGCAAACTTGCCCCCCCCCCAGTTACTTTGAAACTGCTATGATGCTTAGGTACTCATTACATTCACTGAGGCTCATGGGAACGGTAGTTCCAAAACATCTGGAGGGCCAAAGTTGCTGACACCTGCCTTATATTGTCTCCTCGTCTGAGCAGACACCTCCACACCTCCTCTCTCTGTTTCCTATGTTTCTGTAGTTTTGTTTATCTTACCATTCTTTATTGTAAAGTGTCACGGGAACTGTTGCCACACGCTGTATAATAGTAATAATCAATTGGTAAACATATGCAGTGCTCCCAATTTAAACACTATCAGGGTTATTCAGAGAGAGTCGATCTGGCCCCGGACAGGGAATTTCCCCGTACGTTGACATTTCGGGGTCATTTGGCTATTCAGAGAGCAGACACTTTGCCAAAAGTTTGGCAAGCTGCCAGCCGGTACGGTGCTGTTCGACTGCAGTGAAATCCCCCATAGAGAAGCAATGGTTAATCTATTCAGACACCGAACAGCAGTGAAAGTTGCCGACGTGCCCTGCTGTTTGGTGTTTTCATTCGGCAGGTTTATTCAGGGGAATCCCATAGACTTCAATGTTAAAAATATTCACGTTTTCATTCAATATCTAAGTAAACCATTTATTATTTTCATCTGCAGCAAAAAGTCTCTTTATTTTATATTTTTTTAGAATCTTTTAGGCATTTTTGGGGATTTTTTCGTCAATTTTTTTCCCCGTTTTTTTTCTTTAAAAGCGTTCTTTCTTTTTTCTGTAACAGCCCTTTTTATTATCAGTCATAGAATCTTATATGTAAATTCCAGACATTTTTGTTGAGTAGTTTTTTTTGCAAACACAGTTTCCATTTTGACACTTTCAAGCGTATTGTGGGGGGGGGGGGTTTTACCCCGTTCGTCAGCTTGTCGTTTTTTTGGCAGCTTGTCTACGCTGTGATCGGAGGCTCGTCGTCTTTTTCAGACGTGTTCGGCGTGTTTTTTGCGGCGGTTCCGGTGAGTTTTCGGCGTGTGTTCGGCAGGCTTGCGGCAAGTTTTTCCTGCACTCCGGGGACCCTGCAGTGAATGCTGAATTCACCGCAGGGTGGGGAACTTTGATTCTCCGGAGTGCAGGAAAGTGCGGGGAACGAGAGAGCACCGATATGTCGGGACATTTCGGTGCTCTCTGAATAACCCCCTATAACCAGGCATTACAAATCCAGGAGCTAGATAGATAGCCACGGGTTACTATATTCTATCAGGGTTATTCAAAGAGAATCGAAAAGTCACCGCACGTTCGGTGACTTTTCGTTTTCTTCAATTCGGTGCAAATCGGCTTTCCCATTTCGGCCACCCTGCGGTGTATTCAGCAAGCACCACAGGGCTGTCGAAGTGCAGTGAAAAGCTGCCGAAAACCTGGCGAATGCACGCTGAAAACCCATAAAAACATCTGGATTAACCCGTCGAAGACGCCGGAAAAACCCGAGCAGGAGCCGATTGCACGCAGCGAAGCCTCCGGAAAAAGCCGACACCGCAGACGAATGCAGTGAATAAATTAGAAAAAACGTTGGCTTGAATGTTTGAAAAGAGAAAAGCTGTTTGCAAAGAAACTACTGAGCGAAAATGTCTGGAATTTACATATAAGATCCAAGGAATCATAATAAAGAGGGCTGTTACAGAAAAAATAAGTAAAGTTAAAAACAAATTGACTTTTTTTAAAATAAAATCCCGAAAAATGCTTAAAATATCCTAGAAAATCTATAAATAAAGAGACTCTTTACTGCAGAATTTTATAATGAACGATTTATTAGATATTGAATTAAAACGGGAATATTTTTAACATTGAAGCCTATGGGATTCTCCTGAATAAACCTGTCGAATGAAACCACCGAATGGCAGGGCATTTCGGCAACCTTTCACTGCTGGTTTTTGTTCTCTGAATAGACGAAGCATTGCTTCTCTATGGGGATTTCACTGCCCTCAAACAGGCGCCGAACAGGCACCGTATGTGCAGGCAATTCGTCAGGATTTGGCGAATTGCCTGCTCTCTGGATAGCCGAATGGCCAAGAAAGGTAACCGAACGCTGAAAATCAGCGTTCGGTTACCTTTCTCCAGCCATTCGGATCTCTTTGAATAACCCTGTATGTCTCCTCTGCTAAAGTTTTAGATTATTCTATACAAATTCATAAACTTAACTACGTCTGACCGGACAAAAATGTCTGAATGTTTTTAATATCTTGCATTTTATTACTTTGTATTTCTGTACCTACTGTAACAATTCAATGTTCTCTTACCAGGACATACTTGAAAAGGAGAGAAATGTCAGTGTATCCTTCCCGGTTAATAGTTTATAAATAAATAAATGAAATGCCGAATCCTGGGATATCCGCACTATCTGATGATAAAGCTAGTTATCCCACTGGCGGCACGTACGGTGCTAATGGGAATAAATGTCAAACAGCCATAGAGCTGTAGTAGACTATTGTTCCCTCCCTGCGTAGCCGTGAAATTAAAATTATAGTATATATTCTTTCAGAGATGGAGGACCCCTTTTTGACTGTGTGATAAGGGCTCCTTGACTTGCTCCGTGTTAGGTAACCACGAGCACATTGTCGCAGCAATAACCGCCAGTTGATCCCTTGTTACATTCGTGGTGATGATGGGCAGCTTTTGAACTGCAGCAAATGAGGCCAATCAAGATTACTTTCATTTCATTACTTCAAGAGCGCACTTCTATTTTCACCAGTGTGTCTAATTCCCCTCTGGTCCTGAATTGCTTTCTACAGATTATACTTAATTTTTTTTTCTCCCTTTTGCCGGCTGCTGGAAACGCCTCTAATTTACTGCACGGGCTCTGCGTGACGACATCCAGAGGCGCAATATGGATAGATAATACAGTATATACGTGTGTTAACACTAGGATTGCCAGAAAGTGATTGATTCGTGGAGAATGTTGCGTTTGGTAAATCCGCACTGCCCAACTAAGTTCTGTTGGAGACGATAGCCTCTTGTGTTATTGATACTTTATCAGGGTTATTCAAAGAGATCCGAATTGCTGGCGAAAGGTAACCGAACAGTGAAATTCAGCGCACGCTTACCTTTCCTGGCCATTCGGCTATTCAGAGAGCAGGCAGTTCGCCAAATGTTGGCGAATTGCCTGCACATACGGTGCCTGTTCGAGGGCAGTGAAAACCCCATAAAGAAGCAATGCTTCGTCTATTCAGGAAACACAAACCAGCAGTGAAAAGTTGCCGAATTGCCCTGTCATTCAGTGTTTTCATTCGGCAGGTTTATTCAGGCGAATCCCATAGGCTTCAATATTAAAAGTATTCCCGTTTTAATCTAATATCTAATAAACTGTCGATTATAATGTTCTGCAGTAAAAAGCCTCTTTATTTATCGATTTTTTTTTAAGGATATTTTAGGCATTTTTCGGGATTTTTTTGTGAATTTTTTACCCCGTTTTATTTTTAATCGTTTTTTCTTTTTCCTGTAACAGCTCTTTTTATTATCATTCATTGGATCATATGTAAATTTCAGACATTTTTGTTCAGTAGTTTCTTTGCAAACAGCGTTTCACTTTTCAAACATTCAAGCAAACTGTTTTATTTTTCCACTCCATTCGTCTGCGGTGTCGGCTTTTTCCAGCGGTTGCTCTGCGTGGGATCGGCGGCTGCTCGGGTTTCTCCAGCATGTTCAGCGGGGTTAAGCCAGATGTTTTTGCGGGTTTCGGTGTGCGTTCGCTGGGTTTTGCGGTGAGTGTTCGTCGGGTTTGCGGCAGCTTTTCCCTGCATTACGACGGCCCTGTGGTGCTTGCTGAATACACCGCAGGGTTGCCAAAATAGGATCGCCAAATCACACCGAATTGAAGAGAACGAAAAGTCACCGAACGTGCAGTGACTTTAAGATCCTCTTTGAATAACCCTGTATTAATTACTAGCCACATGTAGAGCAGTGAAGTCTCATCCATTGGTGAAGTAATGGCAGCACCCCAGCAAGTTTTTAGGCCAAAAAAAATTGGAGTGTGATCTCAAGGCTAGTATAATTTTTCCTGGGGGGGGGGGCAGTAGGTATTCGTGACAAAAAAAAGAGAGAGAATATCAAGCTTTCATTTCCACCCAGGTCTGATGGCAACTGAGCATGTCAGATGACAAGTTAAAAAGAAGGCTGGGGTCAGACGAACGCAGTACGAACGTGCGTTTAGTCAAACTTTATTACGGGCCATGGTATCAGCAAATGACGTCCAACGCAGGCCCACACATGAAGTACGGCCGCACGAAAGTTCGGCCGCGCAAAGCAAGCGGCAAAGGAATGTATTTTTGCAAGAACGTGGAACCACTAGTACTGACGTACAGAGTGCGCTGCGTCCGCATAGCGGCGTGTGTGCGTGATTAGGAGACGTCAGACGCTGCTCATGTCCGGCCAACATCACGTCCAGACGCCCAAAGTTTCCTGGTCTGGATCTGTAAAAATAACTGCCGAAATTGCGCATCGTATGACCGCTATCGCGTCTTCCGTGAAAAAATGCGTTCGTCTGACCCTAGCCGAAGATCTGTATGTTTTTTTGTGAGTCCTTTGTCTTGTCTGAGAGCATTTTAAATATGCTCTGTCTGTCTCGTAAAAGGGGCTTGCCCCCCGGCTGTTACATTTCCACATGGACATCTGAGTTACATTAAGTACATTGCAAGTCTTTGGCTCCTGGCAAGAGAGGATCGTCTGAAACGTGGCACAGCACCACCGGTTTGAGGCTGAGGATGATGTGCAACCCTCAGCCTCACCACTGAAATGAAGTGAAACTCTTCATCAGGGGTCAGCAACCTTGGCCCTCCATAAGTTTTGGGACTACATTTCCCATTAGGCTCAGTCAACCCAATGAGTGACTGAGCATCATGGAAAATGTAGGTCCAATACATCTGGAGGACCACGATTGCTGAGCCCTGCTCTACATTTTGCCAGGGACACGTGTGAGTTCTGACACGAACATGACCATGTAGGATTAAGGCCGGTGTCAGGCGAACGCAGTGATCACGTCCGTGTCACTGCACAGTTTAACGTCCCTCGAAGCATAGAATCATGATCAACAGAGACCCACACATGAAGTACGTGAGCACCGAACTGCGCACGCACAACGCACATGGCAAACGGGCGCAAGTTAGGCAAGAACGTAAAACCGCTAAGACAGAGGCGCAGAGTGCGTCACATCCGCATAGTGGCCTGTGTGCATGATAATGCGACGTCAGACGCAGCGCATTTGCGGCGTGCATCACGTTGACGCTCAGAGGTTTTTATGGTCTGGCTGACTGTACCTGTCATTTAATTTTAATTAATTTTAATTCCCATATTTCCCTTTTTTTTTCTACATCCGTCAAAAAAAACGGACCGTATGGTGTCTACAGTATCTTCCGTCAGTACGTCCGTCCGTTATTCTCGCATGCAGAGTGCGCTCAGACTGCGTTCGTCTGACTTTAGCCTTAATACGCATCATTGTGGCTGGACTCTGTCCTCCCCTTAATTGATGTGACAATTCTTACCTCCACCTTGAAGGTTGATAATGCAGACGATTTCTCGCTTTCCTGGATTTTTGGGATACCCTGGTCCAAAAATACTGTTAGGATACGCCTGATGATCAAGGAGCATTGTTTATGACTGTCACTGTTAATAAAGCTAATCCTATTCACCAATGTTAGAGATGTATCATACACAGCCTCGTTTATAAAAAAAAACAAACTGCTAAAACATAAATAATCTTGTGAAACAAAACAAAAAGAGAAAAAAATTCCATACACATCCAGAAATTCCCCCAAAGCCTAACACTGATCAGGTTGTGTTTTCAGACATTGCACGTGTTTACAGGTATATTAGTAACAAAGGTCACTGGGGAGCCACAACTCAAATCACTTTTTACAGAAGGCTCCAAGCTACAAGCTCGTCGGCCTGCGAGTTCAAGAATCTTTCAAACAGCAAACGTTGCAGAAAATGGAACAAAAATGTGTATCATTACACTTCAACGTGTTTTCTGTATGTTCTTAGCGACAAACCACTTTTGCATTGTATTACACTGCAACAAGTGTTCATTCAGTGTTTATAAACAGCACAATCAGGTGCGATTCTGATGGTGATGGATGTATCAGTACTTTTATCTGTCTGTCTGGCCTGCAGTATTACTGTTGTAGCGCTGCTTTAAAAACACTGTATTTTGGTGCATTGAACGATTGCTGCCACCAGAGGGAGACAGAGACATTGTGGACTATGCTGGACAAAACTGAACTACATGTACCATCACCATTTGCGTGAGGACAGGAAGGAGGTGGTACAAGGAAGAGGAAAGAGATCAGCAGCCTAGTGCAAGGCATGGGCAGAGTGAGCGGAGCAGTGAAAGGTGCAGGACGCACGTTGGAGCTGTCAGGGATCGCAACCAGGCCAGAGTACAGACGCTGTCTTACTGGTGCTGGAGATCGGGACAGTGACCGTGTTGAGACCTACCTATGCAGCGCTGAGAGGTCTGGAGGACAAGCTGGTTCCGGCAGGACCCTGAGTTAGGAGACCGCGCCGATCAATTGGGAGTGCAGGCGGCAGATCGTTGTTCCAGTTGCGGAGATTTGGCAAGCGGGGAGCAGATTCAGTGGCATGGAGTCCTGGTACATAGCGGTGAAGATCTTTTGGTTGAGGCATCGAGTGCTGGACAGTTTCGTTCATCGGATGGGTGACAGGCCTTCAGGCCACAGTTCCAAAGCAGAAACGCACGCTGCAATATTGTTTAAATCCACAGGACCCCAACGGTGACTAGTTGAAGATTGCTCTTTTCATTCACTGTGTCACGGTGGCTCAGGGGATGGGGCGCCTGGCAGCAGCTTCCTCGCTGCTCGCTGGCCAGGCGCCGAATGTAAGCGCTTCCGGGCCCGCTCACGTGGGACGCCGAGGGGCGGGGCTGCGCTGTGACGCGGACCCGCCGGTTTTAAACCCAGTCTCTCCCATACACCGGTGCCCTGACGTGGTAATCACCTCCCGCAGAGCTCTTGTGATTTTTGGCTATCTCTGTGTATGATCCTTGGCATTGGCAAACGAACCCTCTTGTGTATAACCTTGGCATTGGCAAACGAACCCTCCTGTGTATGACCCTTGGCATTGGCACGAACTCCTGTGTATGACCCTTGGCATTGGCAAACGAACCCTCCTGTGTATGACTCCTGGTATTGGCAAACGAACCCTCCTGTGTATGACCCTTGGCATTGGCAAACGAACCCTCGTGTTGATCCCGGCATTGGCAAACGAACCTCCTGTGTATGACTCCTGGTATTGGCAAACGAACCCTCCTGTGTATGACCCCTGTATTGGCATTTACTCTGCTCTAGGTTCTGCCCTTAACGTTGGTACCGAGGTCAGTCTATGTGGCATCCTAAGCACGCATCAGATTTTCGCTATTACTAAAGTCCTAGGGAGGACTTGTGATCTGTTCTGTACCCCTGTCTGGTATTTCCCTTTCTTTATCTGTTACCTGCTTCATTGTCTACATAGCTTTGCCGACCATTCAAGGATCGGAAGAGTAGAAAGGGAGCTACAGAAAGAGATATATATCTTGGTAGTCAGAAGGATTCGTGACGATACTCTATTCCATACCTCTGTCTGGTGTTACCCCTTGTCTATCTATTGTCTGGTTAATTGTCTTTCTAGTTTCGCCGACCATTCAAGGATCGGAAGGGTAGAGAGCGGTCTGCGTAAAGGGACCACACTTTTGATAATCAGAGGGATCCGTGACATTACGTCAGGGCCAATGGATCCCGCAGACCTCTCTAACCAGCTGGCACGTATCGCAGCCAGACAAGAGGAACAGACCATAGGATGGACCAGATTTCTCTCGCTCTGCAAACCCTGTTAAATCGGTCCAATACAGGTACCAGCACAAACCCTCCAGATCCAGTGTTACCTAGGGTCAGTCCCGTCCCCCCTGAAGGACATAGGCTTAGTATGAAGGCACCCCTACGCTATGATGGTACACCAAGCCTATGTCGGGGGTTTTTGACTCAACTCGAGATTTTGTTTGAGAACAATCCAGGTTCTTGTATGTCTGATAAAGCCAAGTAGGATATCTGATTAATCATTTAACAGAAAAAGCTTTATTGTGGGCTACGCCGTTGTGGGAAAATAAGAAACCCATCATTTATGACTATGAGGGTTTTACCTCTGAGTTAAAACGTACCTTTGATCCCTCTAGAAGGGCTACCAATGCGGGTAGGTCCTTGTTTCACATCAAACAAGGTAATAAGAGGGTCGCCGATTATGCCATAGAGTTTAAGACTTTGGTTTCTGAAGTACTTTGGCCGAACGACGTTTTAACCTTAGCCTTTACCGAAGGCTTGAACGAGGCTTTTATGTTTGAACTGGCTCCCTTAAAATTACCAGAAAGTCTGGACCACCTGATAGATTTCTGTATAGCCATGGACGATCAAATCAGGGAAAGGAGACACCCCAGAGATAGACCCAGAAGGGTCTTGCCTCCTTTACCCTCGTTACCCTGACCCAGACACCCCAGTACATCAGGTGGTTCGGAGAATGTAAAAACAGATTTACCGGTCGTTGAACCCATGCAAATAGGGAAGACAGGTATTTCAGAAGCAGAAAAAGCTCACAGAAGAGAAAAGGGGCTCTGCTTTTATTGTGCAGGGGCAGATCACTTCCGCCTTCAATGTCCTCAGAGACCCAGGGTTGGCAGGGCTGAACATAGCAGAGTGGGATTCAGAACAGGAGACACCCAGGTTGTCGGTTCTCTGTGTGCCTCCTTTGTGGATAATGAGAAAAAAAAATCCAGGATTCTGTTACCGGGTCTCCCTAACCTGGGAGGGGGTTCACCTCAAGACTGAGGCGTTTTTGGACTCTGGGGCCTCAGGCAATTTTATGGATAAGAATTTTGCTGCCAAAAACCTCATACCACTGGTTCTCAGGGAAAGACCTCTAAGGGTGGAGGCCATAGATGGTAACCCCCTGGCATGTCCACATATCACTCACGATACAGTCGATGTATGTATGAAAGTAGGAGTTTTACACCAGGAGACAATAAGATTTCAAATCATTGAATCACCCTCATGTCCTGTCGTCCTTGGGTTTCCATGGCTAACAGAGCACAACCCAGTAGTCGATTGGGTCCAGAGAGACATAAAATGTTGGGGTCAGAGTTGTCAGTCTAAGTGCCTAGGCACAGTTAATGTGATTGGTAGCCTCAATATTGCCACAGCCCCTCCTTTGTCCACGGAGGTTCCGGAATGTTACCTGGCATTAAAGGAGGTGTTCTCTAAAGCCAGGACTGAGGTCCTACCACCACATCGTCCATATGACTGTGCCATTGACTTGCTCCCCGGTACGATGCCTCCTAGGGGTCACGTATACCCTTTGTCACAAAGGGAGAACGACATTATGGAGGAATATATAAGGAGAATCTGGAACGAGGATTCATTAGACGGTCCTCCTCTCCAGCAGGAGCAGGTTTCTTTTTTGTTTCCAAGAAAGAGGGAGATCTGCGACCTTGCATCGACTATAGGGGTTTAAATAGGATCACTATAAGAAATGCATATCCCATACCTCTCATAACAGAATTGTTTGACCGATTAAAAGGGGCTCGTGTCTATACTAAGCTTGATTTACGCGGAGCGTACAACCTGGTCAGGGTTAAAAAGGGAGACGAATGGAAAACGGCTTTTAATACACGTAGCGGGCATTACGAATACCTGGTGATGCCTTTTGGGTTGTGTAATGCGCCAGCCGTCTTTCAGGACCTTATAAATGACACTCTAAGGGACTTTCTGCAAGAATTCGTCATAGTATATCTGGATGATATCCTGATATACTCTCCTGATGTGGACACTCATCATGTCCACGTGAAACAAGTGTTGAAAAAACTATTGAAGGCTGGATTGTACTGTAAGCTAGAAAAATGTCTATTCGACATAGTAACTGTGCAATTCCTTGGTTATTTATAACTCCTGGGGGTTTTCAAATGGATCCTAAGAAGCTCTCAGCTATTCTTGACTGGCCTCTACCCCAAGGACTTAAAGCCATTCAGAGGTTTCTGGGGTTTACGAACTATTACCGAAGGTTCATTAAAGATTTTTCGGCCTTGGTGGCCCCCCTCACGGCTATGACAAAGAAAGGGGTGGGAAATCAGAAATGGACACCTCAAGCCACTCAAGCCTTTGAGGCACTAAAGCAAGCCTTTACTACTGCCCCTGTTCTCCGGCATCCAGATCCGGCTCTGCCTTTCCAATTAGAAGTTGACGCCTCCGAACTAGGTCTTGGTGCAGTCTTGTCCCAAAGGGAGGCTCCTGACAAACCCTTGCA
Organism: Leptobrachium leishanense; assembly: GCA_009667805.1. Taxonomy (NCBI): domain Eukaryota; kingdom Metazoa; phylum Chordata; class Amphibia; order Anura; family Megophryidae; genus Leptobrachium; species Leptobrachium leishanense. The sequence goes on from CM019072.1 coordinate 2,287,821, forward strand.
TCCATGCGGCTTCTATTCTCGGAAGTTGTCCCCGGCAGAGAAGAACTATGACATTGGAAATAGAGAATTGTTAGCAGTCATCGCGGCCTTGGCCGAATGGAGATACTTATTAGAAGGGTCTAAGGACCCCATTGTTATCATAACCGACCATAAGAATCTCACGTACATTGGAGATGCCAAACGTTTAAACTCCAGACAAGCGAGATGGTCATTGTTTCTTTCAAGTTTTAATTTCGTACTTACCTATAGACCTGGGTCCAGAAACATCAAAGCAGACGCATTGTCGAGACAGTATGAGTCTTATGAACATAATATCCAAGATCAGCATCCCATTGTACCCCAGGAGAGGATTATAGCCGCTACCACGATTAGTGTTTCGTCTCCTCTAATGAAAAGGTTGCAGACCGTTCAAGGCGCAGCTCCTGGGGGAAAACCTCCTGCGAAACTCTTTGTACCTGAGAACGAAAGAGAAGAGGTACTTAACATCTATCATGACAATAAAACTTCCGGGCATATGGGTATCACCAAGACTGTGTCTAGTATCAGTAAACTCCTCTGGTGGCCCACATTGCGCCGAGATGTCAAAGATTACATTGCCGTGTGCGAAGTGTGCACAAGGCAGAAAAGTCCCAAAACAGCACCCATTGGCTTACTCCAGCCTTTGCCGATCCCCGAACGACCCTGGTCACATGTAGCCATGGATTTTATCGTAGAGTTACCTGAGTCAAGAGGGAATACAGTGATACTTACGATCATAGATCGATTTTCCAAGATGAGTCACTATGTTCCTCTTCAGAAACTACCTTCGGCAGCTGAACTGGTGCCCATATTCATTGCCAATGTGGTCCGCATTCACGGTGTCCCTCGGGAGATAGTCTCTGATAGGGGGACCCAATTCATCTCCGGATTCTGGAGAGGGTTTTGTAAGAACGTGGGGATAGACCTCTCTCTTCTCTTTCTCTATCACCCCCAGACCAACGGAGCAGCAGAACGAGCAAACCAAAACGTAGAGAAATATCTCAGGTGCTTCATCTCAGAACAACAAGATAACTGGTCAGATCTGCTACCGTGGGCAGAATATGCTATTAACAGCGCAGTAAGTGAATCCACAGGTCATTCTCCTTTCTTCACTGTTTATGGCTTTGATCCTCCCGTGCTCCCCGCCACGTTTCCTGATTCCACGATTCCTGCTTTAGATAAACAACTGGCATCATTGAAAGAGACTTGGGGGAGAGTGAGACGGGCACTGGAGGAAAGTAGTGCCATCCAGAAAACTAAGGCCGACAGACACAGGAGGCAGGCACCAGTGTATCAAGTTGGGGACAGGGTTTGGCTGTCTTCACGTAACATCAAGCTCTTAGTGCCTTCCATGAAGTTGGCTCCTAGGTATATCGGCCCCTATAAGATTCTACGGCGACTCAACCCTGTCTCCTATGCTTTGGCGTTACCCCCCATTTTAAAATACACAATGTATTCCATGTAAACCTTTTGAAGCCACTGTTATGTAACCGGTACACCAAAGTCCATGCTCCACCGCCTCCTGTCTCTGTGGAGGGCGAGGAGGAGTTCGAGGTTCGGGCCATTCTGGGTGCGAGGCTGTCTAGGGGGTCCTTGCAGTATTTGGTTGATTGGGTGGGGTACGGTCCGGAGGATCGTTCTTGGGTACCGGCTGCGGAAGTCCATGCTCCTAGGCTAGTGAAGGCCTTCTATTTAGCGCATCCCCGTGCCCCTGGGGGTCGTCCAGTGGCCGCCCCTGGAGGGGGGGTTCTGTCACGGTGGCTCAGGGGATGGGGGCCTGCAGCAGCTTCCTCGCTGCTCGCTGGCCAGGCGCCGAATGTAAGCGCTTCCGGGCCCGCTCACGTGGGACGCCGAGGGGCGGGGCCTGGCGCGTGACGCGGACCCGCCGGGTTTAAAACCCAGTCTCTCCCATACACCGGTGCCCTGACGTGGTAATCACCTCCCGCAGAGCTCTTGTGATTTTTGGCTATCTCCTGTGTATGATCCTTGGCATTGGCAAACGAACCCTCTTGTGTATAACCCTTGGCATTGGCAAACGAACCCTCCTGTGTATGAACCCTTGGCATTGGCAAACGAACCCTCCTGTGTATGCCTTTGGCATTGGCAACGAACCCTCCTGTGTATGACTCCTGGTATTGGCAAACGAACCCTCCTGTGTATGACCCTTGGCATTGGCAAACGAACCTCCTGTGTATGACCCTTGGCATTGGCAACGAACCCTCCTGTGTATGACCCTTGGCATTGGCAAACGAACCTCCTGTGTATGACTCCTGTATTGGCAAACGAACCCTCCTGTGTATGACCCCTGGTATTGGCATTTACTCTGCTCTAGGTTCTGCCCTTAACGTTGGTACCGAGGTCAGTCTATGTGGCATCCTAAGCACGCATCAGATTACCTCTGCTATTACTAAAGTCCTAGGGAGGACTTGTGATCTGTTCTGTACCCCTGTCTGGTATTTCCCTTTCTTTATCTGTTACCTGCTTCATTGTCTACATAGCTTTGCCGACCATTCAAGGATCGGAAGAGTAGAAAGGGAGCTACAGAAAGAGATATATATCTTGGTAGTCAGAAGGATTCGTGACGATACTCTATTCCATACCTCTGTCTGGTGTTACCCCTTGTCTATCTATTGTCTGGTTAATTGTCTTTCTAGTTTCGCCGACCATTCAAGGATCGGAAGGGTAGAGAGCGGTCTGCGTAAAGGGACCACACTTTTGATAATCAGAGGGATCCGTGACACACTGGCCAGTTGAACATAGTACCCGGGTACCCTATAACAAACACACATATATAATTTTGAGCTATTTTTCACGGGACTTACACTCCAGATGTCAGGGTTCGTGTTAATGGAGCTCAGGATGCGGGACAAGCCGTTGTTGGGGTTGAGTCTGGATGCGATAAGGTGTATGGTAAATAACGTAAAGGTTTTAGTACCTGGCCGGGTTTGGTTGAAGAGAGTCGTCGATGATGCAGGCTGGGGTTCGGTACACGGTGATAGCAGGCCGAGCGTCGTTGTTGATACAAGCCGGGGTTCGGTACACGGTGAAAGCAGGCAGAGCGTCGTCGTTGATACTAGCCGGGGTTCGGTACACGGTGAAAGCAAGCAGAACGTCGTCGTTGATACTAGCCGGGGTTCGGTACACGGTGAAAGCAAGCAGAACGTCGTCGTTGATACAAGCCGGGGTTCGGTACACGGTGAAGACAAGCAGAACGTCGTCGTTGATACAAGCCGGGGTCGGTACACGGTGAAAACAGGCAGAGATATCTTTTAGACAGGTGTGCTCAGGTAAGGGAGGTTTACAGGGGAGTAACAGGACAACCAAGCAATGAGTCTTGGAGAGGTTGGTGTTTAAAAAGGGCGCCTGTGGGAATTGGGCCAATCAGGGGAGAGGTGTATCTGGTTGCCTGGGGATACTGGGTTTTGGTTGGTTGGGGGCGCCATCTTGGAAAACCACGTGGGACGCCGAGATGCGAGGAGACTGGTGCCGGAGAGCAAGCGCTGGGGAAGGACTCGGCGGTGCCGCGGGGGCGCGCAGCCGATCGAGTGGGTCCCTGGCATGGAGCACCGACGCTGGGGCCATGGCGCTGCAGGGACAGCCCTCACCACCAGTAAGGAAGCCGCCGGGGGTCCGGAACCGCGGCGCAGGGCGGAGGCCGGGCGACCGGCAGTGGGTGAGTCAGTGGGTCCGGCGGGGCCTGATACCAGAACTGAGGGGGTTAACCGGTTTCTTTTACTGCCGTGTGTTTATCCCGCGTTATGAATTCTTGTTACTCAAATACCGTATATGCATATTATATGCTGCTTTATTGGGATCAGTAAAGAATATAATAGAAAAATCCACAACAGTGCTGATGTATAGTTATTTCCTAGTGCGGTGAGACTATCCCGAGGTTTATTCAGCGGCTCCTTCGGGGGTGAGTGCTACACTGTCTTTCTGAGTGTTGATCTGTCAGTTTGCTTCATTCTTCTATCATGTCAGCAGCGAAAAGTAAATAAATCTATTAATTTCCTGAGGAATATACCGGATTAGTTGACGTGAACATGATTAATTCCAGGGGCAAAAAAAAGTTTTTAAAGAAAAGGCTACAAACCATCTGCAAAAAAAGAACAGTTTTATTTTTAAATCAAGTGACTTTACGGTTCACATTTAATGTGCCGTTTCTTCATTTAATGCTGCGAGCTGGTGCACTAAAAGTGACACATGAAGCAAATGAACACACTTATGCCGTGATTGAACATCCCAGTGTAGCCATTTCCATCCATGACCCTCCACACACCTCAGGGGGCGCAGAACATAACAAAGGGAGAATTCTAAACCTTATGGGGACATATTTTTTGATTTTCGCCAATTAGGAATTTGGGTTAAACAAAATAACAACATTATTGTCATAAACAATGCAGGACCAATAAGGCCAAGTCGTTTGGGTAGAAGGAAAAAAAAAAGAATAGGACACATTGTTATGCGGCTTTGAGCTGCGCGCTTAATGTATCCGGAAAGCAAGCAAAGAACTTACAGCTTATTTTCCAAAAACCTTCTAAGTGGTGCATTTGCTGGAAACTACAAAAGAAAATGCGTGGATGATACATCACTGTTTCGTTTTACATGTTTTGAAGTGTCTTTTTCTCACAGATTTATAAATGCAGATATAAATATGTCAACATAGCAAAGCCCATAAACTAAGAAATTAAACATCTATCGCATCCATAACTATCTTATTCATATCTATTTCATCCATATCCATCAATTCTATCAATCTATAGATCTCATCCATATCTATCTTTTATATATCCATATCTGTTTATCTCTACCATATTCATCTATCACATCCATAGCTCTGTATTCATCTATTCTTTCTATCTATTGATCTATTCCATCCATATCCTCTAATCCAGGGCTCAAAATTTCAAGTCCCAAACTACTAGCCAGGCCTTAAGAATTACTCGCCACTAGTTGCCCCACCTAACCCTATCCTGCCCTGCCTGCATCTGCATTCCCACTCGCCCTCATGTAATTTTCACTCGCCAAATGCTAGTAGGCGAGTGGAAATTTTGAGGCCTGTTCTAATCCATCTACATTCCTGACCAATCCTCATCTATTCTTCCCATATCTTTATAGGTGTCATACAGGGTTATTCAAAGAGAATCCAAAATCTGTTCGGTGACTTTTCGTTCTCTTCAATTCGGTGTGATTTGGCGATCCCATTTCGGCGACCCTGCGGTGTATTCAGCAAGCACCACAGGGCCGCCTAATGCAGGGAAAAGTCGCTGCAAACCTGCCAAAACTCACCGCAAAACCCGGCGAACGCACACCGAAACCCGCAAAAACATCTGGATTAACCCCGCCGAACACGCTGGGAGAGACCCGAGCAGGAGCCGATCACAGCACAGAGAAGCCGCCGGAAAAAGCCGACACCGCAGACGAATGGAGTGGAAAAAAACAAAACAGTACGCTTGAATGTTTGAAAAGTGAAACGCTGTTTGCAAAGAAACTACTGAGCGAAAATGTCTGAAATTTACATATAAAATCCAATGAATGATAATAAAGAGGGCTGTTACAGAAAAAAGAAAAAACGATTAAAAAAAAATGAACAAAAAGGTTTGCAAAAAAGAATCCCAAAGAATCCTAAAAAAATCTATAAATAAAGAGACTTTTTACTGCAGAATAAAATAATAAACGGTTTATTAGATATTTAATTAAAACAGGAATATTTTTAACATTGAAGCCTATGGGATTCACCTGAATAAACCTGTCGAATGAAACCACCGAATGGCAGGGCACTTCGGGAACCTTTCACTGCTGGTTTCTGTTCTCTGAATAGCTGAAGCAGTGCTTTTTCATGGGGATTCACTGCCCTCGAACAGGCACCGAACAGGCACCGTATGTGCAGGCAATTCGCCAGGATTTGGTGAATTGCCTGCTCTCTGAATAGCCGAATGGCCAAGAAAGGTAACCGAACGCTGAATTTCACTGTTCGGTTACCTTTCTCCAGCAATTCGGATCTCTTTGAATAACCCTGTTTGTTTTGCTTTTTCATCAGGCCCGTGACCATTTCTGATAGAAACTCCAGTATTGGAAATCCTAACCACTAATAAGATGATAACTCCTCTGGTTCTCCTCCTGCCCAGCTTCTTTTCAAGCTTCTCTGAGCAGGGCCCTCTACTCCTCTCGCTCCTAAATTCGATTGCAATTTTGCCAGTTTTAATTCCCCATTCTTTATAGTAAAGCGCTACGGAATCTGTTGGTGGTATATAAATGATAATAATAGTAATAAATTGACAGCAGTGGTTCCGACCCCAGTCCTCAGGTACCCCCAACAGGCCAATCTCTGAGCAGCAGGTCATATCGCCTGTGCAGAAGATGTCTAGCAAACCTGGCCTGTTACTTGAAGACCAGGAATTGAGAACCACTGATCTACAGTATCTCTCTGTGTCTTATCTAGTACACTGAGAGCCATTGGCTATGGATTAGGAATGAAAATTTCTGACTTCTTCAAGAATCTAGATAACCAGTATACTGTAAAGAAATGTCTGTAAAATTAACGTTTTATTTTTTACAGTGTACCATAGCTCACTGAGCCTCCCTTTATGGGCAGAGCTAATTCCCCTCGAATGCAGGGCTGATGTAGCCCTCCAGGACTCCCCCCCCTCTCCACGGACAGATGAGGACACTCCGGTCACTTACAAGGTTATTCAAAGAGATCCAAATTGGGGCCGACAATTCAGCGTATGGTTACCTTTCCTGGCCATTCGGCTATCCAGAGAGCAGGCAGTTCGCCAAATGTTGGTGAATTGCCTGCACAGCCACATACAGTGCCTGTTCGAGGGCAGTGAAATCCGTCATAGAGAAGCAATGCTTCGTCTATTCAGAGAACACAAAACAGCTGAGAAAAGTTGCAGAAATGCCCTGCCATTCGGTGGTTTCATTCGACAGGTTTATTCAGGCGAATCCCATAGGCTTCAATGTTAAAAATATTCCCGTTTTAATCCAATATCTAATAAACCGTTCATTATAATATTCTGCAGTAAAAAGTCTTTTATTTATAGATTTTTTAGGATCTTTTAGGCATTTTTCGGGATTTTTCAGCGAATTCTTTTCCGTTTAAATCGTTTTTTTTTCTTTTTTCTGTATCAGCCCTCTTTATTATCATTCATTGGATCTTATATGTAAATTTCAGACATTTTCGCTCAGTAGTTTCTTTGCAAACAGCGTTTCGCTTTTCAAACATTCAAGCTGTTTTTTTTTTTTTCACTCCATTCGTCTGCGGTGTCGGCTTTTTCGGGCGGCTGCTCTGCGCTGTGATCAGCTCCTGTTTGGGTTTCTCCGGCGGGGTTAATCCAGATGTTTTTGCGGGTTTCGGTGTGCGTTCGCCGGGTTTTGCGGTGAGTGTTCTTCGGGTTTGCTGCGGCTTTTTCCTCTGCACTACAACGGCCCTGTGGTGCTTGCTGAATACACCGCAGGGTTGCCGAAATGGGATCGCCAAATCGCGCCGAATTGAAGAGAACGAAAAGTCACCGAACGTGCGGTGACTTTTCGATTCTCTTTGAATAACCCTGTTAGACCTTTCAATTGCATTGCACGGAGTGTCACTTTGATATATTAAGTTGCAGCCACTTAATTGACTCATATTGATAGTTTGTCCAATTAGCACATTGTACAGGCATCTGGTAAACTTTATTAACGATCACATCTCCCCGACAGTTACGCAGTCTCCAACAGGGTTATTCAGAGAAAGGTGAAAACCAGGAGAACTGGCAGGAGAAGAGAACAATCTAGACCAAATAACCGATTTGGAAAGTGAGATAAATGGGAGAATTTTTTCTATGTTGACCTATGATTTTCACTTCTCCAGTCATTCTCCTGAGTTTCACCTTTCTTTGAATAGACTTGTAAGTAGTCTCCCATCACCATTTTAATAATAATACTCACATTTTTGGGTTCTCGATCTGCTGGCTGTTGGGGATTTGAAACACTATTTCAGAAATGAGAATATACTGTACATCTATGCAATTTGTGAGACCCTCCACACCCAGACACGCTCTCCTCCACTTGTTTTTGGATAAATTCCATCTTAATGTGTGCAGTCTTTTTTTTTTTTTTTTACGTGAGAAAATTAAATCCCAGATGTTTGTGCCCTCTCGTATTAATTCTCCCTCTTCTTGCCCAAGAGCCAGATGTGTAATTAGATGTGTAATTTCTCCTATTAAACACATTCAAGAGCTAGTTTAATGGATAATTTGGTTATAGAACGCTTTCTGTATTGGCCCGTATCGAGCAGAGCCATTTAATCAATACAGTAATAGACCGTGTGTCTATTCCACAAACGCATTGATCCATTTCTAGAATAATCTTTTAGGGTTACCATATTGCCAATTACTTTTCAAAGACATGTTGGCCAAAAGACAATTGCTTTGAAAAGGCTTTTATTTTTTAGTAACACCTAAATAGAACAGACATGAAATACTCACAGGGTAATTCAAAGAGAATCGAAAAAGCCACCGCACGTTCGGTGACTTTTCGTTCTCTTCAATTCGGTTCGATTTGGCGATCCCATTTCGGCGACCCTGCGGTGTATTCAGCGAGCACCACAGGGTCCCCGAATTGCAGGGAAAGGTCGCCGCAAACCCGCCGAAAACTCACCGCAAAACGAGGGCGAACGCACGCCGAAAACCCGCAAAAACATCTGGATTAACCCGCCGAAAACGTCGGAAAAACCCGAGCAGGAGCCGATCACACGCAGCGCAGCCGTCGGAAAAAGCCGACACCGCAGACGAATGGAGTGAATAAATTAGAAAAACAGTTCGCTTGAATGTTTGAAAAGTGAAACGCTGTTTGCAAAGAAACTACTGAGCGAAAATGTCTGAAATTTACATATAAAATCCAATGAATGATAATAAAAAGGTCACTGTTACAGAAAAAAAAATTAAAAAAAAAAAAAAAATCGGAATTTTTTTTAAAAGAAAAGAATCCATAAAAATGCTTAAAATATCCTAAAAAAATCTATAAATAAAGAGACTTTTTACTGCAGAATTTTATAATGAACGGTTTATTAGATATTGCATTAAAATGGGAATATTTTTAACATTGAAGCCTGGGATTCGCTGAATAAACCTGCCGAATTAAACCACCGAATGGCAGGGCATTTCGGGAACCTTTCACTGCTGGTTTGTGTTCTCTGAATAGCCGAAGCATTGCTTCTCTATGGGGATTTCACTGCCCTCGAACAGGCACCATATGTGCGGGCAATTCGCCAACATTTGGCGAATTGCCTGCTCTCTGGATAGCCGAATGGCCAAGAAAGGTAACCGAACGCTGATTTTCAGCGTTCGGTTCCCTTTCGGCAGCCATTCGGATCTCTTTGAATTACCCTGACTGTGTAGAGTCTTGGCGAATTTCTATAACCCAATTCACATCCATATCCCACACTTAACATATCATACGCAGTTTGGGTTGGTAGATCGGCCATGTTTTCCTTGACATACATAACTATTTCATGCAGAGGGGAGCGCAGGAAAAGTGCCGTTCTGCAACATGTATAATTCATATGCTGCAGGAAGGAAATCAAAACAGGCCACCTGTAATTCCTTACCTGCAGCACATGGATTCCACGTGCTGCAGGGTGGCATATTTCATTCACTTCCCATCAGCATGAATAAATTATATGCGTCCAGGAAAACATGTCCGATCTGGCAACCCTATATGTAGTGTATGCACCTTTTTATTATTATCATCATTCATATAGCGCCACCAGTTTTCACAGCGCTTTACAATAACCAAAGTGAACGAGATTATTATTATTATCCTTTATTTATATAGCGCCACATATTCCGCAGTGCTTTACAAGATCAATGTACAAGGAGATGATACATTAGATACCACACATGGATGATGACCTGATTCAGGGGTCTCTGTCCCCAAGGGAACTTACAATCTATGAGATGTACAAGTATTTTGTGAGGTAGGCGCATCCATATCGTTGGGTGTCTTGCCCAAGGACACTCGCTGGTGGCGTCTTCTGAGTGGGACCGAGTCGTCTTTCCATGATTGTAGAGCAGTGACCTGGTGGTTGGGTTGAACCCGCTTCTCGTAAAGTCGAGACTTGCTTTTCCACAGTTGTATTGGAGGAATGTGCTGAATGGGATTTGACTTGCTTCTCCGCGGTCGGAGGGCAGACACGTTACCACTGGACTCCACAGCCGATATTGTGTGGTAGAGAGGAAGCATATACCGTTAGGTGTCTTGCCCAAGGACAATTACTGGAGAGGTGCTCTGGCCGGGATTCGAACGTGGGTCTCCATGGTTATAGAGCAGTGATGCTACCTTTACTCCATCCAGCTGGGAACGAGATACAGATAAACGGATATTGGATGGGAACAAGAGATGTAGAGGGCCCTGCTCATAGGAGCTTAGAATCTAGAGGGATTGGGGTTGAGGAAGACAAGGGGAGGTTAACTGGATGTCAGGATCATTAGTGCCAGCAGTTCGGGAATAGTGGGGCAATGGAAGTGGCTTCAATAATGTGAGAAGGTGAGCAGAGGGATGAGTTGCATCAGTGATGCGGTACACTAATCTGAAGAGATGGGTTTTGAGGGATTTCTTGAAGGCCTGAAGATTAGGGGAGAGTTTGATATGGTGAGGCAAGTCATTCCACAGGACTGGTGCTGCCCTTGAGAAGTCTTGGAGGCGAGAGTTGGCAGTGCTGGTGAAGACAAGGACAGGAGGAGGTCGCCCGCCAACTGGGAAGTGCTTGTGAAGTAACGAAGACATGTAAGGGAGGGGTTGACTTATTGAGCGATTTGATTTGAACGTGACCATCAGTATTTTAAACTGTAACCTGAAATGTACAGGAAGCCAATGGAGGGACCGGCAGAGTGGGGAGGTACGCGAGGTGTGCCTGGTGTGAAAAATTATCCTGGCATCTGCATTCGTTACAGATTGCAAAGGGGCAATACGGACACTGGGGAGGCCAATAAGGAGCGAGTTGCAGTAATCAAGTCACGAAATGATGAGCACGTGAACCAGCACCTCTGCGTAATCAGTGATGGGTATATTCACTCAGTATCTGCATTGGTACAATATATATATATATAAATCTCTTTTGGGGGCTGGGTTCTTCTTTTATTGTAACAATACATTATTAAACACATGTCCCAGAGCTGCTGCAGTGACCCCTGGTTAGTATTCTCCGTTCTGATTTCTGCTCGTGTCCGTTTGGTTCATATGGATTCTGTGTAAAGACCCTGGCTAGGGTGTCTGGACTTTGGTTTTTCTCTATAGTCCCTGTATCGCTATTTATTATTACGGATTCTGTGACCGACCTTCGGCTTTGTATTTGCACTGTGACCTATCTTTCTCCCTATGGGTTCAGTACTTCGATGTATTGTCCTTGTTCATATTCTCTATTCAGTTCAGATTCGGCTATCTTAAGGACCGGCTTGTCAGATTAGGAGCTTCATCACTTAACTGGGTTTTGTCTGCGTGCTGGGTTACTCGTTATCCGGGACAGATGCACTCTGGAGTCTCGTAAACGCAAGGTTCAGTGGAAGGAGACCAAAGAACTATTCTGCCTCAGTCTCCTCCAATTCCATTACGAGAAGTCAGTGGATCGGGGTGAGGACCTTGTGGGAGCCTGAGAGGCGCAAGAAGGGCAAATCCGGTGCTGTCCCACTTTGAATCCACCCAGGTAGCGTCTTTCAAGCCCTGTTCTGCTGGACTTTGCCACTGCAGTAGTTCTCCTGCAGAATCAGCAGGTACGCCCAACTATTGCCCTGGACGTCCAAAATAATGCAGGCACATCTTTCCCACGATGCTTCTCCATTGTTGCTGTTCAGTGTTCTACTGGCCTGCAAGAAAGCGTGGTCTCCAGACTCCTATGTACCAGACGGTCCTTGGCCTTGTTTGCCGGACTCTGCTACCCTCTGCCACCCCATGACCCACTGGCTTGCCCACGGACTCTGCAATCTGGTTTACCCCTTTGATACCTCGCCAAAGACTCTCAACTATTGTTCTTGATCCAAACACCCTCAGTTATTGTTCCTGATCCAAAGACCCTTGTTAGCCTTTGCTACAGTTCTTTTAATTGCCTTTTTAACCCTTTGTTATTGAGTTCTATCCACTAACATGTACAGCTTGGAAAAAAGACGAGACAGAGGAGATATGATAGAAACATTTAAATACGTAAAGGGAATCCACAAGGTAGAGGAAGGGAGTATATTTAAAAGGAAACAAAGTAGCAAAACAAGAGGACATAGTCTTAGATTAGAGGGGCAAAGGTTTAAAAGTAACATCAGGAAGCATTATTTTACTGAGAGGGTGGTGGATACATGGAACAGCCTTCCAGTTGAAGTGGTAGAGACCAAAACAGTAATTGAATTTAAGCAGGCATGGGATAGGCATAAGGCTATCCTAAACAAAAGATAAATCCAGGTAAAGTATCCATGTAATTGGGCAGACTAGATGGGCCGAAAGGTTCTTATCTGCCGACATTTTTCTATGTTTCTATTATCCAGCCCCGGTCCTGTTTTGTCCATCTGGTGTCTCCTGTAAATTCCCTCTGTGTCTAGCTCTCCCTTACTGCCTTCTGTGTCTTAGTCAGCCCCATTCCTGCCTTGCCCCTGTGTTTCTATCTTGTGTTATATGTACCCTTAGCTAGTCCCATTCCTGTCTCGCCCCTCACTGTGTTTAACTATACCTTTCAGAATAAACTCTTGATTTATTCGCCTCATCCCGTACTCGTGTCACTGCATCCTGGGTTCGTATCCTCGTCCCCCGTGGCTGCGGATATGTGACAGGAGGTGAGTATAGATGCAAGGGATATAGTAAAGTGATTTTGCTCTCGTGCATTTTTTAGCGCTCGCAACCCGAATGACAAGCACTATGGAATTGCTGGTCATTTTAGCGCTAATGCATGTTTGATGGGTTCAGCCGCAGCAGAGGTCATAGTTTGGTTTCCATGTGTTCCCTGCTGCCCGTAAACCCACTCCTGAGAACAGAGCCAAGGATTCAACGATATTGTCTGCGTGCATGATTGACACGTGATGGCACTATTTGTTGTCCTAGGGCCAGCGCCCTCCCTTCATAAAAATAAGGATTGAGCATCATGCGGTTATGCGAAAGAGAGCCTACTATTACAAGATAAGCAGCGTTATCATGTGTGAATTAACATAGATTTGTAAAATGTGAGGTTAAAAGGGGGGATCAGAACGGAGATTCTCATGCCAGAGGAACTGAATCGGAGTTCATCGTGTTTGGGCATCAAACAAAAGGAGGCTGCAGGTCATTATCTTATAATGGGATTATTATATACATAAATGGATGTATTAAGTGTAATTTGTGCAAAGTAGTGACGGAGAAGAGAGAGGGAATCTGTATGAAATAAAGAATCATTATATCCTTCTAGGCAGGAAAAGATCCATAAATAGAGGGAAAGTGCATTGGAGGAGATCAATAGTTTACCATTAACCTTTATCCTACTATATGTTTGTGTGTATATATATATATATATTATACATGCGCTTTTATACAAATATGTAATGGGTATATGTGGTTTATAATATATATATATATATATATATATATACAGTGGCAAAAAAAAGTATGTGAACCCTTTGGGATTACGTGGAGTTTTGCACGAATTGGTCATAAAATGTGCTCTGATCTTCATCTAAGTCACAACAATTTGAAAAACACAGTCTGCTTAAAATAATACAACACAAACATTATATGTTTTCATGTTTTTATTGAACATAACATGTAAACATTCACAGTGCAGGGTCGGAAAAAGTATGTGAACCTCTATCCTAATGACTTCTCCAAGAGCTAATTTGAGCCAGGAGTGAGCCAACCTTGAGTCCAATCAGTGTGATATTATTGGATGTGTTGCTGAAAGCTGTCATGCCCTTTAAAAAACACACACGTTTTGGGTTTACTGGTTTCAAGAAGCACTGCCTGATGTGAACCATGCCTCGCAGAAAAGAGCTCTCAGAAGACCTACGATCAAGCATAGTTGACTTGCATGAAGCTGGAAAGGGTTACAAAAGTATCTCCAAAAGCCTTGATGTTCATTTGTCCACAGTAAGACAGACTGTCTACAAATGGAGAAAGTTCAGCACTGTTGCTACTCTCCCTAGGCGTGGTCGTCCTGTAAAGATGACTGCAAGAGCACAGCGCAGAATGCTTAATGAGGTAAAGAAGAATCCTAGAGTGTCAGCTAAAGACTTACAGAAATCTCTGGCACATGCTAACATTTTTGTTGACACATCTACAATAAGGAAAACATTAAACAAGAATGGAGTACATGGGAGGACACCACGGAGGAAGCCATTGCTGTCCAAAAAGAATATTGCAGCACGTTTGAAGTTTGCAAAAGAGCACCTGGATGTTCCACAGCACTACTGGCAAAATATTCTGTGGACAGATGAAACCAAAATTGAGTTGTTTGGAAAAAACATACAACACTATATGTGGAGAAAAAAAGGCACAGCACACCAACATCAAAACCTCATCCCCACTGTAAAACATGGCGGAGGGAGCATCATGGTTTGGGGCTGCTTTGTTGCCTCAGGGCCTGGACGGATTGTTGTCATTGATGGAAAAATGGATTCCAGAGTTTATCAAGACATTTTGCAGGAAAACGTAAGACCATCTGTCCGCCAACTGAAGCTCCGCAGAGGATGGGTGATGCAACAGGACAATGACCCAAAAGCATACAAGTAATTCAACAAAAGAATGGCTTCAACAAAACAAAATACGCCTTCTGGAGTGGCCCAGTCAGAGTCCTGACCTCAACCCGATTGAAATGCTGTGGCATGACCTTAAGAGAGCGATTCACACCAGACATCCCAAGAATATTGCTACACTGAAAGTTTTGTGAAGAGGAGTGGTCCAAAATTACTCCAGATCGTTGTGCAGGTCTGATCTGCAACTACAGGAAACGTTTGGATGAGGTTATTGCTGCCAAAGGGGGGGTCAACCAGTTATTAAGTCCAAAGGTTCACATACTTTTTCCACCCTGCACTGTGAATGTTTACATGTTCTGTTCAATAAAAACATGAAAACATATAATGTTTGTGTTGTATTATTTTAAGCAGACTGTGTTTTTCAAATTGTTGTGACTTAGATGAAGATCAGAGCACATTTTATGACCAATTCATGCAAAACTCCACGTAATCCCAAAGGGTTCACATACTTTTTCTTGCCACTGTATATATAGAGCTACATTTATCTCAGCAATATTGGAATAAGATGCTAAAAGTAGAGCAGTTGCCATGGATACCAGCGCAAATGGTCCTGCTGATTACTCCGCTTTTAGAACTTTGCCCCAGAATTGCCGTCTCTCACATCTATTTATTTCTTTTTTAGAAACCGGTTGTTTGAGTTGAATTGTTTAACTGAAAGCAGCTCCGTGTACGCTTCCCCTATGAATCAAAGAAAATGAAGATCTATTTTTGCTTTTATTATTTTTTAAGTAAAGCACCAAACATTTTTCCGGGAAACGTTACCTAATCTGTCTTAACGCCATAAATCAAATCACGGGGAGATATAAATTCCAATTTTCAAGGATTCGGAACGGAAAATAAAGAAGCAAATTAGGTGAAAAATAATTAGCATTTATGATTTACACGTATAATACCTTCATTGCATTCCTCTATAAAAAATAATAAAAAAAGAAACATCATTTTTAATTAACTGATAAACTATTAATCACATTTTTTTGCACTGTTAGGTGACACATTATTCATTTAGATAGGATGACTGTGAACTTAAACTAATCACATCTGATTTGCCCACATAGACTTGATTGAAATACATTTTGCTCACACATACAGAAAGGGAATGTGGGCTTTCTTGCCTAATCTTCAGAGTATGCTGCTGAGTTAATAAGGGCAATTTTTTCTCCCTTTAAATGAGACCACCATTTCTTAATCTGCATATCAAAATCAAGAGGAACTTAATTGCAAAACACATATTCCTGAAATCTAATCACTATACAACTTTAGGGTATTTTATTGAAGCATGTTAAATTATGGACAGAATATTAATGACGGAGCTAATCAAACCCAATTAGTCATTTCTAACAATAGTCACATAAATATACAAGTCAGGTACCAAAATGCTTTGGGAAGCATAAAGAAAAATATTAACCAATGAGTTTCCACCGACGCTCATGTTACCGCCGGTTGTGTTTTGTATATTTATACAATTTTCTGGAGACATTGGCTTTATGAGTGGCGTACCCTACACCGGTGTTTCCCAAACCTGCTCTCAGGAGCCTCTAACAGGCCAGGTTTTAGGCTAGGGTCAGACGAACGTGTTTTTCGCATCTTCCGTAAAAAAAAGTGCGTCCGAACACACGGACGCACTTTTTCACGGAAGACGATATAGCGGTCATATGATGCGCAATTACGGCCGTGATTTTTTACCTATCCAGACCAGGAAACTTTGGGTGTCTGGACGTTATGTTGGCCGGACATGAGCATCGTCTGACGTCTCCGAATCACGCGCACACGCCGCTATGCGGACGCAGCGCACTCTGTACGTCAGTACTAGCGGTTCGACGTTCTTGCAAAAATGCGTTCTTTCGCCGTTTGCGTTGCGCGGCCGAACTTTGGTGCAGCCGTACTTTGTGTGTGGGCCTGCGTTGGACGTCATTTGCTGCTACCACGGCCGTAATAAAGTGCGGTTAAATGCACGTTCGCACTTGCTTTCGTCTGACCCCAGCCTTAAGGATATTCTTGGGGAAGTGCAGACTGAATCCTGCAATCACTGAACAGCAAATTATATCACCTGTGCTGTGCTTCAGATATCCTGCAAACCTGGCCTGTCAACGGGTCCTGAGGACAGGGTTGGGAAACAGTGCCCTACACGATTCTGTCTGAAACCTGTCCACTATAGGGCTGGCCGTCCATTGGCTCCATATTTGTGCGATCGTGGGATTGTCCGTCGTCATCCTTCATCATCCAACCAATCCCACAGCAGCCCTTGCCCACTGCATCCGTCTTCCTTCGGACTACTTCAGATGATTTTTTGCGACTACAACAGACTAGCGATCTTTCCCATTTGAATGGGATTTGTCAGATGAAATCGGGACAATAGGGTACAATTTACATGGAAAAAAGATTAATTGTATAGTTAAACCGCTGTGTGGCGGCAGGGATAGTGTCCCATAGAGAAATGATTCAGTTCGACAGCCCATAGGATTCAATGTAAAATTATATTTTCCTTTTTTTTTAATTCAACCGTTTACTCTTTTCATTTGCAGCACAAAGCCTTTATAGCTACTGATTTTATTGAATTTGAGTATTTTCTGTATTTTTTAAAGGCGAAAATTTTGATTCGCGATTTTTTTCAAAGCCATTTTTTTTCCCCTTCGCTTCCGAACTGAAAAAGAGGGAAAAAAAAAAACACTGCTGAACAATGTCAAAAATTTGGAGGAGACTCTGGCTGCTGTCCCTGATGCTGAAAGGCCTTTAAAAAGCCCTTTCAGCACCAGGGACAGCACCGAGCTCCCTTCATGTCTTTGGCAGTGTTTTTTTTTTTCTTTCAGTTCGGCGGCGTTCGGTGGTCTTCCCGTTGGCCGATCTGGGTCGTCCATATTTGCTTCCAGTGGACGACCCAGATCGTTCAAAAAAGTTGTCCGTAGTCGGATGGATAAGTCGGTCGTCCGACTATGGACCCAGTGGACGGCCAGCCTAATGCAGGAAATTAAGCCCTTCAACTGCCAAGTGGTTCAACATAAAACCACTGGCAGACAACTGAGTTAACCTCTTCACACCTAAGTGATTTCCAAAAACTACCGTCAGGAACCAGTAAGGAATATTTGGGAATATTCCCAATGAATTCCTTACTGTAATAACCTGTTTGGCTGGCAACTACTGGCCAAATGGAGTTACTACACTTACAACTGCAGCTCCTGGTTCCATGTTTTATCAGCTGGGAAAATTCTGTTAGCTTTAACGCCTTGTGCACCATGCCAACATTGCTAAACCTTAGGCCCCGTTCACACTGTGCAATTTATCGCGCGGATTTTGCCGCGACGTCGCAGCAAAATCCGCGTTGTGTAGCTTCTCCAATGCATTTCAATGGAGCTGTTCACATCTTGCCGCGCGATGTCGCATGTCGCGGTAACATGTCGCTGGTACATGACCCTTTTTTTTGCGATTTGCTATCTGCGATTTTGCAATTTGTATTGGTGGTGCTTTGCAAAAATCGCACAAAACCCGCGACATTATCGCACTATGTCGCAAATATGAAAATCGCGTGGAAAATCGCACGATTTTCAAATCACACAGTGTGAACGCGGCCTAAGGGGCATGTTCTGGAGCCCAAAAGCAAATAAAATTAATTTGCAACAAATTAATTTAATTTGCTTTTGTCCTGCTCAGCTGTAGATCGAGGATAGGGTGTCGGTGGCTGAACACGACAAAAAAAAAAAAAAAAATTCTGATAATTTATTTCATATCGCATATCCTGACTGTGTATGTCACGGAGAAAGTTCAGAATCTCAGAAGATAGGGGGTAGGTTATCAGGCCTTTGGGGCAGTGTGTCCTCAGTGCCCTATCCTGCTTTATCATGGTGATCTCCTGAGGATAGCGCTGAAAATAATCTGTATAAATATCTCCAACTCTATGGATTACCGTAAAACCTTTTACAATGCTGTTGTAAACCCAGCGGCTCGTTACATGTGCCGACATGCCCCGTTTCTGCACCGTTGCGCCCACTTTATAGCACGTATCCAAATAAAACAAGATTACACTCGCAAAATGACAGCTCCACCACAAACTAAAAGATATCCTCCAGCCTTCCTAAACCACCCGATGTCTGGTCATATTCTTAATCCTGATTTTCCTTCGCAGACCTATGTTTCAGCGCTAATTAAAATATAGAGTAATCACCCATCGGTAATAAATATTTAAGTATATCTTGCTCAACACCCAGAAACACACGCATCACTGACACACTGCTATATAAAATGAAAACAGTATTAAAATATAAGCGTCTTCATTCCCCGCTGACCTTTAATTACTGAATATATTTAAACTTTTCCCTGACATTATCACTGATTGTAAATAGATACAGGTGGAACTGGAAGCCGGTTTGCTTCATTCACCTGGATCTGCTCACAGAGGACTCACGTCTTCATGCTGAACCAAAAAGAAAAGCTATATCGCACCATAAAGCAGAATGCCTGAAAAAAACGGGCACAGTCGAAGGGTCTTGAACGGCTTCATGCCAAAACGTTGGGTCCTTGAGGAATCCGCATACATAGAGACATAGAAAATGTCGGCAGATAAGAACCTTTCGGACCATCTAGTCTGCCCAATTACATGGATACTTTACCTGGATTTATCTTTTGTTTAGGATCGCCTTATGCCTATCCCATGCCTGCTTAAATTCAATTACTGTTTTGGCCTCTACCACTTCAACTGGAAGACTGTTCCATGTATCCACCACCCTCTCAGTAAAATAATGCTTCCTGATGTTACTTTTAAACCTTTGCCCCTCTAATCTAAGACTATGTCCTCTTGTTTTGCTACTTTGTTTCCTTTTAAATATACTCCCTTCCTCTACCCTGTGGATTCCCTTTACATATTTAACCCTTTCACTGCTGAGGACGTGTGGGGAACATCCTCATTGACTCCTAAGGAAAGATGGGGTGGAGATAGGGGGGTTCCTTTGAACCCCGATATCTCCTGACTCCTGGCAGCTAGCAGGGTCATGTTTGGTATCATTGGAAAGGCCAGAGCCAATGATACCAAACATGACCATATTTAAAGTAAAGAAAAAATAAATAAAAATAATAATAAAAAAAAAGAAAACATGTTTTTTTAAGACATGAAATGGCTCAGCAGTGAAGGGGTTAAATGTTTCTATCATATCTCCTCTGTCTCGTCTTTTTTCCAAGCTGTACATGTTAAGATCATTAAGCCTTTCCTGGTAACTTTTCTCCTTCAAGCCGTACACCATTTTAGTAGCACTTCTCTGAACTCTCTCTAAGATGTCTATATCCTTCTGGAGATACGGTCTCCAGTACTGCACACAGTACTCCAAGTGAGGTCTCACCAGTGCTCTGTACAGTGGCATGAGCACTTCCCTTTTCCTACTGCTAATACGTCTCCCTACACAACCAAGCATTCTGCCAGCATTTCCTGCTGCTCTATTACATTGACTACTTACCCTTAGATCCTCTGAAATAATAACCCCTAAATCCCAACCCTCAGATGTATCAAATATTCTAGATTCAGCCCTTGGGTTTTTACGTCCCAGGTGCATTATCTTGCACTTATCCACGTTAAAACTCAATTGCCACAACTCCGACCATTTTTTTAGTTTACCTAAATAATCGTACAGAAAGTAAGAATTTAGCGAATACTACGAGATAGAACTATTTATTGTATTTCTTAAAACTTATACTGGTCTTCTAGATAAAATAAGCTTTTGTATTTCTGAAACATTGTGGCCCCTATTACATTCTTTGCACAGTGTGTTTTTGCGCGCGCAAATGTGCATTTGCGTGAGGAGTAAAACCCTTCGCGCTGAACATCGTATTACAACGTTCGCACAAACGATGCGCGTTATCGTTTAACGCGGATGGACCTGCCCGAGCGTGATGAACTGTGCGCGTCCTATACTTAACATTGTGAGCGCAATGCGTTCGTGCGCTGGTACACGGATGGTATTCCAATCGATGCGCATCTTTTTACAAACGACGTTTGCGCGCATAATTTTAACGTCTTTGAAAAGCTGCTGGTAACGGCAGATCGGAACGTTCTGGCCGAAACGAAAAACACCAGCACGAAAAAAAAAAATACAGCACAGAATAGTTACACATTCTACACATACCCAAACAATAACATTGTGAATTTGTGCGTGTTTTTATTATTGCTGCAGCATATATACTCAGATTTACTTTGACAGGTGCAAAAACTTAAGTGAGTCAATTAAGGTAAATTGATGTCAATTAAGGTTCTTAATTCTGATTGGCTGAATCCCATGAAAAAAAACAGTCCGCACACTGATTTACGTGCGCTACGTTACTGCACGAGTATTATTCTTCGTTTTGCGTGTCGTTTTTCCGAATGTTATTTTTGGATGGATGAGAAAATGCGTTTGGATGGTAATACCACCGTTAATTTTCGCGCGATAACGCTTAACACTGCACGCAAAAAAAATTTGCGCTGCGCGGACGAATTTGCGCAAAGAATGTAATAGGGGCCTATATGTCTGCAATGTGAAATCTATCAGGGTTATTCAGAGAGAGACATTCTGGCCCTGAAATGGCACCGAACAGTGAATTTCCCCATACAGTGCAATTTCGTGGCCATTCGGCTATTCAGACAGCAGGCAATTCACCAAATTGTGGCGAATTGCCAGCAAATACGGTGCCTGTTCGGCGGCAGTGAAATCCCCCATAGAGAAGCAATGTTAATCTATTCAGAGAACACCAAACAGCAGTGAAAAGTCAGAGAAATGCCCCGATGTTCAGTGGTTTCATTCGGCAGGTTTAATCAGGCGAATCCCATAGGCTTTAAATGTTAAAAATATTCCTGTTTTAATTCAATATAGAATAAACAGTTTATTCTTTTAATCTGCAGCAAAAAGTAAAAATTTTTCCTTTGGATTTTTTTTTAGACATTTTTCGGGTTTTTCTTTTTTCTGTAACAGACCTTTTATTATTATTCATAGGATCTTATATGTTAACTCCAGACATTTTCGTCCAGTAGTTTGTTTGCAAACAGCGTTTCAAATTTGACACTTTCAGTCGTTTTTTTTTTACCCATCTGGCGGCTTGTCGGCTTTTTTCTGCGGCTGGTCGGCGCTGTGCTTGGCGGTTGTCCGGCGGCTTATAATATTGGATCTGATAATTTCTGGGAAATTTTTGGAAAAAAACTGGTGCAGACTCAAAATTATCGGATCCGATAGTTTCGGCGTTTTTTTCGGCAGCTTTTCGCTGCACTTCGAGGACCCTGCAGTGAATGCTGAATACACCGCAGGACCGGGGAATTTGATGCCCCGAAGTACAGGGAACGAAAGAGCACTGAAATGTCGGTGCTCTCTGAAAAACCCCTTATGTTTATACATGCAAGGTACTACAATTGTGTTTTTTCTTTTAATCTTGCTAAGTGATGATAATAATCCTCTCACTACCTAAAAACGTGTAAATTCGATTTTACTTTCTAATACAATTATATGCAAAAACTAGCATACAAAACCGATTTGCATTTAGGCTGGGGTCAAACGAACGCATAATTGGCAGCGACCGTCAATAAGTGCATCCGAACGCATTGACGTATTTTTTCACGGAATGCGCGAAAACGGTCAGACGACGTGCCTTTTTTGCGCGTGATTTTTTTTACGGATCGTCAATAAAACACTTTTTGCGTTTGGACGTTATGTAGGCTGTAAATTAGCCGCGTCTGACATCTCCTAATCACGCACACACGCCGCAAGGCCGCTGCAGCGCACTCTGTACGTCAGTACTAGCGGTTCTGCGTTCTCGAAAAAATGCGTTCATTTTCCACTTGCGTTGCGCGGCCGGACTTTTGTGTGGCCGTACTTCGTATATTGGCCGTCATTGCGCGTCATCTGCTGCTACTGCGGCCGTGATTAAGTGCGCCTAAACGCATGTTAAAAATGTGCAAGTCTGACCCCAGCCTTAAGTTTTTAGGGTTAAAAACATGCTATGTGAGATCTCACTCCTGTCACCCTGTATTACTGTAAAGAAGCTAGACAAAAACACTCGAAGGCCTGTTTCCATTCATTATATTTGATACTTGCAATGTTTCCACACTGCCTTTTATTCCATATTTCAGTTTCCAGGGAGGGTCCAGTATTGTGCTAGTATCTCCAATCTAGCATACTCTCAAGCTTGCTTTATGGCCTCTTTTTTGTAGTGGCCTTTATTTTACTTATGTTCTCGCCTCTGCTGAGACGTGTACACGTTATGTTTGTCCTTGGTAAGCACTGCGACGGTGTCTGTCTGACTACCGCAATACAGCTTTGAAAGCATTCCTTTACTGCTATTCATGATTAAAAGCGAAGTTTTATTTTATTCTTTGGCTATATCCACTATTTTTTTCAACTGTAAAGAGGCTACAAGGCGTAGCCTCCACCCTCACCACAACAAAAAGATAAACTTTACTGCTGAATTACGACAGTCAGGGATTTGGCAGAATACAGGGCGAGCTCTGGGGTCATTCACTGCTGTACAGGGATAAAATTCAAGGGGTTATCATGAGTGTAAATCCCTGTACATTACAGATATAAAGTGTTGCTGTAATTGCCATACACAGGCATTAAGCAGCACATACAGATACAAGGTGTTGCTGTACTTCCCATACACAGGCATTATGTAGCACATACAGATACAAGGTGTTGCTGTAATTGCCATACACAGGCATTATGCAGCACATACAGATACAAGGTGTTGCTGTAATTGCCATACACAGGCATTATGTAGCACATACAGATACAAGGTGTTGCTGTAATTGCCATACACAGGCATTATGTAGCACATACAGATACAAGGTGTTGCTGTAATTGCCATACACAGGCATTATGCAGCACATACAGATACAAGGTGTTGCTGTACTTGCCATACACAGGCATTATGCAGCACATACAGATGCAAGGTGTTGCTGTACTTTCCATACACAGGCATTATGCGGCGGCACATACAGATGCAAGGTGTTGCTGTACTTGCCATACACAGGCATTATGCAGCACATACAGATACAAGGTGTTGCTGTAATTGTCATACACAGGCATGATGCAGCACATACAAATATTGCATTGCTAATCATTATAATCACTAAATACCCCCATCAGCAGGAGATCTCACCATTTTATTATCTGTCTGCATGACTGCATCAGTTACTGGATCTGACACAGAGGATATTTCTGCCTGTATGCTGATAATGCAGTTCCCGTGTGAAATTGTGCAAGATAAGGGATACCATCTAGAGTATAGTACCTTTCATCCCAGTAATATTTCTGTAAGGGATAAACCAATCCATGAAAAATTAAACATGCGTTCAGTTACATCTTTTTGACATTTACCGGTCTCAATAATAACAATATCTGAGCAAAATTGCTATTGTACCCTGTATTTAATTGCTACTTTAACATCCCATATTTTAAATAAACGTTGAATATTTAATTTCTAACTAAGCGTGCCTGGTAGAGAAAGGGTTAATGAGTATGGCGTATTGGTGTACCCATTACAGTATAATGAAATGAGGATATGGCTGTCAGTATATGGGACTGGCTGATGATAAGAGCACCCAGTTTATAAGGATAAAAGCTTTTTTTAAATTATAGTAGCTATTTGGATGATCAATGCACCTGATTGGCAGATTCCCAGGTGGGGGGGGGATCCCCTCTGACATCAGCCATACTGGCTACCATGGGGGGGGGTACACTCAGCCAATACATTGCTCATGGTGACTCGAGTGTCCCCTTAAGTAACACAGTGAAAGCAGATTGTAGTTTATGGTAAAGCTTCGCAGGTGTAAAAAGCAGAGAAGACTGGTTTCTTCACTTGGTCACCAAACCATGCAATATAAACATTTCAGACAATGGGAATATGTCTGTGATGATGAATCTGTTGCCTACAGTAGGAAAAACATTCATTTGTATAACTTGCCACATCATCAGAGCATTTCTTATGAGACGCAACTCCACCAGTGGATTATCTGTTAAGGCCAGGGTCAGACGAGCGCAATATGTGCGCCCGTACTGACGTGCCTCCCAGCGTCTGTCGCAGCGTTGTGACGCTTCGACGGGATCGGCCACATGCTGTAGCGTGCGCACGAATTGCGCGCGCTACAGTGGGCATTCTGCGAACGTTCTAAAAGCCTCCCCATAGAAGCGCTATGACGATGTGCGTTCGACGGGGCTGCAAAGCATGATCCTCCATAGGAGGATCGAGCCTTGCAGCGCTGAGCGCACTAATTGCCATCAGCGAGGTGGCCAGACTGGCATCAGAGTGGAAGGAACGTCCACGCTCATGGACGTTCTTCCGCTCTGCAAAACGCTCGTCGGACCCGGACTTAAGGCTGTGGTCAGACGAGCGCACTGATTGCCCACAGTTCGACCGTTGAAACGGATGCACTTTTATAACAGAGGAGATTGTGGTTAACATAGTATCAGTTAGTTATGACTGAGGTGGAGAAAAAGAATTGCTCTATAGCAGTGTTTCCCAACCCTGGTCCTCAGGTCCCCCACCAGCTCAGGTTTGCAGGATATCTGAAGCACAGCACAGGTGATATGATTTGCTGCTCAATGATTGCAGGATTCAGTCTGCACTTCCCCCAAGGTGACCCTTAATCCCTTCACTGCTGAGCCATTTCACGTCTTAAAAAACCACATCTTTCTTTTCTGTATTTTTTTTTTCTTTACTTTATACATGATCATGTTTGGTATCATTGGAAAGGCCATGCTCTGGCCTTTCTAATGATACCAAATATGACCCTGCTAGCTGAAAACAGTCGGGAGATATCTGGGTTCAAAGGAACCCTTATCTTTCCTTAGGAGTCAATAAGGACGTTCCCCACACGTCCTCAGCAGTGAAAGGGTTAAAATATGACCTGTTAGGGGGACTTGAGAACCACAGTTGGGAACCACTGCTCTATAGTATCAGTTAGTTATGCCCGACGTTGAGAAAACGCTGTATGTGGGGGTGTCTCTGTGTCTGTTGCAGCTTTTTTCACGTCGATGCCTCCATGGCGTCCATTGCAACAGGCGTTGCCCGTGCGTCTTTCTCCATTGACTCCTTTGAAAAGCTCCAATGGTAGCAAACAGTGTGATCAGACGCACGTGCAAAGGGTGCTCGTCTGACCACAGCCTTAGGGCCTTATTCTGGCCCTGCCATTGATTAATGGCTCCAGACACCACTCCAGCCTTCGTTAGCGGCTCAGAATTAGCAGCAGGTTACTGTAAATTAACAGCTCCTGCGCTTCACACTGCAGTGGTGGCGTACACCGACGTTGTGGCAGGTTTATGCAATATGTGATCTTATCTGGTAATCAAATCTCCATCATTTATTTCCAAGTCAGGTTTTAAACTCTTCAAGGCTTTATTATAGTAGAGTTCTCTGAATTTTGAACATTATGTAAATTCTCATAATGCAGTGAGATTGCAGTGTCTCTATGCTGCCGTTTGGATGCATTGCTTGTCATGTTCTCAGATGTTGTGGGGTTTACCTGGATGTTGTGGTTGTCTTAAACTGGATGATGTAGGGTTGCCATATCGGACATGTCCTGGACGCATAGTTTATTCATGATGATGGGCGGAGCAGTAAAAATGCCACCCTGCAGCATGTAGAATCCATATGATGTAATCTCTAGTGACCTGCCTTGATTTCCCTTCTTCGGAATATGAATTATACATGTTGCAGGGCGTGATTCCCTGTGCTCTCCTCTTCTGCATGAAATAGTAAAATCTGTCCAGGTACATGTGGCCGATCCGGCAACCCTAGGGCAGTGGTCATCATTTATCTGGATGCTATGACTGCCATGTAGCTCGATGCTGCAGGATTTATCTGGATGTAGTGATGGTTATTTAGATTTAGTGGATGTTATTTATAAGAATGCATGGTCTGCATTTATCTAGATGCAGTGACTGTCTGTCAAGTGATAATAAGTGTCATTTGAATGCAGTGACTGTCATTTGTCTGGTTGCAGTGGCTATCATATAGCTAAATGCACTGGGTGTATTTGTACGGCCGCCGTGACTATGGTTTGGATACTGTAGCTGTCCTTTGGATGTGGCGACTGTCACTTGTAAGAATGCAGTTGACATAATTTAGCCGCATTGGGGTGAAGACAGCAATACACGTTAAACAAGTACAAGACACGGTGTCACGCAGAGAAGAGCCAGGCAGTGCATGGTGACACACCGGCTTACCCTCAGCAATCATGGTGAAACACTGGTACACAGGGCGGCCTGGACAGACTAAAGAATATGCTGTCTGGGCCATCCTGTTTGTTTTTTGTGTGCCTTGCAGTGGCTGTAATCTTTTTAAGAATGAAGTATAGATCATTTAATGCAGTGACTGCCCTTTGAATGTGGTTGCTGTCATTTGAATATAGTGACTTGTCACTTAATTATTACATGGGTGCAGTGGTTGTCATTAAGCCGCATGCTGTGGAGTGTAGCTGGAGGCAGTGGGGTTTAGCTGGAGGCAGTGGGGTGTAGCTGGAGGCACTCTGTACCTGGATGCTGTGGAGTGTAGCTGGAGGAAGTGGGGTTTAGCTGGAGGCACTCTGTACCTGGATGCTGTGGAGTGTAGCTGGAGGCAGTGGAGTGTAGCTGGAGGCAGTGGAGTGTAGCTGGAGGCAGTGGAGTGTAGCTGGAGGCAGTGGAGTTAGTGGAGTGTAGCTGGATGCACTCTGTAGCTGGAGGCAGTGGAGTGTAGCTCGAGGCAGTGGAGTGTAACTGGATGCACGCTGTAGCTAGAGGAAGTGGAGTGTAGCTGGAGGCAGTGTAGTGTAGCTGGATGCACTCTGGCTGGAGGCAGTGGAGTGTAGCTGGAGGCAGTGGAGTGTAGCTGAATGTACTCTGTAGCTTGAGACAGTGGAGTGTAGCTGGGGCAGTGGAGTGTAGCTGGGGGCAGTGGAGTGTAGCTGGGGGCAGTGGAGTGTAGCTGGGGGCACTCTGGCTGGAGGCAGTGGAGTGTAGCTGGAGGCAGTGGAGTGTAGCTGAATGTACTCTGTAG
Organism: Leptobrachium leishanense; assembly: GCA_009667805.1. NCBI lineage: Eukaryota > Metazoa > Chordata > Amphibia > Anura > Megophryidae > Leptobrachium > Leptobrachium leishanense. The sequence goes on from CM019072.1 coordinate 2,315,555, forward strand.
CTTGAGACAGTGGAGTGTAGCTGGCTGCAGTGGAGTGTAGCTGGGGCAGTGGAGTGTAGCTGGGGCAGTGGAGTGTAGCTGGATGCACTCTGTAGCTTGAGACAGTTGAGTGTAGCTGGGGGCAGTGGAGTGTAGCTGGAGGCAGTGGAGTGTAGCTGAATGTACTCTGTAGCTTGACAGTGGAGTGTAGCTGGGGGCAGTGGAGTGTAGCTGGGGCACTCTGTAGCTGGAGGCAGTGGAGTGTAGCTGGAGGCAGTAGAGTGTAGCTGGAGGCAGTGGAGTGTAGCTGGAGGCAGTGGAGTGTAGTTGGAGTCACTCTGTAGCTGGATGCTGTGGAGTGTAGCTGGATGCTGTGGAGTTTAGCTGGATGCACGGTCTATAGCTGGATGCTGAGATTAGCAGTGATTTGGCTCCCAGGTGGGTGCAGTGGGGTATAGCTGGATACAGTGGATGACAATTAAGCTATATGCAGTGGCTGTCATCTAGCTGGATTTAATGACTGTCTATAGCTGATGCAGTGTTACCTTGATGCAGTAGCCGTGTCATTCAGAGCTGGATGCAGTGGCTGTCGTGTAGCTGAATGAAGGGGCTGTCGTGTAGCTGGATGCAGGGGCTGTCGTGTAGCTGGATGCAGGGGGGTCGTGTAGCTGGATACAGGGGGGTCGTGTAGCTGGATACAGGGGGGTCGTGTAGCTGGATACAGGCTGGATGCAGTGGCTGTCGTGTAGCTGGATGCAGGGGCTGTCGTGTAGCTGGATGCAGGGGCTGTCGTGTAGCTGGATGCAGGGGCTGTCGTGTAGCTGGATGCAGGGGCTGTCGTGTAGCTGGATGCAGTGGCTGTCGTGTAGCTGGATGCAAGGGCTATCGTGTAGCTGGATGCAGGGGCTGTCGTGTAGCTGGATGCAGTGGGTCGTGTAGCTGGATGCAGGGCTGTCGTGTAGCTGGATGCAGTGGCTGTCGGTGTAGCTGGATGCAGGGGCTGTCGGTGTAGCTGGATGCAGGGGCGTCGGTGTAGCTGGATGCAGGGGCTATCGTGTAGCTGGATGCAGGGGGGGGTCGTGTAGCTGGATGCAGGGGGGGGTCGTGTAGCTGGATGCAGGGGGGTCGTGTAGCTGGATGCAGGGGGGTCGTGTAGCTGGATGCAGTGGCTGTCGTGTAGCTGGATGCAGTGGCTGTCGTGTAGCTGGATGCAAGGGCTATCGTGTAGCTGGATGCAGGGGCTGTCGTGTAGCTGGATGCAGTGGGGTCGTGTAGCTGGATGCAGGGGCTGTCGTGTAGCTGGATGCAGTGGCTGTCGGTGTAGCTGGATGCAGGGGCGTCGGTGTAGCTGGATGCAGGGGCGTCGGTGTAGCTGGATGCAGGGGCGTCGGTGTAGCTGGATGCAGGGGCTATCGTGTAGCTGGATGCAGGGGGGGTCATGTAGCTGGATGCAGGGGGGTCGTGTAGCTGGATGCAGTGGCTGTCGTGTAGCTGGATGCAGTGGCTGTCATGTAGCTGGATGCAGTGAGGTCGGTGTAGCTGGATGCAGTGGCTGTCGTGTAGCTGGATGCAGTGGCTGTCGTGTAGCTGGATGCAGTGAGGTCGGTGTAGCTGGATGCAGAGGCTGTCGTGTAGCTGGATGCAGTGGGGTCGGTGTAGCTGGATGCAGTGGGGTCGGTGTAGCTGGATGCAGTGGGGTCGGTGTAGCTGGATGCAGTGGATGTCGTGTAGCTGGATGCAGTGGGGTCGTGTAGCTGGATGCAGAGGCTATCGTGTAGCTGGATGCAGTGGGGTCGGTGTAGCTGGATGCAGTGGATGTCGTGTAGCTGGATGCAGTGGGGTCGTGTAGCTGGATGCAGTGGGGTCGTGTAGCTGGATGCAGAGGCTATCGTGTAGCTGGATGCAGTGGGGTCGGTGTAGCTGGATGCAGAGGCTATCGTGTAGCTGGATGCAGTGGGGTCGGTGTAGCTGGATGCAGTGGCTGTCGTGTAGCTGGATGCAGTGGGGTCGGTGTAGCTGGATGCAGTGGAGTCGTGTAGCTGGATGCAGGGCTGTCGTGTAGCTGGATGCAGGGGCTGTCGTGTAGCTGGATGCAGGGGCTGTCGTGTAGCTGGATGCAGGGGCTGTCGTGTAGCTGGATGCAGGGGCTGTCGTGTAGCTGGATGCAGGGGCTGTCGGTGTAGCTGGATGCAGGGGCTGTCGGTGTAGCTGGATGCAGGGGCTGTCGGTGTAGCTGGATGCAGTGGGGTCGGTGTAGCTGGATGCAGGGGCTGACGTGTAGCTGGATGCAGTGGGGTCGGTGTAGCTGGATGCAGAGGGGGTCGGTGTAGCTGGATGCAGAGGGGGTCGGTGTAGCTGGATGCAGAGGGGGTCGGTGTAGCTGGATGCAGTGGGGTCGGTGTAGCTGGATGCAGAGGCTGTCGTGTAGCTGGATGCAGTGGGGTCGGTGTAGCTGGATGCAGGGGCTGTCGTGTAGCTGGATGCAGTGGCTGTCGTGTAGCTGGATTCAGTGGGGTCGGTGTAGCTGGATGCAGGGGCTGTCGTGTAGCTGGATGCAGTGGGGGTCGGTGTAGCTGGATGCAGTGGGGGTCGGTGTAGCTGGATGCAGTGGGGGTCGGTGTAGCTGGATGCAGGGGCTGTCGTGTAGCTGGATGCAGTGGGGTCGGTGTAGCTGGATGCAGTGGGGGTCGGTGTAGCTGGATGCAGTGGCTGTCGTGTAGCTGGATGCAGTGGCTGTCGGTGTAGCTGAATGCAGGGGCTGACGTGTAGCTGGATGCAGTGGGGTCGGTGTAGCTGGATGCAGAGGGGGTCGGTGTAGCTGGATGCAGTGGGGTCGGTGTAGCTGGATGCAGAGGCTGTCGTGTAGCTGGATGCAGTGGCTGTCGTGTAGCTGGATGCAGTGGGGTCGGTGTAGCTGGATGCAGTGGGGGTCGGTGTAGCTGGATGCAGAGGCGGTCGGTGTAGCTGGATGCAGAGGCTGTCGTGTAGCTGGATGCAGTGGCTGTCGTGTAGCTGGATGCAGTGGGGTCAGTGTAGCTGGATGCAGGGGCTGTCGTGTAGCTGGATGCAGGGGCTGTCGTGTAGCTGGATGCAGGGGCTATCGTGTAGCTGGATGCAGTGGGGTCAGTGTAGCTGGATGCAGTGGGGTCAGTGTAGCTGGATGCAGTGGGGTCAGTGTAGCTGGATGCAGTGGGGTCAGTGTAGCTGGATGAAGTGGATGTCGTGTAGCTGGATGCAATGGGGTCGTGTAGCTGGATGCAGTGGGGTAGTGTAGCTGGATGCAGTGGGGTCGTGTAGCTGGATGCAGTGGATGTCGTGTAGCTGGATGCAGTGGATGTCGTGTAGCTGGATGCAGTGGGGTCGGTGTAGCTGGATGCAGTGGGGTCGGTGTAGCTGGATGCAGTGGGGTCGGTGTAGCTGGATGCAGAGGCTGTCATGTAGCTGGATGCAGTGGCTGTCGTGTAGCTGGATGCAGTGGCTGTCGGTGTAGCTGAATGCAGGGGCTGACGTGTAGCTGGATGCAGTGGGGTCGGTGTAGCTGGATGCAGAGGGGGTCGGTGTAGCTGGATGCAGAGGGGGTCGGTGTAGCTGGATGCAGTGGGGTCGGTGTAGCTGGATGCAGAGGCTGTCGTGTAGCTGGATGCAGTGGCTGTCGTGTAGCTGGATGCAGTGGCTGTCGTGTAGCTGGATGCAGTGGGGTCGGTGTAGCTGGATGCAGGGGCTGTCGTGTAGCTGGATGCAGGGGCTGTCGTGTAGCTGAATGCAGGGGCTGTCATGTAGCTGGATGCAGTGGGGTCAGTGTAGCTGGATGCAGTGGGGTCAGTGTAGCTGGATGCAGTGGGGTCAGTGTAGCTGGATGCAGTGGGGTCGGTGTAGCTGGATGCAGTGGCTGTCGTGTAGCTGGATGCAGTGGCTGTCGGTGTAGCTGAATGCAGGGGCTGACGTGTAGCTGGATGCAGTGGGGTCGGTGTAGCTGGATGCAGAGGGGGTCGGTGTAGCTGGATGCAGAGGGGGTCGGTGTAGCTGGATGCAGAGGGGGTCGGTGTAGCTGGATGCAGAGGGGTCGGTGTAGCTGGATGCAGAGGCTGTCGTGTAGCTGGATGCAGTGGGGTCGGTGTAGCTGGATGCAGGGGCTATCGTGTAGCTGGATGCAGTGGCTGTCGTGTAGCTGGATTCAGTGGGGTCGGTGTAGCTGGATGCAGGGGCTGTCGTGTAGCTGGATGCAGTGGGGGTCGGTGTAGCTGGATGCAGTGGGGTCAGTGTAGCTGGATGCAGTGGGGTCAGTGTAGCTGGATGCAGTGGCTGTCGTGTAGCTGGATGCAGTGGCTGTCGGTGTAGCTGAATGCAGGGGCTGACGTGTAGCTGGATGCAGAGGGGGTCGGTGTAGCTGGATGCAGAGGGGGTCGGTGTAGCTGGATGCAGAGGGGGTCGGTGTAGCTGGATGCAGAGGGGGTCGGTGTAGCTGGATGCAGTGGGGTCGGTGTAGCTGGATGCAGAGGCTGTCGTGTAGCTGGATGCAGTGGGGTCGGTGTAGCTGGATGCAGGGGCTATCGTGTAGCTGGATGCAGTGGCTGTCGTGTAGCTGGATTCAGTGGGGTCGGTGTAGCTGGATGCAGGGGCTGTCGTGTAGCTGGATGCAGTGGGGGTCGGTGTAGCTGGATGCAGTGGGGTCGGTGTAGCTGGATGCAGTGGGGGTCGGTGTAGCTGGATGCAGTGGGGTCGGTGTAGCTGGATGCAGTGGGGTCGTGTAGCTGGATGCAGTGGGGTCGTGTAGCTGGATGCAGTGGATGTCGTGTAGCTGGATGCAGTGGGGTCGGTGTAGCTGGATGCAGGGGCTATCGTGTAGCTGGATGCAGTGGGGTCGGTGTAGCTGGATGCAGGGGCTGTCGTGTAGCTGGATGCAGTGGGGTCGGTGTAGCTGGATGCAGTGGGGGTCGGTGTAGCTGGATGCAGTGGGGGGTCGGTGTAGCTGGATGCAGTGGCTGTCGTGTAGCTGGATGCAGTGGGTGTCGGTGTAGCTGAATGCAGGGGCTGACGTGTAGCTGGATGCAGAGGGGGTCGGTGTAGCTGGATGCAGAGGGGGTCGGTGTAGCTGGATGCAGAGGGGTCGGTGTAGCTGGATGCAGTGGGGTCGGTGTAGCTGGATGCAGTGGGGTCGGTGTAGCTGGATGCAGAGGCTGTCGTGTAGCTGGATGCAGTGGCTGTCGTGTAGCTGGATGCAGGGGCTGTCGTGTAGCTGGATGCAGGGGCTGTCGTGTAGCTGGATGCAGGGGCTATCGTGTAGCTGGATGCAGTGGGGTCAGTGTAGCTGGATGCAGTGGGGTCAGTGTAGCTGGATGCAGTGGGGTCAGTGTAGCTGGATGCAGTGGATGTCGTGTAGCTGGATGCAGTGGATGTCGTGTAGCTGGATGCAGTGGCTGTCGTGTAGCTGGATGCAGGGGCTGTCGTGTAGCTGGATGCAGGGGCTGTCGTGTAGCTGGATGCAGGGGCTGTCGTGTAGCTGGATGCAGTGGGGTCAGTGTAGCTGGATGCAGTGGGGTCAGTGTAGCTGGATGCAGTGGGGTCAGTGTAGCTGGATGCAGTGGGGTCGGTGTAGCTGGATGCAGTGGATGGCGTGTAGCTGGATGAAGTGGATGTCGTGTAGCTGGATGAAGTGGATGTCGTGTAGCTGGATGCAGTGGGGTTGTGTAGCTGGATGCAGTGGGGTCGTGTAGCTGGATGCAGTGAATGTCGTGTAGCTGGATGCAGTGGGGGTCGGTGTAGCTGGATGCAGTGGGGTCGGTGTAGCTGGATGCAGTGGGGTCGGTGTAGCTGGATGCAGAGGCTGTCATGTAGCTGGATGCAGTGGCTGTCGTGTAGCTGGATGCAGTGGGGTCGGTGTAGCTGGATGCAGGGGCTGTCGTGTAGCTGGATGCAGTGGGGTCAGTGTAGCTGGATGCAGTGGGGTCAGTGTAGCTGGATGCAGTGGGGTCAGTGTAGCTGGATGCAGTGGGGTCGTGTAGCTGGATGCAGTGGGGTCGTGTAGCTGGATGCAGTGGATGTCGTGTAGCTGGATGTAGTGGGGTCGGTGTAGCTGGATGCAGTGGGGTCGGTGTAGCTGGATGCAGTGGGGTCGTGTAGCTGGATGCAGGGGCTCTCGTGTAGCTGGATGCAGTGGGGTCGGTGTAGCTGGATGCAGTGGGGTCGTGTAGCTGGATGCAGGGGCTGTCGTGTAGCTGGATGCAGTGGGGTCGTGTAGCTGGATGCAGTGGGGTCGTGTAGCTGGATGCAGGGGCTGTCGTGTAGCTGGATGCAGTGGAGTCGTGTAGCTGGATGCAGGGGCTGTCGTGTAGCTGGATGCAGTGGGGTCGGTGTAGCTGGATGCAGAGGCTGTCATGTAGCTGGATGCAGTGGCTGTCGTGTAGCTGGATGCAGTGGGGTCGGTGTAGCTGGATGCAGAGGCGTCGTGTAGCTGGATGCAGTGGAGTCGTGTAGCTGGATGCAGGGGGGTCGTGTAACTGGATGAAGTGGATGTCGTGTAGCTGGATGCAGGGGCTGTCGTGTAGCTGGATGCAGGGGCTGTCGTGTAGCTGGATGCAGTGGGGTCGTGTAGCTGGATGCAGTGGGGTCGGTGTAGCTGGATGCAGGGGCTCTCGTGTAGCTGGATGCAGTGGGGTCGGTGTAGCTGGATGCAGGGGCTCTCGTGTAGCTGGATGCAATGGAGTGTTGTTGGATGCAGCAGCAGCAGCAGTTTCCGGTCTGGGGGAGGGGCTGGATGGCAGGCTCAGGGGGTGTGTCAGTTGCCAGGCATTAGTAGCTATGTTTGTGTTCCCGCCCCCTTCCTCTTTACGCACGTGCTGTGGTTCCACGTGAGGCTCCCTACGCGGAAATCTCGCGTTGTTTTGACGTCATTCGTTGTCTGCCTGGAACTGTCCAATGGGCTTTTGGGGGCGAGTGTCACGGAGACACGCACAGGATCAGGGGAAGTCACGGCATGGAGAGGATAGCTGTGGACAGGACACGGCTCAGCCTGGAGAATGTGTCCCGACTGCGGGAGGAGCACGCCAAGGTACACCCGGGAGAGCTGCCATACAGGGGGCGGCCAGGCAGAGGGGCACCCTGCCATACTGTGCCAGGGGGAGAGTGAGGGGCACCCTGCCATACTGTGCCAGGGGGAGAGTGAGGGGCACCCTGCCATACTGTGCCAGGGGGAGAGTGAGGGGCACCCTGCCATACTGTGCCAGGGGGAGAGTGAGGGGCACCCTGCATATACTGGTGCCAGGGGGAGAGTGAGGGGCACCCTGCATATCTGTGCCAGGGGGAGAGTGAGGGGCACCCTGCCATACTGTGCCAGGGGAGAGTGAGGGGCACCTGCATAACTGTGCCAGGGGGGGAGAGTGAGGGGCACCCTGCCATACTGTGCCAGGGGGAGAGTGAGGGGCACCCTGCCATACTGTTGCCAGGGGGAGAGTGAGGGGGCACCCTGCATACTGTGCCAGGGGGAGTGAGGGGCCGCTGCATAACTGTGCCAGGGGGAGAGTGAGGGGCACCTGCCATACTGTGCCAGGGGGAGAGTGAGGGGCACCCTGCCATACTGTGCCAGGGGGAGAGCGAGGGGCGCCTGCAATACTGTGCCAGGGGAGAGTGAGGGGCACCCTGCATACTGTGCCAGGGGGAGCGGAGGGGCGCCTGCCATACTGTGCCAGGGGAGAGCGAAGACACCCTGCCATACTGTGCAGGGGGAGAGTGCGGGGCACCCTGCATTTGTGCCAGGGGGAGAGGAGGGGCACTGCCATACTGTGCCAGGGGGAGAGTGCGGGGCACCCTGCCATATACTGTGCCAGGGGGAGAGTGCGGGGCACCTGCCGTACTGTGAGCAGGGGGAGAGGCGAGGGCACCCTGCCGTACTGTGCCAGGGGGAGAGTGAGGGGCACCCTGCCGTACTGTGCCAGGGGGAGAGCGAGGGGCGCCCTGCCGTACTGTGCCAGGGGGAGAGCGAGAAGAGCCATGCCGTGCTGGGGGGGGGGAACCGGCACTCTGCCGTACCATGCCAGGGTGGGGAGCGAGAGGCAACGTGCAGTGCCAGGGTGTTTAGCACAGCTCAGCCTAGAGAATGTGTCTAGACTGCAGGAGGAGCGCCAAGGTACACCCAGAGCCCTGGGAGAGCTGCCATACTGTGCTGAGGGCAGAGTGAGGGGCGCCGTGCAGTGGCAGGGGAGATGGGAATCCACAAGGTAGAGGAAGGGAGTATATTTAAACGGAAACAAAGTAGCAAAACAAGAGGACATAGTCTTAGATTAGAGGGGCAAAGGTTTAAAAGTAACATCAGGAAGCATTATTTTACTGAGCGGGTGGTGGATACATGGAACAGTCTTCCAGTAGAAGTGGTAGAGGCCAAAACAGTAATTGAATTTAAGCAAGCATGAGATAGGCATAAGGCTATCCTAAACAAAAGATAAATCCAGGTAAAGTATCCATGTAATTGGGCAGACTAGATGGGCCGAAAGGTTCTTATCTGCCGACATTTTCTATGTTTCTATGTCCTGGTAAAGAGTGGCGGAGGAGATTATGGGGCACTTGAGCGCACCTTGCAATTTGAATAAACACCACCTCACTAGTAGAAAGTAACTTGTTTTATAAAAAATCAGAAGATAATTAGAGACTATAGGGTTTACCCCTCCATAACGATTTGAAAACCAACTATCCCGATGGGAACCACCAGGATACAGAAAACTTAACTTTTAATCCGTGTATAAAACATACAGTAAATTAACCTCAAAAAAAGTGCAAAACCTCCCATTACCTGTTTAAACAAAATTATACAGTATTGGTGGCAATTAGTACCAAAAAGTGTAACCTGGATAGTACAATTCACTTATAATCCCAGCATTGTATCCGGCACTATATGTATTCTTATTGTATAAACTGGCCAACATGCCACTAGTGTGCACCAATACAAGACGGGGATACCAATTGGATAGAAAAACAAATACGCGGACCTATAGATTGTCCGAAACCAAAATATTTCATTCATTCAGAGAGTCTCCAAATGGAGCAGAGTGTCAGGGCCGCTGCCAGATTTGGTCACAATTGCCCAACAGCATAAAGAGTTAAGTTTTATATTAATTTGTCTCAGGTAGACATCTGTATCCGGGTGCTTCCCGTCGGGATCGTTGGTTTTCGCATCTTGCAGTTTGTTGCACAATGAGAGCGAAGCGTGGCGCTGCGTTACAGGATGCATGATGAGTGAAGGGCACTGTGCCACTCTGTGCACGGTGAGTGAAGGGCACTGTGCCACTCTGTGCACGGTGAGTGAAGGGCACTGTGCCCCTCTGTGCATGGTGAGTGCAGAATATAGGGACATCAATCTATGACAGGGCACTCCGTGACATGCCACATGTTGCCTGGTGATTTTAAGACCGGGACAACGTGCCCCACAATGTAATTGGGGAGAGGAGACCTGTAGCCTGATTTGTGATATCTCTTCCATAATGCATGGGATGAAAGCGGCTGCATTTTCTTGCCACACCTGCACTATACGATGTGTGGTGAGAGAAGTGGATGAGGGCACAGTGCCACATGGTGAGTGAAGTTAAGGACACCATGCCACACAGTACATGGTGAATGCATGACAGAGATACGTGGCACTGGATGCATGGTGAGCGGAGCCAGACGTTGTGCCACGTTTGCAGCGCCAGTCTGTTATTCTGAGCAAGCGACGTGTAACCTGCAAGATATGCAATTTGCATAGTGTTTGTACAGAAGCTCCGAGGACTTCAGCAGAGTCTCTGTGCCGAGAATGAGGAGCAACCAAGGGAGAAAAGGTGAGTATATACACCTAAAATAAAAATATATCATTTATATAAAAACAATTGCAGCAGCATCTGCCCAGCTCTATGGGGGGGGGGGTCCTGTAGGCCGGGGTCAGGCGGGCGCTCTTAAGAGCGGAAGGAACGTCCGTTACAATGGACGTTCCTTCCACTCTGATGCCCGTCTGGCCACCTCGCTCAGTGCAGTTAGTGCACTCAGTGCTGCAAGGCTCGATCCTCCTATGGGGCATCACGCTTTGCAGCCCTGTCGAACGCGCATAGTAGCACTTCGACAGGGAGGCTTTGTGCATGACCGCTGTAGCGTGCACAATTCGTGCGTATGCTACAATGTGTGGCCAGCCCCATCGAAGTGTCACAACGCTGTGACGGACGCCGGGGGGCACGTCAGTACGGGTGCACGTTGTGCGCTTGTCTGTCCCCGGCCTTAATGTTTTGGAATTCATTGATCCTGTTCTTGAAAGGTGAAGAATATGTAGAGACCTGCTGCTTTAAGGCCGGCATCAGACGATGATGTGCTTACCGGCGTCCGTTGCAGCGTTATGACGCTGTGCCAGGGGAGAGCGAGAAGCAGCACCCTGCCGTGCTGTGCCAGGGGAGAGCGAGAAGCAGCACCCTGCTGTGCTGTGCCAGGGGAGAGTGATAAGCAGCACCCTGCCGTGCTGTGCCAGGGGGAGAGTGATAAGCAGCACCCTGCCGTGCTGTGCCAGGGGGAGAGCGATAAGCGGCACCCTGCCGTGCTGTGCCAGGGGAGAGCGATAAGCAGCACCTGCCGTGCTGTGCCAGGGGGAGAGCGAGAAGCGGCACCCTGCCGTGCTGTGCCAGGGGAGAGCGAGAAGCGGCACCCTGCCGTGCTGTGCCAGGGGGAGAGCGAGAAGCGACACCCTGCCGTGCTGTGCCAGGGGAGAGCGATAAGCGGCACCCTGCCGTGCTGTGCCAGGGGGAGAGCGAGAAGCGGCACCCTGCCGTGCTGTGCCAGGGGGAGAGCGAGAAGCGGCACCCTGCCGTGCTGTGCCAGGGGGAGAGCGAGAAGCGGCACCCTGCCGTGCTGTGCCAGGGGGAGAGCGAGAAGCGGCACCCTGCCGTGCTGTGCCAGGGGGAGAGCGGCAACGGGGCCGGTCGCATGCTTGTGCGTGCGCATGAAATGCGCGCTCAACAAGCGTCCATTAACCAAGGCTCCCTGTCGAAGTGTTAGGGCACGCTTTGATGGGGCTGCAAATCGCCCTTGGTGCGCTCAGCGAGGTGGCCAGACGGGCGTCAGAGTGGATGGAACGTCCACTCTCACAGACGTTCCTTCCGCTCTCAAAGACGCTCGTCTGACACCGGCCTTAACAGTTGGTGTGTGTGTGTCCTTTCTTATAAAATGAGACATTGTGACAATCTGATTTAGAAGTGATTTGCCCGGCGCTAACATTATGGTTTAATCTTGTGTGTCCGAGCTGCAGATTAATCTTATCTAATGCACCTTGACCGATCTCTTGCTGAGGCGCCGGATACCATTCTGTTGCAGAGTTAGAAAAAAAACCACGTAATAATAATAATGTTCCTGCAGCTGGTCATCTTCCACATGCCAGCCTGACCCTGCGAGCACCGACCCGCTGTCAATTCTCTTACTGATTTTACCTGCACACGCACTGTAAATAATATATATAACAAAGCCTAGATGCAAAAAAAAGTGAAAAGCTTTGGACTTAATTTGCATTTCCTACCCAGAGTTCTTTGCTGCAGTTAGGGAATGTAGCACATGAGCTCTGTAAGGCTAGAGTCAGACGAACGCAGTCTGAGCGCAATCTGCATGCGTGCATAACGGACAGACGTACTGACGGAAGATACTGTAGACACCACATGGTCCGTTTTTGTTGACGGACGTAGAACAACAAAGGGAACTATGGGAAATAAAATTTAATATGAAAAATGATAACATTTTGAAAAGGATATGAAAAGCCATTGTGTGCATCAAGGTGCTGGACGTCGCGAATGCACTGCGTCTGACATCTCATCACTCACACAGAACGCTATGCGGACGTGGCGCACTCTGCGCGTCCGTGGTAGTGGTTTTAAGTTCTTGCCTAACTTGCGTCTGTTTGCCACGTGCGTTGTGCGTACGCAGTTCGGTGCGGACGCACTTAGTGCGTGGGTCTCTATTGATCATGATTCTATGCAACGACGGACGTTAAACTGTGCGGCGACACAGACGTGATCACTGCGTTCGTCTGACACGGGCCTAAGCGGTTCTCTTAATTGCTGGGATGTGTAAATGTTTTCTGCAACTATAAACTTGATTTATTTGCAGTGTGGAGGCTTTCAATTTCACTTTTTTGCCCTCCACTACAATTGTAATACGTTTTATATATGTATGTGGTTTTTTTATACAGTGAAAGTCTATTCCAGAGTTTCTGGCGCAGAATGTATAGAGCAGTGGTTCTCAACCTGTGGACCCACAATTGTCCTTAGTCATTAAGTCGCGACCCAAAAATAATTGAATTTCTGAAACATAATTTATTCCAAAAAACGTGTGCATTATTCTACAATGTATGCACTTTTTAAACAATTTTGTTAACAGAGGGTTTCTTTCTAAAAAAGGATAGTGCAGTAATCGCAGAACTAGTGAAAACGAAAGTGTTTGCTGTAAAATAAACTGACACATGAAATTAAGTATAACTTATTGGAAAACTGGGGATGCTTCTTGCTCTGAATAAGTGTCTCAAAGTCTGGGGTGATGGTAGACAAAGCAACTATAATTTAAATCACTACTGAATGAGTAAAATATTATAAAAAAAACTTAACTCTGTGCTCCCCCGCCGTCTGTCTCTGCCACTGCACATATCATTTTTTCGCAGCAGTTTGCCCTCTCCTCAGCCTACACAATTTGCGTAGCTGAACACTACGCTAATCGCATAAACTTAAGCTAGCCAACAGATTGAGTTCTTCTGCTGCGTGTCTGGCACCGCCTGCTTCCTGAATGTACGCTCTGCAGTGCTTCAGAAGGACTGAAGAACAATGGAATAGCTTTGACCAATGGAAAAGCACCATTTGTCCAAGCCATTCAAAAAAACTCCTCCCATGGGAGGCTGGCCTCCCATGCATTGATTGATGCAGAACAGTCATGTGACTGTCCTCGTCTCACACAGTCAATGGGTGCGGGGCTGTGCTCGATGTGTGACTGTTCAGTGTCGGCACCTCTTCCCTGCAGGTGGAGGGGGTAGAGAGCAGCCAGTGCCTGGGGAGCACTGAGAGCAGCCAGTGCCTGGGGAGCACTGAGAGCAGCCAGTGCCTGGGGAGCACTGAGAGCAGCCAGTGCCTGGGGAGCACTGAGAGCAGCCAGTGCCTGGGGAGCACTGAGAGGCAGCCAGTGCCTGGGGAGCACTGAGAGAGCAGCCAGTGCCTGGGGAGCACTGAGAGCAGCCAGTGCCTGGGGAGCACTGAGAGCAGCCAGTGCCTGGGGAGCACTGAGAGCAGCCAGTGCCTGGGGAGCACTGAGAGCAGCCAGTGCCTGGGGAGCACTGAGAGCAGCCAGTGCCTGGGGAGCACTGAACCTATGTAATCTGTGTATATCTGGCTCTGATACTAGCCAGTGCCTCACCAGCCGCTGACCTCACCGCACGTCCCTGGTATGCAGGGATGCCGGGATCAGGAAGCAGTGTGAGATTCTGCTGAGAATTCGCAGTGTACATTCTAGTTTTCTGGAGGGATTATCACATCAGGAGGAAGGCAGGAAAGGAAGAGGAGTGAGATTTATAGAGTAAAAGGGAGAGAGTGATAGAGGGAGAAAGAGAGAAGAGGAGAAATGGCGATTAAGACATAGATACAAGGACAGATGGAAAAATACACAAAAGGACACAGATATAGATGGACAGACGGAATACCAGATATTCAGAAAGAAGGCTGCATAAATGGGTAAAAGGACAGAGAAAACCACAATCAAATATACATAGGGAGCCCCCTTACCCAACAGCCTTTTGCTTCACTGAGATGTGCATTGTGCAAAGTGTCTCCTGGTGTTGGGAGTACAGAGCTGCTGCCAGTTGCTGAGTCCCACCCCACACCTTCCCATTACTGATTCCCCCCTCATTGCAATTAGAGTATCTTACCTGGTGCAGCGGGCCCCAGGTGGCATCTGGGAACATTCAGAGGAAGCCGCGCCGCCTGGGACCTGCTGCAGCAGGTAAGCTGCATCAGTGGGTCCCAGGCATTAGAGGCCTGGGGGCACTTGCCCTGGTCATAAGGCTATCCTAAACAAAAGATAAATCCAGGTAAAGTATCCATGTAATTGGGCAGACTAGATGGGCCGAAAGGTTCTTATCTGCCGACATTTTTCTATGTTTCTATGACCCAGTCCGCCCCTGGTCGCGACCCACTTTTGGATCGCAACCCACCACTTGAGAAACACTGGTATAGAGCACACAGTTCAAGGAGAGCCTGATTGAGCTTTTGACTCCTGCATCCTCTGGGCCAGATAGTACTGAAATAAAACTCCCTTGATACTCTGGTCATCTGCTGCATTCACAATATGTGGGGGTCAGAGATCTCCGGCTCAAAGGATGTATGAGAGAAAAGGTCTGTCAACCCCTATTCTAGGCCTTTAAAGTGTCCTTATGAAATGAAAAGTTGTGTGTGTCCTCTCCTCTCCTCTCACTGGATGTGTTTATTGCAGTAAACCTCACTTATCCTTTTTTTGATGTATGCTTTAACCTCCTGACATTTGTCTGCAGTCCACGATCTCCCCGTGCTTTGTTTTTGAATTGCTGTGCGCGGTCGCATACATATGTAACGCTCAATGATTCTCTAGGCAGATTTAATGGGCCAGATAGTGGCTTTTATTGTTTTGTGGATGGAGACCGGGTGAAACGCCCTCATAACTGTATTGCGTGCTGACAAGCGGGTCCTGATCATCCACACTGAATTCTGAAAAGGTGCAGCGCCATTTATTGGGTGTGCGAGACGTTTGTAGATATATGTGCCTGTAAGGTTTCCTGAATTTCATAAAAAGCCTCAACGAAACTGAAATCTGGAAACAACAAGGTGTTACAGTGGCGCAGATGGCAAGGCTGGCATAGTAAAGCCATCGGATTACATTGTTGCAAGGAAAGGAACGATAATACTCTTAAGTGCTGAGAGTGACAAGCCGTCAGACGGTTCAGCTTGAGGTTCACAAACAGAGGAAGTCTTAATCACGGGGCCAAGAAACTTCCTTCTCGTACCAGTGCTCCGAGTGTAGATTATGTCTATACCAGTTGTAAGAACAGGAGAAAACCACAGAAAGTCCGAACACGTATGGAGAGATGCCTACTGATACATAATGATCCCCTTTGCTTTTATAGTTTTCCGTAAAGCAAATTTATAACAGGGTATCCCTTTTTAAAGTGGTTTTATGTGTATCTGCTTTTACGGCTCTGTTAATACTGGTTTTCCTTTAGGGCTGAAACAATCGATAATGAAAATAGTGTTCGCTATCGGCTGGTCGATTCGATTGACCCGTTTACAGCACACCATGTTTAAACGTTGATAACCTCGAACGCTACTTCGGAGCTGATTGGACAAGATGTGCCGCTTCTTTACTCTGTATTATTCTAGGTTTTTATCCTTAGACATGACCAGTTTTTATTTAAAGGGTTATTCACTAAGCGACGAACTTGCCACCGAATTGCGCTGAACGGGGAATTTCACATTACGGTGCAATTTCGTGGCAGTTCAGCTATTCAGAGAGCTGTCGATTCACCAAATACTTGTTTGCAGTTTGCTACAATTCGGCAGTCTTCAGCAGCAGCGAAGTTGTCCCATTGAGAAGTAATGGTTAATCCATTCAGAGAACGCCAAATTTCAATGAAATATTTAGGAAATGCCAAGATTTTTGGTGTTTCAGTTAAATAGGTTGAAACGGGCAAATTCCATAGGACTCAGTGTAAAAAAGAAAATAATAATGATTTATTTTATTCAACGGTTTATTCTTTTCAGTTTCCGATAAAAGCTTTATGGTTTATTTTTTTTTTTTTTTTTTTTTAGGTATTGGGTTTTTTAGGCAAAATTTTTGATTTTCCAATTTTTTTTTTTATTTTCTAACTATTATTTTGTATAGGACCTTTTTTTTATTATTTTCATGCATTTTAATTGTTTTGAAAGACCTTTTTAAAAAATAGACGGCAACTCCTTGTTCGGGGACCCTACGGTGAATAGTGAATTCACTAAAGGATTAGCGTACTGAAATTGCCAAACCACACTGAAGTGCGCCGAACAAAGGAGCACTGAAATTTCCCTGAAGTTTCGGTGCTCTTTGAATAACCCCTTTGTTTATAACCGTAGCAGAACTAAAGCACAGATCCGGGGATACTGCCTCTGTGTGGAGGAGCGGTGTTGCTGGCTTTTTATCATTCCTTGAGCTGGATTCCTGTGCCACCCCCCCCCCATGCTCCCTGCCTCCCTCTCCTGTCCAGAGCTGCCAACCCTCCTTTTGGTCCGTTTCCTGATTTACCCCCCCCCCCTCCAACTCCCTCCCACACTTGGGTCTGGTCTCTTGCCCAATCTCACGTCCTCTCACATTTGGGCCAGTCTCTTGGCCAAACTCACTCTCACCACCTTTTGTCAAAGGAACACTGCGCACCCTGAATACTTTAGCTTGTTAAAGTGGTCAGGCTGCCCTCGCACTCGCCCCACTTTAGTGCTGACATTATGTCTCTCCAAGTGCTCGTAGCAGCTTTCATTCAGGGAGAAAGCAGACCTGGGCTTGAGCTGTCTGTGCATGCGCAGCATCACTCACTCTGACCAGGCGCTCGAATACTCTGTGTGCGTAAACTTATGCAAGATATGGGATTTGCGTATGTACATACGAAAGTTATGTGCACTGATAAATTGCATAAGAAAACAAGAGGCGAAAGAGGGAGGGGATTGGTTTTTACATAGTTGCTGCTACAGTTATTTATAAAGCGCTGTAAAGTTCTGTAGCGCTGTACAATGGGTGAGACAGAATAACAAATATACATGTTAAACACACAAAGCAGTGGGAGAGCGGACCCTGCTCAAGAGCTTACAATCTAAGAGTCGTGTTCCTTTTTTAAGTAAAGGAAATTGAATGAAAAAAATTATTGGCCCACCTAATCGTTAGTTGCAGCCCTAGTTTCCTTTGCAAGTGTGAAGTGATCAGGTGGTGTTTTTAATTTTATGTTTATATTGTCTGTAATAATATTATAAAACATTATATATATATATATATATATATTGTTCATCGCCAGAGCCACCGAGACTTCCACACATAGATAATTGTATAGGATTCTCCTCTATAGCTGTGCATTGATCATTCAGATCACAGTGCTGGGAGCTCTCCTTTTTATAGATTTTTATTAGCTGGGCATCCCGGAGTCTTGCTGCTAAACAAGTAGGATTTGGGCTAATGTCACATGAACGCACTCTGCGACGTGCATAACGGACGGACGTACTGACGGAAGATACCGTAGACACCACACAATCTGTGTTTTTTTTTTTCGTTTTTTTGACGGACGTAGAAATAAAGAACTATGGGAAACAAAATTAATATGAAAAGCCATTTTGTGCGTCAAAGTGCTGGACGTCGCAAATGCACGGCGTCTGACTTCGTGTCATCACGCACACAGAACACTGCGCATCCGTCCTAGCAGTTTTACGTTCTTGCCTAACTTGCATCCGTTTGCCACGTGTGTTGTGCGTGCTCAGTTCGGTGCGGACACATTTAGTGTGTGGGTCTCTATTATTATTATTATTATTATTATTATTATTATTATTATTAATAATAATATTATTTTATAAAGCGCCAGCATATTCCGCAGCGCTGTACAATAAGCACAGTATAGACAGGGTTACAATACATTGAACAACATTTGACAAACAGTACAGGAGGAGATGAGGGCCCTATTCCCGTAGGAACTCACAATCTGGGAGATGCTCATGATTCTATGCTACGACGGACGTTAAACTGTGCGCTGACACGGATGTGATCACTGTTTTCTTCTGACTCCAGCCTTAGGCTAGGGTCAGACGAAAGCATTTTTCCCCGCGAACGTGAAAAAGTGCGTCCGAACGCATTGACGTATTTTTTCACGGAATGCACAAAAACGGTCAGACAACGCGCATTTTCGGGCGTGATTTTGTACAGATCATCAATAAAACTCTTTTTGCATCTGGACGTTATGTTGGCTGGACATTAGCAGCGTCTGACATCTCCTAATCACGCAAACACGCCGCTATGCTGCAGCTGCGCACTCAGTACGTCAGTACTAGCGGTTCAGCGTTCTCAAAAAAATGCGTTCAAATTCCACTTTTGTGCGGCCGTACATCGTATATTGGCCGTCATTGCCCGTCATCTGCTGCTAGTGCGGCCGTAATTATGTGCGCCAGAACGCACGTTAAAAGTGCGCTGGTCTGACCCCAGCTTTAGGGTGCATTTTTAGGCACTCCAAATCTGCTGCTGTCAACCAGATATCATATAGCATAGGCGACTCTACAGGGGGGCAAGGGGGGCAATTGCCCCCCCTAGGTTATTCCTTGCCCCTCCCATGTGCCCCCCCCCACCAAAAATCAGCATCCAGCTTCCCACACTTCTTCGGACCAACATATCTCCGTCGCTATGCATCGTATATGGAAGAACTAGGTGTCATTCGAAAGGGCAGATTCTGGCCTTTCCAATGATACCCAACATGACCATATTCAGTGTGAAGTATAAGTCCTAAAACATTAAATAAAACGTGTACTTAAACATTTTCACAGGGTTGAAATGGCTCAGCAGTGAAATGGTTAATGTTCAGACTATACACTACATTGTGTATTACGTTAGTTTTTGCCTTGGTTTTAGTTGTATATTAAGTGTTAATGGGCAGGCTTCATCCCTTACAGTATACATTTGTTTTTTCCTTGATTAATGGCATTTTACAGGTTAATGGGTAAACTACATGCCTCAGTGTATTCATTTCATGTTTTCCCTTGATGAATGGCATTTTACGGGTTAAGGGGTAGCTAAATGCCACATTGTTTATTATTTTTATTGTATTTCTCTGGGTTTATGGCATTTTAGGGGTTATAATGGAAGGGTCTAATGATCTTTAGATCCTCTGCTTTCCGTCACATTTCGGGGAATTTATTTTTCCGAAAATAAGGTGAATTAGTACAACAAAAAAGGGTTCATTGCATCACATTACTCATTGCATCACATTACTCATTGCATCACATTACTCTGGGGTTTTGGAATCTTATTTATATATACTTATTTAGGGCACTATTACCTGGTGTGAGCTAACCCTTGCGTCGGCGTGATTTTGCGTTAGCGCCAGGTTAATTGAGTCTAGCGCCTGACCAACAGATCGTTTGCTTCCCGCTACAAATGGGAAAAATCACTTAGCGCGTTGCTATTAGCGATTTGTACCGCGAGCTTAATGTACTTTCCGCGTCCCATACTTAACACAGGGAGTGCTAGAGATCTCTAGCGCTTTTGCAGCTAACAGATCACTTGGTGCCAGCGCTAAATTTTTTGAGGTGCACTAATTGCAACATTTTACCTACTGCTCAACCCTGGTGCTAACTCCAAAAAAACAGAAAAACCAGGTCCTCGTCCAAAATTAATAGGCAATTGAAAGGAATGCAGCACAGGTGTTCTCTTGGCCCCATACACCATAGTAATAGATATGGTCAGCAATGTCGCTGCTGTTGCAGTAAGCTCTATTATAAATGTATCCTTTATGCACATATATCCTAATTCTAATATATTGCCTAATTTTAAACATTTTATGCTGGGGGTTATTCATAGTATGTAAGCAGTTGATTATTAGGGTGACTGTGTGGACCATGTTTAAAGGGACACGTGAAGAAGTCTTGCCCTGAAACATGTATTATTGCTATGCTGCAGCAGGGAAATTGTTGTCGCTCACCAGGCCTTCCTTTTGGATCTATTAAATGCAGTGTAATGATTCTACATGCTGTTGGGTGGCATTTATCATGCAATGCCCATCAGCCTTAATATATGTGTGCATCAAAACATGGATGATACGGCCACCGTGGAGGATTTTAATAATGCAGGGGTATGAGGTTATTCACTGGATGTGTTCATATTCAAGCTTGTGAGGGCGGGGGATAGGTATGGAAAAGAAAAACAGTTCTATCCTGTACACAACCGCATTACCGCTGGGTCTCAGCCCGGGTCTTAGAGTTTCCCTAGCGTGCGCCAAACGACCTTGTTCATGGACTACTGCAGACAAGGTGATCTGTTAGTAGGTCGTCAGGCACTAACAGGGTTATTCAGAAAGCAGTGAAAAGCAGGAGAATGACTGGAGAATGGAAAATTCTAGTTCAAAATTTTTTTTGGTTTGGCTATTTTGACCAAGAATTTTTCATTCTCCAGTCATTCTCCTGCTTTTCACGCTCTCTGAATAACCCTGTAAGTTTTAGCGACTCGCACTAAATGTTTCCTTTAGTGATGGTGTTTTAGCTCACACCAGGTGATCGGGCCCTTAGTTTTATTCATTGGTATGATTTAGTGGTGAAAAGTATTAGTGCCCCCCCCAGTTTTGACTGCGGTATCTTCTGTGCCCCCCCTAAATATTGTTCCTAGAGTCGCCACTGTCATATAGGAAGATAAACCAGAGACTATTGGGGCTATTTATGGCTATAAAAAAAGTCATTTATCTTTTTATTTTTAAAACCGAGCGATTCTATAACGTTTTAAAATGTATTCCAGTTCAGAGGCTCATTGCTGTTGAGTCTTTTTTCCTGTGCTGCTCTGTTATACACCCACACTTAAAGGAACACTCTAAGCAAAAATCCCAACCCCCCCCCCCCCCCGTTTTATTCCCTTAATAAATAGGTAGGGATTATTATTATAATTTTTTTTTTTTTCCTGTAATACTTACCCTAAAATCCACTTGTTTCCAGCGGCGTCTTTTTTTTTTTTTTTTTTTTTTTTACACTCCCCTCCCTCTTCCGCTCCCGTCTTTCTAACTCTTTCACTTGGCTAATGACTTACGTGAGAAGCGCGCATGCGCGCCTCTCACGTAAGCCAGCCAATCCGCAGGCTTCCTCCCGGCTCCATCTTCTTGGACTAGTGTTGCACGCAAGAGGATGCGCTCAAACTAATCCTCAGCCGCTGCCGCCAGCTACTGCGGTGAGTTGGAGACGTCATCACGCTGAAAGCGCGATGACGTCTCCTCGTCAATAGTCGGCAGAAGCGGGAAATATGATTCCCGCTCTGCTGACTGACAGCTGGGAGGGCGGAGTAAAGTCCTCTGCGTCTCTCATCTGTTTCAGCCAATCGGTTGAGCGGAGGGAGGGGGGACAGGGGGGGCATAATCAGGGCATCATGACCACCTAAAAAAAGCTTAGGTGGTCATGTTGCCTAGAGTATCCCTTTAACATGATGATAATGTTGGGGGGGGGAAGTTGTTGCCCCTTTCCAATCTGCTTCTCAGGCCTAGTTGTCCTATACAAGAATACACCCCTGAGTAGGATATATATGATGTGGAACTATCCTGCATGCCAAGTTGTGTCATGTAAAGCATTTGTTTCATGTTTGGGTAGGTGCAGTTATTGACCATAAGCGAAACTACTTATCAGTGTCAAATGACGTCTGCTCAGATACTTCTGGGTCCTTAGTTTTCTGTTGATGTGCAGCGAGCAGTTAATGTGTTCCTTTCTTGTAGCTTTTATTATGCATCATTTTAATAATAAATTGAAAGGGCTGGTCTGTAGAAAATCCAATTTTCTCTTTTTGTTTTGAACTTTCTGTCCTGGTGGAAGACTGCCAGATAAACAAACATCCTTATTTGTTACAGAACTTTGTTATGTGTTGCAACAATGTTGCCTTTTTCAAGTTAAAGGTTAGAGCCTTTTTTATCTTTTCCTTTTTATTTCTTAACCCCTTCACTGCTGAGCCATTTCACATCTTAAGAAAACAAATTTTTCTTTTCTGTATTATTATTATTATTTATAATTATTATTTATAATTATTAATATAATAATAATAATAATATATATATTTTTTTTAATACTTTTAAACATGGTCATGTTTTGTATCATTGTAAAGGCCATGCTCTGGCCTTTTCTAATGATACCAAATATGACCCTGCTACCTGAAAACAGTTGGGAGATATCTGGGTTCAAAGGAACCCTTATCTTTCCTTAGGAGTCAATGAGGACGCTCCCCACACGTCCTCAGCAGTGAAAGGGTTAATAGGATTGTGTTCACAAAACCTAGACAAAGTTTCATTTAAAGTGTGCGTGCACATATCTTCTTTATAAAAGGACTTCCTCCACCTATTGTTGACCTTTCAGAAAGGTAAAGCTTAATGACTTGGCATGTAAATTAAAAAGCCTCATCAATCTTAGAATAAAATACATAAATGCTGAAATACTTTGTCCTATTTTATGGTGTAGTCCCTTGCAGAAATAGTGTGAAGTTTTGTTGTCCTTTCACAACTGTTAGAAAACAGTGCATCCTTTGCATGGTGTTTTTGTATGCTCTGTGCCCTGTCAGTGCTATGGAATTTTTTGGCCCTTTATAAATGCTTGTAACTGTAACGGTCTGTTCCACGCTAAGTGAAAATCAAAAACCACAAAATCCTTTACATGGTAGCAATTAGGGATGCACCGATACGCGTATCGGTGGCGATACTGCTGTTTGCACGAGTACTTAGTACTCGTGCAAATGGCCCGATACACCCCCGTCGATACCGGAAGCCAGCGCTGGGCTGGCTTGCCGGTATCCGTGGGGCTGGGGATGCTGGCTGTGTGCATGAAAAGCACGCGGCCAGCGTTCCCTCTGGCGGGCTGCAATACTCACCCCTTCCGAAGGTCCGATTGCACGGCTGTGGCGTGATCACGTGGCCGCCGGGCACTTCTGTGACGCTGCCTCTTGGCTGGAGGCAGCGACACAGAGGTGCCCAGCAGCCACGTCATTGCACCACAGCTGTGCAATCGGACCTTCGGAAGGGGTGAGTATTGCAGCCCGCCAGAGGGAACGCTGGCCGCGTGCTTTTCATCCACGCGGCCAGCTTCCCCAGGTCTGTGAGCCGGGGGCAATATCCATGTGAGCCGGGGGCAATATCCATGTGAGCCGGGGGCAATATCCATGTGAGCCGGGGGCTATATATATATATATATATTATATATCTCGGGGGGTATATACATGTGAGCTGGGGCGTTCTGTGTATGTATATATATAATATCTCGGGGGGTATATACATGTGAGCTGGGGGTGTTCTGTGTATATATATATAATATCTCGGGGGGTATATACATGTGAGCTGGGGGCGTTCTGTGTATGTATATATATATAATATCTCGGGGGGTATATACATGTGAGCTGGGGCGTTCTGTGTATGTATATATATAATATCTCGGGGGGTATATACATGTGAGCTGGGGGTGTTCTGTGTATGTGTATATATATATAATATCTCGTCATACATGTGAGCTGGGGGTGTTCTGTGTATGTGTATATATATATATATAATATATATATATATATATATATATATATATATAATCTCGGGGGGTATATACATGTGAGCTGGGGGCGTTCTGTGTATATGAGGTCTGTTCTTATTGGAAAGCGTCACATGACATTAAAGTATCGGTGAGTACTTTTTAAAAAGTATCGGTACTCGTACTTGGTCTTAACGTGGTATTGGTGCATCCCTAGTAGCAATTGTGAGCGGGATTAGGAAATCCCTTTTATATTAAGATGGTTATTAAAAGCATAAATCCTAGCCAGTTTATTAAATATTCTGTGCCAGGGCTTGACAAGTTTCTTTCAAACACAGGACAGGCACAGTTTTGTCACATTTTGCACAGAATAATACAGGATCCAGTGACTACCTGTCTCCAGCCAATGCCCTGCGCTGAGCATAGCGCTTTAAAGCATATATTTGGAATTTCAAAAGTTCGATTGTGTTGTGTAGTTTTTATATCCAGAGTCCCGTGATGAGAAAACTATCAACTCCATAGAAAGTGAAAGCGGTTATAAGGCTGGTTCACACCCATGCCTCTGGCTCCTGATTAGCCATCGCTCCTCCTGTCATTTCTATGTGCTGTCACTGACCTTGTGAAGCTTTGCCGATGGGAGGCATGCCTGACATTGTAGCTGTCTGCCTTGCTTGCAGCGATACTGTACATGAAATACTTTGTAACGTGAGAGGAAGAAAATCTGGAAAGTTATTTACCTTGATTGTGGTTTCAACGTTATTATAAACCAGATTATTCACAACCAGTGCATTATGTCCATAAGCTCTTATGAGCAGGGCCCTCTACACCTAATGTTTCCATCCTCTATCCGTTTATCTGTATCTCGCTCCCTTTGGTTATTGTAAAGCGCTGCGGAAACTGTTGGCGCTTTATAAATGATGACGATCATAATAATTCTTAGCATTTCACTTTTACGTGCAAATATCTATCAGAACCTGTTACTTTATAATGAAAAGGGAAAATCGCATTGGACCGAGGAGTTGACAAATCCAGGAGTCGGACTCACAGAATTTAATCTCTTGCTCCTATGGATATCTCTGTATTCTTCTACAGTATTATTAAAGGGACACTCTAGGCAACCTGACCACCTAAGCTTTTTTAGGTGGTCATGATGCCCGGAGTATCCCGCCCTCTGTCCCCCCTCCCTCCGCTCGGTAGTTCAGCTGAAAATGCTGAAAACAGCTGAGAGAGGCAGAGAACTTTACTCCGCCCTCCCAGCTGTCAGTCAGCAGAGCGGGAATCATATTTCCCGCTTCTGCCGACTTTTGCTGAGTAGGAGACGTCATTGTGCTTTCAGCGCGATGACGTCTCCAACTCACCACAGAAGCTGGCGGCTCCCTCTGAGGGTTAGTGTTGCGCGCAACACTAATCCTCAGAGGGAGCCGGGAGGAAGCCTGCCGATTGGCTGGTTTACGTGAGAGGCGCGCATGCACGCTTCTCACGTAAACCAGAAGGCAAGAAGACGCAAGAAGGACGGGAGCGGAAGAGGAGGGAGGGGAGTATGGAAAAAAAAAAGACACCGCTGGAAACAAGAGGATTTTAGGGTAAGTATTACAGTTACAAAAAAAAACGATTTATTAAGGGAGTAGGGATAGATTAAGATTAAAAAATGGGGGGGGGGGTGATTTTTTATTAGTGTTCCTTTTAACCACTTGAATGCTAAGGACGCGCTCAGCGCGTCCTCAGCATTCCCGCTGGTATGCGGAGGACGCGCTGAGCGCGTCCTCGCATTGGGGTCAGCGTTCGGCCGGGTTCCGGCCGATCGCTGGCCCCTCCGGTGCGGGCTGACATCCTGGATGTCAGCCCGGCATCCGGAGCAGTGGCCGCCATTATTAGGTGTCATCGCGCCCCCGCGATGACACCTAATTCAGGCGCCCCCCCCGCATGTGCGGAGGAGGCGCCTGAAAGGGAGGGGGGGGAGGTCCTTCGGACCTCTCTCCCTCCCGATCGGCGGCTCACAGGGGCTTAACCCAGGCATCATTTGGAAGGGCACAGCCTGCCCTTCCAAATGATGCCTGGCATTAACCCCTGGGGAGCTGGATCGCAAATCGGCGCTGAATAGCGCCGATTTGCGATCCTTCCCGGGAGCTGGCCGACATCTTGGATGTCGGCCAAGCTTCCGGGAACTCCCCCAGAGGACTGGCGTCATCGTGCGCAGCACGATGACGCCAGTCCTAGCATTAACCCCTAACTGCCACGAACTGTGGAGATAGGGAGTTCATTGGAACTCCCTATCTCCCGATCCGTGGCAGTTAGGGGTTAAATTTTGATATCGTTGGATCGGCCAGAGCATGGCCGTTCCAACGATACCAAACATGAAAGTAAAAAAAATTGTAAAAAAAAAAAAAAAAAAATTAAAAAAAAAAAAAATAAACACTTTTTTTTATTTTTTTTGGTTTGTTAATGCAGCAATATTGTTCCCATTTCAATTATAATGTGAACAATGATGCTGCATTAACGATTTTTGTATGCGGTGCGTTTGTTAAAAATGGTGTCATTTTCCCCAAAAAAAAATGTAACGAGACCCCATCTCTAATTTTTTTAACAAGCGCACCCCATACAAAATATAACCGCAATTGCTCGCATGTTAAAATGTGGAAAAAAACACTTTACACGCTGTAAATTATTGAAAATACATATTTTATTGCATTTTTTGTTATAATATACAAACATGACATAACATATACATATAATAATGACATATTATGAATCTACCGAGTCTGACGGAAAGAACGATATATAATATGTCGATGTCATATACTAAAATAAGCCTTCAAAACAGGTTTAAACATGATGCGCAAAACAGGTAAAAAATGACCTCAGCACAGGGGCGGGAAAAGCCTCAGCAGCGAAAGGGTTAATACATGCTTTCTTCGTGGCGTTTATGTTTTGGGCATGTTCGATCAGCCCAGCATTAGACCGTTCTATTCAAAGGACTGGAAGGTGTTTTATGTTAGGCTGAACCCCATTCACTACCAAGTGGTTTCCTATAAAAAACCATTGCCAGGACCCAGTGGACATATGGAAAACCTTTCCGTTACAGAAAGTGTAAAAGTGAATTCATCTATTGCGAAGACAGCTTATTTGACAGGTATAGGGATCCTCCTGCTGGCCAAAAAGTGCTAATATTATATATAATTATTGCAGAAGTCATTTACTAATGTGACGTTATATATATTTTTATAGCCGTATGTAGTGATACCTTTTTTATTGGACTAACGTTACATTTTAAAGACAAGCTCTTAATAAAAACCTGTACCTGTGTATTTTTGTACACAGGAATGGCTAGCGGCTCCGAGATTTTATATGCATTTGTCAAGCCCTGCCCTAACATCTTGTCGCTCTTGACAAAATTGTTTTGTCTATATACATTTGTCTCCGGGGAGGGTTTTTTTTTTTTTTTTTCTTGCTACTAAAACAGAAAGGTGGGAGAAAAAATAAAAACCCGGTGCCTAATTTTATTTCTAGAGGCACAAGTTGAAGAGACATTTTAATTATTCTACTCCAGCTACTTCACCACCAGCATATCATACAAGAGATGAAATTAATTTGCAGATTAGATTTAGACATTGCTTGAGAAATGCTAATGCATCATTACCAGAACAGAGATTTTATTTT
The DNA here is from genome assembly GCA_009667805.1 of Leptobrachium leishanense. NCBI lineage: Eukaryota > Metazoa > Chordata > Amphibia > Anura > Megophryidae > Leptobrachium > Leptobrachium leishanense. Next base: position 2,342,431 of record CM019072.1, read on the forward strand.
CTCTGTAAACGTGTACAAGGGATCAGGAATGGCAGCTTAAACAAAAAAAAAATATATAGATCTACTCATTTTTATTCTTATGTTTTATCATTTAGCAACTAGTTGTTGGAGAGTTCCGTTTATGTGGGCTTGTGAAATCATACTTAGTATTAACCTGCCTGGCGTAAATTTCGAAACCGCGATCGGTAACCCCGAGCCACACTCGGGCTGGATGCATACTCACCGCATCCTTTGCTCCCTCGCCGTCTCCGCAGTCACTGCAGTGTGATCGCGGCAGCCGACGACTTTGCTTCCTGGTTCCGCTCCCTGCGAGTCACACGACGCAGGGGGGCGGGACCAGGCGGCAAATTTGAAAAACCAGTAAAAAAAAATAAATAAATCACTGTAAAATAAACATTTTGGGTGTTGGGATTCTTGTTCAGATGTACACTCCTTTGCCAAAGTAATACAGGACACGGGGTACCAAAAAAAGTATTTATTCTCAAAGCAGCTTTACAGAAATAAAAGGCGAATAAAAATCATTTCTAAAATGAAATAAGGCTTTGCAATACAAGTTTCGTTGGTGGACCTGGGCAAGCACCAGTGAAACTTGTATTGCAAAGCCTTATTACGTTTTAGAAATTATTTTTATTCGTCTTATTTCTGTAAAGCTGCTTTGAGAATAAATACAATTTTTTATTTTTTTTTTTGGTACCCCGTGTCCTGTATTACTTTGGCAAAGGATTGTATATCTGGACAGGTATCCCCAGAGGATGGAGGCATGTTTTTGGTTTGATTTAATTTATTGAATATAATTTATTTCCATTATTTTGGATAATTAATTTCGTGTGTTCAAACCTTCTCTGACTGCGTGTGTTTACTAGACTCTTGCTTGCACGGATTTCAGTGAGTTATTCCTACAGAATACAGGCTTACTATATAAAACAACACATTTCCTTTCCAAAAAAATTAAAATGCTTTTAGACACAAACGTTTGCAAAAATTAGACCGCCAGGGAGGTTAATGGAAACCTCTGACTTTATTGTCCTGTGTTTATAGTTATTGTATCCCTAGTGTTATAGCTACAATATAAACACATTCCATGGCGTTGTGCAGGTAAAACTTTGACAGTGACATGGGAAAAATGCATTTTTTTTTTCTTCTTCAAATGTTAAACCAGGTGTGGGCAACTACGCCCCTCCTTGACACTACATTTCCCATGATGCTCGGCTGCTCGTTAGGTTTTCAGCGCCTCAAGGGAAATAAACTTCCAAAACATTTTGAGGGTCAGGGTGGCCGAGCCCTGATTTATAAGAATATTTAATATCCCGATATATGTCATTTTGCTGCCCTGGCCTGGGATACTTGTAATTTAATAGAAATCCTGGTGGAATTTGTTTCTGATAAACCTTTCATAAATATCTATCAAAGTCTCTGCAAACCTAATGAGCAGCGGAGCACCACGGGAAATGTAGTTTCAAACCATCAGGAGGACCTCTCGGCGTCCGTCGCGGTGTTGTGGCGCTTCGACGGGGTTGCCCACACGCTGTAGCACGCACACGAATTGCACGCACTACAAGCAGACGTGCTGAAAGCCTCCCTGTCGAAACACTAGACGCGTGTTCGATGGGGCTGCAAGGAGCGATTCTCCATAGGAGGATCGCACCTTGCAGCACTGAGCGCACTAACTGCACTCAGCCAGACGGGCATCAGAGTGGAAGGAACTTCCACTCTCACGACCTTCCTTCTGCTCTTAAAAACGCTTCTCTGATCTCGGCCTAAAGAATGTCTTTCTCTCTGTGCTGTTGCTACATTATATCCCCCTTCTGTCATTGTCTTGTTGTGCACACACCTCATTGTGCCATGGCACGGCAAAATCCCACAGCACGTCTGTGTTACACGGTACTGTAGCTTGAAACATTTTAACTACTGTATGTATTTACCCATTTCCTACATAAGAAGTGTTCTTCTACATATGCAGCAGACTGTCTTATGATGCTGGTCTTGTATTACAGCATGGGGGGGGGATTTCCGCTCTTGTTAAACTGGGAGGGGGTGAATTAAGATTAGAGATGTGCATTCGTTTCGGAAAAATTGGGAATCTGGAACGAAATTTGATAATTCGTAGTTCGGAAGTACTTCCGAATAACGAATCGATACGAATTCAAATCGAAACGGTATATAACGAATTTATTTTGTTTTACACTGTGTCATCATCATTAAAGAAAAAATTGAATAACTGATATCAACTATCGGATTGATCTTAACTTACAATACAAGTAATAGTCAGTAAAGGACTTTATGGAACAAATTAATTTTGTTTCACTGTTTAATTTGACTCAAATATTAAATCTGTGACACAGCTTAAAATTTAACCCTAGCTTTTCTTTTAACGGCAAAATTTGATTAATTGGTGTTTTAACTAGTGATACAAAATTCGAATTGACATCAACTATCGAATTGATATATGAAATTCGAATCGATTCGAAATTTCAAATCGATCTGAAACGAAATACAAAACAAAATTAAATTCCGAAATTCCGAAAACTAAAGGATTCAAAAACGAAATGAAACAAATTTTTCAGCCATGCACATCCTTCGTTAAGATTACTTGATGGGGTGGAAGATACATGTTGGGAACAGCAGCTACAGGTTTTCATCGAACAGAAGAGGTTATTCAGAGAGCCCCGAAATGTCACCGTCATTTCGGGGCTATCTCGTTCGCCATCCTTTAGCGAGTTAAATTTGTGACCCTGCTGTGAATTCACCATTCACCGCTGGGGCCCCGAAGTTCGGCAAATCGACCCGCCGAACGCATCCTCAAACCGCTGAATCGAAGGCATAAACTGCTGCCGAATCTATTCGAAAGACCGCCAAACGCATCCTCAAACCGATGACAACCCACTGAACAGACTGCCAACCAGCTGCCGAACAGGGGTGAAAAACCATAACTCAACTTTTAAAACGCGTTTTCAAAACAAAAAACTAGTGCCTGAAATGATATCTAAGGTCCTATGCATAACAATAAAAAGGTCTGTTACAGAATTAAAAAAAAAATGAAGAAAAATCTGAATCAAACATTTTGCTGAAAAAAATACCTAAAAACTTTAAAAAAAATTGGCTTTTTTTGCTACAAATGAACAGCATAAACGGTTTTATAAATATTTGATTAAAAATGGACACTTTTTTTACTGTGAAACCTATGGGATTAAACCGAAGTCGAATGAAACCACCGAAAATCAGGCCATTTCCTTGATTTCTCTGCTGTTCGGTGTCTGAATAGATTAACCTTTGCTTCTCTATGGGGGATTTCACTGCTGGCGAACAGACACTGTATTTCGCTGGCAGTTTGCCAATATTTGGCGAATCTAGAGCTTTTTGAATAGCCAAAAGGCCACGAAATTGCACCGTATGGGGTAATTCACCGTTTGGTGCAATTCCGTGGTCAATTCGGTGCTCTGAATATCCCTGATTGTTTAAGAATCTTTTCATAAAGTCATTTATTCGGCGAGCCAAATAATCCGTCTGGTCTCCTCTTCCTTTCTGTATTTACCTTAGAGCACGGGTTCCCAACCTCGGCCCAGCAGATTGGGACCACATTAACCCATAAGGCCCGGACGACCTAAAAAGTGGTATTGTGGGAGATGTAGTTTCAAAGCCTCTGGAGGGCTATGGTTGCAAATACATGTGGGGCAAACTGCTTAATTTCCTATCATCCTTTTCCGTCTGCTTTTGGCTGTGGAGCGACATAACAGGAGGCTTGTCTAAAAACTGCAACATTGACTTGCCCCATTGAGTTTCTGTTTTATATGGTTTTCACACACAGATATGCAATACACACATTGTTAGACGCCTCTAGGATCTGCCGCTCTCGATTCGTTTCGTGTGTATTCTTTCTGTACAGCTTTGCCTTTTACCCCTTTCTTCTTCTTCTTCTTCTTTTTTGCTCCAATATTCGTCAAGCGAAGCGATAGGGTTACGTTGTTGCTGCTGTGCGATTCTGTTGTCATGTTTTGTAAGCAGACTTCTCCAAACCTCCCATGTTGGCCTTGTTTCGTTTTCTGCAAGATGTCACATCATTCATTTCTTTAAATAGTGCATTATCCCCAGCGAGCGCCCAGCCACATGCGAGGAGTGATAAACGAGGCTGGTTCTGCTGGGCACATGCAAACTCACGGGATGGCGGCAGCTGTTTCGCGTTCGGGGATCTGGAGACACTTCTGTCCGGGGACTTCTCAAATGGAGAAGAAAGGGAGGGAGTGGGCAGGTATTTAAAACCAGTAATGGAATAACTTTTATCACGTTTACAACAAACACAAAAAACAACACATACTGTATCTCGTTCTGCTTTCCGCACTCCCAAAGGATTTTTTTTCTTGTTCTTAATCTGCTCTTTAATACTTGACGATTTGCTGTGCTGATCCACCATTCGATAGTGGGTATCTGTATATAACACTCCAAATACCTAGGCCTGATCCTTTCATACCACTGCAGTCTCCTTCCATTTTTAACCATTTACGTTGGCTTTTAAACTCCTCAATCCGTCGCTGGCCCGGACATGACATGCTGCCTGTCAGTCTACTGTAAGCCGCAGCTGTCACGCGACGGGGTGTCCGAATACCTGCTCGAATGCCCAGTCAATTTTTTTTGGCTCCCAATGCCAAGCGAGAGCATGAATTAGATCGAGGATCTTTATTCCAGTTAATCTATTCTTGGCATTATGGGATGTTACATAGAAAGTTGTTTTAATTTTGATGGGTTTTGTTTTAAATTGCAAATAAATTAAAGTATTTTATCAGGAAGGATACATTGAGATTTCTCTCGTTTTCAGTATGTCCTGGGTTCAAGAGCATTGAATTGTTACAGTCGTTACAGAAATACAAAGTAATAAAATGCAAGATATTAAAAACAAAACACAAATATACAGATTAATACAGAAAAAAATATGTAGTATGTAAAATCTAGTCACTATGTTACAGGTGCATTCTGTATATAGTCACTGTGTTACATGTTTACAGGTACATTCTGTATATACTCACTGTGTTGCATGTTTACAGGTGTATTCTGTATATAGTCACTATGTTACATGTTTACAGGCGCATTCTGTATATAGTCACTATGTTACATGTTTACAGGTGCATTCTGTATATAGCCACTATGTTACATGTTTACAGGTGCATTCTGTATATAGCCACTATGTTACATGTTTACAGGTGCATTCTGTATATAGCCACTATGTTACATGTTTACAGGTGCATTCTGTATATAGCCACTATGTTACATGTTTACAGGCGCATTCTGTATATAGTCACTATGTTACATGTTTACAGGTGCATTCTGTATATAGCCACTATGTTACATGTTTACAGGTGCATTCTGTATATAGCCACTATGTTACATGTTTACAGGTGCATTCTGTATATAGCCACTATGTTACATGTTTACAGGCGCATTCTGTATATAGTCACTATGTTACATGTTTACAGGCGCATTCTGTATATAGTCACTGTTACATGTTTACAGGCGCATTCTGTATATACATTCTGTAAAACACTGCCACTATTCTATTCTCCTCCTGCTTGACCTCTCGGCTGCTTTTGACACTGTTGACCACCCCCTCCTTCTACAGACCCTCAACTCTCTGGGTCTCGGTGACACTACACTTGCTTGGGTTGACTCCTATTTATCCAACAGGTCCTTCTGTGTGTCCTTTGCTGGTAACTCCTCCTCTTCATTGCCTCTATCTGTTGGTGTACCTCCAAGGCTCTGTCCTTGGTCCTCTGCTCTTTTCCATCTACACCTCCTCCCTGGGCAAAATCATCAACAGCTTTGGCTTTAATTACCACCTCTACGCTGATGACACTCAGATCTACCTCTCTACCCCTCATCTCTGTCCCCCTGTCCTTTCAAAAGTCAGTGACTGTTTATCTGGCATCTCCTCCTGGATGGCCTCCCACCACCTAAAGATCAACATGTCAAAGACTGAACTCCTACTTATTCCTCCCTCCAATGCCTCCCCACCTCCTGAATTCTCTATCACGGTGGAGGGTATCACCATCTCCCCATCAAACCAAGTTCGCTGTCTTGGAGTTACACTTGACTCTGCTCTTTCCTTCATCCCCCACATCAAGTCTCTTTCCTCCTCCTGCCGATACCAACTGCGTAATATTTCCAGAATTCGGCCATTTCTTACCGCTGTCACCACAATACAACTCATCCACGCCCTGGTAATCTCCCGACTCGACTATTGCAATAATCTCTTATCTGGCCTCCCTCTGTCCCGCCTCTCCCCCCTACAATCCATCCTGAACGCCTCCGCCAGGCTAATTCACCTCACCCGCCACTCTGTCTCTGCCGCTCCCTCTGCGAGTCCCTTCACTGGCTCCCCATCCACTGCAGAATTAAGTTCAAAATCCTTATCCTTACCTACAAAACCCTCACTAACTCAACGCCCCACTACCTGTCCTCACTAATCACCAAATACACCCCAGCCCGCTCCCTAAGGTCAAACAGTGACCTGCGCCTAGCTTCTCCCCGCATCACCTCTTCCCATGATAGACTGCAGGATTTCTCACGCGCAGCCCCCACTCTCTGGAACGCTCTCCCTCGTACTGTCAGACTTTCCCCTAACTTCTCTTCCTTCAAACGCTCCCTGAAAAGATTCCTATTTAGGGAAGCTGTCGGATATAATCTCTGCACGTGAATACAACACGTTTGTATATATTGGATTTATCAGCCAAGCCTCCAATATGTCTATATTGGACTTACTGGACCTACCTCGGCAGTCGTCTCCAATATATCAGGGATTATTATTTCATAAGAAACTTATACGAGACACAAATATCAATCGTTTATATCTCTTAGAAATTATCCTGAATTCTTTTAATTGTCTGTGTTTTGCTTTAAAAAATACAATAATCAATAATCGGATAAAAATATATATATATTTATTACGTATACAAAAGAATTTCAAATCTCATATCATAAACAACAATTTATAAACCACACTCCATCAGCATATAAAAACTAGCTTCACAATATATGTATCTCCGGTTAGTAACTGCATATATGATTAATATCATTTACCTTATCAGTTAGTAACTAATACACAAATGGTTAATAAACATTTCTGCTTAATACAACATGCATTTCCCAGCAAACAATGTTTAACCAGCCAGCTCTTATAGATATATATATATATCTCTGCTACATGGATCAACAAAAGATGAGCTAATTTATTGATAAGTAATAAAACTTATTTAGTGAATCCTCCCCTAATCTCGAGAATTAAATTTCTAATCTTTTGCTTTTTATTTTGTAGTTATATAATTCCTTGCTTATTAATTTTAATCACAGTAATTTCCAAATTCAATATATATTGGTATCAACCTTGCAACATGTCTTTAGGAATAAATCCTTATATCCACTTCTTCATATTTCTATCTGCAGAATAGAATTACTTAGAATTTGGATTTTAACCGTATCCGAGAAGTCTCAGTCTGCGTTGCAAAATCTCTACAAATATATTTTTACATTAATTCCTTATTTCATACATTACCTGTCCAATTTGGATGTTGATGAGTCTGCCTTGGAATTTTCTATGTGATGCTTTGTTTTGGAATATGTGAAAATTATCGATATTAGATAATCAATGCATGTGAGTTAGAGATTTGGTGAGAATATTAATTGCCTCATGTCTTTGGATCTGAGTGCATGGCGATGTGAGTCTGATGTCAGTCTCTGTCTGTTGAAATCTCTGACTCTTCAGAGGGTCATATGTAATGGACGTCTGAGTGCATTGCGATGCGTCCCGATGGCTGGCAATCTCTGACTGACTTACCAAAAACTTTTTCCCGCTTATTATAGCCACACAGTTAATATTAATGATAATATAAATCCTTATTTTTACTATCCTGTAGAGGGCAGTATTGCACTTCTTATATTAATTCCATTAATTCCATTAATTCTTATCTTAGGGTCAAAAGGTCAGACTAACTTAACAAAGAACCTTGTCTTCTAACTAGACTCTAGACTCTAGACTGTCTCTTGAGATTTATAGCTCTCCTCCCTTTTGGTTGCTAAGAGCCTTATCAGCTAAATTCTTTTCTGGTTACAGAATATTCTTCAGTGATTTCTTTTATTTATCAATTATACTTTCTACAATATTTATTGGAGTATATATTTCACTATTGTAATTATAATAAAATATACCTTGATTATAAACATATATTTTGTGAATATAATTTTATATTACAAAACATTTTCTCTTATTCCTATACTCAAAAGACAAAAAATCTCTTTTGTTTTAAAATTTAAAACAGACCAATAAATTTACTTATGACACGTCTTAACATTATCTCACATTCATTCTAGGTTCCTTCATGTCTGGGACTTCTTAACCCAGGAATGAACTTTGTAAAAAAATCTTGTTCATTTCTAAACCTAGAGAATATTTTGAAAGAAAAACGTCTTTAAAACAAAATGGCTACAAGCATCCATTTTAAATTCTTTGTTCTGTGTAATATACCTGACATAACCCCCCTTTGGTTTCTTGGATATTTATTGACCAATTAATAAATTTCAGGAAAACATACAATATCTCCCCCCTTTACCAATTAGGCTAGGTTTCCACCTTTCGCAACACGTTTTTCTTCTTTCATCCATTTAATAATTGAAGATGCAGTGTTTTTAAACTTCAATGTACGTACTTTCTTTGTTAGTACAATCATCCAGACAGTTAGAAACATAATTACTATATAAATCACAATCTCTGTAATCTTCGGCCCGTTATAAGCAGATAGCAATTGATGATCAATCTGTGAATACATTGGAGCATAAATTGTTAGATTAATTTTTTATTTATTAGAAGTTCAATAGTATGGTCATGCTAGTTCTTTAGCAAAGATTTCAAATCTGGATTCATAGGGATCTCTTGCCCTTGGAATACGACAACGATTTGTTCTCGTCATACCAGACTTCATTTATAAAAAAAAATTCTCGATAACAACTCTTGATTCTTTAGAAACTTTCATGAGAATCACGGGTGTGGGTATGAACACTCTTGTTTTGTACCAGATTCTTCCGGTAAACATTTGCTTCTCTTTCTGTGTATCAAACAGCGGTTGCAATAAAATATGCAGCAAATCTTTTCTTTCGGTGGTTCTTGTACATAGCAATCAACGGTATCCTGGCTGTATCCCGCATGTCTTTCAGGCTTGCATGAGCTTGATGCGCATGGGACTTTAGCATTCTCCTTGGAATTGTGCGGAAAACCGTAGAATTTCCAGATAGTCGCAATCTTTGGTGGTCCGATTCATCTTTGCGGATTTAGCGTCGCAGTTCGGATTAATCATTTATCTCAATTTTGATTTTTCTCTCTCAAACGTGCTTTTGGCAGCTGTGCTGTCCATTTCGGATCCAGTCTTCTCAGCTTGCTCGCACTTAGTCTGGGGAGATAAAATACATTTTCCTTCTCTGTCCAATTAGACAATACTGACAATTATATTCCAAACAAAAACTACAATCTCGGACCAGTGCCTCCAATTTGTCGGATATAATCTCTGCACGTGAATACAACACGTTTGTATATATTGGATTTATCAGCCAAGCCTCCAATATGTCTATATTGGACTTACTGGACCTACCTCGGCAGTCGTCTCCAATATATCAGGGATTATTATTTCATAAGAAACTTATACGAGACACAAATATCAATCGTTTATATCTCTTAGAATTATCCTGAATTCTTTTAATTGTCTGTGTTTTGCTTTAAAAAATACAATAATCAATAATCGGATAAAAATATATATATATTTATTACGTATACAAAAGAATTTCAAATCTCATATCATAAACAACAATTTATAAACCACACTCCATCAGCATATAAAAACTAGCTTCACAATATATGTATCTCCGGTTAGTAACTGCATATATGATTAATATCATTTACCTTATCAGTTAGTAACTAATACACAAATGGTTAATAAACATTTCTGCTTAATACAACATGCATTTCCCAGCAAACAATGTTTAACCAGCCAGCTCTTATAGATATATATATATATCTCTCTGCTACATGGATCAACAAAAGATGAGCTAATTTTTGATAAGTAATAAAACTTATTTAGTGAATCCTCCCCTAATCTCGAGAATTAAATTTCTAATCTTTTGCTTTTTATTTTGTAGTTATATAATTCCTTGCTTATTAATTTTAATCACAGTAATTTCCAAATTCAATATATATTGGTATCAACCTTGCAACATGTCTTTAGGAATAAATCCTTATATCCACTTCTTCATATTTCTATCTGCAGAATAGAATTACTTAGAATTTGGATTTTAACCGTATCCGAGAAGTCTCAGTCTGCGTTGCAAAATCTCTACAAATATATTTTTACATTAATTCCTTATTTCATACATTACCTGTCCATTTGGATGTTGATGAGTCTGCCTTGGAATTTTCTATGTGATGCTTTGTTTTGGAATATGTGAAAATTATCGATATTAGATAATCAATGCATGTGAGTTAGAGATTTGGTGAGAATATTAATTGCCTCATGTCTTTGGATCTGAGTGCATGGCGATGTGAGTCTGATGTCAGTCTCTGTCTGTTGAAATCTCTGACTCTTCAGAGGGTCATATGTAATGGACGTCTGAGTGCATTGCGATGCGTCCCGATGGCTGGCAATCTCTGACTGACTTACCAAAAACTTTTTCCCGCTTATTATAGCCACACAGTTAATATTAATGATAATATAAATCCTTATTTTTACTATCCTGTAGAGGGCAGTATTGCACTTCTTATATTAATTCCATTAATTCCATTAATTCTTATCTTAGGGTCAAAAGGTCAGACTAACTTAACAAAGAACCTTGTCTTCTAACTAGACTCTAGACTCTAGACTGTCTCTTGAGATTTATAGCTCTCCTCCCTTTTGGTTGCTAAGAGCCTTATCAGCTAAATTCTTTTCTGGTTACAGAATATTCTTCAGTGATTTCTTTTATTTATCAATTATACTTTCTACAATATTTATTGGTATATATTTCACTATTGTAATTATAATAAAATATACCTTGATTATAAACATATATTTTGTGAATATAATTTTATATTACAAAACATTTTCTCTTATTCCTATACTCAAAAGACAAAATCTCTTTTGTTTTAAAATTTAAAACAGACCAATAAATTTACTTATGACACGTCTTAACATTATCTCACATTCATTCTAGGTTCCTTCATGTCTGGGACTTCTTAACCCAGGAATGAACTTTGTAAAAAATCTTGTTCATTTCTAAACCTAGAGAATATTTTGAAAGAAAAACGTCTTTAAAACAAAATGGCTACAAGCATCCATTTAATTCTTTGTTCTGTGTAATATACTGACAAAGCCTACCACCCAACTCACTGACACAACCATCATCACTCTCACCTTACAGTCCTCTCCTCCTGTTTCCAACCCAACCCTCCCAGATTGTGAGTTCCTATGGGAATAGGGGCCCTCATCTCCTCTTGTAGCTGTTTGTCAATGTTGTTTCAATGTATTGTAACCCTGTCTAACTGTGCTTATTGTACAGCGCGTGCGGAAAATATGCTGGCGCTTTATAAAATAAAGAATAATAATAATATAATAATAATAGTCCACTATGTTACATGTTGTGACAGCGTACAGGATCATGCGTATATAAGCCTGAGGTTGCAACGTGCTGTGTATCCAGGCTACTAACAGGTTAAAGGCTCTTGTCCTGCTAGCACACCTTTTCCACATCCTAATTAGCTCAGGCCTATTTAGTAGGTCTGGGAGAACAGGGAAATAGCTCAGAGTGGAGCTGAACCAAGCCCAGAGAGGTTGTCTCCTAAGTCGTCTGGTAAGAGACTGAATTTTGGTTGCCTACTGTTCAAAACGTATGGTTTATGTTTTTTTTGTGCTGGAAGCAGAGTAGCTGCTCCAGTCTCCTGTAGTCAGAACATACTACTGTGAGTTAGCCTCCTGACAGGAGTAGGCCTGTTCATTTGTTTATCATTTATTGTTACTTTCTTTTCTGCGTGGCAAAACATGTGATTTAAAGAGGAATCACCCAAAAAACCCGCAAGATATTTACCACACCAAAATAAACGTTGTTTGCAGTGCAACCTCCTGGCTGTCCTGACCCTCTTTGGCCACGACCCTACCACAAGTGGTGGCAGCGGTGGGATTTCTTTCGTGCCGGTTCAGTTGCCACAAGAACCTTAAAGGTACAGGACCCATAGAAAATGGAGGACGTTGTGAAGGCCCTGGTGCAGGCCACGGCGGTGCAGCAAGAAACAAACAGGCAAGCTGCAGCCCAACAAGAAACAAACCGGCAAGCTGTAGTAGCGCAGCAGGAGGGCAACAGACTCTTAGCCCAACAAATTGGAGCCCTGGCGGAGGCACAGAAGTCTGACCATGCGCTGCTTAAAGGTATCCTGGAATATATCGCTAACCCGGGAGCGCCTGTGCAAACAGGAGGGGTTAGCAAAATACGGGCAAGCAATTGTTTGCAGAAAATGACTCCCGAAGATGATGTGGAGAGCTATCTGCTGGCTTTTGAGCGAACAGCCACCCGTGA